>OY744529.1:39262712-39440212 GCA_963556195.1 Sepiola atlantica | reverse complement strand
CTTTATTACTTTCTTAACTGTGACACTGTTTTTACTTTTGACAACCTACACCCAACGGTGTAGGTCACTCAAATAAATACATTATTTGTTATTTATAGAAGGGCTTTGTTTTCCTTTCATTTGACAGTTCTTTTGTTACAAAATATTATAGGGATTCGTCTTACAGTCTTTCCGAAGACAAAGCCTCTTTACTGGCGCACATTTAAAATAAGATACACCAATTCAAACTGCGCGTTTAGCGATGAAAATGTTATTTCAGACTTAAGCGTGGAAATGACATTTCAAACATCAGCGTGACAGACCAACGAAAACGGTATTTAAAACTTAAGCGTGACAGACTAAAGAAAATACTATTTAAAATTCAAACGTGACAGACCAAAGAAAATGCTATTTCAAACTTAAGCTTGACAGACTAAAGAAAATACTATTTAAAATTCAAACGTGACAGACCAACGAAAACGTTGTTTAAAACTTAAGCGTAACAGACCAAAGAAAATACTATTTAAAATTCAAACGTGACAGACCAAAGAAAATGCTATTTAAAATTCAAACGTGACAGACCAAAGAAAATGCTATTTCAAACTTAAGTGTTAGAGACCGACCAACGGACACAGCCTCTATATATAAATGCTTTGACGCATATAAATATGCGCCCATTCGATTTGCGTGTTTCGCCATTCAAATGGTATTTCAGACAAGCCTGACTTACTGACCAAACCTCTTACAGATATGTAAGGACGCATCTAAAGAATAATAAAGAGAATAAAACTTGTCGTCTCCATTGAGTGATGGCTCTTGTAATACACGTGTTGCTGACCATTGGAAGAAAAAAAGTATTCTTTAGAATACGAGTGGCTCATTGTCCTTTTTCTTTCTTTTCGTGACTTCAAAAGATGATATTTTCAAATTATCCTTTTGTCCACGTGACGACGCGAACCATACCTCTGATGTTAGATGCCTCCAGATCTGCGGTGTTGCAAAAAGAAAAAGACATGGAAGCCGAAATTAAAGCGTTGTTTTTCTCCCTATCTTATCTTGTTGGCTTCTGGAACCTACTCAGATGCCAGGCCGCATTTATTTCCTCCCCCTTCTCCTCCTCCTCCTCCTCCTCCAACTTCTTTTTCTTTTTTCTCTTCTTCTTCTCCTCCTCCTCCAACTTTTTCTCTTCCTCCTTCAACTTCTTCTTTTTCTTCTTCTTCTTCTTCCTCCTCCTCTAATGTTTCTTCTTCTTCTTCTTCTTCTTCTTCTTCTTCACTCGAAAGTGTCTTTGACACAGGTGTAAGTCTTCCTCTTTCCAAGTCTTCAGAAGACGATATTTTCAAATGATGTGTCCCCACGCGGTTGTGCTTTTATAAGCCGCCAGATATATGATGTTGTATGGGTTCGGTATAACTAAGCATGACAAGACAAAGAAAAGTGTCTGAGAGATGCCATGACACACACACACATGCACATCAGGCGAGATATTATCTGTCTTAGTTCACATATAAATGTAAGTGTTTAAATCATCATCATCGTCATCATCATCATATTCGGTTTAATATGCCAGCATATAGAACGGACGTTTTATATGCTGGCATGTGTTGGGCGACTTTTAGAAATTGACTTCCAAACCATCCTATCTCTGCTAGGTCTTTATTTAAACTACAGAACCTGAAATGCGACATATTTTCTTCGATAGGCATTTCCTTAGTTGAGGCAAGATTTTTATACGCCGGATACCCTTTCTGAACAGCATTTCCTGCATTTTCACGTAGGTGCTGACAATATTCATATACCATTTAGTTAGAGACAACTTTAAACTATCGGTTTTTGGTCCTCATGCGCTTTAGGGTTTTCAATTCCATATTCTAATTCCTGTCAAGAGTTGTTGGGGCTTTATTTAAGGATCGTGATTAACATTTGTTAGATAAACGTGGGAGAATCATCAAGATAACTTAAGCAAACATTTAGTTCTTTATGTTAATCAACTTTAAATCCATACCTTCGTTTGATGGCCGGCGTCGTCGTGCGTACGTGTATTGTTGGTATCCTGCCAACTGATGATGTTCTGTCTAACGTAGTATAGATCCTCTAGCATTTATCTCCCTTAGCCGGCCTTTCTTTCATAAGGGATTCTATCAGACTCGTCACGGGCGAGATCCTTCCGGTGTCTGTCCCCTAATCTATGTAGCTGCCTACTTCACGACGCTCGTTGTGAAGTTTTCTATCTCTTTAAATATCCGGACGTTTTGAGCATCACCGGTAAGAAATATTGCTATTCTTGAGTATTATTTCTAGATTTACCGTATCTTGTTTAGTTTTTCTCACGTGCGAACATTCACTTCTTATCGCTCGTACATCGGCTCCTACCTAATATTTTATTTGTATTTTTTACTATCTATCTTTATTTCTACGCTAAAATATCTTTTTTTCTGCAATATCATTTAGTCTAAGGCTCTTTAGGTTTTAGTAAACTTCTCGTCGTTGCTAAGTCTTCATTTTGAATTTACGTGTTTCTGAAACTGTTTTCGTTGTTTTTTCAGTTTTACCTTTGTCGATTATCAATAAACCTGTGTCTAAAACAAACTATGCATCAGTTTTTATTGTCGTGAGGAGATTATGCTAACTGTCTGTGGTTTGCACACGTTTCCATGAAACATACGCATCCCGGAGGCAGTACGGATGACATATTCGTTTCTCTATTTGTCGTTTGTTTTTGTTTTTTGGTGTTGAAACAAAGGCCATCTGTCATGCTCTCTTAATATAATTTGTTCAATTAATTCAAACAACACGTTTTTAGAAGAATAAAAGATTTATTCAACCAGATGATCGTCTCGCAGATGAAAGGTTAAAAAGGGGAGAGAAAAAGAAAGGGTTATGTATGCTTTAAGCACATAGCTTAATTATATTACCGATTCGTTCAAAAAATTTTAATGCGTGTCTTCTCATTGGCGTTTCCACCGAGACTTACTATCTTCTCCCAGAAATCTCAGCACCCTGAGAACAAGTGAGGTCATGTCAGACGGTTTTGAGTGGGAAAGCTCGGATAACGTATGAGGTTCACCATAAGACAGTAGAACAGCCATAGTAAAAACCGTCAACTTGTCCCATAGGGTTGCACTTTAACCTTGTGCCATACATGCAAACAACTAAGTTGTCGCAATCGTTACAAAAACATTATAAAGTTCACAAACTGTTTCCATACCTTGGTTGCCGGTCATTCCTTCTATGCGGTGATCCTCCTTGCTAGAGAGTTTATTGCCTAAAATCAAAACTCCTTATTTATACTTGCATGAAGGATCAAGTCAAGAGAAAACTGTTGAAGACAGCGGAGATATATTCGCCTTGCTCTTGTTCAAAATTACTAACCAGTGGTGCGGTGTGGAGTTACAGAAAGAGGTCGATAATTACTGTTTAATCATATCTTATCAGGACATTTTAAAAAAAGATGTTCGCACTTCTAGGCTTCCAATCGAACTGACGACTTCTCTCGTTCACTCTCTTTTTGGGTCATGTGATATCACATCCGTTTCTATCAATTCTCACCAAGGTTGCCTCCGACTGAATTTCATTTTTTTGTTATTTTCAACTAACAAAATTATACTCACCCAATATTTAACAATAAGTCTATCGACACCTTTTTTAAGTAATGTTTCATTACTTACAAAGGCCAAAAACAACTCGAGGATAAGGGTTAGTAAGCAGTACTATGAAAGGGTTGAGAACTATAATTAATTCACAGGATGACTCAACGGATATTTGTTGACATTGGACTTAAAAACGGTCATGTTGTAGTATGTAGGGAAATAGTCCCATAGTAACGTGCTCCACACGAAAGAAACTTGTTTTATGGAAGTTCCGTTTGATTTTAGGTACACAGAGGAAGAAAGAAGAGTTCAATGTTGGTAGTAAGACAAATTCTTGGTGAGAAGGAGGGGGGGGGCAGAGCTTGAAGCTCAGTCGAACACCTACGATGGAAATACAGATAAAGTAGAGAAAGACTAGCAATGTATCTTCTGCGAGAAAAGGGCTGCAGGAAAGAGAAGAGATCATCTCCCACAAGATTGCGACGTTGGTTTTGTACCCTGTCAAGGCAAGAAAGGGTGCTATGCGCGGCACCTCCCCAGATGTGACAGCAGCATTTCATCTTGGACTGAATCTGACTTTTCTACCGGTAGAGGATTGTATTTACGAGTCATAGGAAGACCTACGCCAGGTAGAAAGAAACATTTCAATAGGTGAAACACAATTACGTAAATGAAGCAGCTGATGTTACTGGGGAAGTTCAGCAGTTTTATCGCTGAATAAATAAGAACACACAAAATGATTGTCTTATTTGGATTATACGACGGACTACTATTTTTTTGTACATTAAAAGATCACCGCTTATCAAGGCCCAAAGGCCACTCGAGGATAAGGGTTAAAGAGTTTGACTGGTGGATGGTGAGACAACATCGCGTTCACCGGCATATTGGTTGTAGCAGCACAGAAAATGATTATTTACGGGGACGGTTCAACAAGAATTTGTTTACATTGGACTTGAAGAACTCATCTTGGATGTTATTCTCACAACATTCGATCTTCTTCAGCTACATCTTGTCGAACTCGGGAATCTTTACGCAATTTCGAACTGAACCCTTTTTTACTTCACGGAGATAGATTGTTCTTATTCCGTGAAGCATGACCAGTTAGAAATCGTAAGATACGATTTTTTTATTATGTTATTCTTAGCATCGCCTTCAGTCAGGATTGAAACTTCAACCTTCAGAAGTCTGTCATTTAGAATTGATTGTGACTTAACACCTTAATCCGTTGCGCCACGTGTCCATCTATTATATAAAGGGCAGTTGTGTGTGTGTGTGGGGGGGGGGGGGAGTCCAGCTAAAAGTACAAAAACAACAAAATAAACAACCACAAAGTTGGTATATTCTTAAACAGCAATGTCTCGGATGAATAATATCTAAAAAAAATGTTAAAATATTGATTCTTTGAGGGTCAAATCGGCCAGGCTTCATCAAGTGGGGGTCGGTTTTTCAGGCATTTTCAACCTTATTATGTACTAATTTGGAGAGAAAATGCCAACTCATTTCAAAATTATAAGACGCTAACTCCGGATTTTATTTATCGTTTTTTAACGTTCTTTTCGGACTATTTCTCTTCAAATGAATGAGGAGGTGGCAAGAAACTCGGAAAGTGTGGTTTTAGCAGTGCTGTGGAGGCTTCCTTGATTTTATTTGGGTGGTTTTAGTAATGCTTTAGAAGCCTCCTCAGGTTTTTTTTTCACTCTATATGGGTTGAGGAGGAAGAAAGGTTGGAAAGACGGGGGGGGGGGGGGAGAAGAAAGAAAGATAGAAGGAAAGATAGAGAGCAGGAGAGAGAAAGATAGAAGGACAGATAGAGAGCGGGAGGGAGAAAGATAGAAGGGCAGGTAGAGAGAGGGAGAGAGAAAGATAGAAGGACAGGTAGACAGAGGGAGAGAGAAAGATAGAAGGGCAGGTAAAGAGAGGGAGAGAGAAAGAATGTTTAATAGAAATATGTTACACTTTTTAACCTCTTCTATTTTATTTTTAGTGGCACCGATCAACGCCGGGTAACCTTGCTAGTATTAAATAATGGGTTCGGTTAGAAAGTCCGTATGGATTCCCCGAATTCGATATAAAGATTCCAGAATTTGACAGGGTACACCTGGAGAAGGTCGGAAGTTACATCGGCAGAAATGTGGTGAGAATAGTAGTCTGAATAATCAAAATACAAATTATCAATCCTCATCTCAAAAATTCCGAGACATCATACGAAACGGTATAGTTTTTTTTTTCGTAAAGAAGTATGCTCTAATAATAAAAATGGACCTGAGGGAAAGAGGGATAAATAAAGACTGGGCCAGAGAGAGGTTAGTTTGTAGTGTTCAATGCATAAAAGCATGTAAAATGGGCGTTTAATAATAATAGTAGTAGTAGTAGTAGTAGTAGTAGTAGTAGTAGACGTCGTAGAAGAAGAAGAAGAAGAAGAAGAAGAAGAAGAAGAAGAAGAAGAAGAAGAAGAAGAAGAAGAAGAAGAAGATTTAATACTAGTGCCACGTCTCCTTCAAAAATGAGAGGGAAAAAAATGAATCTTCGCCAGTGTTTGCACTAGAATAAGCAAGACAGAACCCAATAATTCGCATCATCCGAGACTCGGATTTTATTCTACACAAAATCCAGATGTAAGTCAGATGTCTAATCAGGCGAATCATGCGACTAATCCCCGTGTGGGAAATTAAAATCCACAAGACGGACATCCGCAGTTGGCAAATAACCGACCTTAAGTGAGCGAGAAAGGAAATTGATGAGTTGGCAATATTGTCACAAGACGGGACATAGCGTGCGTAATTGTTGGACGAGACAATACAGGATGTCATGAGACTCGAGCCAAAACAAACTACTGTACTTGCTAAACAAATTGCAGATAAATACAAACCTTATATATCTAAGGAATCGTATATATTTGCTGAGTGATTGTGTAGGAGCATCTCATTCCTTGGAAAGAAAGGCAAACAGCCGCTGATAGATATATTAAGGTTCAAGGTGTCCGTAAATGTTCTACGCCAGAGTTGTCGTCTCAGAACTATCGGTTGTGATCTCTCTTAGGTAATATCCAAGTTATCTCCCCTGACTGAGCAACAAGAAAATGCATTCTCCTATTTCCAGAAATAAAAATATCTAATTCCACCACAGTGGGGAATATAGAAACCGAATTTACTCTCTTTCTGGTTTGGACACCTAAGCAATCGGACGTTTCTCCAGTCAGCTGCCATCTTGGCATACCTTTCACAAAGCTTGACATTACATTACATCCAGCGCCTTATGGTCGCAGCTAGACGAGACTTCCAGAACGCCTTGATGCAAATGTAAATAATATTTACTCATGCATATGTTTTTCTATTTGTTGACCCTGACAATACATATTCTTTATGGATTGTGTTGGAACATTAAAGTAGTCTTCCCTTTAGTAACTACGCTTGTGGTTTTCACCCCTTCATGTTTCGTTTATCCCTTTTACGTTTGTCTTGAACGCACCATCAACAGAATTTAAGTCACATTTATTTATACACTGTTCATGCATCTCCCTCTCCCTTAACCTGGCAACACATGTCTCTTTCTATTGTATAGGGACTTTATTGTATTCTTTCCGTTAGTAATTTTGTCTGTGGTTTCACTCCTTTATGTATCATCATATTACTTTCTTTGTTTTACTGCCCCTCTTCCCATTTCGCCCCCTAATATAATCAGAAGAAGCTGAAATATTGGAACACTCTCTGAATTAATGTCTTATACATATGGGTTTAAATTTCATTAAAATCGGATATACATATTTGAAGTTTTAAGGGGGTTCTGTCCCCATGGTTCACTTAGATATGGAAGCACGTTGATATTCAGCACATCGAGGTTAGCATAGAAATTCGGGAACACTTCCATTGTCTTCTCCGGGGAATTTTATACATATGATTTAAATTTCATAAAAATAGGATATATTTTAATTTTTAAGGGGTTTATGCCTTCACAGCCTCTCTTGGGGATCCACTTAGATATTAGGAAAGATTTCCACTATATTCCCCGAACAATTTTATACATAGGATTTAAATTTCATAAAAATAGGATATATCTGAAGTTTTTAGGGGTTTATGTTCTCACAGCCCACTTAGGGGTTCACTTAGATGTGAGAGCATGTAGATATTTAATACATAGAGGGTAACAGAGATTCGAGATCACTTTCATTGTCTTCCCTGGAGAATTTCATACATATGATATAAATTTCATCAAAATAGGATATATTTGAAATTTTAAAGGAGGTTCGGCCCCCATTCCTCCCTTTGGTTACGAGAACACTTAGAGATTCCGGAAAAACTTGCATTTTCTTTCCTATAGAATGTTATACATATGATATAAATTCCATAAAAATAGGATATATTTGAAGTTTGAAGGGGGTTATGCCCTCATAGCAGACTTAGGGTTGAACTTAGAGATTCGTGAACACTTCCATTGTCTTCCCCAGTTGATTTTACATAAGAATACACTTTTAGATATTATATAGATTCTCTAACTTTTCTTTCTATAAGGAACACACAAACATCACGCACACACAGACATTGAGTTTTATATATGTAGACTAGCAAAATATCTACCCTATGGTCGCATATTTTTGCTAGGCTGCCGCGTCACCCCCTTCTCTCTCGCTGTTTGCGAGGTGTTCCTATTTACATGCCTAGAATCATATAATTGTAAAAATAAAACTACATACAATACATTGTTAAAGCTAAATAAATTGTTTGGGACTATTAAAATAATATTAAACATGACATATAATTGTAAAAATAAAACTACATACAATACATTGTTAAAGCTAAATAAATTGTTTGGGACTATTAAAATAATATTAAACATGACATAAATCATAAATATATGATGTCAGGTTAAAGCTATAATTATTTTGTTAAGGGAATGTTTTAAGACGCATTTATAAGAAAGTGTAAATAGCTCAGTTGGTAGAACGTTAGACTGAAGACCCCAAGATTTCTGTTTCGATTTCTGGTCATGGCGTATGATTTATTTGTTGGGAATTTATTATTTACTATTGAAGCAATATTTTCCATTTTTAATGAAGTTAAGATATTCGTTGAAAAAGATTCTGACAGACAGACAACCACAGAGAAAGTGCTCAGTATATATATCGTGGTTGATGCTTAGCCCAGATGTGGTAACAATACTTCATGCACAGGTGAATGGTGGCTTCGTAGAGATATAGGATTCTGGCAGGTGTGTGTGAAGTTACAGGTTTTGTTACCTTTAATGGGCGCATTTCATATTAATAAAAGTTTTCCGATTATTATTGTATTAACCTTTTTTTTTCTAAATTTATATTAATGATCCGCCAAATTTAAAATTATATATTTTTTGGTCCATGAAATTCCAAAAATTGCCGACCACTTATCTAAACAACTCTTTTTTTTATGAAAATCGCTCCAGACAAGGTATGAAGCCACTTGATGTAAGGCGCTAACAAGAACGAAATATGATTATCACAAATACAGGAGATGCCTATTGGCCTTAGTCTTTAAACGACCAAAGCTATAGGTAGGATGAAAACAGTCAGCAGGAAGAGAGTTCCACAAATTTAAACTTACTGTGATTTCACAGCTATGGACAATGTTTCGCCCTCAACTAAGTAAAGGAATATGGTCCATCCGAAAAAGTCATTATTCTGTGTCATAACACAAGTGCAAAAAGAAGAGATAAAGAGAATTCTAACGATATGAAGAATATAATAGTGTATATATATATATCACCTAGCTATGGGCAAATAGCGTCGCCAATCCACAGTGCCTAGCGTGGCAACTATGGCAAAAACCCCTGAATGACTGTCACCAATGAGATGTCGGAAACCAGGGAGGGGTTCCTCCTCCAGAAATGATCAAAAACCCTGATGTGATGATGATGGTGATATATCAGACAGTTTTTAAGAAACCTTATCAACCACCGATTGCCATGGCTGATTGTACCCTTCCCTAGCATCCAACTTTCAAACTCCTCGGCCTAACATTCTCAAGCAACATGAATTGGAACAAATTCATAGAAGATACTGCCAAGTCTGCTGCAATAAAAGGTGGGCTCCCTTTACCGGGCTAGAAAAATTTCTCACACCACCTGTCAGTATCCTCTATCTCTACAAAGCCACAATTCGCCCGTGCATGGAGTTTTGTTGCCACATTTGGGCTGGTGCACCAACCTCAAACCTCTTCCACTTGGACAGGATGAAAAAAATGAGTCACTAACTTAATAGGTCCCGCACTGTCTGCCAAGCTTCAACCCCTGTCTCATCCCCTGTCCTATCAAATTGCCGCAATGTTGCATCTGTGTGCTTGTTTTACAAGTACTTCCACGGAATGTGCTCCGATTAACTTACTACACTTGAATACTCCAAACAAACCTGACTAGCAGCAAAATCTCACCCCTTCACTATAGAGGTTTCCAGATGCCAGAAAACTTTCTACTCTAATAGCTTCTTTTCTAGGACTGTTTACCTTTGGAATTACGTCCCTGCTCACTGTTTCCCCAACTGTACTAAAATGCAGAAATTTAAATGTAATGTGACCAAACATCTGGCCACACAACTCCCCACTTAGGATGCCCCCTATAAATCCGGCCCCTAATTCACAGTAGCCCCTTACGTCTCAGTGGCAAACATGCCTTGTTTGGGGTGAATAAAAATAAATAAATAAACAAACGGAATTTGCATAACTTTGTAACACAACGTTGGACCAATTCTTTGATTCCATATTGTAACAAAATATCTCTGTCCGGATTCTAGTTGTAAATAGCTGAAGTCTAATTTGTTGATACATAGAAGTTGCTCGGTGGATAGAGACGTTTCTCTGTTTCTTTCTCTTCTTTTCCGTTTTTGTTAAGATGCAGTCATAGTCGAAGTGTAGATATAGCAGCAGAAATTTCACTCTTTCCTTTAGTTCTGTAATAAAGTGACATTTTGTAAGTAGTTGGCTCAATGGGTAGTTACATCTTTCTCTTCTTTTCTATTGTTATTATGCAGTCGTCCGAGCCGTAGAAAAGATATAGCAACTGAAGTTCTGTGTCTTTCTCTTTGTTCTGTAATGAGGTAACAAATGAATTAACGCTAACAAAATTCTTGCTCAATGGCACCATTCTCTTTGATGTTTTATTCTTTGACGACACTGTATAGTTACACATGATGTAAACTACCTATCGTCCGTCGTTTCCCTTGGGGGGGGGGGGCTTAAAACAAAGACAGAGCCCCGAAAAAAGAAGTCTGAACCCAATCAACTCATTTGCCAAAGAGAAAGACTTTTCTCTCATTCATCACTACATGTTCCTTCAGATTTCCTGCCTATGATGTCATATCTTGACACGTAGCTCTTATAACAGAAAATGATTTAAGAATAGATCTTTTTGGTACTTTTCTGTATGTGATAGACAGACTTTTCAAGTTGTCTGTGCGGACTGACAAGTGTCAAACACTGAAAGTTGTCTCAATAGATAGTGACGTCTCTCTGTTTCTTTCTCTTCTTTTCTGGTGTCGTCCTAATCGTAGAGAAGATATAGCAAGCAAAGTTGCTGCGTCTTCATCTTTGCCTTCATTCTGTAATGAAGAAACAAATAAAAAATGACACCAACGACATTGTTGCTCAATGACGCCATACTCTTTGATGTTTTATTCTTTTACAGCATTACAACGTTACACATTACGTAAGCTTCCCATCGCCCACTCCCTGGGAGAGGAGAGGGGGAGGGACGAAGACAAAGCTTTGAAAAAATGTGACCAAATCCTCTCAGTTCACCGACCAAAGATAAATAATTTTTTCTCTTTTTTTGCCATGTCTCATTTCAGACGCCATATCCGAACATGTAGCTCTAAATAAACACTGATTCCCAGGTACTTTGGCTAGGAACAAAGTGTAGTATCTGTTCTGATGCTATGCTTAGTCTATTTTGTCCTCGAGACTAAGGCAATTTTTATTTTTGTTCCAATCCAGAGAGACTTTTTTGAGGGAGCTGGATTTTACCCACATTAAAATGGACCTTTTGTCTAACTTTGCCCTCGTAAAAAGGCAAGTAAATAGGAACACGTGCCCCTAATTCTAATTTTTGGCACTTTTATAGAGAACAACCCGCATTTCCGTAACTTTGCATCGTCAACGTTCATGCAAGTTACAGAAGCACTCGAGAGTTGCCAAGGCGAAGACTGCCAGACGATAAATTCAGGAAAAGTTGCAAAGAACAAAAGTTAGACGTTGAAAATAAGAGTAAAATACATATATGAAAATAAAGAACGAACAACCGTTATTAATTAGATTTTCTTTTTTTTGTCGAAAGAACCATTGTTAAGCAAATGTTTTTAGATAAAATGTTTTTTTTGGTGAAACGAAAACTTTCAAAAATGTTTTTTTTTATGTAACAAACAATGAAACAAATGTTTTTAAGCAAATTTTTTTTTTAATGTTTTTTCTTTTTTACATTTTCTGGGTTAGTCTTTGTTTTCATTCAAAAGTTTCCAATAATAATCCTGTACAGAAAATAAAACTAGGCAACTGGTCCAGAAATTCATTTTTTCCATAAGTTATCGGCTGCTTGCTGCAACCTGATAGTTTCGGAAACTCTCGGGCGCTTCCGTAACCTGCCCGAACGTTGATGACACAAAGTCACGGAAATGCAGGTCATTCTCAATAAAAGTATCTAATTTTTAACTTTTAATGGAAGTTTCCATTCCACTACTTAATTTTAACCTTATGTTCAAAATGCCGTTTTTAACACTTATTTTTACACACAACTTAAGCCGTAGTGATAAAAAAGGGAATGCGGTTGCAGTGAACCCACTCCAGACATTTCTCTATCACGGAGACAGTTTATAGAAAAGCAAAGAAAAAATTCTGAAATTAAGCAATTCTTAAATCAAGTAATGAAGAAGGAAGAATTCAAAAAAGCATTGCAAGCCTATTATATTAATAATGACGAGAAGGTGGAAATCATCTCATGTCCCACATTCAGACGACTGGACAATAAGCGGCCAAATAGTCGTTCCTCATCTTGAACCCGTATAATCAATACAGCTTACAAAATCCACTTGAATGCCTACTAGACTTCATCCTCGAATGTCTTCAGTCTCTCTGTACAGGGATTTGTCAGTACAACCGGACATGAGAACGATTCGCCCTACAAGTAAACCCTGGCTAGATATTCAAAATAACATAGTATTCGAAGCTCAAATAAGATCTCCTCGAACTAGCTACACACTGACTCAAAAAAGGCAAGTTGCCACTGCAGATGTAAGGGACTACTTAGAATTAGGGTGAATATTTGGGGAGGGGGGGGAGGGTCATCCTAAATTGGGAGCTGTGCAGTGAGATGCTTGTTCATATTAGTTTTAAATTTCTGCATGTTGTTACAGTTGGGGAAACAGGGTGTAGGGAGGGAGTTCCAAAGGCCGGCAGCACGAGGAAAGAAGCTATTGAAGTAGAAGGCTCTCCAACATCTGGGGACCTCCACAGTGAATGGATGGGATTTAGCTGATTGTTGGGTTGGTCGAGTGTATTTACATGGAGGGGGCACCAGAGCAGCAAGTTCATCGGAGCACATTCCATTGAAGTACTTGTAAAACAAGCACAAGGATGCAACATTGCGGCGATGAGACAGGGGCTGGAGCTTGGTGGATAGTGAGGGACCTATTAGATTAGCGACTCTTTTTTAGACCTTGTCTAATAAAGGAGAGACTAGTGGATGGTGCACTAGCCCAGATGTAACAACAATACTCCATGCATGGGTGGATGCTGGCTTTGTAGAGATACAGGATACTGTCAGGTGTGAGAAGTTTTCTAGCATGGTAGAGAGAGTACACTTTCTTGCAGCAGCCTTGGCAATGTCTTCTATGTATTTGTTCCAATTCATGTTACCTGTGAATGTTAGGCCGAGGAGTTTGAACGTTGGACTCTCATTTGTTGACTATTATGTCACCCCTCTCTATAAGGTTCTATGATAACAGCCTGCAACAAAAGGTTAAAAAGACAGAAAGACCATTTGAATCTCAGTCACTAAAACTTGCTCAGAAATTGTGGAAAGTTTGCACATCAGTTGAATATAATCTCACAAGGTTTTAACACCTTGAACAAAATTTTTTAGCTCCTTACATCAAGTGGTTTCATGCCTTGTCTGAAGTGATTTCTATAAAAAAAAAAATTTTTTTTTTTTTAAAGGATATTTCAGAAGTGGAACTGCAAATCCCTGGAGTGAGGATAACTACGTCACTTATATACATGTGCTTATCAACATTTCTTTGTGTCCTGAGCCAAACCTTCCCTGACTTTGTATGCAACCACTGGCAAGTATAATGAATAGCTATGGCTAACGAAGAGGACTTCTTGCAGACCAGACAATCCTAAGGCACGATCTTAGTGAGCTCTATGCAGAAGTCTGATTCAAATAACAACACTCCCCTCCCCTAAAGTCCAACTCTTTCTCACCGTGGTAGGGAGAGTGGCAACATAGTAGTGGCAGAAATATCCGGCTAACATGGTTCTGGTGTAAATCCAGGAGTTGGCATCAAGATTCGTCATCCTCTGGTCGTCTCTGCCTCTGCCTGTGGCAAGCAAAGACATATCATGCGCAGAATCATCAATCAATAGAGTGAGAACGACAACATTATTTCTGCACCATTCCTTTGTGTAGTCTCGGCCAAACCTTCAAATACGACCGCTGAGCCTTGCTGCTCGGTGTTGGGAACTAAAAACCTGCTATTTTGCAGGTTAACGAACAGCTGTGACCAGACAAACCTGAGGCACAATTTTTATGAGCTCTATGCAAAAGTCTGACTTACCAAACAAAAACAAAAATTACCTTCACAACCTTGGAAAAAACAAACAAGTTATCAAGATATTACAAAAACTTGCGACTCATCAAAATATTTTCAAAGACAAAAAACACTTCAAATGATTTGTGTCAAATTTTAATTCTTAAATCGTGAATTTTTGACAGAAAGTGATCTTTGTGATAATTTGGCAGTGGGAAAAAGAATGGAAAAAAAAAGATCCAAATCACCTGAAGGACAATGATTTTACAAAAAAAAATTTAAAAAATTGGTGAATTAGCATTTTAACTTTGTTGCGATGGCACCTTACAAAGAAAATGGATGGGGAAAATTCTCACGGAATCATTTTCAAATCTTATCACACCATCGTCGCAATCAATGCTGATCACAACTCCAATTGCCTCTCGATCATCACCACATATCACTTTGGCCTGCGGAAAGAAAAGTTTAAAACGATTGTCATTGTAAACTGTTTTATATTTACAAACTATGAGGAAAAAAAACAAAAAAACAATTTGTATTACTAAAACGACTATTCTCATCTTGGTTGTTATTTTCACAGCATTTCAGTCGATATAACAGCCAACCTTCTTCTGGTGCATCTTTTCGAACTTTGGAATCTTTGTTGAATTCTAGAACCTTCTAAGTGAATGAAGCAAGTGCACTATTTTATCCGGTGAATCTTGAAATTTTTGTCTCATTAAATTTCTTACTCAGTGTATTGAGTGACAGTAAGAGGAATTATGAATGATAGAGTAAATTCTCCTCCCATTCCACTAAAGATGACTAAAAAAAATACTAAAATCGATGCACCTGAAGGTGGGAAGTGACATCGACCGAAAGATGAAAATAACAACCAGATGTTCAAATGATACAAATTATCTATCCTCATCTGAAAAATTCTGAAACAAAAAACATACAAAATTGAAATAATGATAACTAATTACAAGACAAGACAAAACTTTCTTGGCAAAAATCAATACAATATTTGTGCTGTCTCTGTTTGGAAATTCAATTTAAAACAAAGTTCTATACCGAAATTTTTACAATAATATTGTGGGATTATGTTCCCATCGCACATCCATAAACGGCAAAGAAAGCTGGGAGCGGGAACATACAAGCGTCCTCATTAATCTCTTAGCAATCGTTATAAAATATAACAAACAATAATTTCTTCTACTTTTAAGCCAAGTTTGTGACACTGGTCGGTAAACTAGTGGACAGGTTAGATATGTTTGTCAGTGGAAAGTGCCGCTGAAACTATAAATCAATTAGCATCTAACTCATTCAGTTATACTATTGAACCTAATGGTAAATATTAGAGTGGGGAGGTTGGCTAGTGGATATATTAGCTGTACATATTAGAGCTTAGACAGGATGTTCTTTAGAAAAAAGGTCAGAAGGGATCAAGGGGTTGACCCTGACTGTAGGAATTTGGTATCATGAAAGCAGTGATCTCTGATACAGTAGGCAGATATGACGTGAGATAGGTGGCAGAACCTGTTGTAGGCAAGCTGCTCTTGGAGTCTTGGAATAGCAACCAAAGATGAGAGACATGATAAATATGGTCTAACAAAAATTGTAATATAGTGAGCAATGCTCTTACCATAATTGACTCTCTTCTTTTTCTTTTTTTCCCCTCTACTATCACAGAACAATCATAATTACAGAAAATGTGATTAGCAATGATGATGATTAATTATAATTCAATTATCAGCATGCAGATCAAATAAATCTTTTGTTCTCTAAAAGTGATTTGTATAATTATATAATTAATGTAAGGTATGGCTTGGTTTCTGCTTCAACTCCAGTAACCAATTATGAAACACACGTAACAACAAAGTGTGGTTTGGTTGTTTTATTTTACGGCATATCAACCTATTTCGGGTTATTTAATGCTGAATCCAGACATTTTGGTAAAAGTTTTTATGCTTCAAGTTATTTATATCTTCAAATATTAATTCATTGTGTTTGGTTTGGTTGTTTTGTAGAGGAATTTGTTTTTGTTTATAGCTTTGCAGAACATGATTGAGTTTTTTAAGAGAATTTGATCTGTATATTCATATTATACAAGATGTCCCAAAACAAAGGAAATATTTATTTGAAACCATAAAAAAATATACATTAATTTTTTTGATGGCAGAGAGTTGAAGTATAAAAAGGTTCAAATTGAGTAGTTTTTATTTTAATGAAGTTCAAATTGAGTAGTTTTCATTTTAATGAAGTTCAAATTGAGTAGTTTTTATTTTAATGAAGTTCAAATTGAGTAGTTTTTATTTTAATGAAGTTCAAATTGAGTAGTTTTTATTTTAATGAAGTTCAAATTGAGTAGTTTTTATTTTAATGAAGTTCAAATTGAGTAGTTTTATTTTTAAAAAATGATCCGGCTGTGCATCCATTAATACTTTTGAATTGTTCATTTTCTTTCAGAGCGTCAGTACGGATGTAAAGATAAACATTGATCTCGTTCGATGCTATTATACAAATAGGAACTCTCCTACTGCCACCATAAAATAATTGAACACGAAAAAATGATGTTAACGGCTGCTTACTCCTTATCTGTGTTGATTTGATTGTCAAAGGGAAGCACTTGAAAATGAAATGGCTCAGCGAATTCTGTAAATCTTAAGTTGTTGTTTAATGTTTTGGGTCATGTATTTCAAGAATATATATGGTTATTGCAGTCTATCTGCAACGCCCTAGGAGCAGTTTGTGAACAAAAAGGAACAAAAAGGAACTATAACTTTACTATGTAGATAAGATATACGGTCAAGTCATAAATACAATAAAATAATGGTTGATCTCGTTCGATGCTATTATTCAGATGGGAAGTCTCTTACTGAATATTCTGTGAGTTTGTAGGTAAGAGTGTAGATATGTATGAATTTAAAAATAAAAAATGATTAAAAAATATTTTAAAGTCAAAATGGGATTATAGATTAAAATAAGAGATCCCCAAAGAGGCTTAACAACTGTAAGAAAAAAACAAACGTTTTACTTACCTTTTCTCCTACAACAGGTGGAATTGGTTCCAAATGCATACTTGTCACGCTTACGACTTTTTCTTTATCAGGGATGTAAATGCTGCACATGCCACCCTGGACAAAAAATAAAAATAACAATGGAAAAACGTCAGTTGGTTCAACGTTGGTATAGTGTATACTAGTGTATCGATGGGTGCTCTTAACTGATTATGAAGGTAAATAGATATTTTAAAAGTATGTTCAGGCAGTTAGAAAATAAAATTACCAGCTGCTTTCAATTTAACAGAAATTAGCTTCGGAGATATCAGTTACGACATAAAAATTAAACATATTGTTTCAAACTCTGCTGCTGCTGCTGAATGAAAGTATATTTATGTCATCCAATCAAAACCATCGTGTTGATTGTGTAAGAGCATACAGATGAATGTTCATTGGTTGAATTATTATTTACATAATTTCTCCCCTTTTTACGCTGCTACTATTAACCTCCCTCTTTCAGCAGGCAAGGGGTGGGGGAGGACACAGTCATTCAGCGGGCGATGGAGGAGGGGACTTAGTCCTTCAGCACTCAGTCCTTCAGCAGGTAAAGGGGGAGGACACAATCATTTGGCAGGCAGTTGGGAGGGTAGTACTCAGTCCTTCAGCAGACAGGGGGGGCTACTCAGTCCTTCAGCAGGCAAAAGGAGGGGGAAGAGACACTCATTCCTTCAGCAGGCAAGGGGGAGGGGGGGGGGCACTCAGTTCTTCAGAAGGCAAAAGGAGGGGGAAGAGACATTCAGTCCTTCAGAAGGCAAAAGGAGGGGGAAGAGGCACTCATTCCTTCAGCAGGCAAAGGGGGGGGGGCACTCAGTCCTTTAGAAGGCAAAAGGAGGGGGAAGAGACACTCAGTCCTTCAGAAGGCAAAAGGAGGGGGAAGAAACACTCATTCCTTCAGTAGGCAGGGGGGGGGGGGCTCAGACCTTCAGTAGGTGGGGGGGGAGCTCAGTCCTTCAGTAGGCATGGTAGGGGGGGGGGGGCACTTAGTCCTTCAGTAAGTTGGGGGGGGGGGGGGCATTCAGTTCTTCAGCGGGCAGGGGAGTCACTCAACTCAGTCAGTCAGAAGGCAGGGAGAGGGGATACTCAGTCCTTCAGCAGAAGGGGGGGGGGGGTGCAGTCCTTCAACAGACGGGGAAGGGGGGTTATTCAGTCCTTTAACAGGGGGTGAGGCATTCAGTCTTTCAGAAGGCAAAAGGACAAAACTAATGATAATGATGATGTTGCTGTAAAAATGTTTGGTAAAAATTACATTGTAAATCCAAAGAAATTGATTTAAATAAACATTTTTCCCATCAATTTTAGAGAAAACACAATTTCATCCTTTATTTACAGTTTCCATGGATTGAATATGTAGTGAGTATTTATTTACTCCTCTCCAGGAGTTAGGCACAAGGCCAGTTTTATCTTACTCCCACAAGTAAGATGTGACACAAGGTCAGGTCGGGAAAGTGGGGTTTGAAAAGCCAGTGCCCGAGAGGTGAGCACTCTGGCCATTAAAAATTACCTGGGCAGCCCATCGGCATTCCCCGGTAGGGGCGTCTCAAGCAGTAAGCAATAAACTTACTCCTCCCCACAGAGGGGAGGCGAAGCCTGGGAAGATGGACCTCCTAGAACTGCACAGGACAGACCTGCGTAAATCAAGCCCCGAAGGCCAAGACAATACCAGTCTATGGGGTGCAGTATCCATCGGAACATATACTGCACTTTGATCTTAGCCAAAAGGCCAAATATGTAGTGAGTAGACACACAAAAAAAAACAAGAAAAAAAAGGTACACTTACGGTTACGGATCGAATAACACCCGTGTGATGAATGAGGGCAACGTCATCATGCGTGTCCTTGATTCGTACTTCTATATCTGTTGTATGCCATTCGGTGATGGCTTGGTCCATGGCTGAAATTAACAAGACACATAATAAATATCACGGCAGAAGTTGGAATCATTCAGTTACCCAACCAAAAGAACCATAACAACTCCCAAACCAAAGAGATAAAGAAATAACAAAAAAACAACAAAAAAAACACTTTTCCAATAGATTTACTCAGAATTGTTTGTGACAATAAAAATAAATTTTATATAAACTAATCAAAAATACTCGAACAACTGTTTCGATACATAAAATGATCACGTCTTCTGTATGTGTTATGTGTGCATCGATCAAGTGACTATCAAGATAAAAAGACTAATAACAAAGATTGGGGCCACAAATTAATTTAATTTCTTACCTGCACCAGGTGTTTGCGGTGTGTAGGGTGCTACAGGCGTCATTGGGCTATAAGTCGATGGTGACGGAGTTGCAGCATAACCTGCAGGCGAAGGAGAAGCTTGGTAGCCAGAAGGACTTGGCGTACCCACATAACCAGCTGGACTCGGAGTAGCTTAAAAGAAAAGATAATCAAAGAAAATAAAGTCAAAATATGAGAAAAAATATGTTTCAGAAAAACGAATTTATTTTGTATTTTGAGATTTATAATTATAAGAAAAGCGAGATACAGCGATCAATGAAAAATTGGCATCTACGGATAAGTGATCCGGTTCGAATTACAGCATGGGATTTGAATCTGGTTAGTTCAAGCATCTGATCATTATAGGGTAAGGGTTTTTGGGTTAGGGTTAGGATTAGGGTTAAGGTAAGGATTTTTGACTGGCTTTGCTTATGACAAGTTCTTTGAATTCGGCAACTTGACCACATTGGCAATTCAACCATGTCAGCAACGTTGTTCACCAGATGGCAAACACTTATAAAATTTGAATATATAATATTCAAATTTATACGTTTACGTAGCGATGTATATGTTGAAGCCTCTCCGGCAAACCAGAAGAGTACCTGACTCAAAGTCAGCAGCAAACGGTGTTCCGTCAGATTTAGTTCCTGATATAAAACTTCATCCGTAACATAACGTCTGGCGAGAATTTCAGTTTCCCAAATTTATTAATTTATTTATAAAATTGTTAGGTGAAAGTACAGAATAGTTAACAAAGCCCCTTCCTCCCCGTGTTAAGAATGGCTTTCTAAATAATAACATTATTATTTCAGCACGGTCCGTAAACTGCAGAAGATTATTTAGAAAGCCATTCTTAACATGGAGAAAAGGGGGTTTATTAACTATTCTGTACTTTCACCTAACAATTTCATAAATAAATTAATAAATAAAAATTAGTACAAAACTTGTCAAACCAGAAGAGTAAGCAACCCAAAAAAGGGAGTCTTTAACATCAGGAACTAAATCTGACGGAACACCGTTTGCTGATGACTTTGAGTTGGGTACTCTGTTAGTTTGCCGCCTCTCCTTCAACCTGTGGCTGCCATATTGAATATGTTGTTTTATCATGGATAAAACAGTAAAATGGTTGAATTTGCATATATTTCTCACAGTCTTCAGTTTAATGACAGAACAGTGATCTGATGAATATGCAATGTCGGGTTAGATTAGACCCGGCATATTAGCTCTGATACTCTGTTGGCGAGGCTGAATTTACTAAAGCTTGATAAGCTCCTGACAGTCTGTCGGCTGCGTTGGCTTGGTCATGTTGAGAAGAGCAATTCTTGGATAAAGAAATGCATACACCTTGAAAATGGGTCGATCAAAGAAAACTTATAGACTGGAATTGCAGACTGTCAGAAAACATGAGACCCTTGACCAAAGGAAATAAGACAATAAAATGAAGGAGGAGGAGGATGACGATGAGAATGATGAAGGAGGGGATGAGGAAGATGACGATGAGGAGGGTGTTAATGATGAGGAGGGTGCTGGTGATGAGGAGGGTGCTGGTGATGAGGAGGATGACGATGAGGAGAGTGCTGATGATGACGATGACGATGAGGAGAGTGCTGATGATGAGGAGGGTGCTGATGATGAGGAGGATGACAATGACGATTCACTGGCCATACAAATCTCACCAAATCAATAATATAAATCCTGCAAATTTTTTCTCAATTTTTGTCGTAAGAATTCATCTAGGCTCTTTCGATAGAATAAACAAATATTTGTGAATCTGATATGAAAGTGTATATGAGTTACCTTGATAGCCTGCAGGGGAAGGCGTTCCTTGGTATGGTGAACAAGTGCCAGGTGTCTGTGGCGTAAAAGGGCCCATAGGGCTGGGCGTGTCAGCATTATAAGCAGGTGTAGCAGGAGTACTGACAACACCGTAGTCGCCAGGGGAAGCAGAATCCTCAAGTGTGTACTCAAAGTCATTATTTCTGGAAAACAAAACCTTCATATAAGAAGATACGACACACAAAGAAGAAAATACAAGAGAAATCAACTAAGAAAAGATGTGTCTGTTTAATCAGTGCATTTCGAAATGAAAATGCGATTTTATATTTGGGGAGGACAGAAGAGAGGAAATGATATTGCAGTAAGATGCGAACAAAGATAGACAGAGAGAGGGAAAAGATGAGAGGGAAGAGATGAGGGAGACAGACAGACCAAGAGGGTGATGGAGACAGACAGACAGACCATGAGGGTGAGGGAGAGAAAGAGAGAGCGAGTGAGCGAAAGAGAGAGAGAGTGAGGGAGGGAAAGAGGAAAAGAGAGAGACGTGTGGGAGGGAAAGAGAGAGAGAGAGAGGGTGGGAGGGAAAGAGAGAGAGAGGGTGGGAGGGAAAGAGAGAGAGACAGGGTGGGAGGGAAAGAGAGAGAGACAGGGTGGGAGAGAAAGAGAGAGAGACAGGGTGTGGGAGGGAAACAGAAAAAGTGAAGGGAAAACAGACAGAGAGAGAGGGTGGGGAAAACAGAGGGAGAGAGAAGGTGGGGCAGACTGACAAACAGAGAAAGGAAAATAAATATCTAAATGAAACCATGAAAGATGCCATTACCTTGATGGTGTATTGGTGTTCGCGGGGTCCCAGGCACTGGTACCACCACTGAGTGGTGTTCTGTTACCTTCATGGAGAGGAGTTTGTCCACCATAATGAGGTGTACGTCCACCTTCTGAACCATATAATGGTGTCCGTAACGAGTACATTGGTGTTTGACCATTGTAGAGTGGAGTTCGACCATATGATGAACTGCCAGATCCAACTTTCCGATGACTGAAAAAAATAAATTTTAAAAGAAAAATGAATCCCAAGAAACAAAATATAAAAATCATTTTAACGACAAAATAATAACGAATCGGATTTATAGATGTTATTTCTCAATTCAATGGGTTTTTTTATGCAGAAAGCTTTTCTTTTTTTTTTAAATACATATGTGAACTATATTATTGAACATATTAGATTTTAATATAAAATTTCAGCAATTAAGTGAATATGAATTTGTGGCGGACATGATGATCCTGAATCCGGATCGAGCAGTGGAAGAAATTTATCTTTAACCGTCCCGTTGAAGTCAGAATGAAAACGCTTCCCTGATAGACTTTCAAACCTCATTTTTCAAAATTGTACATGAATTGTTTTAAATAAATATTTTAAATAAGTCATTCATGGGGCATTTAATGCTGAAACATTTATTGTAACGGTCCGACTTAAAGACAGAAATATCAATGCACTTGTGCTTGAAATCGGTTGAGACAATTCCATCCATTCTTGCCACTGCGTCCCTGACAAAGGCAACCAATCCTGACGATTTGAAGTCAACAATTGGCTGATCTCTAGCTACTTGCTGTTCCAACGGCAAACTCCATAGATATGGAAGAACAGGCTGGATTCCAGGTCAGATGTAACCATCATCAGCCAGATTTTTCGTTATCCACCGCATCGCTTTTTCCAACCCTTGCAGGGAGTTGGGGGCAATCGCTTTGTAGATGAACTCTCCAAGTTGACGGCAGAGGACATGACCCAACCAGCGCAGATGTCTTGTGAGGATGACTTGTCAGAGGGAGTTAATTTTGCAATGAAAGTGTACTGAATTGTTTGAGACAAAGTGCTATCATCGGACACAGAGGATACAATGCAGGCAGTGGTGATCGAAAGTTTCCAGTCGCTTAATGTCTTCCACTCTCACTGACCAGGATTTGCTGCCATAAAAGAAATGTGTCTGCGTCATTATTTTAACTAGTTTGTTTCCATGCTTATCCTTCAATTCTATTTACTAACCATTCCTTTTTGTCTTAAATTTTAATTTCCTTTTCCAAACTTCCTTATATGTAGATATGATTTTTTTTTATATAAATTTGTTTTTGTCATTTTTTTTTATCTATTTAAAAACGGTTACAAAATTCACCAGTTTTGACAAGTCAAACATTTATCATAGAAAACTACTAAAATAATTAGCCCTATCCATTTTCCGTGAGAATTGTTTCAAAAATATCATGGTTTGGTTTGGTTGTTTTGTTTTATGGCATATCAACTCTTTTGGGGTTATTTAATGCCAAATCCGGTCATTTTGGTAAAGGTTTTTATGCTGTAAGTTTTTTATATCTTCAAATATTTATTTATGGTGTTTGGCTTGGCTGTTTTGTAGAGGAAAAATGTTGTTTTTGTGGTCGTTTCCCCATCTTTCATGTGTCATCATCAGGTGGATGCGCCGCAGCAAACTGGAGGAAAGGATCCCTTCAACCGTGCTTTATCAGAAGCTTTGTATGCCTTATACGCTCGACATCTCAGACGGGTTGGCTATGTTCAGTGTGCCACCCCTTGCATACACTCAATAACATGCCTGGATACACCAGGCACTAGCGGGTTGTGGTAGACCAAGGAGAAATTGGCTTGAGTGTATGAAAAGTGATTTGACTGTATGTAGTATGACTAATATCAACCCTTTGGACCGGACCGCATGGAAAGCAGGCGGGGGTTGCCAACTATAGAGTCCAGGACACTTGCAGCACTTTAACTACCAAAACATCATCATCATCATCACCACGAGGATGCTGATGATGATGAGATATATTAGTTGCATAAGTATAAAAAAAAATTTTTGATTTAGTAAATAGTTGATTTTTAACAAAATTTTTCTGAACACTTGTTTTTATCAACTGATTTTCAATGCAAAAATAGACAAACACGAAAACATCCTCCGCTTAGAAAACTTAAAAATCTATATTTTTGCTTCTGTTGTATACGCGACAGTGTATAAGTATAGTCAGTTCCAAATTGACGTGCTGCAGTGTGGCATGGAAATAGTGACATGCGCATATGCACAGAACAGCACTTATAGCAGTACACCTAAAAGTAATAAAATCTAATTGAAATCTACGACAAATTCCTGAATATCAAAGACCAATCACAAGACGCCGATCAGCTAACCAATATACAGAGTTCCACATAAAATGAGGTTATGCTACACAACACATTGTACAAATATTTGCATATCACAATTCGTCATAATTTTTTTCTCACGAATGAAAGCCAAAATTTTACGAAAAAGAATCAGGTTAATTTACGTTTCACATGTTTATCTTCAATTCATTGGTGTCGATGCTAAACGAAGAATGAAATGAATTAAAAAGTATTTTATCAAAACTTAAATGTTGCAAAAAAAATTAGATCAAGACGAGATCTCTCGACCTAAAAATTTACACAGAAAGATTGTTGTTGATTCTTGAGATAACGATCCTCAGTAAATACAACAGGATTCTTATTTTATGTTATACAAACTTGTTATTGTGCATAAAGATAATATTCCATGTTTCAGTGAAAATAAACAAATATGTTTTGTTTTTAAGATTTTCAAATCTACACATTTTTGGGGAAAAGACTCCAGAAAATGACTATCATTTTCCCCCTCTTTTTCCTTTCTCTCCTTGCTTCTTTTCTTCACCCACCACCAATCCAAAATACCCTTTTCCTCTACACACTAACTACTTAACCTTCCACCAATCATATCTTTGCTTCTTTTCTTCACCCACCACCAATCCAAAATACCCTTTTCCTTTACACACTAACTACTTAACCTTCCACCAATCATATCTTTGCTTCTTTTCTTCACCCACCACCGATCCAAAATACCCTTTTCCTCTACACACTAACTACTTAACCTTCCAACAATCATCTTTCATACATAAAAAGTCCTACTTTCTCTGCCAACGGAACCACATTACTTCATTTTACCCACCCACCTAGTAGCCTTCCGTCTCTTCCACCACTTCCAACATTTTGTATATTGCATCTGACGGTTCAATATATACTTATTTTATAACTGAAACAAAATACCGAATCGATAGAAGCATGACTGTGTTAATTTTTTTTCTGATATTTAATTGGTTCTTTGTTTATTGTCTTATTTCTATCTATACCTACACATTCTGTCGAAGACTTATTCCTTTAAAAAAGCTGTCACATACTTACATGAGCAAAAGTCACAAGTTATAATTGGTAAGAAAAGATAACTGCTATTAGATTAAATCACAGTTAAGTCTTCAAAATGGCTGTCTTCCAGTTTTGATTCACAAGCAAGTTAAGTATTGGTGGGTACGTCAGCAAGTACTCATTAGGTTGAATTCTGTTCATAGTAAACAGGATGTATTGTAGACTGAGGGTTAGCAGAGTTCAGGCAGTTGACTTTTTGGGGCAATCAACTAGCATGGGAACCAAAACTTAGTGAAAGTGACGAGAGACAGCGAATGTGAGAAGACGAGATCAGTCAGTCTGGACGGAACAAGCGCAGCGACAAGACATGTTTGAGATGTTATGAAATCAGTTTTAACAAAGTAATGCACTTCTAATAGGGGTCTCCTTCTGTCCTCCTTTTTTGCCCCCCCCCCTTCACATTGCTTTACAGTAAATACAAACTTGGCTGAATAAACCCATCTTTTACCATTTAAAATGTGATCATTAATTAATTGACCCATCTATTGTGGTTGATGTGCCAATGTTTCATTGCAGATAAAGATTGTCCACCGTCAAACAAGATCATTACGAGATGGGTGAACATTTACAAGCCGATCGTAACAGCCAAGGATGATTTTAAATTATAATGATTAAACTGTTATGGGAGGCTGGTAATGTAAGTACCATAATCTTCTGGAATTGTTGCTTATGTAACACTATGAAAATTTGAAAATCTTTAATAAAAAGTGTTGTTTTTTATACAATAACAACTTTAACATAAAAGTAAAACAATATTTTCTTGTAGTTCCTGAGGATTGTTATCCCAAGAAGCACCAAATATTATCTGGTTAGAATTAAAAAGTAGAATTTTAAAAATTTAAAAACAACATACAGAACATTGGCTAGACGCGTCCGATCCACAGAGATAATTTTACAGTAAGAATGAAGTTCAACACGTGCTGTCGATCCCGTGGCATCTTTAACGATACCGATATAACCTTTGAATGGACCTTGGATAATACGAACTGTCTCGCCAATAAGGTCTCGATCTCTCTGGGTGAAGGTTCCACGACCTCGACCAGCCTGCCCACTGGAAGGAGAACTCTGCTGTCCACCACTTGGATGAGAAGGACTCGATAACCTTGGCGACATTGGAGTAAAACCTCCGAGTGAATTCAGACTAGAGTTGCTTCTCTGAAATAAAAACAAAACAATTCTCATTTAAACGAAACGTCGTCATCGTAGAAATAAAAACAAAACAATTCTCATTTAAACGAAACGTCGTCATCGTAGAAATAAAAACAAAACAATTCTCATTTAAACGAAACGTCGTCATCGTACAAATGCAAAGGAATATTTTTCAGATAAAATTTATATATATATATATATATATATAATAAAGAAAGAGAAAACATTAAACTTTAAAACTAATGCTATATTTATTGCTTATACCCGTCCTGGAACGGGTATTCTACTAGTTATATATATAAATGTTATTATATCTTTTTTTTCTTAATTCATATTAGTGGTCTGCCAAATTAAAAATTATACATTTAGTGGCCTACAAAGTTTGTAAGGTTAGCGACCGCTGATCTAGATAAAGTATCTCTCACCACCCCCACCCCGCTCTCTCTCTGATTTCATGGATGATGTCATCATTTAGTGACTTGATAAACCACTGTGCATGGTTATCCCACATCTGTTTTAATACATGTCATCCATTGCCCTTTGTGACGTCATCAAGTGTGCGCAGGAACAAACAAACCAGATAACAAACATTCAAGATCCACAGAGTTTTCATTGTATATAACTTTCTACAAAAAATTATCAACAAATGAAAGGAGGTCAAATCAAGGGAGATAATTCTTTTTCTTTTTTGATCCTCCATAAAAACTAATGTGAATCAGAAAATAAATAAATGAGATAAAATTATTGTATAGTGGATTTCAGTACTAAATGAGAATTAAATTTTACAAATTTTTGTCTCTTCAAATAAATGTTTTATTTTTAAACAGTTTCTTTTACACAATACCAAAAGAATTTAAAGTTTCTCAGGGAAACAAAAAGCCACCCCCCTCCTTGTCAAGTATAAAAAATATATATTTGGCTAGCTAACCCTAACCCTGGCATTGATCAGGAATCTTTTTACCTTTATTTTTTATTTTTTACTTTTTGCCATTTACTTTTTATTTACCAAATTATTTATTTTTTTAAATAGGATTTTAAAAGTTAAATTTAATTATTACAATGTTGTTTGGTCATTAAATTAATTGAACTAAATTGTTATAAAACTAACTTTGTTATTACGGTAATGTTGTTTTAAAGAATTATTCGATCTAAATAACTTCCAAAACTTACAATCTTTAAATACTAAGAATTCTTAGTATTTAAAGATTTTAATTTTAAATACTAAGAATTTTAAATACATGAGAATTTTAAATACTAAGAATTTTAATACATGAGAATTTTAAATACTAAGAATTTTAAATACTAAGAATTTTAATACATGAGAATTTTAAATACTAAGAATTTTAAATACTAAGAATTTTTAATACTAAGAATTTTAATACATGAGAATTTTAATACATGAGAATTTTAAATACATGAGAATTTTAAATACATGAGAATTTTAATACTAAGTGGATGAAGTAAGTTTGGGGAACTTCTGCCTTTACTAACCAGCAGAGCATTACTACTGTCGACCAAGGGAATAATGCAAGTGTACACAGTGTGATGATGTATGGAAGTGAAACCTAGCCAGTGAGGATTGAGGACATGCATTGCATGGAGAGAAATGGTATGAGAATGACATGATGGATGTGCAATGTGACTCTTAAAGACAGGCTTTGTTCAGATTACTTCAGAAGATTAAATCTAGCCAGTATAGGGAGATTTGTGCAGAACAGGAGACTTTGATGGTATGGCTACGTTGAAAGAATGGATGAGAGTTCTTGAGTTAGAAGATGTAGAACAGTTCAGGTAGTTAGGTCAACTGGCAGGCGAAGGCCAAGGAAAACATAAGAGGAAATGATAAAAATTGACTTGAGAGAAAGAGGGATAAATAAAGACTTGGCCAGAGATAGATTAGTTTGGAAGTCAACGCATACCAGCCTGTAAAACAGACGTTAAACCGAATATGATGATAAAATTTTAAAGCTAGTTTAAATTACTTTCTAGTCTACAGTTTAACTGCTTCCAAATTCCTTTCAAATTCCGAACGGTCACAAAACAATTAAAATGGTTGACTTGTTTACAAATAAACCAAAATGCATTTTGGTGGATTTAATTTCACAATTAAGTTATTTTTTTTTAAAAAGGATTTTTCAAAATGTTATTTTTTGTACTTTACGCTATTGCATTTTTAATTTCAATAAATAATTGATTAATAGTAAATAAATAAAAATAATGAAGTATAAGTAACGTAGAGATGAGAAACGCACAGTCAGATGATAAGTGCTCATTCAATTTTATTAATATCAAATTATGCAAAAACCAATTTCTTTAGAATATATATCTTTAATATTTTTGGGGAATTTCACAAAAAAAAAATTAATTTTTTTTACAAAGTTTGGAGACAAATTTTAGACATGTTTTTTTTATGCTGGAAATTTATCTTTAATATATTTAAACTTTTTTTTAGAATAAACAAAAAATTGACACAAGAATCTAAAAATTCATACTATGTAATCAAGAATGACAAATATTTCATATAGTTTTCAAAAAATAAATAAATAAAAAATAAATAAAAAATAAATAAAAAAAATAAAATAATATGAAACAAATCTGAGATAAGTATTGCTGTTACTTACCCGTGACCCACCAGCCAAAGTAACATGACGTGTTCGACAAACAAAATAACCACCGTTATCCGTCATCATACGAGACATGAGGAAGGCATAACTGCGATACAGATGTTTCACTTCACCTTGTAGACCCTTGAAAATAAAAAATTTAAATTTAAATCAATACTTTTACTTTTGTGAACAAGTTATATAAATTTCTCGGCCAGAATTTTGTTTGATATTTTGTTCCCCTTTTCAAACTTTGAGTAGTAGTAGCAAAACAATAGTACTTTCTTCTGTGCAACAGACCATGAGATAGGGGACCAGGACATTTTTTATCAAGGCCTGATAGCTGACCATGGTTGGCCTTTATCATGGCTGGAGTGACACTCCCAGAGGCAGGAAGGTTTACACCATTGCTTGGCTCTTTCTGCCTAGTGTATAAACGGGTTGAAGGGCCCTTTCTATCCTGGTGTCGGCCTGTCAGTATTTAGTCTTGTTGTTATTCATATTTTTATCAGTTTCTCATTGTTAACAGCTTCTTATTTGTTACTCAAAGCTGCCCTCTATTAATAGAGGGGGTGCCCCCGTCCGCAACTTGGAGGACGTGTTGGATGGCTTGAAGAGACAACACACCATTTTTTTTTATATTTGGGTTTACTTCAAATGGGTCTCTGACAAATCCCTATACAGAGAGACCGAATTATCCACGGGTCTGAAAATCGTAATCAAAACTTTCTCACTCAATTACATAAATTACATTTCATTGAAAGTTATTAAGAGTCAATGTTCATTTGTTTTCATTGTAGACAGTTCAGTGAGAAATGTTAGAATTATTAAAGTGGTTAAGTTTATACATTTGTTTTCAATCAGCGTAAATCAGCAGACAACATTGAAAGGGGGTTCAAGTAGTGTGTGTATCTGTGTCGCTTTTAGTGTGAGTATGCGTAAGACAGTGAAAGAGTTAATCTATTGTGTATGTGTGTGTGTTGGTGTCAGAGTTGCTATGTGTGCGTGAGTTTAGAAAAGGCATTTTCAGCTTTCACAAAGCCCGATCGAGGGGTTGAGGGGAGCTGGAGAAATGTCGATGTTAGCTCTGTCATTGATTTGGGCTCAACAAACTTGTTGAAGAAAAAAATCTGTCTTTTTATTCATTCCGGAGGGTGGTGTCGAGTAGGCATTCAAATGCAAACTACATTGAACTGATAAATGCTTTTATTAAAAAATATGTCACGTACACCCTCACTGAATGACGAGTGAAACAAAATAATAATATAAAACAGTAGGTATTTATCTCCTTTCCATCATGGGAAGATCTGACACAAAGACGGGAGGTGGGGATTGAAAAGCCAGCACACTAAGGTGGTGCACTTTGGCCTACAAAATATGCCTGAGCCACCCCAGTCAGTATTACCCAGTAGGGGCGTCTCAAGTGATTAACAATCCCAGGAAGGGTGGACCTCCCAGAACTGCACAGAACCATATCTCAGCCCGACCAAAGAAAAGTCATCATCTACTCAAAAATAACCCATACTCTGTCGAAATGATTGTCAAAGACATATCCTCAACTGGTATGACCAACACCTACTCAGGCTGTGCCAGGTAAGTATATATATATATATATATATATATATATATATATATATATATATATATATATGGTTAATACAAAAGATATAAGAGGCAACTAATATCTTTAATTAGTGAACATCCGAATAAAAATGAAGCTCAATATACTGGATAGAGCATTAATAGCACTAGATAGAGTGAAAGAATAAAATAAGGTGCGAATCAAATTTTATTACAATTCAAAGTTTAAGCAAAGTACTTTAAAGTCCTTAACTCATGAGTTTTCAAAGAAAATCTTCTCAGAGGACCATTACCGCAATGACATTACCGCAGGTAATAAAATTAAACTTTGAAAATATATAAAAAAATATATAAAATACATAAAAGTATATAAAACATCAAATATATCGGCCCAAAACACACTTTTTTGTTAAACTTATACAGTTCATCCAAGTCATAAAGTTTAAAACAGCTCCAAGAAAGATGTCAAAGAGGTTGATAAAAAAACTTTGAGCGCTTTCGACTTTCTTAGTAGTCTTCAGGATTTTCTTTCATTCACCCTTAACGATACCTATAAAACATTAACTCAAGTCTTCTTATTTTAAAAAACCTAATCCTGAAGACGACTAAGAAAGTCGAAAGCGCTCGGAAAAAAAATGGCCGAATTAAGAACAATCGGGGAAATACTCTACGGATTGCCACCTGAAACCAGAAGGATAGCTCGACGGTTTGAGAACCTCACGAAGAAAATTTACAAACAAGAAAGTTCTGTGACGTTCAACAACGCTTGCTTGGATAATGACTTGCTGCCTAAGTATACACACACATATATATATATATATATATATATATATATAAGATAGTAAACCTCGCCATAGCAAGGAATTAACGCATAAGAAAAGGAAGAAAAGATAATTAACGGAGAGCCGACCAGAGGGGCAGGTGCAAAATCTGTTATAGACATATTCATTCTCTCCGTTGTGATCTTTGAGAAGGTGTATTGTTCTTTTTTTAAATAGACATTTTTACCCTTAAATGCTTTATTTTTTATATTGGTTTGGAAAAAATATCATTTAAGATACTGATTACCTATTTAGCGGGTATGCTGATGCAACATCATACTAACACGTACTCACACTTGTCAACAGGCTCATTGCAGATGTGAAATAAGTTGCAGTTTGACACATTTTCGTTGAATATTATTCTATTAAATAGGCATTTTGTTGGAATGTGCCATATTTGAAACAAAAAACATTTAAGGGTTAAATGCCACAGGGTTGTGTTACTTGATTGGGAAGAAATCTAACCATGACTTTGCTATGGACTTATTTTTTGTTTACGGCATGTCAACCTTCATGATTATTTATATAGATCTCCGACCTTCTTAAGGTGGATGGACCCAAGCTGCAACAGATAAAGATGTTGAATATCAATCAGTTCTAATTGTCAGTCTTCTAGAGGTTGAAGGTTCAATCCTTACTACAAGCAATAGTAAGAATTAAATCAAAATTACTTAACACTTCAACGTGGTCATGGCCAACAATCTATCCCCGTGGATAAAATAAAGGGTTCAGTTTGAAATTCCGTATTGATTCACCGATTTCGACAAAGATTCATGAAGAAGGTTGGAGGTTCCATCGGCCAAAACGTGAGATCAAGATGAAAATAGTTATTCAAATAATCCAAGTAGTATAAATAATCAATCCTCATTTCAAAAATTACAAAAAATAGAAATTTGTTGTCCGATAAAAAATATGTTGAGGAAAGTTATAAATTGTATAAATATTGAAGAAGTATTACGAAGATTTAATGTATCGTAGCTTTCAAGGAATATTTTAAATGTTATTGATTGACTGGGTTGTTTTGTTTTATGCCATCAACCATTTTTAGTTAATGCCGAATTCAGTTATTTTGGTAAAAGTTTCATGTCGGCCGAAACGTGAGAATAACATACAAGATGTCAGAATAATATAAATAATAGAAATTTCTATTTCTCAGCAGAAAATAATCATCCAAGTAAAACAAAAAATAAGTCCATGCCAAAGTCATGGTTATATTTCTTCATAATTAGGTAACATGTCATTTATTCAACAAATAATACAACCTGCAATTCTAAAAAAAAAAAAAAAATGACCTTATTATTTAAGAAGCTGAACTTACCGAGTGCAATCCATCATTGACGTTAACAATATCTTTCACGTGAATGTTGTTGTTATCCGAATCCAGGGCCACTGCATTTCTGGTGTCTCTTTTCCGTGTAACAGACTGTGGTTTCACACCCGAAACCTGAAATTAAAAATAATGAGAACAAAATATACGCTTGTTGATGTTCTTTTCTTAAACCGTCACCGTTAATTATTACGAAGCAAAAATATTCTGAAATAACAAATTTAGACTTTCAGGCAAGGCATTAATAAATTCAAAGATTTAAATATAATAAAGACAGAAAGCCCAGATAAACATTTTTTCTATTTCTGACTTGTTTTTTTTCCATTTCTGCTGTTCTTCCTTTCCCCTCTCTCCTTACCTTCTCATGTCAAATGTTAATATATTTTACATAATTTTTAATTAAAATTCAATCACATATAGTACTCTAAGAAAGTCTTTACATGAGATTCGATTGGGTTAATAATGTGTTAAGTTTAATTCTATTAATCTAATTACATGTATGTATATATCTATCATAAGGCACGGGTGTATAAGATTTAATTATTGGTCATATATATTTTTTTATTTAAAGTATACACTATAAATATATTTGTAGTTATTTATAGTAAGCTATTTAATATATTTAATTATTTAAATATGTTAGTAAATTACTAAGTGTACATTTATTTTTGATTGGTTGAGGGGAGAGAGAGAGGGGTTGTTCCCCTGTATATAAACTAATGGTTATTAATAGCTTGTAGGATCCTAAATTTCTCTGTTGTGCATAGTGACCAATTCCTATATATATAGAGAGAGAGAAAGAGAGAGATATATAGAATGGTGCAAAAGTCTGCACCCATAAACTATTTACTATATAACAATATGTAATTTACAATAAGTGCTTGAATTGATATCTCTTTTCTTCTAAATACTTTTTTACTCAGGAGATGCATGATCTTTGCATGTAACATTTTAATTTCTCAGGATATTAATTTCTTGTGTGATGCTTCAAGTATTTGTACAGTTCTTGATTTGCTAACATAAACCATTAATTTAAGATGTTCCCATAAGAAAAAAATTTAAAGATTTTGGTGGCCATTCAACCAGGCTTCGATGTCCAATCAATTTCCTTGGAAATGTATCCAAATATCCACTTATAATATAACGAAGAGCTTCTCTGTCTGTCATTCTGTCTGTCTGTCCGTCCTGGAGAATTTTCGTAAACGTAAGATACTATTTACTTAATTTCTAAGTCAGAAACATAAGAAATACATTAGGGCACATCTTAACAACTAAATAAACAATAAATAATTTCAACGCCGAGGTCATGATTTGAACTCGCAACCTTAACGCCACAAGGTAATTTAGACAAATTTGTCCGACACTCTACCGACTGAGCAAACATCACAAAGTTAAAAGAACGATTTAGATTTAACTGCTTATGCTAAAGAAATGCTTTTTTTCACTTTTCTTACTTAGCAATGAATGATCTTAAAACGAGGCTATGTATCAAAACTGGTTCTTCGATATAGTGTGGGGTCTGCGTTCGCGTTCGCTTTTTTTTTTAAAGGGGGGGGGTCTTTTCTGAATCGCCCAGCTTTCGGACGCATGATATCGAAAAATTGATTTCTTCATATAGAACGGACCCCAAACGTGTGCCAGGGGTACCTAACTTTGTTCAACATTCGGTCGATCATGCACGCATGCAAGACACAATCCAGATTCAAACGACTTTAAGTGACCTATTTTTCGTCAGTTTTTATACTCTGTTCATTTGCCGCATTTGGTAACGAAGAATAACCAAGACCTAGAGGTTGATGGTTCGACTCTCAGAATTTTTTTTTAACAGTGACCTAAATATACATTGAAGGGGAGGGGGGTGGGGGGAGACACAGAGTTAGTACTTACTTTTGCTCCGAGCAACGGGGAGAGGGGGTGGGGTTGAGCGAGTGGAAAGACAGTGGGGTGAGGGAGCCGGGGTGATGGGCGGGATGAGGGGGCGACCGGGGAGCCCAGACAATGTCGGGTACCCCTACTAGTAATTTATACAATAGTGCTCAATAAAAAGTAGAGCTCTGTACTTATTTAGTATAAATTTTTAGTTATACAAAAATCGTTGTCTGCACACTTGCAGACATATTTCAGTTCTAGCTGGGAATCAGGTAGATGAAAATAAAAACAATTCATACTAAGAACATGTTTTGAAGAGGTTCAGCTGATTCCCAGCTAGAACTGAAAGATGTCTGCAAATGTGTAGACAAACTAAGTGAATATATTAATTTTTATCGTGCGAAAAAGGGAGGGAGAGGAATATTAAAGCAAACTTATGCTTTTTAACTTTTTAAGAAAACTTTTTGATCTAAAAAAAAAAAAAAAAAAAAAAAAAAAAAAAAAAAAAAAAGTATTTCTAATCAAATTTAAATGAAAACTTGAAAAAATAAAAAAAATGTCACTCACTTTGTTGTGCATATTGAGAACTTGGAAATTTTCTTTCTCCAGTCGTACAATGACACCGACAGTTTGATGGCTAAAAAAAAATTTCAACAATAATAAAATATTATTTTCTGGAATTCTATTTCTTCGATTATTAAAAAAAAAAATTAAAATGGCCAAAAATCCATAGTAATAAAATTATAAAACAATATATTGTCTGTGGCAATTAATATTCAAACATAACTTTTTAGTATTTATATTTAGTATGTTATAATTTTAAACAATTTTATTCAACTAATGTAATGACAAAGCAATATTGTAAGTAATTTAATTAAATTTCACAAAAATCCAATTTAAAAAAAAAATGGGATTAAAGGACCGGCATGCAACAGCTGTTTAAAAACAATGTGTATATTTCATACATCTATTTGATTGTACAATAAAACAAAAACTTAAAAAATTTTTATGGGATTTAAATTTTAACATTTCAAAAGATGTCCGATGGATTTTATTGAAAAACTGAATTCTTTTAATGACATATTGAATTATCTTTCCAAAAATGTAAATACTTTCTTAGAATAAATTAATAAAAAAAAGTGTATGTGTGGGGAGGGGGGGGATAATGTATTGAGCAAAACAAAAATAAAAAGACTCCCAGGTAATGCCGTATAGATGCAGTTAGTTATATATAACCACTCCCCACTGAAATTGTTTTACCTGATTTTAATGACATGTAAACTGCAGTTTAATTACACAAGATTTTGTTGATTCTGACTATTTGAACAAATTCTGATCATTCTAAGACCCCCTTAATTGGGGCTTAAAACAATAACATTTTTCTCAGCCGAAACATTCAGTTCTCTAAGTTCTATTTTCACTCAACTTACCCCATAGCAATGTTGGCTCAAAATATTTAGGAGTTATCTTCCTTTAACCATATCCAAGTTATTTCCTTTCTTAATCATACTAGCCAATGAGAAAATGCACTCTGTACTCCTAGAAAACAAAAATACAATTCCAAGCCACGTGGGGATGTATAAACCGGATTCAGCCTCTTTTTTGGTTGGCTTTCAAGCCGATCAGACATTGTCCAGCTAGCTTTTATTCATAGCATGGTGTTCTCAACTCTGACACCGTTTCATTAGATGTCGCTTCTGGTTGCAGTTAGACAAGACTCCCAGACAGTTCACCGTCTTCGCATATTTGATCACAACTATACGTTTCCAGAAAATTTCACTTATTCGCACTTATTAAAGGGCTCAGTGGGGTCTCCATATAGTTATTAAAATGTTTAATATTCTAAGATATTTTTTTAAACTACAAGAATTTGTCATAAATTTCAAAACTGCAAGGGATACCATTTATTGTTCAGTTGTAGCATATCATAATAGGAATAAAGAGAGAAGCAACTATGACACCCACCCAACCATAAAATGCGAGACTCAACCAGGGGGCCGTGATCACCTGTAATGCCACATCAGCCATGAAGGATTTTGTTTTTCAAAGATAAACTTTAAGAAGAATTACTCACTCTAACTGCACTAAATCTCCAAACTGGAATTGTCCAAGAGAATCCACACCAGTGGCCATGTCTGTGCAAAGTTGGAGATGTTCTGGCAATACTTTCAGCTTAAAACAAAAAATGGTGAGAACATGAAAACAAAAATCTTTAAAATAAAATATTTGGATTTTTTAGACTACTATTCTCATCTCGAGTGTTATTCTCACGTTTCGACCGATGTAATCTCCGACCTTCTGTTAAACTCGGGAATCTGTACAGATTTTTTAACAAAACCCTTTATTTAATCCACAGGGGTAGAATGCTCTGATTCCGTCAGCCATGACCGGGTAGAAGTCTTAAATAATTTGTAATTGTATTTTTAGTATCGCCTGCACGGAAGATTGAAGCTTCAACCTCCAAAAGACTTCGAACTGAATTTTACTTAGAACTTTATTCGTTACGCCACAAATCCTTGCATACAGATTCCCAAATTCGACAGAAAGATTCCAGAGTTCGACAAGATACACCCGAAGGTCGGAGGTTACATCAGCCGAAACGTTGTGAGAATAACACCCAAGATGAGAATAGTAGTCCGAAAAATCCAAATAATACAAATTATCAATCCTCATCTCCAAAATCTTTAAAAGAAAATATTTATCATCAACTAATTGTACCTACAGGATTCAGTAATCCCATTTTAGTTTTTATTAATATTAATTTTTTTTTAAATATTAATGTGTAATGCTAATGAAAAAGAGATAACTCTTATTTTCATCATCAAGTTGAAATAGAGCTTATCTCCCTTACATTATTTGAGTTATGCTTAGAAAATAAAGATACTGTTAACAAATGGTGTGTCTGCCACTTACATCATCACCATAGAACAATTTACATAGATGTTAAAAAAGAAAAAGTTTTACCTACTGTTATGTTAGTCAAATAATTGTAAAAAGTAAATAGACTACTGTTTATCTGATATTGTTTGTTTGTTCGTTATTTAGGTCTAATTTGGAAAATTCAACAAACTTGATTTTATATATTAAAAAGTGGTCTTTAAAACAAAATATTTTGTAAATAAGTCGGATATAAATCCAATAAATCAGTTTAAGTTTCTGCCATGTATAAGATTTTTGAAACAAATACTGGACTTTAACAGATAGATATATTTTTTTCTTTATCCCAATTGGAACATCAGGCATCCTTGATCCAAAAACAGTAGTTTGACTAGATTGGTTGGGCACAGATGCCATAGTCAAAAGTGGTGACAAGAGAAAGAGACTGTCTGGTTATTCCAGAGGATCTCTCTCGCCATAATCTGGAGAAAATAATATTGTCAATTCTTCATCCAAAAAAACGAAATGATTTTTTTTTCTTCCAATAAATAAATTTTGTTTTAATATTTGTCTGAAATGCTTAGATCACTAAATTATTCTGTCTTTTTGTTTTTTTCTTAAAATAGTCTGTATGATTATTTCCCATTAGTCAACATTTTATCATAATAGATTTTTTTTCCATGCTCGCTTGTCACGTCTCCATTTTTAAAAAAACAAGGGACGTAAGTCAGCCCAGCATTATAAGCCCAGCTTGTCGTGACAAGCAAGCGTGGAGGAAAAATTTGATTTTCTGTGATAAAAAAACAAACTACTTGATCAATTTACTTAATTTTTGGTGTACGATATTTTTGTTCCGTCCTGGTCACATACATAACACAGATAAGTATTCATTATTGGTTTATCCTTATTGAGGATTTTCCCAAGTTGCACCGTTGTCTGCAACCGATTCACATTTCTCAAAGATATTACATCATATTCTCAAAGATTTTTTTTCAGATTCTGAAAAATTAAGAACTATTAAGAAAAAAGAAGAAAAGATACTTACCTCATGCATCGTCAAATCAGAGAAGAGGACAACCATATTTTCCTCAACCCGTACAATGAGACCAGTGTCATTTTCATAACGACCACCAATCACTTTAACATGGTCACCCATTTTGAAATGTTTACGAAGTTCATGAGCTGGGAATTCTAATGGTTCCTTAAAAAATAAAAGAAAGAAAAAAAATTGTGATGGGGAAACAGAAAAACAAAATTCTTGTGAGTTTGGGATAATTTATCCCAACTGCAATTAGAATTTCAAATGTGGATTTTAAAAGCAGAATTATTTATCAAAAGATAATGGTACTTCTTACCTTTAGATCTTCATGTTTCGGCATGATGGTAATTTTGTTACCATCGCAAGTCATCACTTTCCCCTGGAGGAAGATCAACTCTCCTTCACAGACCTCGACCATATCACCCGGAATGAAGGAATGAGAAACTTCCAAAGAAGTCGACTTCTCAGGAATCACTAAGCAACATTTAAGGAAAAACAAATCAAAAATAAAGAAGCATGAAAGACCCAAAAAATGCTATTTAAAACAAAAGCATGATAGACCAAAACAAAAATGCTATTTAAAAAAGAAGCATGAAAGACCAAAACAAAAATGTTATTTAAAACAGAAGAATGATAGACCCAAAAAATGCTATTTAAAACAGAAGCATGAAAGACCCAAAAATGCTATTTAAAACAGAAGCCTGACAGACCCAAAAAATGCTATTTAAAACAGAAGTATGATAGACCAAAACAAAAATGCTATTTAAAACAGAAGCATGACAGACCCAAAAAATGCTATTTAAAACAGAAGTATGATAGACCAAAACAAAAATGCTATTTAAAACAGAAGCATGACAGACCCAAAAAATGCTATTTAAAACAGAAGCATGACAGACCCAAAAAATGCTATTTAAAACAGAAGCATGATAGACCAAAACAAAAATGCTATTTAAAACAGAAGCATGACAGACCCAAAAAATGCTATTTAAAACAGAAGCATGATAGACCAAAACAAAAATGCTATTTAAAACAGAAGCATGACAGACCAAAAAAATGCTATTTAAAACAGAAGCATGATAGACCAAAACAAAAATGCTATTTAAAACAGAAGCATGACAGACCCAAAAAATGCTATTTAAAACAGAAGCATGATAGACCAAAACAAAAATGCTATTTAAAACAGAAGCATGACAGACCCAAAAAATGCTATTTAAAACAGAAGCATGATAGACCAAAACAAAAATGCTATTTAAAACAGAAGCATGATAGACCCCAAAAATGCTATTTAAAACAGAAGCATGACAGACCAAAACAAAAATGCTATTTAAAACAGAAGCATGACACCAAAAAAAATGCTATTTAAAAGAGAAGCATGACTGACCAAAAAAAAAATGCTATTTAAAACAGAAGCATGACAGACCCAAAAAAAATGCTCTTTCAAACAGAAACATGACAGACCAAAAAAATACTATTTCAAAAAAAAGCATGACAGACCAAAAAATATGCTATTTAAACAGAAGCATGACAGACCACCAAGAGTTTCTTTGTCCATTCAATCTGCACATTTTGTAATGAAAATGCTATTTCAGATGTAAGCAGAACCGATCAACAAACTGATGAATGATAGATTGACCGATCGACAAAGCGAGAATAGATGCATAAAAAAAAAGTTCTAATTCAAAAATAAAAAGGGATACATTCCATGTCGAGCCCCTCGGGTGTGTTTTCAAATTTTTCTAGTTCAGACAATGTTGGTTTAACTCCTTCCGCAATCTGGGAAAAGAAAGTAAATATTTTAATAAAAAACAAAAAATTTACAAAAACAGACAAGAATCATAATTGCGGATTGGTCTCCATGAGGTGACATCACACAAAAACAATTTACTAATAAAAAAAGATAAAAAGACATTTTACGCCAAGTGAAGTTAAATGCTTTAAAATTGCCTTTAAATATGGAGATCATCGTTAAGAGTTAAATGGAAATATTCAAGTTGTAATCTAGTTACCCCTCAATTCTTTACGCGATCACATGCAATAGTTTGTAAGGTTTCTCAACTGGTCATGCGTGACGTTGCTTCTGATAATTATGTGTCACGGAGCCAGCATCTTCATCAAGGATGCCACGTTACATAAGACTGAAAAGAAACACTTGTCTTTCTTCAGTTGGAGAATTCTCTTAGCATTTCTGAAAACATTTTCTTCTGAAAGCTGGTTCATAAATGAAGACTTGAAAACATAAAAAGGAATTATCATCGCATACTTTTATTAATGGTATATCAACATTCGTTTTTTCATACTCGTCTCTTTATGTAACGTGAGTGGCCTCAATGAATCTCACCAAAGGAGTGAACGCACAGGATGTCCTCACGACTCTCTGACAAGCCTTACTCTCACATTTTCAGTTCTGCCAATAGCATTTATTCAAATTGTTTGTTTTCACGCATTCCTTAACTAAACCACAAATGACTTTTGTTTACTTTTTGAATCAACCAACAACTCACACCATATTTCAAAATATATTCGAATTCAGAAAGTGCATTCTTCACTAAATTCCAAACTTAACCTAAATTCTGTCAGAGCACTTTTCATAAATCTAGCTTTTGTCACAACAGCCATCACAAATTACCATCATTATTATAATTAGTAATACCACCACCTTCTCTAACTTCCCAAAGGCAATCTCGTTACAAAGTGATGCCAACACTAGTTGAATGACTTCAATACAAACACAAATTCTGGTGTTTCTGCAGTTTCATAATGTCATTAAAATATTTAAAGAAATGTATAAACTTTATTATGTACTTACATGTTAGCTGAAAATAAGATTGTACAGAAAAAATTACGCAAATTTATCCAGTATTTATTAAATTATAAGAAAAAGAAAACAAAACGATTTTACGTATCGTTAGACATTTTGTAGCAAGAGAGATAACTTGATTTTTTTTTTTTACCACTTTAACCAGAAAACTAAAAAATATCATTTATTTCCCTTCTCCCTTGGCGACCCATGATAAAATCAGGCGATTGAAAGATACAAAATGGTGACGACCGATAAATATCGTTTTTTACTTTTTATTTAATAAATTCTGGATGAATTTGCGTCATTTTTTATGTAGTCTTTTTTAAGCTATCACGCAAGTACATAAAGTTTATACATTTCTTTAGCTATTTTTTTTAAGAGAGGCCTAACATGTTATTGTGAAACAGCAGAAGCATCCAAATTCCTTTTGTTCAAATAAGGCTGACTTTCAGTGTTTGAAAATGAAATTGTTTAGAATCGCTTCTAAGACAATGAAATGAACCAAAGATAAGTCAATTATAATAATTTTAAAACAATCATTGCCAAGCGCCTGTACAGATTCTGTCTCGTATGTGCCGATAGATAGTAGAGTTGTTGGTCTATTTAGCAATTCAAGGTAGTTGCTTTTTTTCCTCTCTGTCGCCCGTATTACTCTGTAAATACTTGCTAGTATATGTTGTGTAATTTTACTATAGCAAAGACTGTTGGACATTCATAACTGAAACTTGATGGATAAGGCAGGCATAGATAGAAATTTATTTGTACAAAATACGGTCGAATTGCAGAAAGGATTGCGATTCCATGGGTGGTATTTTTTGGGGTGTAACCCTCTACGTTATTCTAATTTGTCAGTATTCTGTTTTAAAGTTGAAAGTGAACAAAAAAACAAAGGACGCTTAGTTATAGAACAATATCTCACCTGAAGCAAACAACAAAATGTACACTTTTCTTAAATAAAGTTTAGAGACAGCACTTCTGTCGAACATCATTCAAACGATTAACAATATTTCTGCTACATCAAGTTCACTAGTGACGTACATAAATTTTCTACTTTCTTATTTTAACATTGTTTTTTTCTAAAACCACGTTTTTGTTTTTTATACAAATATTGATTTAAAAAGGGTTTTTTTTTAACAGAGGTGCACATATTTATTCATGAGTTGTTTTTTTGATTTTCTAAGTTCATATGTCTGTGACCAAAGAAATCATTTTCACTACTACACAAAGATTTCTTTCATCGCAACAGGAATGAACATTTGTATCATTGAAACTACTATTCTCATCTGGGTTGTTATACTCACAACGTTTCGGCCGATGTAACCTCCAACCTTCTTCAGGTGAGTCTTGTCGAACTTGGGATCTATAATGTGTTTAATCGCTATGCCATGAGTTCAATAACTAAGTAGAACATTAACAAAAAAAATTAACAAGAAATATCTGATGTCCGTAAGCTGGGCAGGATGAGATGGGTTGGCTATGCTGAGCGAAGCTCCAGCTGGATCTTTCAGGTCAGAAACATGTCCATCGCATCAAGTCAGCAGGCCGGAAGACCAAAGCTCTCTTGGGGTGAGCTGTGTAAATGCAACCGTGCAGCCCTGAGGATTGCAAACTTAGATCCTCGCGACCGCCAAGCCTGGAGTGGAAGACTTCGATCAAGACTGACAGACAGTCCCTACCCTCTTATAAAGGACTAATCAAAGGCCTGTTCAAAATAAATCTGATGATGACCTAATCATGGCTGACGGAATAAGAACGATCTACCCCCATAGATTAGATAAGGGGTTCAGTTCGAAATGCTGTATAGTTTCCCTAGTTCGACAAAGATTCCCAAATTCAAAAAGATGCACTTGAAGGTCAGAGGTTACACCAGCCGAAACATTGTGAAAATAACAACCAAGATGAGAATAGTAGTCCAAAAAATACAAGTTTTAAATCCTCATTTTTTTTTTTAATTCAAAAACAAAAATGAACATGTTTTACAAAAGAGAGAGAAGTACAAAAGGAAATTGTAGAGATGACTTACAATCGCCGACATGGCAAAACTCTTAAAGAGAAATCCTTTCCTGTTGTAGCGATTGCTTTCAAAAATTAGAAAGTCTCCATCGACGGTCACTTCACCACCAATTGCTCTAAGAAATGAGAGAGATTAACACATTTACAGCATATTTAAATGATACTAGAAATGTTCAGTGACCCATTTGGATCAGATATGAAAACAAAAAAATGATATAATGAAATACAATGTTTATTAATGTGACATCCAAAACAATTACCATAAAATTGATAAAACATTGTTGGGAAATTAATTTAAATAGCAAAGGTTATTAACGAATTTGTGTGGAAAGAAAATCATAAAAAGCAGTTAAAAATAATAAAGTAAAACAACTGAAAGCAACGTAATTGCTTTTTTCTACTACAAAAGGTGGATGTGGTGAAGTAGATAACGAAGCAAATTTACGACTTGGGTTTAGGGTTAGTAGATAACGAAGCAGATAGACAACTTGGGTTTAGAGTTAAGATTGGGGTTAGGATTGGGGGTTACGGTCAGTAGATAACAAAGCAGATAGACGACTAGGGTTTAGGGTTAGAGTTGGGGTAAGGGTTTAGGTTTAGGGTTGAGGTTGGGGTTTAAGGTTAGTAGATAACGAAGCAGATTGACGACTTGGGTTAGTGTAGGGGGTTAGGGTTAGTAGATAACAGAGCAGATTGATGACTTGGGTTTAGAGTTAGGGTTGAGGTTAGGGTTTAGGGTTTAGGGTTAGATAACGAAGCAGATTGACGTCTTGGGTTTAGGGTTAGTAGATAACGAAGCAGATTGACGACTTGGGTTTAGGGTTGGGGTTAGGGTTGAGGTTAGGGTTTAGGGTTAGTAGATAACAAAGCAGATAGATGACTTGGGTTTAGAGTTAGGGTTTAGGGTTAGTAGATAACAAAGCAGATTGACGTCTTGGGTTTAAAGTTTAGATTGGGGTTAAGGTTGGGCTTTAAGGTTAGTAGATAACGAAGCAGATTGATGACTTGGGTTTAGAGTTAGGGTTGGGGTTAGTAGATAATGAAGCAGATTGACGTCTTGGGTTTAAGGTTTAGGGTTAAGATTGGGGTTAGGGTTGGGCTTTAAGGTTAGTAGATAACGAAGCAGATTGACGACTTGGGTTAGGGTTGGGGTTTAGGGTTAGTAGATAACGAAACAGATTGACATCTTGGGTTTAGGGTTGGGGTTAGTAGATAACGAAGCAGATTTATGACTTGGGTTTACCAAATTCGAATCCAGTCGATTCTATAGAACCACTTCCACTTCTGGATGTTTCTAGAATCAGGTACTTACAGGAAGGACCACATGTAGGTTGCCAGCATCCAGAAATGAAAGTGGTGTTATGGAATTGACTGGATTCGAACTTGGTAAACCCATGTCATCAATCTGTGTCGTTATCCACTTCACCAATGCAATCTCCCTATACTTAACTAATTTTTAGCAATTGAAAAAGATTCAATTTTAGAGAATGAAAATGACTTTTTTGAATTTATCTTCTTCGAGAGTTTATTTGTTATAAAAATCAATAAGTTTATACAAAATTCAAATTAGTTTCAATAAGGATAAAAATGTTCAAAAAATCTCATGATACTATTCAAATTTTCTTCAGGTTCCATCTGGGGTCACTAGGGTCCGATTTTCGATTCGAATTATCATTTACCGGGGATGCAATTACAAACAAAGACCCATACCAAGATCAAACAACTTTTCTCAAGTAAAATTTTAAGAAGAATTCAAAGGTGGTATTAGTTTTGTATTACGTTTTTACAATGATACTGTGAGGTCCGTGGTCATGCTGGCAATCCATAAGTAGCAAAGCTGACATCATACTTTTAGAAATTAAAAAGTAACATGAAAATAGTAAAATGGAGTTCAGGGCGGGGAGCATGAGTAGACAGGGTTCACATTACTTCCTGAGCAACGCCGGTTAGGGCACCAGTTAGTAAAGATTAAAACTGCTAAACAATGCTGAGTGCAATTGTAATATTTGCTGTTTTTTCACAATCACTTTACCATGAAAAAGTGTTTCTTTTTTTGTTTTTTAGTCCTATTTCAATAATAAACAAAAAGGTTTTATTTTAAATTTACTTATTCAATGAAACTAAAACTAATTTTGACGTTTCCTTTATGAACCTATTTTTCAGGGATTCTCCAATTTGGAAAATGAGAAAATGTTCATAAAAACAAATGAAAAAGTTCCATTATGTACAAATTATTTGTATTATAATAGATTATGAATTCTTAAGAATTTTAATTACACAATTGAATCTTTACAATCTGAAAAAAAAAATCTATTCATAACGCAGCCAAATATTAAAATGGTACAGTCTAATACATACACAAACAACATGGCTGGAAACTCGTTATGTTATCATGTAGTAAGTTAAATCTAATATATAAAATTAAACCAGTCTATTTCTCAACATAGACCATGTTGCATCTGACAAATCGATATTTGATTCTGACTAGCCAGTCATTTATAGAAATTATTAATGTGTTCTTTACAAAAAAGAAATTAAAATTCTAATTGATTTTATTGATTACATATTTTAACTGGCCCGATAACTCTTTTAATAACATACATTGCCAGAGATTTCCATTGGATAATCACCAGAGCTGATTATCCTATGAAATCACTCTGTTAGTTAAAATTGGTAAATGAAAATTACATCTTAATTTATTCTTTAAGTCTTTAATCAAGCTTTTCTTTTTCTTTACATTATGCTTTCGTTTTCATACTTAAATTCAAACATTGGTTACATGTAAGATTATTTGAAATGTCACATTGTTCTATCAAAAATGGGATTATTTTTTTTAAATAGGGCCCCTTTGTCATGAGGGAGTGATTGTAAAATAATAATCCATAAAAAATCTCTCATTTGTCCAATTTGATTATTTCAGCTTATTTTTATTATTAAAAGCTGGCTTTGAGATGTTTTCTTCAATCTTCAAATTATCAGATTTTGTAAATCAGTAAGAAGAGTTAATATAATTGATTTGGCTGGTATAGTGTTTCATGTTGGAATCAGAGCACAAATATAAAAATGTCAGTTCTTTGATTTTGATCAAATTCTTTACAACATTCAGCAAAACTGACATCTCTTGACATTCACAACTAAAAGATTTACAGATTCTAATTTTAGGTTATGTAGACTTTTTGTTGTCTTGACAATTATTGCTGGATTATTTTGGTAGAATACCTTGGGTATGGGTGTGTTCGTTTCCGTAGAATACCTTTGATATGAGGGTGTCCATTTTAACATTAATATTTAGAACAATAAATAACCAGATGTTGATCAACGACAACAATTCCGTTCGGTCTGCTATGTAAACTTGGTCAAAGTTGAAACAATTTAATCAGTTTTTCAACTGGCAGTCTGCAAATACACATCAAAATGGATTTCTATATTTTTTCTCCAGATGAACCAAATCCATATTTGGAATCATTTTACCATTCTCTAACCTTTTCTCATATCTAACATGTTCAAGACCGCCATCTTAAGGTAACCAGAGACAATTATGCCAAACGCGTTTACGTCTCCGGGTTACCTTAAGATGTCTACCTTTGAACATTTTAATTGACTGTTCCCGAAAAATAAATTTTGCTTATAATTAAAGTTCTACTCAATAATTTTTCCTACTTTTTGGTGACGATACTTATTTAAATCCACTGTGTAAGTATATAATACTGTTTTTTTTGTGGTATTCATAATTTAATACGGACGCTTCTCTGTACAAGCACCGAAATTTGTAAAGGTAGCCATTTTGATGGTTATTTAACAAAAGAAGACAACTTGTCATATCACAAATCATGATGGATGATTTTCTGGAATTTACTTGAAGATGAAAATAAAAATATAGTCTTTATTAACCCCAGCATTAAGTGCAGGATCGTGGTCACATCTACCGAGGTTGAGACCCTAAATTCTGTGTCACTTTATGTACAGATTATCAAAATATCTACTTTTAGGAACCTATATCTGAAATAAAATCTTAAATGAAAAACAAATCACTTGTTTTCACTCAAACTTTGAATAATAATTATCAATGAAATAACAAGCCGACACTATGTAACATTAGGATTTTACTTACATTTTTTAGCAGTGATTGTAATTTAAAGAGGTAAATGAAAAAAATAAAAAATAAAAGAAATCAGAATATAGCCCTAACAGATAAGGGGAGTTAATTCGAGCACACATCTGGATCCGAGAGCAAATGACACATGCAGGAGGTCACGCACTTCCAGAGTAAATGACACATGCAGGAGAGGTCACTCACTCCCTTCCCACCCCTAACCTTTATAATGAAAAAGGGGAACATTTTTTATGATAAAATGAAAAAAATAAATAAATAACATTTGAAAAACAAAATAACTTACTTGATCGCATCAACATCAAAAAGTTTTTGATTTGGTTTTCGCTTACGTTTTTTCTTATCTGCTTCTGGCACCTGTAACGAGGATTTATATTAGATAGAGTAAAAATAAATTTTTAAAAATCAAGAGCCTTTTTCTATATTTCAAAGAGAATGGGCAATTTGATGACCAATCCCCAATAAACATCAGGATTTATTAACTGACAGAGTAAAAAAAATTACTAAAAAAGATCTAAAACTGAAAAATCATACAATTAAATTTTTATTTTAATAGAGCAATATATTACCTAATCAAATTAAAAATTAGTGTTAAAAATATTATATGGTTTATTGATTAAAATAAGAGATGCCTAAGGAGGAATAATAAATAAAAATAAAACTTACCGGAGGATTGGAGGTCTTCATTAAACCACGGTAACGTTTATAGTCGATACGTGGCAATAGTTTCAGATGGATCAAATTTTGCGCAGGCTCCACATAATCAACCTGAAAAAAATGTTATAACAGATTGAATGTACAGAATCGGCTACTCAAAGAAAAATTAATGTGTGTTAATAAAATTAAACATATTTAAAAATAGATCTAAACAAAGGGTTATCATTTCAGGTGAAAGAGGAACCAAGAAAAATAACATTCTATTTAAATGCTTACATTACTCTTCTCATGAATGTTACTTGTGATACAAATGAAGGGTGATAATGATACGAGAAAGAAGAGATCTTGCATGACTGATGCTCATGCAGGAAGTGACCCAAGCTCTCACTGTTTCTTCTGGCTTTCTTTGATTTCAGTCTGAACAGACATGCTAATTAGCTTTGGACAAGGAAACACGATACTGCCTAAATATGAACAATTAATACCATGGTCCATGCGCAACGTTTTATTTGAATTCAAAAATAATAAAAATATTGAACCATAGAATTTGTTTTTGTGTTTATCACAACTCAACAAGTCAGTTCTCCACATGGTTGACAAAAGAAACATGGTTGGTGTCTACATGGGAAGACATGATTATACAACAATTGACGAATCTTATGAGACGATGAAGCACACTGGCTTTTATTAAATGTTTTCACTTTTCAATTGCTATATAGAAATTAATGTGCAAAGCTTCTCTCCAATTTTTTTTTATCATGAAAGAAATATCTTAATTCTCAGAAAAAAATCCATACAAATCCAAGAGTTATATAAACTTTTTACATTTCGACATAAGATTTTGTATAATAATGAAGTGTGGCTGCAAGATGACAGATTCTGACTGATCATTTTTGGGTCATGGTGGGGGAAAGGGACTTTGCTAAGAGATATGATATAGAGTTAAGGGCAGCAGGGACATACGGACGCTTTCATTTGAGGTTTCTGTCATTAAAATCAACCTAAGAAAGCCTAATGGAAAGTTCAAGGGAGTTAACTCTGTAATACAGTAAAAGATTGAATTGTCTTCTTTTTCTTTAAGACAGATTTCAACAATGAGGTCGAAATCAAATATGGCTACTTCCTTTTGTTTGTTTGTTTGTTTTGTTTTACGGCATATCAACCTTTTCCAGGTTATGTAATGCCGAATCAAGTAGTATTTTTTAAAAATACTTTGCAAAGTAAACAAAATTCTTTAGACAAAAAAAAATATATAGTATTTTGAAAACATTCATTAAACGTTTTTCCTTTTCTAACGGCATATCATCCTTTCTCAGTTCATTTAATGCCAAATCAAGCTGGATTTATGTCTCTAGGTAATTATATCTTTTTATATAGATCAACATCTTTTAAGAAGTTCAGTATTGTCTCTACTTTATTTTTCTTAAACAGTTCCTTCATTGTACCTGCTCTGTAGAAAGTTTCTCTTTTAGGGGCCAGATCAATGCATTCAATAAGAATATGCTTGATGGTGTAGGTAGTCTGGCATGCAAAGCATATTGGTTGCTCTTTGTCTTCAAGTAAGTAGGAATGTGTAATCCTTGTGTGACCTATGCGAAGTCTGGATAACACTACTTCTTCCTTTCGGCTTTTTCGTGAGCTTTTTTTCCATTTTCCTATTGTAGCTTTGATCGCTAGGAGTTTGTTGTGTGTATTGTTACTCCAACGTTGTTGTCTTTGTTGTTGGATATATTTGTTGATTTTCATTTTAAAATCTGTAAATGGAATCTTAAAATTGGTCTCCGTGGCCATGCCTAATGCAGACCTGGCTTCCCTATCAGCCTGGTCGTTTCCTCTGATTCCGATATGACTTGGGATCCAACACAGCAAAATTTTATTGTCTTTTGACAAATATTCCATCCTGCATAGCAACTTGATTACCAATGGATTGTCAAATTTCCTATTTTTAAGGGATATCAGTACAGACAAAGAGTCTGAAAAGATAATGAATCTATTTTTCTTGGATTTCAGAATGAAATCAAGCGCCACATTGACAGCATATGCTTCTGCATTAAATATGGAAGTGTCATTTGGGAGACGCTTCTTATTTATATTATTGTTGTATACTGCAGCACATCCTGTTGCTTCTTCATGCTTCAATCCATCTGTGAAGATGTACCTATGTCTTGGATAGGTGTCTTGGATTTTCTCCAATTCCTCATGGAAAACCAGAGGATGGGTTTTTTGTTTGTGAAGTTTGTTTAAGGTTAGCAAGATCTTTGGGGTCCTTATGGTCCAAGGTGGTATTTTTGGTATTATAGTATCGTGTATCTTTGTCAGGTCCAATCCTGCTTCTTTGTTGATTATTTCCATTCGAAGGCCAAAGGGTCTTATAGCCCTTTCATTTCTTTGGAATAATTCTCTGTATTTTGGATGGAATGTGCTTTCATATGCAGGATTTGATGAACACGATTTCAATTTAACATAGTACTGCAGAGCCAACTTCTCACCTCTGATATCTGCAGGTGCCTCGTCTGCTTCTACATAGAGACTCTCAACAGGCGATGTTCTGAAGGCTCCAAGGACTAACCTTAGTCCTCCATGGTAGATCGGGTCTAGTATTTTAAGATAGGTCTTTCTAGCTGATCGGTATATAAAAATACCATAGTCCAATTTAGATCTAATCAATGACCTATATAGTTTCAGGAGAGTGTTTCGGTCTACACCCCACTCAGTGTGAGCTACCACACGTAGTAGTTGTAATGTTTTGTTACATTTTGCCTTTATATATTTCAAGTGTGGAATAAAGGTCAGTTTTTTATCGAAAATTACACCCAAAAACTTGTATTCGTCTACAACCGGAATTTCCATCTTTTCGAGTTTTAGGCTTGGGTCATTGTGTAATTTTCTCTTTTGACAAAAATGAATACCGTTTGTTTTTGCCTGAGAAAATCGGAATCGATTTTCTGTTGCCCATTTATTTATTTTATTCAGACATTGTTGCAATTTGCGCTCAATGGTATGCATATGCTTAGACCTGTAGTAGATTAGGAAGTCATCCACGTATAGGGATCCATCCACTCCGGGTAATAAGCTTTTTATTATGTTATTTATTGTTATGCTAAACAGAGTCACAGATAGCACGCTGCCTTGTGGAACACCCTCTTCCGGAGTTTTTATCTCAGAGAGAGTAGATCCAATGCGAACTCGAAATCTTCGGTTTGACAAAAACCTGTCAATAAAGTGTCGTAGTCTACCTTTTAGACCGAGATCGTTCAAATCTCTCATCATGCTATACTTCCATGTTGTATCGTACGCTTTCTCTAAGTCAAAGAAAATAGCTACGAGATGTTCTTTTCGAATGAAAGTTTCTCTTATGGTAGTTTCCAATCGAACCAAGTGGTCTATCGTGCCTCTTTTATTGTGGAATCCACATTGTAGATTGCTAATAAGGCCGTTGGATTCCAAGTACCAGATCAACCTATTGTTTATCATCCTCTCCATTGTTTTGCATAAACAACTAGTCAAGGAGATTGGTCTATAATTTTGTGGATCCAAGTTGTCTTTGCCTGGCTTTGGGATCGGTATCACTGTAGTTTGTCTCCATATGTCCGGGAATTTTCCCTCTGTCCATATTGTGTTGTATATTTGGAGGAGTAATTTCAGTGATACTCCCGGTAGTTGCCTTAGGAACTCATAATGGACTTCATCCGGTCCTACGGCAGTATTATGAGATCTTTCAATAGAGTCTCTTAATTCACTCAATGTAAATGGGCTATTATATTTTTCTAGATTTTTCGATCTGAAGTTAAGTTTATGCTTTTCTGCATTTCTTTTAGTAGTGAGAAATTCTTGTTTTCCGCCCTGACTTGATGAATTTTTGGAAAACGTTTCTGCTAGTTGATTTGCTATGTCTTTCTTCTCTGTTATTGGGCAATTATTTTTGGAGAGGTGTTGGATTGGTTTCGTTTGGTGTTTACCCGCTATTTTACCGATCATATCCCAAACCGCTTTCGGTTTAGAAGAGGAATTTAGTTTGCCAACATATTCTTGCCAGCATTCTTTTTTCGCTGCTTTTATTTCCCTGCGGGCTCTTGCTCTGCTTTGTTTGTATTCCACCAGATTTGTTTGGGTGGGTTCTTTTTCGAACTTCCTTAGGGCTGCTCTTCCGATCTGCCAACTTTCACGATGCAGTAACCATTTCTCCCCCCCCCCCTTTTTTTAAATATGCAAACACTTTTTTCTGGTTAAATTCAACGTAGTATTATTCACAATTTGTTCAGAGTTCCCCGTCTTTCTTTTCTTTCATTAACATCAAAGAAATTTTCTTAAAAGCCAAATCTTGCAATTTGGCAGTACATTGTTTTAAAATCAAAAGTGAACAAAAAACAAAACGCGTAATTCATTAAATGAATCCAACAGTTATGCGAACGGGTAGATGTTATTTTTCTCTTATATAACAATATCAGAGATGCATCCGAAGCAGACAACCGTACGCTCTTCTTCAATAAAGTGCGGAAACAGCACTTCAGTTGAACATGACTCCTTAAACGCTGCTGTCAATCAAACTATTTAAAAATATTTCTATGAGATCAAGTTCCCCATTTCCAACAAATTAACTCTGTTGGAAATTGTTTAGCTTCAATTCTGTAAGGAATTACCGAAAAGTTGCTGAAAACGGATTTTTTCATTAGTTATATCTTATTGGAGGCTCTGTTCATTTGTTGGTCTGTCACACTTAAGTTTGAAATTGAATTCTTAGAGAAGTCCATGAAACAGTTTAGGCAGTTTTGTTCGTTCATTGGTCTGTCACACTTAAGTGTGAAATAGCATTTTTAGAGAAGTCCATGAATCAGTTTAGGCAGTTTTGTCCGTTCATTGGTCTGTCACAAATTTCAAATAGCATTATTATTGCTAAACATGTAAATTGAATGGATGCAAACACCTCAGCAAATCCGATTTTGTTTCGGTTTATAATTTTCTATTATTCTTTAAAATTCAGAATTTCATTAAAAGTAAAAAATTTTTTTTGTAATTTAAATAAAATGAGTTTGGTGATGTTACCTGAGCCAAATCATCCTGGTAGATACCTCTCTTCAAGCGCACCCACGACTTTGGTTTTAAATTTGTCGTTTCTTTGATAACTTTCAAAACATCGGTCATTTCCTTGATGGGCACCATCTGGGGAAGAAGAAGAAGTTTTCATTTAGAAATCAGCAATTGATCAAATCAATGACAGAATCAAAATCTCATCATTCGGGAAGGGGGGGGGGGGGGGATTCTTCACAATCACCCCCCTCACCACCTTCCGTCAAAAAAAAAAAAAAACTTATCTTTTTTTACAATAATCCAATTTCGGGTGTGAATATTCCAACATTTCAATGGTCATTTTGATAAAAAAAAAAATTATCTTTTTACATAATAATCCAATTTTGAGTGTAGATATTCCAATGGTCATTTCAATATAAAAAAAATTTTGCCCCTTTTTTTTTTAATTTTAAATTTCACTTATTACATGATACGATTACAGGTGTCGCCGCCATGTTGTTTATGTCTGTGTTTCGGAATTTTTGAGATGAGGGTTGATAATTTGTAGAATTTGGTATATTCGGACTACTGTTCTCATCTTGGGTGTTTTTATCACAACGTTTCGGCCGATGTAACCTCCAACCTTCTTCAGATGTACTTTGTCGAACTCGAGTTCGACAAAGTACATCTGAAGAAGGTTGGAGGTTACATCGGCCGAAACGTTGTGATAAAAACACCCAAGATGAGAACAGTAGTCCGAATATACCAAATTCTACAGTTTATGTCTGTATTTAACAACTGCAATAAGACTCACTCTATTTGATGTTCAAATGGACGAAACATCAAAAAGGTTCATAAACTATTCAAATGTCAAATTAGTGAGCGACAAATAACATGGTGATAATCGTATCGCGTAATAAATCGCATTAAAAATGACAACACAAAAGGTTTTTGTTATCAAAATGCACCAGCTTTCCGAGAGTTTACGATTCCCAAAATAAGTTGATTCAAAAACATGGGGGAGAGGGGTTATTTCATGAAATGTGATTATAAATAAGTCCCCTAATTTGTGATAAGAACTTGGAAAAGGAATATACAAAACTTTCACTGACCTGTTGTCGGAATCGGCCCATTCTCAAACTACCGACACCTTCAATAGCTTGTTTCACATGGGTCTGCTTGAAGGCCTCAATATAGATATAACCTTTGAGACCTTCTTTTGCAATCACAGATTTTATTTGCAGAGGCTAAGAAAGGGGAGAAAAAAGAGAGAATAAATTAAATGACATGACAACTTCAGCTTGTGTTAATTGGATAGTTATTTTAAAATCTAACTCCAGTGAGATTTACAAAATAAAAATATCTAATTTGTATTAAAAAACTAGCGACAACTTTATTCTTATAAACTAACAGGACTCGTGGAAATTCCATGGTTGCTTTTTTTCATCTTTCTGTATAACTGTTAATAATAATAATAATAGTTCTCTTGAAATAATGTCTGTCTAGTTTAAGAAAATTAAGAAAAAAATGGTCTCTTTTTACTTTCATAAAAATAATATTCAGTTAAATATTCTTCAAATAAATAAAATGAATATGTCTATTCCTACTACAAGCTGTACCTACCCGGAGTTGCCCAGGAGTATCTTTACTTTCATTTTTGTTTCACTTTTTGCTATTTGCGTACTTTTACCAAATTATGTATTTTTTATAGGATTTAAAAAATTAAAACTAAGTATTACGGTATCGTTTAGTGATTAAATAATTAATTGAACCAAATTGTTATAAAACTAATTTTCTTAAGGTAATGTTTTAATCTCTATTTATAAAACAATTGAATATAAAGTTTCCAAATTTTTAAATATATGACAATGAATATTAAAACCAGTTTAAATGACTTTCTATTCGACAATTTAAATGCTTCCAAACTCCTTTCACATTTAGAAGAATTACAAATTAATTATTTTTTTCGACTATTAACAAAAAGATAAAAATGGCCGATTTCTTTACGAAATGCTTTTGAGTGGATTCAATTTCATAATTTTATTTTACGCTATTACATTAAAAACAATAATAAAACAAAAAAAACTAAATACAGAAGACTGCAACTCGCTGCCTTGTCTTTATCCAACACATGGTTGGACATTTAAAAACATTAATACATTGAGGGTTTTTTCTTCTATTTTCTACACAGGAAGCATACATGGATACTTCACTATAAACTGTATCTTGAACCTTATTCAGACAGACTATAATCCGACACTAGGAAAAAAAAAAATGGTTGAAACATGTATAGTCTTTTTTTAAACAAATGTATGCATTTGAAACTAACCAGTGAATTTCTACTGGATTTCACATTTTGAATCTGATTGGAGGAGGAGGGACAGCCTCCAAAACTTATCACTCTCCAAAAGGGAAAAAGAGCAAAGAAAAAAAAAACAATATAGAGCCTCTGTTCGTCAGTTGGTCTGTCACACTTAAATTTGAAATAACATTTCATTTAATTGGTTATTTTTTTAAATAACGTGTATACACGGCTCAGGGAATTCTTTTTTGTCATGACAGAGTACATAATCGACTTTGCAATCTAGTGGGAGATCTCTTCTTTCCCCTGCTGCCCATTTCTCACAGAAGAGATGTTGCTAGTCTTTATCCTTATTTCCATGGGATGTGCTCGACTGAGCTCCAATCTCCGGTTCCTCCCTGTAAAACATTCACAGCAAGAACTTGTCTTCTACCACCATTGCAAAGAAGTTTCCTTTCTTCCTCTTTGCACCTAAAACCAAACAGAATTTCCATAAACAGAGTTTCTAAGAACTTCCCATCTATGGAACACATTACCACAGGACTGCTTCCCTGAATGCTAGAATATGGTCGTCTTCAAGTCCAATGTCAACAAATACTTGTCGAGCTGTCCTCTTAAGTGATCAAATTTTGTCCATTACATTTGTCATTTTCAATCCTCTTGTAGCATTGTTCATCAGCCAACTGACAATCTCATTAACCCTTGTCCTCAAGTGGCTTTTGGCCTTGATAATTGGTGACTTATTAGTACATAAAAAAATATATCTCATTTCATAAACAAAATCTTTCACCATATTTTATCACCAGGTCTATCTACTAATTGTAAATACTAGCAAATATATGCTCTCAAGGAGGAGGTAATTCCCAGGAGGATGGTATCATGACAACAAAATAGATATTACCCCCATCCCTGAATTCAGCATTGATAGATAGTACAATAGCTTTAATAAAAGTAATAGTATAGTTTCGGCGTCAGAGAGACAAATACCAAATCTTCATTAGTAATAGATATTAAACTTTTAAGTCATCCAATGGCTAAATACTCACTTCTTCCGTAAACTGATAAGTAATAAACTTCCTCATCAGCAACATAACTGTCGATTTCTCCTCACCCATCCGACATCGAACCATCCACATATTTGGATCCCTAAAAAGAAAAAGTAGATCATAATTTGGTTTGGTGTTGTCTATTTTACAGCATATCAAACCTTTTTGAATTATTTAATGCCAAACCATTGAAAACGATTCACTGTATACATTTGATAGAATACAAATTGCTATGTTATATAAAACTCTATAGACCCCGTGGAAATTCCACGGTGCTTTCTACATCAATCGTTCTAATTTACTGTTAATAACATTCCTTTTCAAATAATAAGTGTCTGTCAGGGTCAATAACATTAAAAAAAATTAATTTTACTTCTGTAACAATAATGGTCATTGCCAGCAAAATATTCTTTAAATTTTTATTCAAAACGAATATGTCTCTTCTTTATTTAAAAATTGTAGCAATTTAAATCTTTTTAAAACTATAAATATTCTGTCTTCTTAGCATAAAAATAATTGTCAGTTAAATATTCTTCAAATCAATAAAACAAATGTCACTTTTTAAAATGTATTTATTTTAAATTGTACTGTTTTAGTTGAAGGGGCAACATAATTGATTTTGGAACAATTCATTTTAAAATGGGGTGAAGTAGGAATTGTTTACCTTAGCAACAACAGATTAATCACTATTTTACTGATCAGACAATATCATTTTTTTTTTTAAATCTGTGTGAAAGATAATAACGTACATGAAATGACTGAACGTATTATTATTTTATATATAATAGCTTACCCAAGAATATTAGTGCTTAATTTTATATATAACTAGCAGGGCTACCCGGCGTTATCCGGGACAAAAGTGTAACACATTTCTCTCTCTCTTTCTTCACCAGTCACCCTCCCCCTTTCTTCTCCGCCCATTCCTCTCTCTGGACATATACTTTTTATAGATTATTCGAGTCGGCATAAAGACAATAACTCCTTGAAAAAAAATCAGAGTTAATTCCCTTTAGTTAGTACATGAAAATTACAGACAAACCAACACCCCCCTGACGGAATCGGCAGCAGTTTAGTGTCAAAGAATGGATATTTTTTTCTAAATTTTAGATATTATTCATCTAGGTAACGCTGATCAAGAATATACTAACTTTGTGGATGTTTCTTTGTAGTTTTTACTTTTAGCTGAGAATATACACACACACTGACACTTCCCTTTATATAATAGATAGCTTACTCAAAAGTATTAGTGCTTAACTGTACAGAATAATCCAACAGGATTTCAACTCGACATGGCCGATCAATTAGTCTAAAATGGTATCCATTAGATTAATTATGCACCCCCAACCCCCACCCTAAAAGATTCAGGATATGGTAAATGTACTTACTTGACACCAGGTAAAAGTCCTTGTTGGGTGATTTCATCAGACATTTCTTCACCTTCGCCGAATCGCTCAGTAACCGTGGATTCCCCATATCTTTGGCGATAATATTCTTCAATTTCGTCTTCTTTCTCGCTGCTGCAATTAAGAAACAGTGACAAATAAATACGGGCACAAATAAAAGTCAAAATCTTTAAGTCAAAAATGCGGAAACTTTTAAAAGAAAACAGTGTAAACAAAAAAATAAAAATAATAATTACTTCCAAATTTGTTCCAATCGTCGTTTCCCTTCGATATCCCGGGCACTTGGACCCTCATGAACAGACTTGCGGTCAATGATGTCTTCGGCACCTTCTTCCCATTCCTCTTCAGTTTCGTCACCTTCATCGTCAACATCTGCGAAGCAAAGCAAACAAAAATGGTGGCTTTTTAGAAAAATTAACACTTTATTAACTATCTAGGAATTAATTGACCACTTGTGACTCATTGGGTCAATATTTGTTATGGATATTATTAAATACTTATGAACACAATTTTAGAATTTCCAAAAGGTTTTCATAAATATTTAATCTCGATATTTGTAAAGTTAGGTATGTGTAGATATCTATGTACAAGGTAATCTCTGAAACTAATGAACTGATCATTATGAATTTTGGAATATATATTCAAAAATATACGTTGAGTAACGTGGGCAGATTACTTTTTTTGTAAATGTTAACATTTAGGGGATGTATAAAAGTTTATTTTTTATGAACGGATCATTATGAATTTTGGAATATATATTCTTGTTAATACGGTGAGTAACATGGGCACATTACTTTTTTTGTAAATTTTACCATTAAGGGGTTGCACCCACCCAAACAACTTTTACAATAAGTTACATACAAAAAATTTTAAGAAAAGAATTGCTCTACATAAAATTATGCATTATATTAAGTAATACATTTTTAAAAGGATCGGTGCGCGCCAATCATATGTATATGCTGGGTAAAATCCTAAACTATTGAACTTATCATTATGAATTATAGACTATGTATTCTAGGCAACAAGTTGAGTAATATGAACAATTTTTTTTTAAATTTTACCATTTAGAAGGATGCCACCGAAAGCGTACCATACCCGAAAGAAAAAATATTAAAATTTAAAACTAATTCTATATTTATTGCTTATACCCGTCCTGAGATGGGTATTTTTCTAGTTATATATAACAAATGTTTTTACAAGGATGGGAAACTATTATTAATTATTAACTTTCTTGTGATATCATACTAGACCCCCCCCCCTCTTTCTCTTTATTATTTACATCATTCCATTCCTCTCACCACTTCTTATCATTTGCCTTTTAGTTGCGTTATTCGTCCTTCCTCCTAATATCTAAAACATTCATATACAGATGAAAAAATAAATTTATTTTTCCTGATAAACATTCAAAATGAACACTAAAACTAGTTCAAACAGTCAGCTGCTGATGATTTTCTTTTTTGCTTTCTTTTTTCTTTATATCAATTGTTAAAGTTTGTGTTCAAAAAGTGATGTGACTGAGAATGGCGAGAATAAGAGAGACCCTTTTTAAACTCTTCTATTTCCTTAGCAAGGACCCCAGACAACGCTGGATATCCCTGCCAGTTTAAAATAAAATATATTCCTGAATTGTTTTTTTTTGTTTTTTTACTTGATAACTTATCAGAAAAATTTTAACAGAAAGGAAAATTTGATTCCCGATAAATAGGTGGCATTCCCCAGATATTTAATGGTGAAATTAAACAACATATATATCAGCAAATATTCGGCAGGTTCCAACAACAAGGTGAAGAAAACTTCGTTGAATTGATAAACTCAAAACAGAGCAACTCTGCTATAAGCCGCCTCTTACTAAAATGGAGATAAGCTTTTGACAAGCATTGTTTTAAAATTAAGATTCCTTCTTGTTCTTGTCCCTCATTGTTTTGGAGGCAATTTGCATAAAAAACCTTAAGCTCACCATGTTTAAACAAAAAGAAACCCAAGTTCATGCTTAAGTTATTCAATTAGCATTCTGGTTTTCCTCAAATGGAACTCTTCAATGTCATTTTATTTTTTATTTTAATTTCTTTTCCAAATGTTTCTGATCTAGTTCTTTGAAAAAATATCCGGTGAAAATACCTGTTCAGGAATATATTTCAAAGTTTTAATCAAAAAGTATTTCCATCAAACTCTTACAACGTATTTGTATATAAAAGATTTTTTTCTAAAATGCATTTTTTTTTTTATTAAAAATTGCTAAAAATAATTTCTAATTTATTTTTTATTTCTTGCTTATAAGTCACACAAGATAAGCAATGGTAATAAGAATATGAAAGCAAAAAGACTTGTCTTTTTTGTTGTTTTTTTTTTCTATCGTTTTTTTTTTATTGAATGTTGGGTAAGTTAGCTAGTTTTGATTATTAGGTGATATCTAATACATAAGAACTAATAACGTTTAAGGACAAAAAGTCGCTTGGTGATTCAAAAGGTTAAACGACTAAAAATTTATACAGCGTGAGAACAGAAGTAAAGACAGGCAGATAAGAAGTGAAGTCATATATAGAGAAATAAGGTTTTGTGCTCAGCTGAGAAAGATCTAGCATGGAAGTTATACTCAACACCTGTATCAAAAAAATGGGGTAACATATAGATTGTAATAGGGACTGCTTTCTATTTATGTATGCCTAATTATTAAGCTTCGATAAGTTGAGCCCTCTGAAAGAAATTAAATTGAAGATTCAAAGTGAGCCACGTTGCAATGTACTCTCCTTTTACGAGAGATAGGAACACTGCTAGGATCTCATTTCTTGTGTTTACATTTAAAAAGTACAAGGCGTATTTCTTTCGCATTTCAAAGCATAGTCATTACGACAACCGGATGGTAAGAAGCCGGGGTTCATAATACTTGGATTCAAGTGTAGGGACGTGGTCCCTCAAATTGTTATAAAAATGTTAGAAAACAGAAAAGCAAATAAAAATTTGAAAATTGAATGAAAGAAGAAAACATTATTTAAAGAACACACGATATTTATATATATACAAAATTACAAGACATTTTATGTAAGTAATTGTTTTATTGAATTGTTCAGTAAGAAAAGTAATAAAATGTATGTTTTTATGCCTGTAGTTTGTGAGTGTGTATATGCGTGCAACAGTGTAGACATTTGTGTGAGTGTGTGTTTTGTGTAGAGTGAGTAAGTGTACGACTATGTGTGTGCATTGAGAATTAATTAGACGTCCCTTGACCACTTTGGGACAGTGTAGGCATTTGTGTGTGTGTCGCTTTTTGTCAGGGTGTGTAAGCATGTGTGTGTGTTGAAAATGGATAGTAGCCTCCTAAGCGCCAAGGGGATGAGGGAGGCGGAAACGTTGTGGTCTTGTTAACCATGTGCTGATTTTTTCCAACTTTCTCAACAAAAGTATGAGCTTAAATTATGTTTTATCGGCTCCAGACGCATTGTTTTATTTCAGTGTGAAAAAGGGATTTTAATCGCTGAGGTGTGGTGGAAGTAGTTTAAAGTATATCACATGACAGCCAGTTTTGTTCTTTTGCTAAATATGGCGCTGGGAGCTAGTTTTGTAAGAAAAATCTAATTTCTTTTTTAGATGGAATTTTTGGGCGTGGCTTGTGTGTTATCATCCACGCCATTGGTCAATTAATATTATAGGATTAGGAAACATGTCAATCCTATAAAGGGTTCGAATTGTCTGACCGGTGGTACGGTTACGTAATTACCATATTGACGAGTGCAAATTGAAAACACAAAACATATGTCTATGGATAAAATATTTAGTTATTAAATAATAATAATATCTATTTATATCCTCCCCTCTCTCTATATCTATATATATCGAACCAATATCGGTTTCACAAAAAATAAATCTTACATATTGGTTATTCCTTTCTGTTTTTGAAAATAGAAAATATTTCTGAATGAGTTTTATTCCTGCGTTTCCCGATATCACAAGTAACTGTTACGACATGAGGGGGTCAAACGAAAGCACTAGATGAACTGCTATAACAAGATGGCTCCCAACAAGAATAAGTAAACCACGAGAGTCACGTCACCGAAATATGAAAGATTGAGAAGACGAATTAAAGAATCAACAACTAAATAACATTTCAACTTTCTTTTTTATGTACTAATCAGTCACCGCATATCAAGGCCCAAAGGCCACTCGAGGATAACGACTGTCAAGTGGACGGTGAGACAACACCATGAGGATTTGAATTCTACTATTTAAGAGAATGACTCAAACAAGAATTGGTTTAACATTGGACTTGAAAACGAGCATGTTGTAGTCAGCTGGGAAGCAGCCGCCCAGCACCGTGTTCCACAGACGGGTAGTTTTTGGAAAGAAACTTTGCTCATGGAAGTTTAGTTTTAGGTACAGAGAGATAGAATGGAAAATTATTTACAGTGGTTATAGCTAGACGAGTTTTTGTTGTGAATGTTTTACAGGGGGGAACCATAGATTGAATCTCAGTCGAGCATCTATCATGAAAATAAAGATAGAGTAGAGAAAGACTAGCAACCTCTCTTCTGTGAGAAAGAGGCTGTAGGGAAGAGAAGAGAACATCCACAGATGTGGCAACAGTACTCAATCTTAGGACATCTTTGACTCTTATACAGGTAAAGGATTGTGCCAAGAATAGAATAATCCAAACATTTTTCAGCGAGCTTAGCAACAGATTTGATGTAAGTCTTCATTTTAGATCTGGGGGTGAAGATCAGTCCCAGAAGCTTGTCAAAACAGAATGCTTCCTCAAGGTGTGAACAATTCATTTCAATTGGAGCAAAGTGAGGATTTGAGCATTGGTAGTGAAAGGAGAGAAGCTTGGTTTTAGACATATTAAAAAGTAACCAGCCACCTTTTGCCCCATTGCACGACATGCTCCAGGTTGGAAGAGAGACAATAAAAAAAAGATCTTGATCATTAATGCTCTTCGAAGTGTTGCCATAGATGGTTGTGTCATTTGCATGTCAATGAATGATCTTAGAATGTGATTTGGGAATCATTGATGAAGATCGTAAAGAGGGTTGGACCCAGAATGGATCCTTGAGGCACACCAACATTGATACGATGTGCTTCAGACTTCTGCTCATCAACTACTAGTTTTATAAACCTACCAGATGTATTTCCAGATATTCCATAACTAGCAAGCTTGTGAAGTACCTTTGTGCCAAACCCTATCAAAGGCCTTTGATATGTCAAGAGCTATCTAGAAATGAATCCCCGTCAATAGATTCACTCATCCTGTGTGTAAGCACATCAGCTGTTGATCTTGCAGGACAAAATCCATATTTCTTGTCACTAAGTAGATTGTTTTTGCTGAGGTGGTTGACAACTTCTTTATTCATCACAGATTCAAGCAACTTACTCATGATGCACAGAAGACTGATTGGTCTGTACTGAGATGCAGAAGACCAATCTCCAGTATTTTTAAATACTGTGCCGACTGACAAAGTTTTCCAAGGTGTTGGGAAGCATTTCTTCTTTAAGCAACGACTGAACAGTTTTGTAAGAATAGAAGCTAGTTCCGGTTTCAGCTTTTTAAGCACTATGATTGGAATATTGTCAGAACCAGTTGCCTTGCTGGAATCAAGGTTCTTGGTTAGTTTGGCAACATCTCGGGCAGATATATGGATGTCGCTTAGAGTGTTTACAGTCATAGGGGAAAATTCAGAAGGTAGGCGGCCTTGATAGCAAAGAGTAGAATTTGATGCAAAATCATTTGCAAACAGTTTGGCTTTATCGAATGCTGAGGAAATCATCTCTGGTCCACTGATGATCGTTGGAACATACGTTTTACATCTGTTCAGAGTCCTGTGGTTGCAGACAGTCCTGAAAACATGTTTGGTTTCAAAACATCTATTTCATTCAAAGCAATTGAAATGGTGATTTCTGTGAGCAATGGACGTGGCACATTCAGGGGTGTATCACAGCTGGCTGTTTGGTTTCTGCTGGAATTTCTTGGAGGATATGAAACTCTCAATACCAGTTATTGACCAATCAGTTAAATTAGATGTGATACATGACACATTCTTTTCAAAAATGGAATGCAGAGGAAGTTCTGATATGAACAATCTAAGGCTGTCCCAGTCAGCCATCGAGTATCAATACACTCTGCGATGGAAAGAGACATCAGAGGTCTTATTGCATGGAAAATGAATTATAAAACATAATTACATAGAAAATGAATTATAAAACATAATTACATGGAAAACGAATTATAAAACATTATATGGAAAATGAATCATAAAACATTATTACATGGAAAATGAATCATAAAACATTATTACATGGAAAATGAATTATAAAACATTATTACATGGAAAATGAATTATAAAACATTATTACATGGAAAATGAATTATAAAACATTATTACATGGAAAATGAATTATAAAACATTATTACATGGAAAATGAATTATAAAACATTATTACATGGAAAATGAATTATAAAACATTATTGCATGGAAAATGAATTATAAAACATTATTGCATGGAAAATGAATTATAAAACATTATTGCATGGAAAATGAATTATAAAACATTATTACATGGAAAATGAATTATAAAACATTATTACATGGAAAATGAATCATAAAACATTATTACATGGAAAATGAATCATAAAACATTATTACATGGAAAATGAATCATAAAACATTATTACATGGAAAATAGATCATAAAACATTATTACATGGAAAATAGATCATAAAACATTATTACATGGAAAACGAATTATAAAACATTACATGGAAAATGAATTATAAAACATTATTACATGGAAAATGAATTATAAAACATTATTACATGGAAAATGAATCATAAAACATTATTACATGGAAAATGAATCATAAAACATTATTACATGGAAAATGAATCATAAAACATTATTACATGGAAAATGAATTATAAAACATTATTACATGGAAAATGAATCATAAAACATTATTACATGGAAAATAGATCATAAAACATTATTACATGGAAAATGAATTATAAAACATTATTACATGGAAAATGAATTATATAACATTATTACATGGAAAATGAATTATAAAACATTATTGCATGGAAAATGAATTATAAAACATTATTACATGGAAAATGAATCATAAAACATTATTACATGGAAAATGAATTATAAAACATTACATGGAAAATGAATTATAAAACATTATTACATGGAAAATGAATTATAAAACATTATTACATGGAAAATGAATTATAAAACATTATAAAACAGGGAAAATGAATTATAAAAAGTGCAAAATAAAAAATCTTTGCTAAATTTTGAGAAAATTAAGTTACCAGCTTCATCCAAGATGAAGTTAAAATGGCTTTTCTTTTTCCGCTTTCGGCTAGGTTCGTCATCATCTTCATCCTCTTCTTCATCATAATCCTGGAAGAATCAAAACAAATTATATTTTGAAAATAAATCAGTAAAATACTTTAAAAAAAAAAAAAAAAAAAGGATTTGAATATATATAATGATGGGGTGCTGGTGCATTTGATCAGTACCAAATTACTGCCCTGTAAAACTTGAGAACACATTATTTTAAATGGTGTAAGCCAAAAAAATGTACCCCTGTCTGAAATTGCGCTTGAAATCCATATGATCCGAAAATACGCTCACTTCTTGTTTGCTTGCATTTTCTTTAGAAAAGCGCACAGTAATTTTAAACGAGGGTACATTTCTTCAGCTTGCACCGCCTTAAATAATATCACGTGATCTCAAGTTTTACAGGACAGGAATTTGGTACTCATCAAATACACCAGCAATGATGGTTCCAAAGTTCAAGACACCTGAAGAAGACTGTCTCTACTGTTTACATCCAAATGTTCTCAGGGTTATGTCAACGTAGCTTTTCGGGAGGAAAGTCATTGTCCGTCTTCCACGCAGATGCAACACATAAGGTGGTAACGTGACAGCCGTCATCATCGGTGGTAACAGGCAATTTATTTTGCATATCAACATTCTCGAGACGGAAAGAAAACATGACAAAGACAAAATGCTACTTACGTCGACATCTTCCCCCAAATCTTCCATTGCTTTAATGCATTCCTGTTCACCTTCTTCGATATCTTCCTCTTCTTCTTCATCACTTCCAGCCTCTTCTGCCTCGTCCGATTTTGTCTCCGCTTCTTCCACATCAGAAGAAGCCTCAGTTGGTTCATTAGTCTGAATTTTAAAACGATAAACACTTATAACAAAACCTATTAGAAAACAATAAAAAATGTGCATCAATACATTGATGTAAATTAGCAAATACAATAAGTATACATATATACCCAGAAAACGGAATTGTTAAACCTGACATAGTGATATGGGACAAAAGGGAAAAAGTAGCAACCCTAGTTGAAGTCAGTGTCCCTAACGATGCTAGCTTAAACAGAGCTGAAAGGGAGAAGATATGTACGGCATGAAAAGAAACTGGAATCTTAAGATCTCCATTATTCTAGTAATTATAGGAGCAACCGAGCTCATGAAATAACTACCTGGCAAATACACCCGGTGAACCAAGTGCAAGAGAGATACAAATAATTATGCTTAAAGAAACGGTTAGAATCTAAAAAAGATCTCTCGGTTGGAGTCCATGAAATAGGAGGAGAATGCCCCATCCCCAGTAAAAACAAAAAGATAAGAAAATTGAAAAAAAAACAATGTACATGCGTGTGTACATTAGCATCCAAAATATTCCGGTCACTCCTATTTTTATTACTAAATGTTCAATAACTTTTTTAAATATTTATGAAAGCCTCAAATTTTGAACTAATACATATATATATATATATATGATAATTTTATTTATACAGACATGTACAAAATCTGCGACACTGTCATGTCGATGTTATCGATCAACAGTTACTATAAACTGAGATCTCATCAGGCAGAGTTAGAATCCGATCTTAACCTCAAATCATATTTGATATTGAGCACTTTTTATAAACCCGGTTAAAATTCTCTGGATTACCACCCTGTGGATATTTTTTACCTGGATTATTACCATTATTATATATATATATTTAAACAGATAATTATAGTTATAATTATTATATCAAGGGTATCAGGAGAGGCAGTTTCTCAGATACCAAAGAGAATCCTAATATGATTGGGGATGCTCAATATTACAAATAGAGCATAATTATAGTTACAAAACAAACAAAAATATTATTCAAGTTTGAACATAGATTTGTTTATTTTAGATGTATCTTAGAAGAGTTTAAAGCTCTTATATCCGGAAATTTCTAAGTAATAAATATTCCTATCTTCTTAACTATGTATATATATATATATATCCTCCACTTTTTAATAAAGACCCATGTGTATTTCTTTGTATATTTTTATATAATTAAATATAATATATCCGTCTCGTCATGCAAAAGTTAGTGAGTAAAAAGGTGTCCTTCTCTAGCCTCCAGACGAAACCATTTCAAGTGGTGAGGGGAAGCTGAAAAGCAAATAACAAGTCTGACAACCCCCACTGTTTGAAATGAATTTGGAAAGAAACCTTCCACTCTAAATAAAAAATCAACGGTAAGTGTTTTTTCTTTATGTCATCAGAAATGATAATTTATATATGAAAACATAAATTACCGAGGCAATTCTATGATTTTATAAGAATTATGCTCTGCCAGTGTTCAGACTACACTGGCAGAGCATAATTTTTTAATGAATGTTTTAAGGGTTTTATTAATTTATGTTTAATTTTATTTCGGTGCTCCTGAAGGAGAAAATTTCAAAAAATAAATGCGAGATTCTCTACGCCATTTTTAATATTAAGTAAAATAAAATTGAATCTCATTGCGAAAATGTCCACCTACTTCTTCTTCAGCAGGACTTTGCTCACTGGCAGCATCGGACACAACACTTTCTTCGCTATCAGACATGGTTGGTGCTCGTCTTCCTTGTTCAAAATCTAATAGAAAAAAAATTAGAGGAAGAAAAAAAGCAATAAATTATAAAGTTTTAAAAAAAACACAAATAAAAACAATAATTTAATTGACTCTCAAATATCAGACATTGTTATTCGTGATAAACCCTCTTTGGGCATCTCTCATTTTAATATCATTTCAACTTTTAGTCAAATAAAATTAACATCTATATGTACGTGTCTATTTATGTAAAACAAGGCTTCTGCCTCCAATTTCTGCTTGTCCACCCTCGTTTGTGTGGGGTAAACTCAGAAACACAGCTGCTAGGTGTGAGAGCGGGTAATGTGGGATATATTTAATTTAATGTAATTTTATGCAAAAGGGACTGGGACCCCTTTATGAAAATCCAAATACCTCCAAATTTTATGAATTTTTTTTAACCATACATATTATACATCAATTAATATTCCCAAAATTTCACTTTCTCTGGAATATTTTAAAGAGTGCATAATATATGCACGATCTCCCATTTGAAAATTGAAATATTTGCGATTCACATGACCTGTGATTCATAGTTATTAACAGGGCTTTACGGAATCTTCAAAAAGGAGCACGCTCCTGGAGCGAGTTTTTTTTTTGCTGAAACAAAGAAGAAGGCTCTTTTTTATATTCAGCCGAAGTGGAACGTGAACAACTCCATTTGGGGCTAAAAGGTGCGGTTTTAGCGCTCCACACTACAAAATTATTTGAATTTTTTTTTAAACATTGATAAAGAAACTTTGAGGCTGACTCTTTGATTTTTTTTTGTAGCAAATGTATATTAAAAGAGGGGGGTGGGGTAGTGTACACATAAAAATTAGACATGAAAACTAAAAAATTCAAACTACTTCTCAGATTTTTGTATAGAAGTCAGCTAGGTGCTACATTTCTGATACGTCATTTTTTTCTCAGAAGACAGTCTGGAAAAAGTCCCTTTAAAGAGGCCAGTCACACTGTAGAAAAAGCCTTTGAAGTCATTTTCTTAAAAGATCTAAACTTTTTTCGTATTTATGGCAGGTATTTTTATTGCTGAATAAATATATCTTTTTCTTGTTTTATTGACAATATATTTTTGTACACAATTTTGCCATTATCATTATTACCGCTATGAAAAAGGTTATGTATTCGGTCGAATTTGTTAATGTTTTGTTTGTGTACAGCGTAGTGTCCACATAGCTTGACCAATCGTCACCAAACTTGGAACTGATTTAATTTTGGGACATCTAGATCAACGTCCTGCAAAAGGTGAAAGTCTCACTTTTGACAATAACTATGGTTCTGTTCACCACAGAGACTCGTTACTTGACCCAGATTACAATATGACCTTGAAAAGTTCCATCAAGGTCGAAATTTTAACAGAATTTCAACTTCAGATTTTTCCAAATTTTATGTATGGCTCTGATTCGCTTTGAAAACAGTAATTACTATGAAAAATTTCAACCTGATCAGATAAATCGTTTTTGAGTTATCAACGTTTCCATGGCATAACTTTGGGAATACTTCTTACAATATGAAGAAGTAAAGGCACAAATAAGACTTTGGCCCATCCTTATATTAAGCAGAGGTGTGCAGTCTCAGAACTGACTAATGTTATTATTATTAGAATAAAAAAAATTATTAAAAACTACATTTTTAAGGGTACCATAATAACTAAAGAAATAGGTTTCTTTTTACAACAATTAAATAAATTACTTTTATCTTTTACCGACAATCCTTTAAGTTTACACTATTTTGAAGATGCATTTTAAAGATTAATTTCTAAACAAAATATATTGATAAAAAGTACTTTTTAGTACATCACCGTCAAAAATGTCGGAAACAGACAATGTTTTTCTTTTCTGGAAATGGGGAGCATGAGGGGAGCCAACGCCTATTTGGGGGCGTGTGAGCGGGAGTAGTTCCCAAAGTAATAGAGCATGTAAAGCCCTGGTTATTAAACACCAATTAAGCAAGATTTCCTGGATTTCAATTTCTTCTTAAGACCCCTTAAGCTTAAGACCCAAACTTTAGATATTTTCCTAGAATCAAAATCATTTAATGGTTTTTGATCAAAATTGGAATAAGGATTCTAGACGTAAGATTAAGTAGCATACTAAATGTACCTGTGACCTATTGGGTCATAACCACTACTACTATTTAATCTATTTTGATTTCATCTGAATATTTATAAACTGTAACATATCTTTTAAGAGATTCTTCTTGCATAACCAAACATGTCTCTTTATTCCTATATTATCGTTATTATTATTATTATGAATTATTATTATGATTATTATTATATGGAAGTATTATTATTCTTTATCATTCTTATATAGAATTAAAGAGATTATTTTGCCATCTAATTTACATATGTGATTGTGGTGTGTACAGTCATACATATGTAAATTAAATAACCACGCTGAAAAAAGAGAGTTAATCTTTCTCTAAATACTCAGACATTAAAAGATATAAAAGAGTGGTTGAATCAATATAGAGTGAGAGGTGGTGAAAGAAATACATAGATAGCTAAAAAAAAGATAGGTGACTTGTTCAGTTAATTATAAATTACGGCTAATTAGAACAAGTGTTGGGACGATTAATCGGAATCAGAAAAATTCTAGCTTAATTTCCAATTCCAATTCTTTTAAAATAAAATTTTAGCTTAATTTTCCATTGCTGTTACTAATGATAAATATTTATTGTTTAATTCTATTTTAATGTATAGATTTTAGTTTTACTGATCGTTTAAGATCAGTAAAACTAAATCTATACATTAAAATAGAATTAAAAATATGATGTAAATTTTTTTATTTGCGTTAAAAAAAAATTTTTTTTAAATTAAATGTTGGCTTTTGTCCTGTTCTTCAGCATTGGCAAATCTGACAAGAAGTGGCCAAAAAGAGTGACAAAAAAGCTTAGAACATTTTCAAAGGCTTCGTTGAATTGGCTCTATGTGAGATTATACTTTGGTGTCTGCTCTTTGATTTAGTTTCCTGTCTCTGAACTGGTTGTAAAGCGAAATTTCTAAAGATATAAAAAGTGGATTGTGATGGAGATAAAAGGCAATAAAATCAAAGACTAATAATAAAAATAATTCTTGGTTAATGATATTATTGAAACTGTTTTCGCAGTTCAGTTAATTTTTCTTCCACTGACAAGACTCAAATACACAGACTACGTGAAAGACAGTGAAAATTTGCCTACCAACATAAAAATGTAAGTGTGTATTTTTTAAAATTCTTTGAAAGAAATTTAAAATGTGTTTTATGAATTAAAAATTAATTACTAACATGTTTTTTATTAATTTTTGTTTCATATTTAAACTTATATTTTAATGTAACGTAGAAGTAGATCTTTTTACTATATAGAAACTTATAAGTATTATTATCATTGTAGACCAAAATTCTCAGGTAAATCTCTCCTCACTAAACAAAAATGAGATTCTACCTTTTTTTAGGTGATTACGTGTGAACACCCTGAAAAACTTGTAGGGGGGGGGGGGGATAAATAAATTATTTTAGAATTTAGAGTGAGGGATCAGTTTCACATGTAAATTTAACGTAACATGAGCCCCCATTTCTCGGCCATTCTAGCGTTTATGGGCAATTAATAAAAAAATTGCTACAAGAGATAATTTCTATGCATTCTTTTTTTTTGGGGAGGGGGGGGAGAGGGGGGTAACTTTTTAAAGCGATTACGTATGGTTTTATGACCTTTCCAGTTGGACATAAGGATAGTGGTAAAAATTTAATGAACAGCCCTAAAAATTTAGAATGGCCCTGAAATGAGAATCATTTTATGTTAAATTTATATATGAAACCGATCCCCCACTTAAACTTCTAAAATAATTCTTTGGGTTTTTTTTTCTGTCCAAATTTTTCAGGGTGTTCACATGTAATCGCCTAAAAAAGTAGAATCTCATTTTGGAAGGGAGTGATTTAGTTAAGGGTGTTATTGATTATGTGTCATCCTATTTACTTGTCTCCGTACGGAGGCAGAATTAGACACATGGTTGATTTTTAACGTGGGAAATCCAGCTCTCCAAGAAGGGGCACTCTAGATTGGGAGAAAAATTTTAATTACCTCAGTCTAGAAGGATTTCCCCTTCACTGATTGAGGACAGAAAAGATAAAGTGTAGCATCAGAACAGATACTACACTTTAAATTATTTATTTGCAAAAAAATATAACATGGCACAAGGCCATCAAAAGTGTAGGAAGGGGGGGGGTCGTTGATCATCTATCTTACACTTAGAATCATTTCAGTCACCACAATACCACATTTACTCTAGGGGTCATCCTATTTAAAATATCACTAATGTTTTGAAAATTTACTTGAAAAAAAAATATATATCAGGTGGGTCTAATTCTTTGGGATCAAATTCAATGGGACAGATTCGTCGGAAAAACCCTTGTAACATTGTTATAAATGTATAAAATTCTATCACTGAAAGGAAACTGATTTATCTACAAGTTCTCAGTGTGTATTGGTTTTATTATAACTTATCGGTGAAATACAAAAAAAAATATGAACATATCCGTTGTTTACTGATTTTGATCTAGCGCAAAATGTTATTAAAAAGAAATTGACGTAACAAATCGTTAGTTGATCTTTTTGGTATATTTCATTTTAACCTCATCGTTGTTTTTATGAAAAAATTTGCGATAAGAAAAGCTCCAAATATCGGAAAATTTCTATAAACGAACTTAAATGCCATTTTATTAAATCTTTCGATAGGGGGGTCTCTAGTAGCGCAGGTAGTTACTTTTATGCCGTGGCTGTGTTCTTTCGGGTGCTTTTGTTATTGGAATCGAAATCGGGAATTTAGAACAGAAAAACTATTGGAATCGTCCCATCACTAATTAAAACAAGATTTTTTTTTTCAAACACAACTCAATCCCAGAACTAAGGTATATTTTAGAATGTATTTTGTGTTATTAAAGTATATCAGAAAAAAGCCTTAGGGAAACAAATATTGATGAATTCATTTTTAGCATAATAGATATGTCTTAATCTTCGTCAGGGGACATAAAAGTGGTGCAAAACTTTTGTAAATTAATTTTATTATTATCTCGCAGAATACTCATCCTCGGACGGGTATTCTAGGGGTATACATAAAACATGAAAATGCACCTATCAAGAATAAAACAGAGTCGATTCAAGACAGCAGACATTGCACATACAAAGGAGTCGACATCCTTTTAGTTAAAACTTTAAAACAATAATTTGATTTATTTGAACACTTTATTGTAGTTTTATGGGGCATCCGATCGCCAGAAATATATTAAGAAAATCCTTATGTTCTTTATACATTTGAATAGAATACATAGAATAAAATTATTGGATGTTCAGTTAAACTGCAATAAGGTATTAAGATAAACAAAATTTATTATTGCTTTCAGTGGCGCCACCTCGTGATCAGGCTCATCCTGGATGTATCAATATTCAAGTTGGGCATGAGGACAATTTTAGTTTCATATCAGTTTCGGATTTTTTCCCTTCATACTTCGGCTTTTGGTTCAGTTCTGTTTTTTTTTTATTTAGTATATTTTTTCTCTCTCTAAGGAAGCCATTCATTCTCTTGTGTGATGTTCACTTATGATTTCACGTCTCATTGAATTATGTCACTATTACGAATATATAATTAGTATTATGATTGGTTGTTTTGTTTTACGGCATATCAACTCTTTTCAGGTCATTTAATGCCGAATCCAGTCGTTTTTGTAAAAGGTTTGATGCTTCAAGTTTTTAATATCTTCAAATATTTATCATGTTGCTTGGTTTGGTTGTTTTGTTTTACAGCATATAAAACCTTTTCGGGCTATTTAATGCCATATCCAGTCGTTTTTGTAAAAGTTTTTAATATCTTTAAATATTTATCAAGACAGAAAGAAAAAGAAAGAGAGAGAGAAAAATTGTTGTTTTTGTAGAATAAGATTGAGTTTTGCAAAGGGAAAGGAAAAAAAAAACAATAACATCAATGTTTGGTGCATTTTTGATCAAGAAGCCGGTATTTTCAGACAGCCTGATCTGGTAGCACCAGAATTAGTATTATGAAATTTTACGTAAAAGCTCACCAGACTATTCTCTTGATCAACTCTTAAGGAGTGAAACAGGATATATGTATGCTTACATACATTTAATATTGGAATTTGGCATCCATACAATATAGCAAACATCCGAGAAATTGAACAAAATATACAACAAATAACTTTTATCAAACGCAAGTAAATTTTATTTTCTACAAACTTGTATGATTTTTAAGTGTGGAAACTGAGTGTCAGATTTATTATCTCTGAATATGTTATTGTCACTTTCACTTAGCCAAACATGAGTAAATAAAAAATGGCAATCGATTTTGTTTGCAGATGGTCGCTAATTTCAGGCTTATAAGATAGTAAAAATATAAATTCGGTGGATGACAGTTAGGCTTAGGGTTAGCGGTAAAGTAAATCTTTCTTGGTGCTGTTTCGTAATCAACCACAGATTTTACTGGCGGAGTTTTAGAATCCATTCTTAACATGACGGGGGGGGGGGGGGGGGGCTTCGGTAACATTCGGAACGGAGTACTTGCTTAGTCTTTCTTGATTTAGTAGAATTCGTTGTACATGTCACGCCGACGTTACGCCAGTAAAATCTATGGTTGACGTTTCTGAAATAGAACCAAAAACTTAAATTGGTAAATTAGTCGTTTCCCACCTAAAATGGTGGGCAACTCTGACGTCAATGAACCGTCTGCTATTTTTTTACCTCAGAAATGAGTAAGTAAACCCAAATAAATTGTTAAGGACTAATTTCCCAACTGCATTTCCTTTAAAATAATGTAAATTTTAAATTAGTCCAAAACAATTTATTTGGGTTTACTTACTCATTTGTGAGGTCGGAAAATATCAGACAGTTCATTGACGTCAAAGTTGTCTGCCATTTTAGGTGGGAAACGACAAATTTACCATTAATTTTCCTGCGTTTGGTAAAAGTTATTTGTTGTATATATTTTGCTTGTTTTCGATTTCTTGGCTGTTAACTGTACTGGGTGAATGCCTGGGATTTATTTGCGACAGTATATTGTGCATTGCACTGATTCTTCTTTCTTTTTTTATATGCTAAGGTTAAACCGTTCACCGTATTCGCTTGCTTGATGCAACGAGAAGATTATGGTTACCACGCTAGTAAAAACATAAACAAAGATTTATCACAAATTTTGGAGGGTGAGTTATTTGTATAGTTTCAGTTTGCTTTAAACGTTCAGCTTGTTAGTTAAGCGGTCTAAAACGACACTCGCATGAGGTGGTCTCTCTTCAGGTTTAAATCCTGTACGAGTTTCATTTTTCAATTTGTGATATTCTTTGTTTATCAGCAGCCCCGTGGATTAAATTTATTATTTATTTAATATTACCCACGCAAATATCAACAACAAAAAGCAACGTAATACGTACCTATGTCCACTGGGTACACTTTTATATTCTTTGTTGTTCACTGAAAAAAGAAATAGATTATTTAAATTTTTAAATCGAGACAAAATCAAATTTCGGTGTAATGTTATTAATTATTTATTTTCTTTCTTTTTCTTTTTTTATTAATTGCCGAAACTGAATAAAAATGTCGCTTCATATTCGAACAATGACAAAAAAAACTGACATCGAAACAGGACAGCAGATGGCTGAGTTTTCAAGACTAAAAACGAGTTTTATTCGCATTTAAATATATGTCAAATATAAACAGAGGCAAAAAGTACATCCTCAACTATTATAGGTTTTTTTAATTTTTTTTTTTAATCAAGATTAAACGAACAAAATTTAAATATAAGGAATGCAAAAACTTACACGGGGAAATGTTTTAAAATAAAAATCTCCAAAGTTGACTTTCGGAATGAGCAGAGCTACGTGTGTAATCAACAACCGCAGTTTCGAATTTTACGACATTAAAATTGTTTTTCTAAATAAATATTTTTTAAATTAATTTTAAAGAAAATAATGAGATATATTATTGAATCAAAAATAGTTTACATGTTTTAATTAAAAAAATAAATATGTTTTAATTGTAAATATTTGATACGAAACTCGTCATTCAAACCGAAAGTATGTATTTAGCATTTCACTGTATGTCCTAAAACGCAGTCCTTATTTTAATTCTGCGTGCTAATAATATTGAATTTTATAAGTTGTTACTTAATCAAAAGTTTAATATATTCTAAGGATGTATTAAAGTTGTTGTTTTTTTTTTAATTAAATTCTTTCAAAGTATTTTTAGAACGTCAAATGCGGGGGTGACTGATTGAATTTGGGTATTATTGTACTATTACACCGTATGCAAGTTCAACCAAAAAGACAAATGAGATTCGGCAAAACGAAAAAAGGAGGGAAAATTTAATGGAACTTAAGCTGTGAATCAGAAATCAATTTTGAAGAGTTATATTCACTCCTAAACCAAGCAACCGGAAGTAAAAATTATTTTTACCATTTTTTAAAAATAACTTTTCGTTTTGTAAAGTTTAAAATCATACAAGAAAAAGAAATCAGTGTTGACTGTTTGATAAAGTAATCAGACAAACTCTTCGTTTTTATTAAGTTTTAAATTATACTATTGACTATTCGTTTTATAAAATTTTAAATAAATAAAAGAAAACTTCGCTGTTATTATTGTTCGCTTTATTTTTTGATAAAAACTTCTAATGTTATATTACGTCCGGTTGATTGTCTGCCCTTGTTTTCAAAATTAAAAAAAATAAATTCTGATTCACAGCTAAACTAAAGAAGTGCCAATTTAATTTTTAATGTTAGGTCTCTCAAAAAAATAGCTACAGAAATGTATAAACGTTGTTATGTACTTATGTGGTAGCGGAAATGAAGACTGTACACCAAAAATTACGGAAATCTATCCAGTATTTATTAAATTTAATCAAAAAAACGATTTTATCTGTCGGTTACCATTTTAAACAAGTTTCGGTGTCTGATCGGCTAAGGAAGATAACTCAAAATTTTGTTTTTCTGGAAAATGACGCATAATTTTTACCGCCACATGATTCATATTCTCAGTCGACATTTATAAAAGTCTTACTTTTTAATATTTATTTAATAAAATGTTATCTTTTTATCTTATATCGTACTTATAAGTTGTTTTTCCGAAATTGGTAAAAAAAAAAAAATTGAGTTATATCTCTTGCCCAATCAGAAACCGAAAATTATTAAAAAATGGCGACCGATAGATAAAATCGTTTTTTTTTGTTTGTTTGTTTGTTTTATTTAATAAATACTGGATGAATTTGCGTAATTTTGGTGTACAGTCTTATTTTTAGCTACCACGTAAGTACATAAATAATTTTATACATTTCTTTAGCTATTTTTATGTCGGAGCGAAAGTAAAGAAGCACCCTTTTTTAATAGGCTTACGGTACCACTAAACCTAAGTCTGGGTCGGGGGTCCAGTAGGATTAGGGTAAACTTCGGTGCAAGTCTATAACTCGACCGACATGAAAAGAAAATTAAGGTTTTTTTTATGACGTACGTACTACTCATGACAGAATGAAGATATAGTACACCAAAAATCACGTAAATTGATCAAGTAGTTTGTTTGTTTGTTTTTTTGCAAAAGAAAATCATTTTTAAGCGATCAATGGGAAATCTTATTTTAAATTTTCATGGCGGTCGAGTTATGGACTTGAAGTTTAAATTATTTTTGATAATGTTTTTCCGAAATTCAACTGTATTCTTTTTCTAAAAAATTAAAATATCGCAAAATTTGAATCATTTGGAGCTATCTCCCTTGTCCTGCAACTATTTTAAACATGGTGTAGCAGCTCTTACATGAATGAACTATTTTCTGTCGATTTACTTAAGTTGTGATTTGGCTTGGCGGTTATGTGATCATCACCTCTTCACCGGGTGCGCATGTAGCAGGACCGGATCACGTGATCGACATGAACATTTCAGTTCGAGATTGTTTCCAAAGCGGACAAGATGTGATCCTGCGTTCACTGCCGGGCCGACGGCAGAAGAATCGACTGACTCCAGGATAAAGATTATTTCGCCTTGTCTGCATTCACTCAGCCCAGTGTATTATCTTTCATTTTGTTCCTGTGTTTCTTCCACATAAAACTACTACCCGTCTGTGCACTGTGTTGTTCAATTATATTACATTGTAAAGAAAGGTAACACCCTTCTCTTTCATTCCTCCTTTTTTTCTCTTTTCACATCAGACAAACCATTTTCTATATTGGTGACCCGACGTGATATAGAAAATGTAGCCCTAAGATGTCTGTCTGTTATGTCCATCCATTTAGTCAAAATAATTAATTAGAAGTTAAGTAGATTTTAGTCTCTCTCTCATGTGTTATTTCTCTCTGAAATAAAAACTAAACACTTTCAACCGACATCTTCTGTCTACCTTTCTGTGCAGAGAAAAGTTGTATTCATCTACCTACACTGAATAGATTACGAACGACCAATAGACGATCAGAAACAAGGCAGCGAACACTGCAGCGGCGGTGAAGGAGAAAGAAACGACAAGAAACAAAAGAATCACACGCAGAACAGTCAAGGAAGAAGAACATGGACGACGCAGAGAAAAAGGTATTTGATGCACTATAATTAATATGAACATTTTAGACTGCCGCAAAACAGTCAAGGAAGGAGAAGAAGAAGAAAAACCAGCGACCAGTCTAACAAAAAGGCACAAAATAGCCGTCACGTGACCTGTCGCCAACTACGTCAGCCAAACCACTGCTGAAACAATATAAAAACAGACCATACAACAAAATCTGTCTCTTTTCTCTTTTCCTCTCTGCCTGTCGGACACTTAACAGAGAGGACAAGTTCAGCTACTCCTCACCTTTGGGCGAGGGGTGCCAGCGCGTGGGCTGACTACTAAACACACACCCACTCCTATCATTCTTCAACGCACATGCTTACACGCACTGCTGACAAAGGTACTTACACACCATATCATTCTCAACTCATGCACGCGCACACACACACACACATGCGTACAACCACACACTGTTGACAAAGGCGCACATACAAATGCCTAAACGACGTATCAACTACGCACACTGTCACACACAAATGTTGTCTACCACATGCAACCACACACTCACGCACGCACTGTTGAAAAGGCGCGCACACACGAATACCTACCAGATTAATCTCAACTCACATGCACGCACACATATTCGTACAACTACAAACGCACATACGCACTCATAAATCACAAGCATAAACATTTATCGTTTCTCTAACTGGACACTTTAAATGAACACTTAATGCTCTGTATTTTGTAAATATATAAATATTTTGTGTTACTTTAAAACTACGTTTTATTCTTCATTCAACTATATGCATGCCTTATCCTTAATTCAACTTTCATCTTTCATTAAACTTTCATACATGTTTTCCCATGTTTTATCTGTTTTCACTCTTTTAAACATTTCTTCAACAATCTAAATGTAAACGTGGATCTTAACATATTCTCTAAGACACAATATCTTAGTAAGCTAAGGTCCGCACACCTACACAGCTACGAATCACGCTGCTACAGGAGTTTTACTTAACTAAAATATGGTTTATTTTATTAAAAAGGTTCGTGGTACTTATTTTTGAGCAAACTATAAAAAAAAGTCAGAAAGTTTTCCACGGAGGAGGCAAGTCAATATTACAATGTTTTTGTTTTTATTTTATTTATTTTTTATTTTTTGACAATGTTAGACACAAAGCCGGTTATTAATATGGGGAAAATCGAGACCCCCCCCCAAAAAAAAGAGACACTCTGGGTTCAGACAAAACTAAAAATTGCCTCAGTCTAGAAGAATATCTCCTTCACTGACCGAGAACAGAAAAGATAAAGTATAGTATCAGAAAAGATACTACACTTTAACGTTAATTCTATTTTGAAAGATGAAAAAAAGAAAGAAAAAGAAACCGAAAAGGAAAATATTGTAAAATCGGCAAATATTTAAATCGTAAAAAAAAATTTTTTCTATTTAAAAAATATTCAGAGCAAACAAATCTCTGATTCTGATTGGCGGTGGGCATGAAAAGTGCTGCCCAATCTAACATGAAATGATCCCCCATTTCTGGGCAATTGTAACGTTTTAGGACTGTGAACCATTTTTTTGGTGTGCTATAAAAGATTAATTCTTTGCGTTTTACTTTTTAAGGCGATTTCGTGTGGTTTTACGACTTTGCCAGTCGGACTTTGGATTATAAATTTAAAAAATTAGTTAATGGCCTAAAAAGTTAGAATGACCCGCAAATCATTTTACGTTAAATTTATATGCTAAACTAATACTCCACTTTAAATTTTAAAATAAGTACTTTTTTTTTTCGAGGTGTTCACACGTAATCGCCTATATAAAGTAGAATCTGACAATTTGACAAACACCTTAATGTTTTCTCTTTATATATTCACTACATCGTATTATTGTATCTAAGATTTTCATAAACTCGTGAGATTGTTATTTAGATTTTTCTGTGCTTGCGGATTGTAGGTCCGAAAAAAAAGATTTTTTATTTTTAATTTGAGGAGAGTCAAATAAGGGGGAGAGAACTCTAGTTTCAACCCTGATGTATCTTAAAATGGATTTTACTATTGTAATTATTCTAAAATAAAGTTAAACAATCACACCGCATTCGGCACCAATGAAAAATAAAATGATTTTGAAAAATAAATTATCACAGAAGAAAGAAAAAATAGAAGAAATACGTAAATGGAAGGGGAAAAACATGAAACACGGGAAATAAAGTTTTTGAAATAAATGACAGTTTTTACACTGGGTAAAATTCAGAAATTTGTTTGAAAACAGTTCCTTTTACGTATACATTTTTTAAACTTTATTTTAGAATAATTACAATAGTAAAATCCATTTTAAGATACATCGTGGTTGAAACTTGAAACTAGAGTTCTCTCCCCCTTATTTGACTCTCCTCAAATGAAAGATTAAAAATAAAATCCTAGCTGCAGTCCACAAGCACCGATTTTTCACTTGTGCTATTTTTTTTCTTATTTATCCACTTTTGCCATTTTTACTGGTGCAATTTTTCCCCCACGCCATTTTTACCTAAATTCGGGCCCAGATGTATCGGTAAACTGAAATATATACTCTTAAAACGGGCGCCATGTGCGTGAGCTAATTATTATTACGTGTAGAGGCTTCCGTAGTAATGAAAAAATAAAAGCGACGTTTTATTCTTAGCATTTTAAATTGAAAGTATTTCATCTCTGATGGCTGAAACGTTTTCGGATATCAACACACAGTTTTTATAAAGTAATGCCAATTTCTAATTTATTTTATTAAGTGCACGTCTTGCGATAATAGTAAACATGTAAGTTCGCACCCAGCATAGCGGTAGAATAATAACATTCATTTTAAAACAAACGAATATTATGCAATAACTACACGCTTATTTAATTTGAAATTGTAAAAAGTAGAAATAAATTGCGGTAGTTGATTTTAATTAATTGAAATTTATTTGATGGAGTTTTAAAATAGATATCGTTTTTTTTTTTAATTTATTTGTTTGTTTAGAACTTTTTCAGAGCGGAATGGTGTGACGTTTTGACAAGCTCGATTCCTTTGTTGGAAGTGATTTCCCCAGATCTTTAAAAAAAAAATGTGGTACAATGTGGAGTTGCCAATATCTATAGTAAAAATGAATTTAGGTTAAAAAATGGCACAGGTAAAAATGACGGCACTTCTGCATTTCAACCGTCACTTGGACTTAATTTGCTTTCCTCTTTTGAAGGCAGGGGCAAACAACCAACCGTCAACATTGTTTTTTGTTTTTTTAGGTACGTGCAAAATCAATGGCCGATTCCCAAAATTAAAAAACATTTGACCCCCCCCCCCCTTCACTTAAAAATACACTAAAATTCAGGGAATCAACCAATTTTACTGAAATTTTCAATATTTATTAATCAACAATCACGGAATATAATGAAACCATTATTTTTTTTTAATCTTAGTGAAAATGTATTATTTTTTAAAAAGAAAATACACTTTGGCACATGTTCGTCTTTGTCCACTGTCCGTTTTTCACAACTTTTTACTGACCATTTTTTTTTTCTTTTTTCGGTGTTCACTTATCTATCAGGCTGCTAGAGAATTCTGGGGTTTTTGGAAAAAAAATTCAAATATTTTACATTTTAGGAGGGGGGATCAGTTTCCAATATTAATTCAACGTAGACTGATGCCCCTCTTTTTGACCATCTCAATTTTAAAAAAATCCTTTTCGGTGTACAATTACCTATCATGTCAGTAGATAATTTCGGGGTTTTTGGAAAGAAATTTTTTTAAATTGAGATTTTAAGACGGGGATCAGTTTTCAATGTAAATTCAACGTAGACTGATCCCCCTCTTTTTGACCATCTCAAATTTTTAAAAATTATTCTTCTGTTTACAATTACCTATCATGTCGCGAGAGAATTCCGGGTTTTTGGAAAGAAATTTCAAAAAGTTGAGATTTTAAGACTGATCCCCCGTCTTAAAATCTCAATTTTTTGAAATTTATTTCCAAAAACCCCGAAATTATCTACTGACATGATAGGTAATTGTACACCGAAAAAGTTTTTTTTTTTAATTGAGATGGTCATAAAGAGGGGGATCAGTCTACGTTGAATTAACATTGGAAACTGATCCCCCCTCCTAAAATATAAAATATTTGATTTTTTTTCTCCAAAAACCCCAGAATTCTATAGCAGCCTGATAGGTAAGTGTACACCGAAAAAAAAAAAAAAAATGGTCAGTAAAAAGTTGTGAAAAACGGACAGTGGACAAAACGAACATGTGCCTACACCTTTACTAAAGTTATATTTTTATATATTAATAAAAAAAAAAAATGCATGATTTTTTAAATGTTGCTTATGTAAATAAAGCATCGTAGATGTTAACAATTTAAAAAAATTTCAAAATATTTCGTATATTACGAAAAAGGCCCGTAAATACCGTGTTAATAAAATCACTATAACTCGAAGAAACATTAATTTTTTGAATTAGCGATATTATTATTGAATAAAGCATTGTTTAATCAATATTTTCACACACAAAAAATATAATTGCAAAAAATATTTCATGTAATTTTAATGATTAGAGTTTTTGGAAAAATAAAAAATGCGACATAATTATATTTCCCTTTCATACATGAACATGGCATCATCAGCGCAAGAAATTTTTTCAAAGTTCAAAATTCATTCAATTTTGGGGGTTTTTGACCGTCGTAATTACATATTTTATTATAATTTATTTTTCACACGTAAATATGCAGCTTTTTTCGTTTAGAGATTAAGTTTAGGCTTTTATCTTTCAAACACAATCACAGTTTACACGGAAACTAATTAAATAATTAATGATAAGCGCTTTTTAATAAGCATAGTCCGTACAAGAAGCCGCCATTTTTGCACATACCTATTTTTTTTCATATGTTGACTCGGTGGAATGAATGGAACTCTTCAATTATTAAGTCCAAGTGACGGTTGAAATGCAGAAGTGCCAAAATAACACATAAAAATGGAAGTTACCGATTTTTTCTTGCTTTGTGCCATTTTTTCTATTTATTCACTTGTGCCATTTTACATGTGTTATTTTTTATCGAGCACCAATAAAATATGGGATACTTCTACAGAATTTGAACCGAACTGTATTTTAGCCCTAACTTAACCCTAATCGACATCAGGCAGCATAATGCGATTTAAAAAAAATTATGTATAGGCGATAAAAATTGTTTTATTTTTTGTTTTTGGTGCTTAAGCATATCCGCCCCGACATTAAAAAATGTAAAGAATGTATAAATGTTATTATGTACTTACGTGTTAGCTGAAAATAAGATTGTGCAGAAAAAATTACGCAAATTCATCCAGTAGTTATTTAATTATAAGAAAAAGAAAGAAAAAAATGATTTTACGTAGATTTTGACATTTTTGTAAACAAGGGAGATAACAATTTTTTTTTTTTTACCAAGTTAAATTTTTTTTTTTACCAATTGCGGAAAAACAGCTTATAAGTACGATATAAGAGAAAAAAAATTAACAAAAGACATAACCAATTTTGGAAAAAACAACTTATAAGTACGATATAAGAGAGAAAAAAACGTAGCATTTTATTGACCCACAGGATAAATTTCGGCAATCTGTTTAAAAAGGTTTTCTAATGTTTTTCCCCGAAATTTTTGTCGCCACATGAACTCGGCCAAATTTGAGTTTATCATATGCGTATGGGTACCACATTCAGCCTTATTTCGTCTTTTGGCCTCTTGCCACATTCTTTCCACATGATTTGTGGTTGCGCCTGTTGTTGGGTCAACAAAATTATATCGATGGTTGACGCGCAAATGATGGTACCCTTCGGCACCCAGTCTATCATAAGCACGCCAACAATCAGATATAATTGTTGTGCCGGGAAGAATGTATTTTTTTATGATTGGAATTAGTGTTGCAGCATCCCTTGAAGGCACTGTGACTAGAAATCCATTTTGGGTTGACTGTTCATTGCCGCGTCACTCGACCTACGTGACTTTTCCTGCGTGAAAAAAGACTCTCGTCGATTTCCACGCAGTGTAAGGTGTGGACACTGGGAACGGGTTTAAAATAAAAAGTTTTCGAAGAAATGGCGATTCCAAAGAAATGTCGATTATGAGTCATTTCCGGAAAACCCTAATTTTTTTAATTTTGAGTTATGTCATTTTCCGGACAATCAGAAAACCCCAAACCAAGAAATCGTGAAAATATGAGTTATCGTTCTTGACCACTGGAAAATCTAAGATACAAAATGGTGGAAATTTTTTTTAATATTATTAAATTAAGGACGTTTTGGAATTAAAATCAATGTATTATTACGTGGGCATTTATAACGACAGCTATCAGAACGAAAAAGGAGTGAAAACAAAAACAAATAGTTAACAAATAAATGTTACCAAAGACAAAATAAGTTACTCTTCTACCTACCTGGATAAGTTTATTTGTGTTTTAACTTATTTTAAAGCGTTTTTAGTTCGATTTAAAACTAGTATCGAGATGTCACGTGATCAAATATTATTTAAGGAACTATTTAAAAATTCCTTATTGTATAAAACGGGCATTTATAACGACAGCTAACAACGAAAAAAGGGTAAAAAAAAACAAATGTGCAACAAATAAATGTTACCAAATGGAAAATAAGTTACTCTTCTACCTACCTAGATAAGTTTATTTGTGTTTTTACTTATTTTAAAGCGTGTTTTAGTTCGATTTAAAACTAGTCTTGAGACGTCATGTTAAAATTGAAAACACAAAATGGACCCATTTGATCACGTGACGTCTCGACACTAGGGTTAGTGGTACCTGACCATAAGCCTTTTTTTTTTTACACTCTTTTAAGTTTGAAATAAGCGACCATCTAAAAAACAAAATCTACAGCCATTCTTGATTAGCGAATTCGACTAAGTGAAAGTAACGAATAAAATTTTGAAATAACAAAACTTACTAACAGTTTCAAAATTTAAAAACTATGCAGGTCGATAAGAAATTAAATTTTCTATCGTTTGGTAAAAGTTATTTGTTGTATATTTTGCTTATTTTCGATTTCTCGGTTGTTAACTACACAACACTTTTGCCACCAGTTTTTAAAGAGTTATGCAGCGAGATACTGGTTCACATTACATTTATATTTCTGTATGTTAGTACAGTCGTGGAAACAGGGGGCAGGGAGGGGATTCCAAAGGCAAGCAGTTCAAGGACAGAAGCAACTAGGGTAGAAAGCCTTCCGGTATCTGGGGACCTCTATAGTAAAGAGGTGTGATTTTACTGCTTGACGAGTTAATCGGGAGTGTTTACATTGGGGGGGGGGGGGCACTAGTGCAGCAAGTTTGTCGGAGCAGATTCCGTTGAAGTACTTGTAAAACAAGCACAGGGATGCAACATTGCGGCGATGGGACAGGGGTTGGAGCTTGCTAGACAATGTGTGACCTATTAGATTAGAGACTCTTTTTTGCACCCTGTTCAACAGGGAGAGGCTAGTGGTTGGTGCACCAGCCAAGATATGGCAACAGCATCTCATGCATGGGCGAATTGTGGCTTTGTAGAAATATAGTATACTGGTAGGTATGAGAAGTTTTCTAACCCGATAGAGGGAGCCCACATTCTTTGCAGCAGATTTGACAGTATCTGCTGTGTATTTATTTCAATTCATGTTACCTGTGAATGATAGGCCGAAAAGTTTGAATGTTGGATTCTCGAAGGGGGGCTATCAGCAATGGCAATCGGTGGTTGGTAAGATTTCTTATTATCGTTAAAGGAAAGGAGATTTGTCTTGGTGGTACTAAATGTAACCATCCATTTATGGCTCGATTCCACGACAGACTGGAGATGATTTTCTAAGGATTCAGCAATTGTGTGCATCCGATTTGCCTTTATGTCGAGAATAGAGAGTGGTTTCATCAGCAAATATACCCATCTCGAACACGATTGCATCAGGGAAGTCGTTTATGAAAATCAGGAATATTAAGGTCCAACGATCAACCCCTGGGACATACCCGCATTAATGTTACTTACGATTATAATGACCAAATTTAAAAGTTTAGGCTCTTGAATTAGGCAGATGATACTCACCTGTTATATATTATATTAAATAGGCATTTTTTTGGAATGTGTCATATTTGTAAATAAAAAGCATTTAAGGGTTCCGCGTGTCAAAATCTGCCATATCCCTACTACCTTATATTCAAATACTCTTCCTACTCCATTTTTATTCATTTCAATATTGTCAATTTTAAACAACGCCTTGATTTCTTGCCTGCATATGAAGTTATCTTGCCGGATTTTCAAAGTTATTCCCAAATAACATTTCAGCTGACAAAAAATGCTATTGCCGAATCAATTTTCATTTCTTATCGTATTAGCAATTTCATAACGTACTTAGACACAATTTATTTTTTAAATTACTTAGTCCGTTTCAAAAGATACTGATTACCTATTTATCAGGTGTGCTGATGCAAAAACAAACTAATACCTACTCACAGTTGCTAACAGACTTGTTGCAGATGTGAAACAAGTTGCAGTTTGATACATTTTCGTTGAATATTATATGAAATAGGCATTTTGTTGGAATGTGTCATATTTGAAACAAAAAGCATTTAAGGGTTAAGATATTCCTTGGTTTTGGGATTGAGTTATGTTTGAAACAAAAAAGCATTTAAGGGTTAAGATATTCCTTGGTTTTGGGATTGAGTTATGTTTGAAACAAAAAAGCATTTAAGGGTTAAGATATTCCTTGGTGTTGGGATTGAGTTATGTTTGAAACAAAAAAGCACTTAAGGGTTAAGATATTCCTTGGTTTTGGGATTGAGTTATGTTTGAAACAAAAAGCATTTAAGGGTTAAGGATTCCACTAATGTTAATATTAACCGCTCTCGACTCATCAATCTGATGGCACTCCCACTTTTTTATGCATTTTTCAGAGTCAACCCCGATCATTTAAGCACTAGATGTGAGTTCCTGGGTGTTCTCTGGTGTCAAAATCTGATAGTCACGGTGCCAGATGTGAACCTGTATGCGAGCACTGGCTGTGATCGTCCCCACTCGTTGCGCCGGTCCAAAGATGTTGTGCAATCTAGTCAGTGCTGCAACAAAGAAGTCTCATCCCAAGTAAAACCATGAGTCCAGTTTATAACAAGTAACAGGTGTTATTTGTTGGAGGTTACAAAAGATACTTGTGTTTTAGGTTGAGTGGCAGACTTGCAAAATTAGGTCTTTTACCTCGGAAAAATAAAGTATAAGTTCGATCAACACAGTCCTTTAGCTAAGAGCCCCAAATGGGCACCCCTGCCTGGAGAGAGACCCGACTTCAAACTGATCCCTACCCTCTGAGAAAACCAAACTTCTTGTCATCCCCTTTCCATCTGTTGGGGTCCTTTCTTCCTCCCATCTCTTGGATTCCAGTCTTTCTCACTGGTCACCATTCGACCACCCAAGCACTGGCTACTTGAGATATCTACTCAAAGGGGTTTATCTGGAGTCCATTTAAGATCATTTTGGTCTCTGCATGATTCCGTTTTTGTGAGGCACTTATTCCATTTCAAAAAGAAATAAGATTCTGGGTGGGCCGATATAAAATCAAAGACATTTTCAAATTCCTATATGCCCTCCCCCTTCTTCCTTTAGCCGGGCATCTATCATTTGTACTGTCTGCCATTCACATGCACTATTAAAAAAATGCAGCCTACTGCATTTTTACACACACACACACACACACATATATATATATATTCTAGTATATATATATATTCTAGTATATATATATATTCTAGTATATATATATATAGATATATATATATATAGATATATATATATATACATACACATATATATATATTCTAGTATATACAGGGTGACCCAAAAAAAACGGGCCCCAACTCTAATTAGGCCTCGTTTCTTAGTGTTTCGTTCGAATGAAATTAATTTTTGGTCATAACTAGTTTATTATATTCAAAACATCACATCAAAACACTAGGGTCTTTGGCCTTTTTTTCTCCGTTCTACAGCATGTGTTCTAGATGGCCTCCTTTTAGCTCCGTGCATTTCTTGAAGTGCAGAACGAAGTTATCCATGACGTTCTTACAGACTGAATTGGGAATGGCTCTCATCTCCTCCCTGATGGCTTCCTTGAGTTCCGTGATGGTTCTGGGTTTCCCTGCGTACACTCTGTCCTTAAAATAGCCCCAAATGAAAAAATCTGGGGGGCTTAGGTTCGGGCTATGGGGTGGCCACTCAAAATTAGTCTTGAGACTGATCACTCGGCCTCCGAAGTTCTCTTTCAGTCAATCTCGGGACAGGTTTGAGGTGTGAGAACTTGCTCCATCTTGCTGGAACCAGAACTTGCTCATGAGTGACGGGTAGAGGGTCTGGAGCTCACTCTTGAAGATTTTGAGGACCTCCACATACTGCTCCTTGGTGACTGTCACTGCTGCGCCAGATGAAGATTGGTCCGATGATGCCTCTGACCGAGATTGCAGCCCACACCGTGCACTTATCAGAGTGCATGGGGCTTGGTGGCTACTTCATTGCGTCTGGAGGACCCCCAGAAGACATTTGTCTTGGAGTTCGCCTTTCCGTCAAGACGGAAGTGGGCTTCATCTGAGGTCCAAAGGAAGTTAAGGAAACTTGGTGTCTCCTCGATCTTATCGAGCATCTTGACTGCCATAGCGCTCCTCTGCTTCTTGTCTGTCTGAGGCTGTAAGGGTCTGCAGCATCTGTATTCTGTATGGGTAAGCCCTGATATCGTTCACCAGCACTCTCCTGCAAGTCTCACGGGAGATACCGAGGGACTGACTTCGCTTACGCACAGAGCGTTTCGGACTCTCCTGGAGAGACTGTCTCACACTTTCGACTAGCTCGGCTGTCCGCTTCTTGGGACGTCCCGAGTGGCTTGGACGGTTCTCACTGGCAGTGTTGAGGTTCTCCACGGTCCCATACTTCTTGAAATGGTCCACCCAGTTCTGAATTCTGCTTTTGGATGGAGCCTTTTCACATTCGAACTGATGCATTAAACTGTCCTGGGTTTTCTTAAACGAGCCTGTCTTGTAGTAAAATTTAACACAGTGTATTCTTTTTCCCAGCTCCCACTGAGGTCTTTGTGTACTCACGGTCGTTGATTCTGCCATGTCCTGTAAAATAAGGGCAATCGGTGAATAAATAAAGGAGATATCACATAAAGTGTACACGGGCCCGTTTTTCTGGGTCACCCTGTATATATATTCTAGTATATATATATATATTCTAGTATATATATATATATATATAAATTATCTTTGAAAACTCATGAGCTAAGGACTTAAGGATACTTTGTTTGAACTTTGAATTCTAATAAAATTTGATTGACACCTTATTTTATTACTTCATTTTATATTATAATATATATATATATATATATTCTAGTATATATATATATTCTAGTATATATATATATATATATATTCTAGTATATATATATATATATTCTAGTATATATATATATATTCTAGTATATATATATAAATATATATATATATATTCTAGTATATATATATATATATATATATTCTAGTATATATATATAATAAAATTATTTTACCAAGCAGAACAGTTTTGTACCACTTTTATGCCTTATGAAAATTAAAATCAAGATATATATGCTTCTAAACCTTATGCCTAGAATCCTTATTCCAATTTTGATCAAAATCCATTAAATGATTTTGATTCTAGAAACATGTTTAAAATTTGTGGCTGAAGATTAAGGGCTATTAAGCAGAAACTCAAATTAAGGAACCTTGCATAATTGGTGTCGAATAACAATGGATCAAATTTAATGCAAATCTGAAACATTTGAATTTCCAAATGGGAGGTTGTACCTATATTCTACACCCTAAAAACCTTTAAAATATGCCAACGAAACTGAAATTTGGAGACTATTTATCAATCGATATCTGATATCTATAAAGAGTTATATCATGAACGAGCTGAATACCTGCCCCTACCTGCCAGTGAATAAAATGAATTAACTAAACTGAACAGTTTTGCAGCACTTCTATGCCCAATTATGAAGATTAAAATTAAGATATATACGAGGCATGCTTAAAACGTATCCGACCTTAGGCCACAAAAAATAGTTCAAATACGTGGCAGGGTTGAGACCCTAATCTCCTTCAAAGTAGGCCCCTTGTGCTTGCACACACTTAGCCCACCGATCCATCCACTGCTAGAAACACCTCTGGAAGTCTTCTTTTGGAATGGTGTTCATCTCCGCTTTCGCGTTAGATTCAGCAGGTGTTTGGAGAAGATACGATATGTGTAACACGAATTAAAGGAATGGTTACACCGATTCAAAAATTGCCGCACATCAGCAGAGAGTGACCAGCGTTCTGGCAGGCCCCAAACTGCTCGGAGTGCAGCTTTTGTTGAGAGGGTGCGAAAAAAAGAGATAATGCGGAATGCAATGATACAATAAATAACATTATGTATGAAACAAGTAACAACATTTTAAAATGTCTAACGTGAATACAATTTATCCTCGGTGTCCCGGAAGTTTGTTGTTTTGACGTCCAACAACTTCACATATCTCAGCTGTTTCTTGAAAATTCTCTTCTTTTCTCCTGTGTTTTTGTTCAGTTGTCTTTTGTCACCTGATTCGCCGAAAAAATGCAAATTGCTAGTCATACTTATGGAACATTCACTTATTTTTATTTTGACGCAAAAAAGATTATTAGGAAAATTGAAAAAATAAAAACCGTATAATCAAGCAGTAGAATTCTGTTATGTTTGTTGCCTAAATATACACAAGCTACATGCACGATCCGAACGCCGTTCGTAGATCACTCTATGCTGCTTGGTATCTAGCCGCCGACTCGCTATTTACATTTAAAATTCCTCTCTATTTACCAACTAATTGGCTATGGCCGATGGGATAAGACCCTCGACTACGAATCAGTGGCGATTTGTGATCAGGGTTCGCGCCCACCGACCGTTGAGAATTAGTTCCTACACTGAAGATTGCGTTAGCATGAAACATCGATGTCTGTAGGTATTAAAATAATTAATAAATATTTATTTATAAATATTATTTTATATATATATATATATATATATATATAAAATATTTGTTGTTTTGTTTATAATCTATGTACGTATACGTTTCGTCCCTTTTCAATCAGGACTCATCAGCATAGAGATATGACTATTCACTACCGGTCGTATGATTCGAAACCCTGGATAACAAGTATTTTTCAACTTGCATCCAACGCCTTAAACCGCGCGCCCACCAGTTGAATAGCCGATAAACAATGATAATTTAAACAACTAAAGCGGCATGATATCCAGGCATTCTACTACTATTAAAGAAGGAATGATGCATTATAAAGCAAGTGACGTCATGCTGTGTTTATACTACCATTAAGAGGGCTCTACTTCTTTTACGAGGAGCGACAAATATAAAATATTTGTTGTTTTGTTTATAATCTATGTACGTATACGTTTCGTCCCTTTTCAATCAGGACTCATCAGCATAGAGATATGACTATTCACTACCGGTCGTACGATTCGAAACCCTGGATAACAAGTATTTTTCAACTTGCATCCAACGCCTTAAACCGCGCGCCCACCAGTTGAATAGCCGATAAACAATGATAATTTAAACAACTAAAGCGGCATGATATCCAGGCATTATATATATATATATATATATATGTGTGTGTATAAAATAAAGTAACCTGGAATCACTTAATCACTGGTGCAATAATTTATTTCGACCCTCCAGCCTTTTCAAGCATCCAAACGAGGCAATTACATGTTTGGAAAAAAAAAAAACATGTAATCACTTCGTTTGGATGCTTGAAAAGGCCGGAGGGTCGAAATAAATTATCGCACTAGTGATTATGTGATTCCATGTTACTTTATTTTATTCTTGTTCTGTTTATTACATTGAGCTCTCATACTCGGATTTCCTTCTGGAATTTATTTCACTCTAACACACTTTATATATATATATATATATATATATATATAATGTTAGTTGAGATCAATATAATTTGAACATTGTTCCAAGAATTCAAAACCAACGAGCATTTGGTGTACGATCGTCTCTAAGACTTTTCAGAAATATTTTATTGTTCATTATTTGTCGTTATTCTTTGATAATACCAAAAGTCTCTTCAACAGCGCCTTTTATAACATAGCGTACAGAAGTTTCATGAAAATAAGCATCAGATTTCAGTACAAAGGATTCATTCCTAGCAGAAGGAGGACAGTGAATTGATTAATCGATAAAGACATTTAAAACATTCAGAGTATTCACATATAGGTTGGATCGAGGGGGAGACAAATTACATAGGTGTAAAGATATAATCTCTGCTAAAGTAATAAAAAAAATGCTCTGCGGAGCTGGCCCCCGTCCTCTCCAAACTCTCCAACAAATGCCTTGCCAAATCTTGCTTCCCTGATAGCTGGAAAATTCCCTCTGTGGTGTCAATAAAAAATAGGATAGAATAGTGAATAAACGTAGCATTGAACCAACTTGACCAACCCGACAATCAGCTAAGTCCCATCCATTCACTGTGAAGGTCCCCAGATACCGGAGAGCCTTCTACTCCAATAGCTTCTTTCCTCATGCTGCCGGCATCTGGAACTCCTTTCCTGCTCCCTGTTTCCCCTACTGTACTGGCATCCAGTAATTTAAAACTAATGTGAACAGATATCTCGCTGCACAGCTCCCAATTTAGGATGACCCCAAAAAACTTTCACCCTAATTCGCAGTAGCCCCTTACGTCTACAGTGGCGTCCTGCCTTGTTTGGGCTGAACTAAATAAAATAAAATGAAGTGAAGTTAGATTTGGTATATGAGATGGCTATATTGGGAAATAGAGTAGTAAGATAATAATTATTACTAGTAGATAAAAGTCAATAATAATAGTTTAAAATAATACATAAGGATGGGAACAATTAAATAATATAGTTAGTTAAAAAAATTGATGAATATGAAGCACACATACCTAAGTTTATATATATATATATATATATATATATATATATATATATATATATATATATTCTAGCTGAACCCGACCCCCGGCGTTGCACGGGAGAAATAGAAAAGAATGAATTAAAAGTTATCAACATCCGATCGAACGCAAATAGGTCACATCGGGATGATATTCACAATAGTTGATTTTTTTCAAATGACAACATAATAACATTGATTTTAAAAAATCCGGCCCATAGTCCTTTCTTCCTCCCTCCCTCCCTCCCTCGTTTGAGACGACTGGGATCGAACAATAAACCTCTCAGTCTTGGATCCACGCTGCTAACGTTTCGGCCACAAAAGCGAGTATAAAATCTACAAAAAAATAGGTCATTTAAACGAAGCTTGTCAGTAGCTGGCATGCGTGTTATCATACGATCCGCTGTAAAGTGACCAAATGTAGGGTCTAGCAGTCACACGTTTTGCGTCATTTCTATACCAAGTAATCAATGTTTTTTTTCCAATTTTTGGATATTATGCATGTGAAAGGGGTAGAAATCAGAAAATGTACACTTCATAGAGTCTGTCGCGTATCTTGGCATATAGTGACTTAATTCGGAAGTCGAGTCGTTGAAGAATTTTTAGCCACCATGTTGAAAGATGAAATACTGCAAAGAACTATGTTCGTTCATTGCATTCTCTAAAAACCGGAATGACTATAAATGTATATGCAATAGGTGGAAATAACGTAATCCGATATTCTCGAAATTCAACGGAATTAGCGGGAGCGTCCATTAAATGTGTGCATAATGTTTTGTATTATGTAGTAAATTAATAGCAGAGAAATAGGAAATAATAACAAACAATTTTTTAAAAAGTAGACATTTATTACTTTCCGATGTCAATGGGGGGGAGTGTCAGTAGCTGGAAAAGTTTTTGCTACCACCTATATGGAGTATGTTTTGAGGAGAGTCGAAGATGGTTGGCCAAAAGTAATATTTAGTGGTAGCTGGAGAAAAATAAAAGCAAATTTACTAAAACACGCTCGAGTGAATAAAGCATAATATAGTGGTGAGTTTAGTAGCCTGTGATGCATGTCGTTATTTTCCTATTCTTCAAGAAAGTACAGGATAAAAATCGTCTTAACTTTATATATATATATATATATATATATGTAGTTTGCTTGAAGCATTGTTTACTTTTATATAGAAATGCGATACTTAGAAGGCAATACAATGCAGACAATGTTATGTAATACCTGTATCAAAATGGTCTGGTGGAAACTCTGTATGATATTATAATATCATTGATACAAGTATTACATAACATTGTAACATCGTGCAGATAGACAGATATATGTGTGTTTGTAAAAAAATAAATATATATATATATATATATATATATATATACATTATATTAAGGGTGAAACTATTTAACCTGTTCCACCATTATATGTCTTATTTGCTGTAACTTGTGTCTATCCGTCACACCTCTGCATTGTATTGCTTTCTAAGTATCACATCTCTCTCTCTCTATATATATATAGAGATAGAGAGAGAGAGAGAGATTTTTACGGTCCATTTCATTTGTCGTGAGCCAAACAACATAAAAATATATAGAGATATGTAAAGCTATATAGTTATTCAATAACATTTTTTTCTTCTTTTTCTTTTAGTTACAAGAAGGAGAATCAAGCCGCAGTTCATTTGCAAGAAGTCACATAGAGTGTGAGTTCTTAAAGTCAGTAATGCCCTTTTTATATCATTTGAAAACAAGTTTATTTATTTATTCATTTCTTACTTATATTCAAGTGCTAGCCTCTTTTGATTTAGTCGCTACCTTTTGTGATTACTTCGAATGTTGCCGCCGACCGCAAATTGAATTTAATCGAAAATCCTTCGCACAAGATGTATTGAAAGTTCACGGACAGCCATTTGCTTCAACGATCGTCCTCCAATTGCTTGAATCTGAAATGGATTACGAAGCACTCTGCTTTCATTTCCACGGAGGAACGGGAGTTGGAAAGACATTTCTTACGAAACTGATCATCGACAATATTTACCGACATGGGACAAAGAGTCGGTATGTAATGTATTTTCACCTCGGAAAGGATTACTTTAATGATAGAATAAGCGAATATCATCTGAAGGCATTACAGAATACGATGCTTTCAAAGATGTTTATATGCAAAGAATCATTGTTTGTTTTTGATGGCTATTCTGCCGGTTGGTTCCAGATCCGTGACTATATTTATTTATACCAGACGTACTTTAAGAAAGCGATATTCATTTTTATCAGCAATTCCAACGTTGAAGAATTAAATGCGTACATGTTAAAAAAAAATAGCGACAAGAGTGTGATGCATTACAAAGACATCAAGGGTACCAAAGAAATATTGCCATTTTGGTACGTACCTTTTTTGCCGATGACACGTGATGATGTTCGACAGTGTATTCGTGACCAGTTGGACAAATATAATCAGATGGCTTTGGACAAAGAAAAAGTAATCACTAAAATTCTTGACCACATCGATTTTATAAATGACATTTCAATATCGGGCTGCAAAAAAGTGCCCGATAAAACCGAGTTGTTCATGAGAGAATATATTTCAAACCGTCAAGAATTTTAAACCTCCTATTTTTCTTCTTAACAGCTTATACACCAGGAATGTAAGTTCTCTGCTTGTTAGCTGAATTCCGATTTTTTTTATCCGGAAAAAGTGGATTTACACTTAAATCGCTGTGAATGTCAGTTCTCCCCTTTTTTCTTGAAATACGCTTCTTTTTTTTTTAAATATGAAAAAGCTGATTTCTGCCAAATCATTAGAGCCTCATCTTATTTTTTCGTCACTATTTGGCTGGATTTTCCTTTCTCTTTCTTTCTCTCTCTCTCTCTCTCTCTTTCTCTCTCTCTTCCTCTTCTCTCTCTCGCTTTACCTTTCTTTCTCTTTTACCGTTTTTTTTTTCTCTTCCTCTTCCCATATTGCCTTCCTTTTCCCTCTTACAATAGTTCTCTCTAAAAACTGAAAATATTTATTTTGCCATGAAGGCTGAGACTTCAAACGATTCATGATTGTGTTAGAAGAGTGTTAGGGTTACCTAACAAAACAAAATCGAGTTATTTCTCTTGAATAAAAAGTAAGAGTTATCGTCCTTGCATTAAAGAGTCGTCTGCCAAACAGTGAAAAGTAAACAGAACAGTCTCACAATCAAACAAGCATCTCACGTTCAGAATTTTTTTCTACATTTTAATTAATCCATGTGTTTGTTAATTAAATTATCTCTACTTCGTACTTCCTTCATTTTTCTGAGTTGTAATTGAACCGAAACGTATAAACATCAAGACGTAACATTTTGGCAACGAGGATGAGAGGGTTTTTTTAAGAATCACGGTAACACAAATTTACACTGTCAAAGATGTATTGCACCATACAGCAATTAATGCAACCACAATTATATTTGATGGAATTATTTTCAGAGAGATTCTCAACACCTGCACCAAAGCTTACGACATCGGCAGAATCGGTTGCAACTACAATTACGGTATTCCATTATCACCCAATAGTTAGATCGACGTTCTGTACGTGGTTTTCACACTTTGACGCCCTTTTCCGTGTGGAATTCAAGGAACGAGCTGACGACTGGAAAGTCAGACTTTTGCTACGGAAGCTTGGGACGTCGGAACACGATCGGTATGCAAACTACATACTACCTAAACACCCTCGTGACTCCAACTTCGACAACACAGTGGAGACTCTGTTGCAGATTTTCGGTGAGCAGATCTTGTTATTTAATATGCGTTTCAATTGTCTCGACTGATTTCTCAACTTATGCAGGCATTGTGAACAGAGAATGTGAACGGTTTAAAATAGCTTCCATCACGGACGCTCAATTCAAATGTTTAATTTTTGTGTGTGGTTTGAGATCGGCGGGGGAGGCAGACATTTGCACACGGATTTTCTCAAAAATAGAGCAAAATCCAGAAATCACATTGCAACAAGTCGCTGTGGAATGCCAGTATCTCGTGAATCTAAAGCATGATTCAACTATGGTGCAACAAACAGCATCCACGGTTAACACAGTCCAAAAACAATGTCAGTCCACCTCACCAACTTCAACATTTGTCAAGCCCCCAACCACTTGCTGAAAATGTGGCAGCGGGCATTTTGTACGAAACTGTACATTCAAGATACACCGCTGTCGCAGCTGAAATTGACTGGGACATAAAGAGGGATTTTGCACCCCTCAAGGACATAACCAACCCATTATAGACAAATCTCACATAACAGGCACCAACATCATCACAAAACAAACACAAACAGTCTGGTAGCAACTTTTCTTCCAAACCAAAAATCAAAACGAAAATATGTTGCAGTACAATTGAATGGCCATCCTGTTCAGCTGCAGGTGGATACTGCTTCTAATATCACACTTGTATCATAAACACTATGGGAAACCATAGGCCAGCCTTTGTTGACACCAACAAGTCAGGTAGCACAAGGTGCTTCTGGTGACTGTGTTCACATTACGGATCAATTACCCGCTACCATTAAAATGAAGGACAAAACGGTGTTGGGTACCATATACGTAGAAAACTCATGTCATAATTTGCTAGAACTTGACTTTATCGAGTTACATTCCACTCAACCGGATATGTGAGGTGATATCCAGATCGTCACCTCAGAACAGCATTATCGACCAGACCAAAGACATTATGAAACAATTTTCTTTAGTCTTCACAAACAACTTGGGACGCTGCACACAGGCAGAGGCCACACTGTCTCTTGAACCATTTAATAAGCCTGTTTTTCGACCCAAATGCCCAGTGCCATATGGTGCATTGCCACTGGTGGATCAGGAACTTTAAAGACTTGAGGAAATAAAGGTCATCATACCGGTGACATATTCACAGTGGGCAGCACTTATTGTGGTAGTAAAGAAAGCCGATGGTTCAATTCGGTTGTGTGCTGATTTTTCAACTGGCATAAATGCAACACTAGAGGATCACCAATACCCATTACCAATCTCAGATGATCTCTTCACCATACTTAATGGTGGCACCTGCTTTGCAAAATTGGACCTCACAGAGGTTTATCTGCAAGTCGAAGTGACAGAAACCTCCAGGAAGCTGCTTACTATTAACACACTGTGGATTATTCCAATTCACTCATTTACCTTTTGGGATAAAAACAGTCCCTGCAATATTTCAGCAGATCATGGACACAATGCTTACTGGTGTGGAAGGTGCAGCTGCATACTTGGATGACATCATTATTGTTGGGCAATCCAATCAGCAGAAAAAGCACAACGTTTAAGTGACCTATTTTCCTATAGATTTTGTTTTCTGCGTCGGTAACATAACGGTTATGGATAAAGAACAACGACCATGAGGTCTAGTGTTAGAATCCAACTGACCCATAAAAAATGTTGTTTTTAACAATAACTTACATATACATCGAGGGGGGGGGGGGTAACGGGTGAAGACAGAGATTGTACTTTTAATAGAAATATGTCAAACTTTTGGCCCGGGCAACAGGAAGAGGAAGAGGAGGAGGGACAGGGGAGAGGAGGGCGGGGAAGAGAAGACGACCGGGCCGGGGAAGAGACAGCTTTTGCTCCGGGCAGCGGAGAGAGGGGGCGGAAGTGAAGGAGAGGCGACCAGGTCAGAGACAGCTTTCGCCCAAGGCAACAGGGAGAGGGGGGGGGGGCAACAGAGAGAGGAGGGCAACAGGGAGAGGGGGCAGTGAAATGAGGTGACCAGGGAAGAGAGAGCCTCGTGCAACGCCAGGTACCCCTGCTAGAATAAGTAAATTGGTAATAGTATGATTAATTTTGTGCAAAAACCGGCTCACAGAATATTTTTATTTATTTATTTATTTACTAACAATTAATCTAGCTGTAGCCTTTTTTACAGAAAACAAAAGAAACAATAAAAAATTTAGCTTTAAAAATATACCTATCTATTTAATTATTAAAAGAAAAACTTAGTTATTTATTGCGTCCAATGTAGAATTTATTTTTCTTTTAGAAACTATTCCAAGTATTTATCCATACGTAGATATTCATGTGTGAACTTAACCGGAAGTTGTCATCTGAATTTAAAAATAATGTAATCGGAAGTTTTCATTCCGAATTTTATCCTATGATCATTAAAGTGCTTTAATTAATATTGCGATTATCAATAATAATATTAATAGCAACGAAACTATTTTGTATCTATAAGAAAATAGGGGAATAAAATAACAAATGACTCATATACAAAATATTAATTTATTACAAACTTTTTATAAAATAAATATGCAAATGAAGTATAGACATAACTGTTCGGATAAATGGATAAAACTTTCTGCATTTTTTCATTAGTGTATTTTTTGGCCAATCAGCTTCCTGCTTTAAAAAGACACTATCTTTACTTCAGTTATAGTTTTCCCTCCACAAAGTCTTTTCCCTCCAATATTAGTTAAATTAAAACATAATATATGTTTCATCACCAATAAGAATCTCTAATTCAATCGTTTTAGAAATCCCATTTTATGTACCTTTTTTGCTTATAAATAAACAAAGAATCTCAGCTTAATCGGTCTCTGAAAAATATTTTCGTTTTCTATACGACTTTGCTTTTATGAATCTGTTTTATATGTATTTTAATATTTTTATTTGCTTTTCATTTTTGAATAAATACATTTCAAAACCTTTTCTTTTTCTATTATTTTTCCTTTTTAAATTTTATTTCTAATCTTTTATTTTTTTAACTTTTATATGATATTTATTAATTTTTACTTATTTTATTTTGCAGACAGACACTTGTTTGTTCTGTAGTTAAGCATTTCTTAATCTTAAAGCCTTTTTAATCTTTAAAGCCTTTTATTTAAATTTTAAAACATACTTGAAAAAATTTAAGCTTTTAAATTTAAAAGCTTTTTCTTTTAATGTTTTAAGCTTTAGAAATTTAAAGAATTAAAAAAATTTTTTTAAGATTTTAAATTGTAAAATCTTTTTAATTTTTAAGCTTTTAAATTTAAAAAAGAATTCAAAAGTTTTAACGCTTTTCAATTTAAAGCATTTAAAAATAATAATTTTAAAGCATTTAAAAAATAATAATTTTAAAGCATTAAAAAGGGGGTTCAAATTTTAAAACATTTTAAAAGTATTAACGCTTTTAAATGTAAAAAATATTTAATTTTAAAGTATTCAAAAAAAGTGTTTAAATGTTAAAGCATTTTCAAAGTGTTGACGCTTTTAAATTTAAAGCATTTAAAAAAATAATGTTAAAGCATTTTAAAAAGTGTTTAAATTTTAAAGCATTTTCAAAGTTTTAACGCTTTTAAATTTAAAGCATTTAAAAAAAATATTTTAAAGCATTTTAAAAAAAGTAATTAAATTTTAAAGCATTTAAAAAAATTAAATTTGAAAGGATTTTTTTGAAATTTTAAACTTTTATATTTTAAAACTTTCAGTAAAATTTATAGCTTGCATTATTTGGATTATTCTGACTACTATTCTCATCTTGGATGTTATTCTTGCAACGTTTCAGCCGATGCAACCTCTGACCTTCTTCAGGTGTATCTTGTCGAACTCGGAAATCTTTATGTCAGACTCAAGAATCGATATGAAGTTTTGAATGGAACCATTTATTTAATACACGGGAGATAGATTATTCTAATTCTGTCAGTAATGACCGGGTAGAAATCTTAAGTAATTTTTATTTCATTATTAGTTAGTATAAGATGAAGAGGATTGAACATTAAACTTCAGTGGAAACGTTCAGAGAATAACATCCGAGATGAGAATAGTAGTTCAAATAATACAAATAATACAAATCAATCTTCATCTAAAAAATTCCCAAACAAAATTTTCCTTTTTATCATTTTGCATTTTTTTTGCATTTTCAAAATTCTATGATTGCCATCTTTTTCATTTCTTTTGTATTTTAACAGTTTTTTTATTTTCATTTATTTTTATTAATTTATATTCAGTTTATAAAATCAATAAATTTATTTTTTTCATTTTGAAATTCTTTTTTCAGAGAAAATAAAGATTTAACAATTAAACGTAAACAGGTAAATAAAGAGTTGTAAAACTCCAAAACAATTATTCTTCCCTCCATTACCCATTCTTTTATCTCCATCAACCACCCGTGAAGAATGTCATTCTTAATTGATAAGAGAGGGAAATTCTTACTCCCCTTGGATGAATATACAAGAAGTGGAGACTATTTGAGGCAGTGGACCAGTAAATGCCTGTAGAGGCTGTAGGAATTATTAACATTTGGATTTACTGGTCCACTTACTTCACATCCTGAGCAGTAAACATGTCTGCCTTAAATAGTCTCCACTTCTTGTATATTTATCCAAGGGGAGTAACTCATTGGCATCTGATAGTAACAATCTCTCCCTCTTATCAATTAAGAAGCACATTCTTCACATCATCTACCAATAATTGATCACATTTCCATTTTTTACTAAATCCCCGCTTTTTCCCCAGTCTGCTGCTTTCATATTTCGTTTCAGATTAGGCTACGAGTCAATCAAATCATGTTTAGAATTCTCCTCGTATCCTTCTGACTCGTTCCCTTCAACCATCTTTGTACGACATTACTATCAGCATTTCCTCTAGTTGGCATCCAGAATGTCTTTTACAAGTTCGTTGATGTAGGTGTGATAAGGTGACATATGTATACTACAGTCAAACCGTTACATACGATTGCCTAAACATACAAATTTTTCCAACATACGACGTGAAATTCGATCAACTTATCAACTCTACACCCGATGAAAAATCCAACATACGACATTGAAGTTTTGTGGTTATCCTGCTATGCGGCAGCACTCACAACGGGACGGAGAGTTCAGTTCACAGTTCCGCTTCGCTTCATAAACATCTCTGGTGATCGGCTTTTACTTCTTAGTGATAATTCGTGTTATTTTTTCATTCTTTTTCATTATTCCATTATCATGGGTCCCAAGAAGGCTAGTGCGAGTGGTAGTAGTGGTAAAAAATGGTTAGGGTTAGGCTTTCATTAGAATTAAAGCAAGAAATCATAGAAGCACATGAACGTGGTTTGCGTGTGAGCAATCTGGCTAAGCAATATGGCTGCAACGTGTCTACGATCTCAACGATTATAAAGAAAAATGGTAGCCATCAAATCTGTCAAACCATCCACGAGTATCACCATCATTTCAAAACGTTGAAGCCTTGCTTGTATGGATAAAGGACAAGAAGCTGGCAGGTGATACGATCACCAAAACCATCAAATTGCAACTTGAAGGCTGACACTGTAGGTTAGGTGGGAAAGAGTTCAACCCATCCTACACCAGAGGAATTCAAGCGGATCTTAGGCTGCTATCAAGAGGTGGTTGACTTCGTTGAGAAGAATCACCCACAAAAACTTCAGTCTTGCTGTACGACTTCATTGTTTGATAACAATTGCCTTACTCATTTCAGAAGCATTCTGAAAAGCTGTATAAAGCAACCATCTTTGAATGGATTCTTTAAAAAATCTGCAAAGCGCTCTAGGGATTGTGATAAAGAAAAAGACAGCATGAAGCGAGGGAAACTGAACAGACTGAAGGTGAAATGTAAAAAAAGAAAAATGTTGAAAAAAAAAATTAAAAATCAGAAAAATTTTCAAATATTATAAAATATAAAAATTAAATAAAAAATAAACTGAACAGGCTGAAGGTGAAAAGTAAAAAAAGAAAAATGTTAAAAAAAAAAAATTAAAAATCAGAAAAATTTTCAAAAAGTTTTCTATTAACTTTATGTAACAGTTTATTTAACAGTTTTTCTACTAACTTTATTTAACAGTTTATTTAACAGTTTTCTATTAACTTCATTTAACAGTTTGTTTAACAATTTTCTATTAACTTTATTTCACAGTTTTCTCTACAATTTTCTATTAACTTTATTTAACAGTTTATTTAACAATTTTCTATTAACTTTATTTAACAGTTTATTAAACAGTTCTCTATTAACTTTATTTAACAGTTTATTTAACATTAACTTTATTTAACAGTTTATTTAACAATTTTCTATTAACTTTATTTCACAGTTTATTTAACAATTTTATAAAATATCAAAATGAAATAAAAAATAAACTAAACAGGCTGAAGGTGAAAAGTAAAAAAAGAAAAATGTTAAAAAAAAAAATTAAAAATCAGAAAAAATTTTCAAATATTATAAAATATAAAAATTAAATAAAAAATAAACTGAACAGGCTGAAGGTGAAATGTAAAAAGAGAAAAATGTTAAAAAAAAATAAAAAATCAGAAAAATGTTCAAATATTATAAAATATAAAAATTTAATAAAAAATAAACTGAACAGGCCGAAGGTGAAAAGTAAAAAAAGAAATTGTTATGACATCAAATAGGTAAGCAAATGGTAAATAAAAATCAATCAATCAAGTTGCGATTTCTTGTCTGATTCTCCTTACTAACCATCTCTGTCAGACATTTTTGTCGGCAGGTCTTCCAAATGGCATTCAGAATCTTCTACAAGTTGGTCGATGTGGTGCGGTCTACTAACTGATCTTTTGCCATGTAATGGATTCCATAGGAAGGTGATCTCATCATAAAACCAATGATATTTGTAATCAGCACATTACTGGTGATGTTTTAGTATGGATTCTCATATATTTTGATTGTTTGGGAAAGTTTTTAGTTTAGCTAAAATTATAATCTGAGAGAATAACATTAAGTTAGATAATGGATTCCATCGTAGGGCGTCATGAGAACAAACGTTCACTAACATTTAAAGAAACGTTTCACTGAACAAGCAGTGAAAAAGTTGTTGTCATTTCTAAAATGGAGTAACCAAGTGAGTACCCGGTAGCATTTTTGTAATTTAACTCTTGTAGTTCTTACTTTTAGACAATAACATTATCTAATTAGCAATTTATCATTATTTTGAACTCCATTGCATCGATTTGCATGCCACAGTTAAATAGGTGGGCCTGGGCCATCTATCTTCATTACATTCTGAAATGACTTGATTAAAAATGAATCGAAAAGGCATAATGATGGAATTAATTAAAATTTGGTCATTTTGACAAACTCATCGTTTAAAAAGTGATTTTACGAGTTTGGGGGCTATTTTGAAATAACTGAAAATATTTGTTAAAAAATTTTTTGAAGATGCAAGCATATTAAAAATAAGGTACAAAACTTGAAAAAGAAATAAAAAAATATTTTGCATGGATAATTGGTGGTCATATCATTTGATAAACTATGCAATTTTACAAAGATTTTAAGAAAAAAACTATATATTATTTTTCGGTTGTTAAAAATAATTATATTTCAATGTTTTTTGTTATTATAATGCCCATAAATGAATATTAAGTTTGTTTTTTGCTTTTATTTTTAACTTTTGTTTTTGAATGAGAATTTAAAAAAGAATTATTAAAATAAAACCTAACCAAATTGAATTTGCGTACCAATCTGCTTCTGAATTTAAATTCAGAAGCAGATTGAACCAACCAATTATTTACCTCGTAGAGGCGTCAGTGATGTTGAGATGCATGTTGAAGATTAGAGATAGCCATTTTGTAGTCGCATTGGTATTCATTTGACTGACCTTGCTTGAGATGAAGAATGAAACAGGGTCAGCAGAGTTCCAGTTAAAAAGACAAACGTTTTCTCTACAATTTTCTATTAACTTTATTTAACAGTTTATTTAACAATTTTCTATTACCTTTATTTAACAGTTTTCTATTAACTTTATTAAACAGTTTATTCAACAGTTTTCTATTAACTTTATTGAACAGTGTATTTAACAATTTTCTATTAACTTTATTTAACAGTTTATTAAACATTAACTTTATTTAACAGTTCTCTATTAACTTTATTTCACAGTTTATTTAACAGTTTTCTATTAACTTTATTTAACAGTTTCTTTAACTATTTTCTATTAACTTAATTTAACAGTTTATTTAACAGTTTTCTATTAACTTTATTTAAGTTTTTTCTACAATTTTCTATTAACTTTATTTAACAGTTTATTTAACAGTTTTAACAGTTTTATTTAACAGTTTTCTATTACCTTTATTTAACAGTGTATTAAACAATTTTCTATTAATTTAATTTAACAGTTTATTTAACATTAACTTTATTTAACAATGTTCTATTAACTTTATGTAAGTTTATTTAACAGTTTTTTATTAACTTTATTTAACAGTTTATTTAACAATTTTCTATTAACTTTATTTAACAGTTTATTTAACAATTTTCTACAAATTTCTATTAACTTTATTTAACAGTTTATGTGCCAATTTTTAAAAAACTTTATTAAACAGTTTATTTAACAGTTTTCTATTTACTTTATTTAACAGTTTGTTTAACAATTTTCTATTAACTTTATTTAACAGTTTATTTTACAATTTTCTAAACTTTCATAAGACGAAATTATGAAAATTAATATCGTAGACAAAACATTTTATGATACAAAAAATATTTCTAAACTTTCATAAGACGAAATTATGAAAATTAATATCGCAGACAAAAAATTTTATAATACAAAAAATATGTCTAAACTTTCATAAGACGAAATTATGAAAATTTGTATCGCAGACAAAAAATTTTATAATACAAAAAATATGTCTAAACTTTCATAAGACGAAATTATGAAAATTAATATCGCAGACAAAAAATTTTATAATACAAAAATATGTCTAAACTTTCATAAGACGAAATTATGAAAATTAATATCGCAGACAAAACATTTTATAATACAAAAAATGTCTAAACTTTCATAAGACGAAATTATGAAAATTAATATCGCAGACAAAAAATTTTATGATACAAAAAATATGTCTAAACTTTCATAAGACGAAATTGTGAAAATTAATATCGCAGACAAAAAATTTTATAATACAAAAAATATGTCTAAACTTTCATAAAAAAATATTCCCCGAGAAGTAATGCATGAAAAAAGTTCAAATGGCGAAAAGAAAGTCTAAATTGAGCTGCAAAGTTATTTAATCATCATACACATAGAAAGAAAATTATGTCAACATTGTCGCCTCATCTTACAAGAAACTATTTTGAGGTACGAAAAAATCATAAGTCGCCATTTTAGTTTCGGCATACGTGGGAAGGACACACCACGAGGAGTAAATAATAAAACCGGTAGACATTTTTAATTTGAAAGAAGTAATTTTTTTTTAGAGTAAACACTGAATATAAAGTGTGTTAAACTTTATTCTATCAATATTCAATTACTTCCTTTCTTTATTATATCTAAATAACTCCTCTATTTTATATTTTTTTTTTGGGGGGGGGGTATGAATCTGAGAATAAATTGGTGACGTGTAGTTCTTGAACGTTGTGGGGACCATCTGTTTTGTTGAGATCAGAAGTTTGGGATCAGAAAGTTGCACAGTAATGTTATTGTTCATATTTTTTTGTGTGTGAGCCATGCCTTTAAATTATCATGAAAGAAAATCAACTTGTCGAGAGAGAAGGATTAAAAATGAAAGTTTATGTTGAAGTTCGAAGTTTGCGTGGGATCAGAAGGTGGCAAGTTTTCATCACATCAGAGTGTCACTAATATCTAGAGTTTGGTTGTTTTATTTGATGGCATATCAACCCTTTTCGGGTTATTTAATGCCAAATCCGGTCATTTTGATAAAAGTTTTTATGCTTCAAGTTCTTTATATCTTCAAATATTTATTTATGGTGTTTGGTTTAATTGTTTTGTTTTACAGCATATCAACCTTTTTTGGGTTATTTCATGTCAAATCCGGTCATTTTGATAAAAGTTTTATGCTTCAAGTTCTTTATATCTTCAAATATTTATTTATGGTGTTTGGTTTAATTGTTTTGTTTTACAGCATATCAACCTTTTTTGGGTTATTTCATGTCAAATCCGGTCATTTTGATAAAAGTTTTATGCTTCAAGTTCTTTATATCTTCAAATATTTATTTATCGTGTTTGTTGTAATGACAAACGAGAACAGTCGTAACTTAAGAAAGCTTTATTCGGCATAAACTGTCAGTACAATATTAGTGCTGCTATTTATATTGTTAAGACGAACAGGAGAGTTCTCCAAAGAGGAGATAATTTAGAATAGGGAAATTATTCGTAATTGTTCATTACATTCACCCTCCATTCTATTTCAATCATAAGGGAACGAAGTTGTTCCATCGACCAGGCTTTTTGCTGGTTCTGTTGGAACGCCTCGGTAGTCTGGTATCAGTAATAGAATCAGGACTCTGGGTTTCCGAGTCTGACGATACACAGGGGTCGATTTTCTCTATCCGTCCTGAGTGAGTATAAATCCGTCTCCTTCTGCGTGCGGATGGTTGTGATTCCGAAGACAGGGGTTCTGAATCGGTTTGGGGATGAGCTCGTTTCGGAGCAAGTGGATGATCGTTCACCTCTGGCTCGTTCTGAGCACCTTGGGTTTCTACAGATGTTATGAACTCCGTATCTGATGGTTGCGCTGAGTCCGTAGATGAATCATATGGTGCAGCTTGACCTTCAGCCGATGTGGAAGGGTCTTGAGATATAGGTGTTTCCTCGGGGGTTATATTGAGTGTATATCCCCCGCAGGTGCAAGGTCTCTAAGGGAAACAGTGGATTCTTTTCCATCAGAATGTCGTATTAATGCATAATGCAGATTCGTTAATGGGTCATTCTTACTATGACGGACGAAACGTCTCAGAAAAACCGTTCCAGGTTTAGAGAGCCATGAAGAAGGAAGCGAAGTTCCAGCCGAGCTTCTTCGTTGAAATGGAAGAAATCTCTCGTGAGGCGTGGCATTTGTGGCTGTACATAAGAGCGTCCTAATAGCGTACAGCGATTCTGGGAGGATACCTTCCCAATGAGTAATTGGACATTTGCGGTTCGCGGTCGCTAGTTGTATGCTTTTCCATATTATACCATTATAGCACTCACATTGGGCGTTTCTCTGAGGGTGGTACAGCGTTGTCCGGCTTGTGGCTACTCCTCATTCGTGAAGAAACTGTTTGAGTTGTTCAGACATAAAAGAGGCTCCACGATCTGAATGGATGTAGGCTGGAACACCAAAAATGGCAAATAAAGAGCACAAGCACCGTATCACTGATTTCGCTGATATGTCTGGACAAGGAAATGCAAATGGGAATTGTGAATATTCGTCGATGACGGTTAGAATGTAACGATTCCCATTATTAGATGGTAATGGACCCTTAAAATCGATGTTTATTCTCTCAAATGGTTGAGTCGCTTTTAACAGTGTCCCGGTTTTAGGCCTGAAGAATTGTTCTGCATATATTGTACACGATTTTATAATTTTCTTTACGTCATTTGATGAATATGGTAGATTTCTGGTTCGTATCACATGTGTCATTCGTGTTATTCCTGGGTGGCACAGTTCATTGTGTAAGGTACAAAGCTCATCCATGTTAGGTATCGAGCTACATACCCTCGATAGTGCGTCAACCGCAGCATTCTCTTTACCAGGTCGGTAGATTGCATTAAAAGAAAAACAGGAGAGTTCTATTTTCCACCTCGCTATTTTATCATTTTTTATTTTGCTTGTTGTCCTGGTGTTGAACATAAATTCGACGGATTTTTGGTCAGTAACTAGTCGAAAATGTCGTCCGATCAAATAATGTCTCCACTTTCTGAGTGCCTCTACTATAGCATAAGCCTCTTTTTCAATTGCCGAGTGTCGCTGTTCTGAACGCGATAAGGTCCTTGAAAAAAAAGCGACAGGGCGTCCGGATTGCCTTAAAGAGGCAGCAATTGCATAATCAGATGCATCTGTCTCCACCATCAGAGGAATAGCGGGGTCTATAGCTGTAATTGCTGTGTTGGCTATATCCTTTTTAATATTCTCCAAAGCCTCCACTCCAGTGTGCGAGAGAGGGAAACTGTCCATTTGTACCAATGGGTGAATTTTGCTTGAAAAGGAAGCAATCCACTGTGAATAATGTGCAAACATACCAAGGGCTCGTTTAGGGCACGCATATTATTAGGTATTGGCAATTTTAGCAGCGGCTTCAATCATTCTGGGTCTGGTGACATAGATCCTTTGCTTACGGTGTACCCTAGTAAATTAATGGTGTCTACGCTTAAAACGCATTTATCGTTATTTAGTGTGAGATTGTATTTTTCAATCGTCGCCATAAATCGTTTCAGATTACGATTATGGTCTGCATAGTTGTGTCCACATATTGTTACATTATCAATGTAGGCAAAGGTGCCCTCCAATTTTTCATCGCTAATTATTTTATCCATAATTCACTGAAAACTGCCAACACCATTTGTTACTCCGAATGGTATCCTTTAGAGGCTTAAGAGAATGTGTAGCAGTTACATGAAGGAACTATTTTCTGTCAATCTACGTGAGTTGTGATTTGGCTTGGCGAATCATTGTAATCATCGCCCCTTTCACCAGGTGCGCGTGTAGCGCATCTGCGTGTAACGAGATTCATACACGATGAATCATCTTGGTGCTAAAGCCAGGTCATGTGATCAGCATGTATCTGTAGTTCCAGTCTGTATCCCAAACAGACAAGATGTGATCCTGCAATTCTCTCCCGTGCCGACGGAAGAAGAATCCAGGATAAAGATTATTTCGTCTTGTCTACATTCACTCAACTCAATGTATTATCTTTTGTTTAGTTCCACATAAAACTACTGAAAAAAAATTATTTATTTATTTTTAAATAAACAAATAAATTTTTTCTTTGTTAAAAATAAAAAAAATAAATGGGGGGAAAAAAAGTGACAAAGTCTTGCTTGTATACTGATGAATCGAAAGTTTATTAAAAATAATGAGGAAAATAATAGAAAATAAAAGAGTTGACATGCATATTTGTTCATATGTCACATAAAAAAGAAAAATATTAACAACTTAAAGTATTCACAGTTTAACACATTTATATATATTTTTTTTTTATAGATGTGGGAAATTTTCTTGTGTATTTTTTTTAGTTCGCTCATAAGTTGGCGATTAAATTTCTCTTGAAAAAAAGTTTCTTAGATTTTTCCCACATGAAAAACATTCTAGTCAAATTTTCATTGAAAAACTTCTTGAATTTGAGCAAAAATCTGGAAACCAGCCTTCTTCTTTTCTTTTTTTCTTCTTTTTTTTCAAATAATAAATTAGCAAATATGACTTGTGTCTCTGAAAATTAAATAATTATTATTTTCTAACTTAATCAATTCTAATATTAATTTTTTAAATAATTATTACTCCTTTTTTTTTACATATTAAAATGCGGGTTTCTGGACTGCAAACCTTCAATCAAATAAAAGTACAATGACTTTCAAATTCTTCACTATTTGTTTATCCTTCGTATAAACAAATATTAACTTCAATAAATCTTTTAAATAATTCTGGATCCTAGTGTCCGATATTTTCAATAAATCCTTCAAAATAATTAGTCGTTCTTGACTAAACAGAAAATATTATGGTCCTTGTGCCAAATATTCTCCCTCAAACTTCGGCTAAAATCTGACCTTCGTTTTTCCAGATTTAACCTTTTTAAATACTGACATTGCCATTGTAGACGTAAGGGCCTACTGAGAAAAAAGAGGAGAGAAGGTTGGAGGGGGGGGGGTCAACCTAAATTGGGATCTGCGCAGCGAGATGTCTGTTTACATTAGTTTTAAACTGTCTGTACTGTCGGGGAAACAGGGGGCAGGGAGGGAGTTCCAGCGGCCAGCAGCACGAGGAAAGAAACCTTTCTCCTGACAAACTCCCCGGATATCCTAGCTCTAAGTGAAACTAACCTTCAATCCTCAATCTCCTCTCACCACTTTGACATGACTGACTACCTCCCACTCTACCGTATAAATTTCTTTTCACCAAACAATAGTTGATATTGGGATTTCCAAACACAACGTTAAACAATGACTCCCAGCCATACATATATTTTAATTCTCGGAATGTTCCAAGAAAAATACTTTAAATTGTCATCAATTCGCCGAATAAAAGTTTGCAGTCCTAAATTAACAGTCTTAATAAAGAAATTCTCGTTGAAAATTAAGAGAACAACTGTTCATTGTCTCGTACATTATATTTAAAAATCATTATTTAAATTTAATATTCGACATGATAATGTCGATTTTACATCAAAAGAATTTAACGTGGGAACATAGCGTATCCACGGAGATGAAAAATCAAGATGTTGATAAGCCAACGCCCAGATTCCATCTGAAGAAAAACTCTTCAAAATATTCTATCGTAAAATTGTGGTTTGGTTCTGTTTACTTTTAAAAACTGACATGTCACTCAAATTGACCAATCAGATAACGACCCCAAGTCTACCCCTGAAATGGAAGACCACTTTGTTGTCTGAAAATGGATGAATATTGAATTGTCGTCTGTGCAAAACATTTTAACCGCGCAATTTGAATCCGTTAAAAAAACGAATCTTACAAACATTTATTTTCACTGAGCGTTTTTAATTAAAATGAGATATGGCCATTTTGAAAATAAATTCCAAAACTACTACCCGTTTGTGCACTGTATTGTTCAAAAAAGTAACACAAACATTATTAAAGAGTATACATCTGTACCAGTTTCGGACTTCCGTGGTTTATATAAACAATTATACATGAGACTTCTACCCGGTCATCACTGACGAAACGAAAGCAAGCTACCCCCATAGATTAAATAAAGGATTCCGTTCAAAATTCCATACAGATTTCCGAGTTCGACATAAAGATTCTTGAGTTCGACAAGACGCACCTGAAGAAATATTCTGAGAATAAAATCCAACATGAGAACGATAATCTGAATAATTCAAATAATATAATTTATCAATCGTCAGGGAAATTTTTGTAAAATAAGATCTTTTTGGTGTAAAATTGAATTATTTTACTCAAAATGGCTACCGACTTTGAGCATTTCTGTACATTGCTTGGACAACCTTCACTAATCACTCATTTGCCCTTTGTTTATGCAATGCCCACCAGACATCTCTTGGCACTCTGTCAAAAGCTTTCTCCAGATCCACAACAGTAAAATGACACCACAAGTGGATAACATCAAGGATGGTATCACTAAAGGATGACGTCATCCATTAAAACAGAGATGAGATAAACATGCACAGTAGATAATGTCACAAAATCACCCAGTTCTTGATCATATAGCATGTGACAGAACAGGTAACCATTTTAAGGGTATTTCTAAAGTGCACACCATTTTTTTTTGGTGCTTGTGCATATCAACCCTGACATGTTAGACCGCTCTTCGAAATAAAATAGCTAAAGAAATGTATAAACTTTGTTATGTACTTACGTGGTAGATTAAAAAAAAAGACTGTACACCAAAAATTATGCAAATTCATCCAGTATTTATTTAATTATAAATAAAAAACGATTTTATCACTCGGTAGATATTTCCACCATTTTCCAGTGGTCAATGACGATAACTCATATTTTCACGATTTCGGGGTTTGGGGTCTCCATTGTTTACAAAAATGTCAAAATGTACGTAAATTCATTTTTTTTCTTTTTTTCATAATTTAATAACTACTGGATGAATTTGCGTAATTTTTTCTGCACAATCTTATTTTCAGCTAACACGTAAGTACATAATAAAGTTTATACATTCTTTAAATATTTCAATGTCAGGATTGATATGCACAAGCACCTTTTTTTTTTACAGAACTGCTCGTATATTTTAGTTTTTTGGGTTTTTTTTTTCATAGTGTCACATCAGGTTAGTGTTATTTTTACCCTAACCTACTTTTATTGCCTTTGGTAACAGTTATTTGTTTTGTTTTTTCACCCTTTTTTTTTCTCTGTTGGAAATTCTTGACAATCGTCGATTTACGATTTAATCAATTTACAACTTAACTTCACCAGTAAGGATTGCGGAATCCGCGGTGAAGCCCGGCACGGCGGCTCTGCTCGCCGAAACAAGGAAGCGCGGAAAATATAGCTCGCTTACTGACCGTTTCGTCTTCCAAACAATTTCAGTGGAAACGTCGGGTGTGCTTGGCCCCGAGTCTGTTAAATTTTTTCAGGATATTGGACGGAGGATTTCAACGTCTAGGCACGAGTCCCTGGCTATCGTTCGTGGCAACGCTATGTCAGTAACGGCGGCGTCACTTCCGTTCTAATCGTCATCTGTTGACTCTCTCTTTCTTTCTCTGACAATTGTTTCAAGCCTTATTGTTTGTTTGTTTTTTCTCTTTATGGAATAATTGTACGTGAGTAAACAACCTTATATCATATGTATTTAATAAAATACTTAACTTGTCGTTTGCTTTTCTCACGTTCTGATTGGATAAGCACTTCGGCATCTTCAGGCTGTTTCATAAAATTCTTTGTCATAAAATAAAGAACGTGTGTTTTTCTTGCTTTAAAAATTGTTTCATTATGTTTTCCTGTTGGAACGCGGGTTTATTTGTATTCGGGAGTATCACTGAAATTACTCCTCCAAATATACAACACAATATGGACAGAGGGAAAATTCCCGGACATATGAAGACAAACTACAGTGATACCGATCCCAAAGCCGGGCAAAGACAACTCGGATCCACAAAATTATAGACCCATCTCCTTGACTAGTTGTTTATGCAAGACAATGGAGAGGATGATAAACAATAGGTTGATCTGGTACTTGGAATCCAACGGCCTTATTAGCAATCTACAATGTGGATTCCGCAATAAAAGAGGCACGATAGACCACTTGGTTCGATTGGAAACTGCTATAAGAGAAACTTTCATTCAAAAAGAACATCTCGTAGCTATTTTCTTTGACCTAGAGAAAGCGTAAAATACAACATGGAAGTATGGCATGATGAGAGATTTGAACGATCTCGGTCTAAAAGGTAGACTACCACACTTTATTGACGGGTTTTGTCAAACCGAAAATTTCGAGTTCGCGTTGGATCTACTCTCTCTGAGATAAAAACTCTGGAAGAGGGTGTTCCACAAGGCAGCGTGCTATCTGTGACTCTGTTTAGCATAAAAATAAATAACATAATAAAAAGCTTATTACCCGGAGTGGATGGATCCCTATACGTGGATGACTTCCTAATCTACTACAGGTCTAAACATATGCATACCATTGAGCGCAAATTGCAACAATGTCTGAATAAAATAAATAAATGGGCAACAGAAAATGGATTCCGATTTTCTCAGGCAAAAACAAAATGTGTTCATTTTTGTCAGAAGAGAAAATTACACAATGACCCAAGCCTGAAACTCGAAAAGATGGAAATTCCGGTTGTAGACGAATACAAGTTTTTGGGTGTAATTTTCGATAAAAAACTGACCTTTATTCCACACTTGAAATATATAAAGGCAAAATGTAACAAAACATTACAACTACTACGTGTGGTAACTCACACTGAGTGGGGTGCAGACCGAAACACTCTCCTGAAACTATATAGGTCATTGATTAGATCTAAATTGGACTACGGTATTTTTATATACCGATCAGCTAGAAAGACCTATCTTAAAATGCTAGACCCGATCTACCATGGAGGACTAAAGTTAGTCCTTGGAGCCTTCAGAACATCGCCTGTTGAGAGTCTCTATGTAGAAGCAGACGAGGCACCTGCAGATATCAGAGGTGAGAAGTTGGCTCTGCAGTATTATGTAAAATTGAAATCGTGTTCATCAAATCCTGCATATGAAAGCACATTCCATCCAAAATACAGAGAATTATTCCAAAGAAATGAAAGGGCTATAAGACCCTTTGGCCTTCGAATGGAAATAATCAACAAAGAAGCAGGATTGGACCTGACAAAAATACACGATACTATAATACCAAAAATACCACCTTGGACCATAAGGACCCCAAAGATCTTGCTAACCTTAAACAAACTTCACAAACAAAAAAACCATCCTCTGGTTTTCCATGAGGAATTGGAGAAAATCCAAGACACCTATCCAAGACATAGGTACATCTTCACAGATGGATCGAAGCATGAAGAAGCAACAGGATGTGCTGCAGTATACAAACAATAATATAAATAAGAAGCGTCTCCCAAATGACACTTCCATATTTAATGCAGAAGCATATGCTGTCGATGTGGCGCTTGATTTTATTCTGAAATCCAATAAAAATAGATTCATTATCTTTTCAGACTCTTTGTCTGTACTGATATCCCTTAAAAATAGGAAATTTGACAATCCATTGGTAACCAAGTTGCTATGCCGGATGGAATATTTGTCAAAAGACAATGAAATTTTGCTGTGTTGGATCCCAAATCATATCAGAATCAGAGGAAACGACCAGGCTGATAGGGAAGCCAGGTCTGCATTAGGCATGGATGCGGAGACCAATTTTAAGATTCCATTTACAGATTTTAAAATGAAAATCAACAAATATATCCAACAACAAAGACAATAACGTTGGAGTAACAATACACACAACAAACTCCTAGCGATCAAAGCTACAATAGGAGAATGGAAAAAAAGCTTACGAAAAAGCCGAAAGGAAGAAATAGTGTTATCCAGACTTCGCATAGGTCACACAAGGATTACACATTCCTACTTACTTGAAGACAAAGAGCAACCAATATGCTTTGCATGCCAGACTACCTACACCATCAAGGGTTATTCCATGTCAAATCATCCAGGGCTTGAAACCCATGTCCTCAGATGTTGTTGTAACTTGCACCACAGATGGACATCATAAAAACTAAGAAATCCTGAAAATTTGAGCATGCGACTCCAAGCGGTTTCCGATTTAGAGCAGTTTCCGTGTCGCGTAAATCGCTCAAGATGTCGCCCGGGCGACATTTTAATAATTACATTTTCTTTAATATTTTCAGTTTGGAACATGATGTGACGCTGAAAATTCACACACGTATGTTTTTCAACCCAAGGAACCCAAAAATGGCATCAGCTTTGCTCAGAAATGAAGCCTTCTAGGAGATTTTATAAAATTTTGAAATTTTTTACATGTGCACCAATATGGGGCAAAAAAATGATGTAGCTGATATGGTAACGGGTTTCTTTCTTTTGGACATTCATTTAGACACTATGAAGTACCTCTGGACCAAAAATGGTAAATAATACTTTTTTTGTTCACTCACAGTGTCTATTCAAAGTTAGGCCTTAGGTTCAGAAATACCCTATTGGGGGAAGCAACTAATTTGGGTATGTGAGATGAAGTTGGAGTGACCGTTCATCTAAATTTATATAAAATTCACATTGAAATAAGTTTTAGAAAGTAAAAGTTAAATAGTAAAAGGTAATACAGTCTCACAGTGATCAGATATTTACCATAAAAGCGGACTTCACAACAAAAACCAACATACGACAACATTATCTACATACTGTTATTGTCTTATGCCACTGAAATGCAGAAATCGTTTTTTCATACTCCTTATCAGTTATCTTGTATGTTCTTCCTGTATATGTTGTTGGGGAGACAACACAAAGAAGTTTCTTGATTGGAACAAACCATGTATCATCAATTTGCGACCAATTGAATGTCTTGCGTGGTCCATGAGGGTGCATGAACTTGACGGTTACATCACTTTCCTCTGCATTAATTTCATTCACAATGCCAATCCACCAGAAAGAATTATAAACACAGGTTATATATTGCATTGGTGAAATGTCAGAGATTTCAAGAATTGATGGCAAGTTAAAATCATGGTTGTCTGTATATGATTCATCCTCGCTGGTCAGCTTATGACCAATGTTCGATGTTGAAAACGGGGCAAAATGGTGGCTGCTTCTGCTTCCTGGTACTGTGTTTCCCCTGGCAAATCTTGCCTCAAGAAACTTTCTCACCTCCTCCATAGTTTCCATACTAATATCAAAGAACTTGATTGCAGACATTTCCAGGCAGACTTCTAGCATGGCTTTATAATCCAGGATTTGATTATTCAGAGGACGTTGAAGCGACCGTTTAGCCACATGCCGTTTTACTGAACCACCGATTCTATCACAAACGGATTTTCCATGGTTTGTAGCAAAGAAAACCCACTCTGCATCAATCCCAAGTCCTGTTTATGCAGACATAAATTTATGAAGTTTTTATAATTTTTATATTGACCCCCACAGCCATCACTGAATTAAGTCATTTTGTTAACATGGGGCAATAATGCACGACTGTAGTGAACTGTCATTGCCTGGGTTTGATACACGAATGCAGTGTCGTGGATGTTGAAATAAAACACAATGAAAGATGCTTCAGTGTTCCATCGAAATCTCAGTAGTAAAGCACTACAGGGTGCAGGGTGCAATATTCCTTGCTCCAATGAAAACTTTGGATTTCGTCTTGTATGAGAAATTGATAATTTTCTGCAAAGTCTACAAGGATAAGAACCTCATTCGAACAAAGATTCTCTTTCTTTTTAGTTTGACATTTTGTTATATATGAGTGTTGTGTGAGTGTCGATTTTGTCAATCAAGAAATCTTTGTATTCTTCATACATTGTTGTACGAGTACTTAATGTGGCATGGTCAGTTGTGTCCCATTGACTAAAATGAAATTCATCATCTGGATCCACATAAACCAGCTTTTCATCCAAGAACTTCTGCAATGCTTCTCTGCCAGGATATGCCTCACAACGGTGCACCATGCATTCCTTGTTGGAAGAATCACAAACTAGTTTTGAGATCAAATCCTTGTAAGTGACGTCCCAACCAATGGTGTCTACAAGAAGTTTCGCATTCTGATGTATGCTACACACAAACAGAATGGGTATCTTTAGATCCAGCTAATACACACCGCTTTGGACGCAACTGAGAAAATTTGGAAAACCCTACCTTGACATTGGGATACTTCTGTTTAAAAGCAGCATACAATTCATGCAGGTTACATAGTATTAAATGATTTTGTTTGTGAACACCCTTTGCAATACTAACATAGTCCTTTTTGCCTGGCATTTGACGGCTGTATTTATCATTTTCATACATGTGTACTACCAGTTCTGCTGTCTCTGGGGAGAGTTTTTTCCCCTTTTTTAGGGGCAGACTTTGAGAGAATACCACTCACATTCTTTAGTTCCCTGGCAGTTCGAACAACGTACTCTGACACCTTGAAGAATTTGGAACAGTATTCACGAGACCACGAATCAGGAGCAACTGTCATGATTTGGAGTCGAGGCTTTCTTAAATTTCTCCTTCATCAGATCATGTAATCTATCCAATTCTAATGCTTTCTCTTTGATTTCTTTTTCAATATGCACTGATTCTGACACAGTCAATTCTTCAGCGTCGACTTTGTATACAGTCGACAGGTCGCTTTTGAGTGTTCCAATCACTTGTTCTAATTTCCTTTTGGCACTATGAACACGACTATGAGGAGCAACACCATGTAAAGCGACAGGAGAAATGCCCATGTATTTCAGACTAATATTCAAGTTTTTTTGTGGGGTTTGCAAAAGTTCACAGGTGTAGTTTGCATCTATCCTGTCTGTATCATCGATCAGTCTCACATATTTCATCATACACTGAAGACATATTTCATCATACACTGAGGACAAAGAATGCTCTATGTTCAAACACATTTCCAAAATATTTTTTGTGATGAAAGCAGATGGTTGATAACTCGCCTTTATGTTCCTTGAGCCCAGCTCTCCACAACAACGTCTCAACAACGTCTTTGTTCAAGTCTGACAGATTCTCAATTCCTTTGGAATGATCATAATCTAATTTATGACATTCCAAATTGAGTTCGACATCAGTCATTTTGTTTTCTTTTGTTTACTGTTGAATTGAAGACAAAACAATAAAATAGAATATATAGAGATAATCAGGTAACTTAAGTTTGGTAGCAGGGGATGAGTAAGCAGTTAGTGAAGAGATTTATATACATTTTTCCACTGAATTGAAAGGAAAAATCAACATTTAAAATATTCATAAATTTGTGCCTACCTCAAATTCTTCTATATATTCTACAGCTAATTTCTGTGTATGCTTTCACCTCAAAGACTGGACAGTACTAGCAAGGTAGATTATTGTGTTGGAGGGAGGGGATGAGGAAGTCATAAAAGTTTGGTAGAAGGGGATGAGTAAGCAGCTAGTGAACAGATTTATATACATTTTTCCAGTGAATTGAAAGGAAAATCAACATTTAAAATATTCATAAATTTGTGCCTACCTCAAATTCTTCTATATTTTCTACAGCTAATTTCTTGGTATAAGTGCTGCCTAACTTTCTTGCCTGCATAATGGAACAAACCAATTGCACCAACCACTATTATATATTTTAATTAGGTATAGATAATGTTTTTCATTTAAAATTATTTTAGGATTGTTGCAGTACATTATGGTGAACTAATCCAGCTCCGTTGCATATGGGACACGTTTTACTGAAAAAATTAACCAACTAATGCAGGCATAATAGGCAAAGAAAATGTTTTTTATACAAGAAATATGATCAATATTTAAGCAGCTATTGTGGTCCAGTACCAAAATTGGCATAATCATTGGATTCTAGTGACATTGGACCAAAGCGCCGTTGCGCATGGGACATTTTGACGATGTTTCGCTCAGTCATTTTACAATGGATGGTGTTAACAACCCGAAACTTTTTACCTTAGTAAAAACTGCTATACAGTTATTAAATAAACACAAACAGTGCTAACTTCATCTATCTTATAAGTCATAAGTAAAACCATTCAACATTTATTCTCAGTTAAAATTGATGAGAATAACCCATGTAGATAATGTTGTTGTGTGCTGGTTTTTGTTGTGAAGTCAGCTTTTATTATAAATATCTGATCACTGTGAGCCTCTTTTAACTTTTACTTTCTAAAACTTAGTTTAATGTGAATTTTATATAAATTTTGATCTCGCATATCCAAACTAGTAGCTTCCCCCAATAGGGTATTTCTAAACCCTCGGAAAAAGGCCTAACTTTGAATAGACACTGTGAGTGAACAAAAAAAGTATTATTTACCATTTTTGGTCCAGAGGTACTTCATAGTGTCTAAATGAATGTCCAAAAGAAAGAAACCTGTTACCATATCAGCTACATCATTTTTTTGCCCCATGCGCATATAAAAAATTTCAAAATTTGATAAAATTTCCTCGAAGGCTTCATTTCTGAGCAAAGCTGATGCCATTTTTGGGTTCCTTGGGTTGAAAAACATACGTGTGTGAATTTTCAGCGTCACATCATGTTCCAAACTGAAAATATTAAAGAAAATGTAATTATTAAAATGTCGCCCGGGCGACATCTTGAGCGATTTACGCGACACGGAAACTGCTCTAAATCGGAAACCGCTTGGAGTTGCAGGCTAAAATTTTCAGGATTTCTTAGTTTTTATGATGTCCATCTGTGGTGCAAGTTACAACAAAATCTGATGATATGGGTTTCAAAATCCAAAATTTCTGGATGATTTGACATGGAATTACCCTCAAGCATATTCTTATTGAATGCATTGATCTGGCCCCTAAAAGAGAAACTTTCTACAGAGCAGGTACAATGAAGGAACTGTTTAAGAAAAATAAAGTAGAGACAATACTGAACTTCTTAAAAGCTGTTGATCTATATAAAAAGATATAATTACCTAGAGACATATAAATCCAGCTTGATTTGGCATTAAATGAACTGAGAAAGAGTGATATGCCGTTAAAAAAGGAAAAACGTTTAACGAATGTTTTCAAAATACTATTTTATTTATTTATTTATTTTTTTTAAAGAATTTTGTTTACTTTGCAAAGTATTTTTTTTAAATACTACTTGATTCGGCATTACATGACCTGGAAAAGGTTGATATTCCGTAAAACAAAACAAACAAACAAATAAAATATTTGAAATTTTCTTCCAAAAACCTCGGAATTCTCTAGCAGCTTGATAGACAACAAAATGGTCAGTAAAAAGTTGTGAAAAACGGACTATGGTAAAAGACGAACAAGTACCAAAATAATAATAATGTGTAAGTCACGAAGAGACGAGAAACATGGACACACAAGAAGTGGCCACATGATTGCATTAATGTACAGATGAGAATTTGCGGTGTCGATATTCGTCCCGGATATTTGTGAAGAGGGCGATTCTTTTCACTGTTCACCGATAGATTCCTATTTATTTATTATCTGTTTTTCCGGTGTTCAAAAATGTTCGCGGGAATCAAACTGTAGTTTCTCTAATTCCAAATTTACGGTAAAAATATCAAATTCTTTTGTTAGAAATTGTACACAGTTTTCAGGTTCAATTAGTTAACATTTTATTTTATGTTCACTATTTGTTTTTTTATCGAATGAGTGTTTGTTTGTTATTTCCCCCCCCCTCCCCGGATAAATCTTATTTCGGGAATCTTTTACTATAATCAACAGAACGAAAAAAGGGTGAAAAAACAAATGTTAGCAAAGGCAAGTTAAGTTACTCATCTACCTGGATAATTTTATTTGTGTTTTAACTTATTTTAAAGGGTGGTTTTCTTGTTCAAAACAGTTGGTGTTGACTACTCGAAAAAAAATTCAAGGACTTGAAAATCGATTTAAAAAAAAATCGAAAACTGAATAATATACTGATAGAACATTACATTTTCGGGTGCTTTTACAGTTTAGCGGATACGGTGCTTTTACACGTTAGCGGATACTTTAAAATAAAACAAACTGAGGAATATCTGTTACGGGTTGAATAAATCCTATACCAAAAAGCAAGTAAATTAATCAAGTAGTTTTTTTTTTATAAAAGAAAATTAAATTTTAGCCATGTACGACTACGAAGAGGACAACCATTTTGAAAGTTTCCAAGGGGGGGGGGGGGTGTAAATGTATCTCATTTTGTCTTATATAGTACGTCTGTGTTATTTTTCAGAAATTGGGTTGTTGTTTATTTAATTGTATTTTTCATTTTAAAAAAAATGGGAAAAGTTAAATGTATCTCTCGACGTCAAGTGATCAAATGGAGCGATTTTTGAAGTTAGAATGAAAACCTACGAAAGAGTCTGTTCTGTTTAGGGGTAGGTATGGCCAAAAAACGACTTATCTGAAGTTTCATCTTATATGAGAAATTCAAAACCATCTATTTACTTATTTTAACTTTTCCTTTTTTTTTTAAAGAAGAAAGTCTAGCATTTCTGAAAAGATAAAACGATTACTAAATTTAATTAATCATAACATAGAAAAAAAATTGACGTTATTGTAAACCTTCGGCCTGATAGAAATTCTGTTACATTAAATTAGCTTTTTCCCGGCCGCTAGAATCTTCCATATTTCACAATCTCGATTGCGTTCTTGGGTATCTTTCAGAATGATCAGTACGCTGAAAACGCTCAAAAAAACAAATATACAACAAATAAAAGTAACTGTCGTCGATAAAAGTTAATTTAAAACTGACCTGTGATATTTGTTTGTATTTTTAAACCGTTCCAACTGCTATTTAGTAGAAATCAATATTTTTTTTAACACAAACGTGCAAATACAAAATGGCGCTTGCTCGTAAGAGAGTGAGTAGAAGACGCCATCTTGTATAGAAAACAGTACTAGTTGAAAATGAACAAGAATTTTTTTTTTACATCTAATAAAAACCCATTTATAGTACGTAAAAATACAAACAAATATCATAGGTAAGTAGACAAATATCTCTTCTCGACGTAGGTTAAACTCACTTGTTGCATATTTATTTTTATAACCCCGTTCTCGTTAGTTTTTTGGACCCCGTCCGCGACTGTACTGATCATTCTGAAAGATGCCCGCGTTCTTTATTTCTTCTGTTTACAAACCGGTGTCATTTCTTAACTGGCCCACATATATAAATGCTCTTTTCCGCTTTTGGTTCCAATAAATCGTAACCTTCTGGCTTTAGCCGCTGCTATTTATTTTACTTAGTTTTGATGTCGATCGTTGTTTGTTATCATATTCCTCCAAGTGATACGTAGGACGGCTCTTAACATTCTGGTACCATCTAATCATCTGAACATTTCGTCTAAGGGTTCAGCCTCCCGCCCCATACGGCAAAACATTCAACTGTGAATCTGAAGAACTGAAGCTTTAAATTCTCTTTTCAGGTTTGATTTCCAAATTTTGTCTAACTGGTCTTTTTTTTGCTATCTGCAATCAGCAAACTTAGATAACGGAAATCATGCACCTGTTACAATATCGCACCACTTAGTGGTTATAAATCTGTCCCAACCATCGTTGAACAACATATATTCCGTCTTTTTGCATTTGTTCTGCTGCCATTTCCAATCTTGGTAGAAGTAGTTGGGCTTGTTACATATAGTTTAAAATCAATGCAAAATAGTCTTCTAGAACCCTGTCTGTTCTCCGACACAAAACCGGTCAGTGTATCTTTGGTCTCCCCTCGAAGTGCACACTCCAGTGTAATATTAAAGAGACAAGGGGAAAGAGTATCGCCTTGCAATATACCGGCAGTTATCTCAAAGGAGTCTGTTTCTACATCACTTGTGCCACGGTGTCTTTGTAGGGGATGTTTACTGCATCTACTATCTTCTTTGTCACTCAACATTGACTTTCCACGGTGAATGAAATCAAAAGTCTTTTTGAAATCAACAAAAGTGATGGCTGCCTGTAGCTGTTTTGCTTTGACACGGAAACGGAGCAAAAATCTGTGCCAAGAGTGAAATAATACCATTATCGACAAAGGGAAATTTCGGAGACACAGGAAACTATCGTGGAATATTTTTAACAGTATTGGCTGCTAAAATCTACAGCAAATTGCTTCTGGAAAGAATATGACACCACCTTGATCCATTCCTGAGGATAAACCAAAATGGTTTTCACCCCAGAAGTCAACCGTAGCACAAATTGTAACTCTTAATTCTCTTCACTTGAATTTCTGGTCTAACCCTAACTTATACATTATGGTTAATTACTTGTTTACGAAGGGGTGGATGTGGGGTGTAGCCATTAATAAACATATGGGGGGGGCATTCATGGCCGGAGTAACAATTATCTATAAAAATTACCTCAATCTGAAAAGATGTCCTCCAAGGACTGAGAACATAACCATGACCTAATTAAATGTACAAATATTTATTTCCAGTTTATTTTCTTTTTGTTTGTAAGAAGAAACCTGAGACTTTTTTTGTTTTTATACTTTCAGGTAATCTACTATTTTGATTATGGCGGAATCCACAAATTCTTCAAGCAAACCGCAAACAGTAAATGCAAAGAATATCTCCCCGAAAACATGGCCTCGTTTTGATGCTGCCACTAACCAAACAAAAAACCTTGTAAGTTTCCTCGTGTTCGTCAGCTTTGAAAAAAATGCAATTTAAAACCATCCTGTTCTTTGTTAATCTCATCATCATCATCATCATCATCGGTTTAACATCCGCTTCATATCTTGGCATGCATTGGATGGCTTTTAGAAATTGACTTCCAAACTAACCTATCTCTACCAGGTCTTTATTTATCCCTCTTTCTCTCAAGTCCATTCTTATCACTTCCTCCCATGTTTTTGTTGGCCTTCACCTGCGAATTAAATCTGCTACCTCAACTGTTCTACATCTACTAACCCAAAAACTCTCATCCATTCTTTCAATGTAGCCATACCATCAAAGTCTCTTGTTCTGCACACATCTCTCTGTGTTGTCCAGATTGAATTTTCCTCTGAAGTTATCAGATCTAAGCCTGTCTTTAAGACTCACATTACACATTGATCGTATCATTCTCATGTCATTTCTCTCCATGCAACGCATGTCCTCAACTCTCACTGGCCAGGTTTCACTTCCATACATCATCACAATAGTTTCGCCATCCAGATATACTTTGTCCACATCTGAGTTCTTATCATTGTCTTACACGTCTTGCATACAAATTGGCTATCCTCTCTCAACTTACCAGTAATTCCACTTCCTGTGTACCCAATGCTTTCGGGTATCACAAAAAATTGAATTGCACCCGACTCCTTTACCACAAACTGAGCAGGGGAACTTTGCTCTTTTGGGGAACTTTCCAACACTACAACCACTGATCATCACATGTGTCTTGGTAACATTCGCTCTACTTTCTATAGCATTCCTCCAAGTTTTTAACTCAACAAGTAAGTCTTCCATAGTTTCACTCACAGGCAAGTACTAAATCATTAGCATACAGCATCTCTTTTGGACAACCCATACAAAACTCCCTGAACAATGCTTCTAAGACACAAGTGAAATGTGATCCAATGGCTTGGTCGTGGAACCAATGTGATCCAACTGTTTGGCAGGGTGGATCTTGGGACGATGTGTGACAACATGTGCAATGTCTCATCTTGTTATCGCCAGTGAACAATCATCGTTTGACGATAGTCACTGTCGTCTGCTTCTGGGACTGGCTGGCTGGGGACCATCGTGCTGCAAAAGAACCTTATGTAAATAATGGAATAAACCATTTTACTTTTTAATATAAAAATATAATTTATTTTTGCCAAAGAACATATTTAAAACTCGAAGATTCAGCTGAGTTCGGCGAGCGTGTCAAGCACACGTCTTCCTCATTCAGATTTCAAAAGCCGACTCTGAATTTTCAATCTCTTTACCAGAGAGAGGGAGGGAATACAGCCGTTTGCAGAGAATTACTGTTTTTGAAATAAGTCTGGCATAAGGATTACAAATATAACGGGGAGCACTTAGCTCCCCAAAAGGTCACGCATTGTGCCACAGAAAAGCAACGGATTCAGTACAAAATCCTTATGCGGAATTTAGAACAAGATATTATCCTCTTTCTGACTGGACTTTCAAGGGTCACAGTTTATCTATGTGGACACTGACTATATATATGAGAGATTTGAGTTTGTATAAAAAATATATATTTTTAAGGTATATATCCTTTATAATACCATCCAAATTATTTTAAAAAACATGCTCAATGAAGTTTCCAGATTCAGAGCATATGTACTGCATTCCAATGACCAAAATAAATCAGTTCACAATCGTAATTTTTTTATTATTTTATTTCTTTATTTGGGTGAATGCCTATATTTTTTTCTTTCTGTCTTACACACATTTCACAATCCGATAAGAAAAATGTTGTCTTTGGTCTACCGGCGGCTCTTCAGAGACAATGAAAAAACAACCACATTATTTCAACACAAAACAGCGAGAAAGGTGGAAAAAACGGCAAGTAAAAAAAAAAACGAAAAAAACTCACAGATGACAATCAGAGATAACCCACCCACCCTCTAAAACATCTGACACAACGTAAGCCGATTCTCAGGCCGCCATCTTGGAACCAGTGTAGATTTTGAATCCTTGCTTCCAGTGTGTGTGTCACAAGTTTGGGTGATGTTTGAATAAATCCTCAACTTTAGTGTTGTGAGATGTAATTCTAGAATCCTTGCCGCCAGGCAATGTAACTGTCGAAATCCTTCGTCGTCAATGTTGTGGCCTTGCAGGCCGATAATAATGAAGACACACGGTGGTATAATTAACAAAAGTGTATTAATAGAAGTATGTTACAGGAGTACATGTCATGCGCTTTCGGCCAAAACTGCCACACTTCACTGCCGCTTAGATGTTACTGTATTTATTGTGTCTGGGTAAGTCCATTTATTCCTGAAATAGGTAGATCAGCTTACCCCATAGCAAAATGTTAATTATCTTGTCACCAAGCAAACAATTTAAAAAAACTCTCTTCAAAAGAATGACCCAAATAATATCTCAAACAAAAACAGACCAAAATCTAAAAATCAAACAAAATCACTCACCCATTATGAATAGTCAACAGTCTTCACGTGAGTGAATCAATCAGTTAGGTTTTCAGGTGCCTAACATCAGTCCGAGTTCATTCTTTTATAACAAGCATCTAGTGCATTTTATGGAGACATGTCTGACTAGGACGAGATCCACACCAACCTTTAGAATGAACTTCCAGTTGGTCCGGGATTGCTTATTAGTTATTCACAACTAGCCATCTGAAGGCCGTTCCCCAATCTGCCAACCAGGGACCCAGTCGATGGGAAACGGTCACTCCACAAAACAATATTAAAAAAAAAATCTTTTTAATTATTCAAAAAATAATTAAAACATCAAAATAAAAGCAAAATAACAAATTTGAAAAAACACGATAAAATGTTATTTTAAATTTTAAACGAGCAACAACTTTAATGATTGGTATTAAATACAATTTTAATCCAAAAACAAGAAAAAAAACTTAATGTTAAATCTTAAAATGAAATACGAGATAAATCTACCTTTTGAGGAGTTATCACCCAGCGCCAAGTCGCAGTCCGCAGGCACCTGCAAAAAATATACCAACATCGCTTTCGTCTTAATAGAAGAAAGGCAGCATTTTCTGCTCCGATGCTAACTATGTATATATACATATTTATATACCATCTGTTCTTTTTATTCATCTCGGGTCCAATCTATTAAGGGAGTACCAAAAACTGTTCTGAATTATTTTCTTTTTCGCTTTTTTTTTTTCAATTTGACTAAAACAAAAAATGTAATTGTTTTCTTTTTTCTTTTGCAGCAAACACGCAAATATCGCTATGTTGAGCTGAAAGATATCTTTCCCGAAACTGTGGTTGATGTTTATGGCGTTGTCAAATTCTTGAAACTACCTCAGAAAACACTAGGAACAGGTTTTAAATCTTTTCGATCAATTTTATAACATCAATAATGTTAATAATCCTATATATTAATATGCTTGTATGTCTTTTTTGTGTCGCGCTTGGTATGAAGAAAAGGAAGTGGAAGAAGGAGAGAGGAAGGAACGCCAGTCCATTAAAAAGCAAGAGCTCATATTATCAACAATTTAAAAACAATAAATATTCCTCTGTTGAAATTTTTAAAACCTGCTGCGTCATCTTATCAACAATGTTCAATATTCTATTAAAGACGTTTTTGCTCTTTTGTAAGGGTCCACAAGAAGTGTAGAGATCTTATGAGGAGGTTGGTAGTTGACCCGGATTATGTTCGTTGTAGAAGTCTGGGCATTGCCTGACCAATTGAGTCGGGCTAAGGTTCACATGGATATAGATGGCGCCACCTACTGTTACTTGGATGACATGGTGAATGCTGGTGGTGGTTGCAAATACGCTATTACTACTCACTGGGAAGGTTCAGGAAGATGCTGCTAATCCTTACATTTAGGTACATTTTTTTTTATAGAAATTGCGCCAGACAAGGCATGAAGTCACTTAATGTAAGGAGCTACAAAGAAAATACTACTTTAAGGTCAAAAACTAGCCAACAATAAGTATTAGGTGGATCCAGTAAACAGCAATTCTTTCCCCTTTGTCAGAAACATCGCTCATGGAATGTGAGGACTAAAGGACAAAATAAGGGAAGTGAGAACTACAAGGCTGCCGAAAGTAAACCCAAGGTCTTCAAGATTCGGTGCAAAGTTTTTCCAACCTGTGTTCGCTCTGCTATCTTCCGCATCAGTGAAACATGGGTCTAGCAAACATTTCTGATTTGCAACCGTTTCGGCATAATAATCAAGCGGATCTGCGGCTGCAAGCTGGAAGAAAAGATTTCATCAATTGTGCTTTACCAGAAACTTGGTATTGGTGAAATTACAGATGATGATTTGCAGACTCCGCATCTTGGTTGGTTCGGCCATGTACAGTGTATTACATCTTGCATCAACTCCATAACGTATTTCGATGCCAAGGGCGCAAGAGAGCATGGCAGACAGAGGGAGATGTGGTTTGAGTGCATAAAAAGCGATATAACTGCATGCAACCAAACTGATGTCAACTCTTTGGACCAGACTGCATGTATAAAAACACAAAATCAGTTAGAACGAATTAATAATTAAACATTATCAAAAATAAATCAAAGTATAAATTATGAAATTATTGTAATTTCGGTAAATTCCAGCATTATCAATTTAATTCAATAAAGAAGCTTTTCGGTACTCTTATAGCTGACGCGCCATGTTTCCGTGACTTCGCGTCGTCAATGTTCGGACAGGTCTCAGAATCGCCCGAAAGTTGGCAAAACTATTAACCAAGCAGCCGATAACTTTTGGAAGAAATTAATCGCGTTCAATTAAAAAAATAAATTGAATCTCCCGAAGGACTAATTGAAATCTTTAAAAACATGCATAAAAAAACATTGAACAAAAAAGTAAAAAAAAAACAAAAAAACATTTGCTTAACAAATCAAACTAAATTATCTTTTTAAACTTTCCGGTGCACAAACAAAAAAATATTTTGTGTAAAAACATTTGATTAACAATGGTTCCTTTGACAAAAAACAAACAAAAATAAACATCTAATAACAGTTGTTTAGCTATGGTTTGTACATTCATTATTTTTATATATGTATTTTAGTTTGGTTTTCTTCGTCGTAATTTATCGGCTGCCAGTCTTCACTTTAGCGTTTGGCAGTTTTTGCCTCGTGTAACTCTCAGACGCTTCCGAAACCTGCCCAAACGTTGACGACACGAAGTCACAGAAACATGGTGCATCATCTATAAGAGTACCGCTTTTTCTTGTTTTAAAATTAAGTGGTCATTTTATTTCAAACTAGTGGTATTCACCTGGCATTGCTCATGTGAAGATATATTATTGATCGGGAGGTTTCTTAGGAAAAATTGTTTCAAATATCCTCATGTTCACAATTTTTGCCTTGAAAGAAAACTTTAAAATAACATTTACAATATGAGTTCAAGTAACAAAAAAAAAACCGTCAGCACGATGGTGTTCTTAAAAACACTTGTTGACAATACATTGCTTAACGTTTTTGTAAAATGGCTAGATGATGAATTCCTATTTTCTTTAATTATTTTAAATCTTAAAAATACCAATAAAAATAATTATTTAAATGGTTAAATCTTATTTACTGAGAAATTGTTTGTTTAATTTTATTTTTGTTTTATGAAACAAAGAAAACCTATTTTTTAAAATGAATTTTGCTTCTGTACGTTCTAGTATATTTCAGTTATTTTATGGACCTAACTGATAATTATGATTAGTGACCCCAGATGGAATCAATAGTGTTTGTAGATTCCTTAAAACATTCAACTTATTTGAATGTTCTGTTAACATCGATTTCAATAAACACACACACAAACAAACCAACATCGACTAAAAAATACCAATAAAAATAATTATTTAAATGATAGAAATGAAGCATTGTTGAAATGTGTATATATTTAGAAGATTAGAAGATTAAAAAGCCAAATAAACAATGCGTTTTTTTTTCAAATGTAATCATTATGTATGTTTTTTAATTACCAATATGCCAATAGTAAGAAGTAAAAAAAGGAAAAAAAGTCTATTGCTTATGCTTTGCGTCGAAAATTCAAGTTTTTTAAATAAATAATTTATTTTGAAAAAAAAAACGCATTGTTTATTTGGCTTTCTAAACTTCTAAATATATTCAAATTTCAACGATGCTTCAAGAGTAAGACTACATTCTCATTATTTCAACAAGCACTGCCAGTGCGTAATCTCACATATCAACATTGAACACCAACCGTCAACGACATCGAGCGAGCTTCTATTACTAATTATTAATATGCCAATAGTAACGAGTAAAAAAAAAAATTTTTTTAAATGTCTATTATTTAGGAATAGGATGCTTTGCGTCAAAAATTCAAGTTTTGAATAAATAATTACTTATTTTGAAAAAAAAAAAAGCATTCTATATTTGGCTTTCTAAACTTCTAAATATATACAAATTATTTAAATACTTAAATGTTTTTTTAAGTACATTCTTCAGTGAGATATTCTTTGTTTGATTTTAGTTTTGTTTTATGAAACAAAGAAAACCTATTTTAAAAAATGAATTTCGCTTCTGTACGTTCTAATATATTACAGTTATTTTATGGACCTAACTGATAATTGCGATTAGTGACCCTAGATAGAATGAAAGGAAAATTTCAGTAGTGTCTTTAGAGTCTTTACAAAATTTAACATATTTGAATGTTCTGTCAATATCGATTTCAGTAAACAACCATTGACTTTTAATGCACTAATTTTAAATATTGTATAATTTGCACACGTCCAGCTAACATTAATCTAATAAGCATCACAGAAGTGGCTTCTACTCCCCCTCTCTCTTTGTCGATTACCGCCTTTTTCGCTATATAAAAAGGTTGCGGATGATATTTGTTTGTAATTTTCAATTTCAGATTACAGACAAGTAATAAGTATAATCGATCCTTCTTTCTGCGGCAGTAACAAGCTGATGTGTGTGTTATTTGCAAGAGATGAGATGGACTTGCCACCAGTGAAGATTGGAAGCATTGTCCGCTTCCACAGACTACGGGTGAGTAATTTGTTATTTTATCAAATGTTTGTCATTGAAAAAATCTGTAACATTTGAGTTCTTGTGAGATGTAGACAATTCATCTTTGTTATTTTGTGTTACACAATCTCCGAGTTGACCCCTATGTAATAATTAGCTTATAATAAGTAATTTAACAAATCAATACTTCAATCAACTCAAAATCATATTTTCTCTTCTTTTAGTATAGTGCGTGTGTGTTGTTATCCTCCACAGGCTGATTTTTTTTCTTTTTTACTAAGTTTACCCCAAACAAGGCAAGTTGCCACTGTAAACGTAAGGGACTACTGAGAATTAGGTTAAAAGTTTAGGGGGTCATCCTAAATTAGGAGGTGTACAGCGAGATGCTTGTTAACATTAGTTTTAAATTTCTCTATGTCAGTACAGTCAGAAGAAACAGGGAGGGAGTTTCAAAGTCCGACAGCTTGAGGAAAGAAGCTATTGAAGTAGAAGGCTCTCCGGCATCTGGGGACTTCCACAGTGAATGGATGGGATCTAGCTGATTGTCGGGTTGGTCGAGGGTATTTACATCGAGGGGGCACCAGAACAGCAAGTTCATCGGAGCACATTCCATTGAAGTACTTGTAAAACTAGCACAAGGATGCAACATTGCGGCGATGGGACCGGGGCTGGATTTTGATGGATAGTAAGGAACCTATTAGATTAGAGACTCTTTTTTAGACCATGTTTAAGAGGGAGAGATTGGTGGATGGTGCACAATCCCAGATGTGACAACAATGCTCATGCATGGGCAGATGGTGGCTTTGTAGAGATATAGAATGCTGTCAGGTGTGATAAGTTTTCTCGCACGGTAGAGGGAGCCCACTTCCTTTGCAGCAGCCTTGGCAATGTCTTCTATGTATTTGTTTCAATTCATGTTACCTGTGAATGTTAGGTCAAGGAGTTTGAACGTTGGACTCTCAGGTAGGTGTTATGGCAATCTGTGGTTGAAAAGGTTTCTTGTAGTTGTTGAAGGAAAGGAGCTTTGTCTTAGCAGAATTAAATGTTACCATCCATTTATGTCCCCATTTCACTTTCTAAGGATTCAGCCATTGCCTTGGGTATGTGTGCGTCCGTTTTGCCCAGCAAATATATCCATCTCAGACACAATGTCATCAGGGAAGTCGTTTATCAAAATCAAGAACAATAAAGGTCCTAGGAATGACCCCTGGAGTACACCTTCATTTATATCATGTTTAAACGGCCATCAAGGAAAACGTGATCTTTCTTTTGGATAGGAAGGATCTAATTATATTAAATATTCGTTCAGTAATACCATATGAATTAATTTTTATGAGAAGACCTTTATGCCAGACCTTGTCAAAGGCTTTGGATATATCAAGCGCTACCACCCTAGCTTCACCTGCCTTGTCCAATGTATGGTATATGCATTCAGAGATGACCGTTAGGATTTCTGCAGTAGACTATGCTTGCCTAACTGCATACTGATGGTCAGAAAGAAGTTTAGCATTAACGAGGTGACGGACTATCGCTAGATTGATTAAGGATTCAAAGATTTTAGCGAAGAGCGGGAGGAGACTAATTGGGCAATAATTCTAAGGGGCAGTTCTATCTCCAGAATTCTTGAAAGCTGGTACCAGGCAATTTTTCAGCTATCTTGAAAACAACATTCAGCAAGGCATTTGTTGTAGAGTTTGGAGAGGACAGAGGCTAGTTCAGCAGAGAATTTCTTTATTACTATTACTGGTATGTGACCAAACCAATGAGTCTCCTGCTCTGCACACACCTTCCTATTCTGTCCGAATTTAATCTTCTTCTGAGATTATCAGATCTAAACCTGTTTTTAAGACTCACATTACACATCCATTGTATCATTGCAACGCATGTATTCAACTCTCACTGGCCAGGTTTCTCAGGTACACATGTCTGAAAGACTCTTTCCTTGGCCGACAGTCGTAATGCTCTGCTGGTTATTAATGGCAGAAGTTTCCTGAACTTACTCCATCCATTCCTAACTCTCACAACCACACAAGCATCTGCCCCACCCTGTGCTCCAATGCTATCACATGCTTCTTACCTTAATCATTTAATTGATTAATTTCCAAAACGAACTTAGAAGATGAATGATTTATTAACTATGATCGTCCAGTAAGCTGCAAGGTCTAAAGAGGGCGGATAGAAAGAGAGAGACTTATTTTAATCTCATGCTTAATTATTTAACTTTTTATTAAACCATCTTAAAAATATGTCTTCTCTCATCAAAGCTTCCACCAAGAGTTTTGAAATTGACAACCGCCACTCTCTCAATCATATGCCTGACGTAATTTCTGCCTAATTTTTCTCACTCCCTATTCCAACAAACACTATCTTATTTCTAAACAGGGTCGACCCCCCCCCCTCATAACTCTTTGTGATCTTTGTATAGAACATATCCTGTTTACAGCCTAATGGCAAATTTATCTGAGCAAATGTATTTAGTTAATATTTATACTAGGAGACAAACTTGCTAATATTTAACATTTGGTCAAACAAGGAAGAATGTCCATGAAATGGATTTGTGAGTGGTAAGATATAAATATGAAGAAATAATTGGATAAAAACGATTCTATATAGATCAACACGGATAATGATTTATTGAAACAATTTACAACTGAAAGGAGTCACTTTGAAAATGAGGTTTGCTAAGCCGATGTCGATAAGCGTCCATTTAATTATTCCGTTTCGTTTGTTTTTTCCAGAATCCTTCGTCACCAAATGTTATGAAGTGGTTTGTGAGTGATAAGACACAAAATCGATGAAGACAATTCTATGGAGATAAATAATAATAAATTATTCATTATACAATTTACAACTGAAAAGAATTAATTTGAAAATGAGGAGGCTTGCAAAGCTGATGTCGGTAACATCTCCATTTGAATTTTCCTCTGTTATTGTCTGGTCAAAATCAGGGGCAGATAACTTGCTTCAAAATGTCTTCTGAATACAAACCTATTTCCCTTTAAATATAAAATATTTAAAAGAATTATCATTATTAGGTGGTATGTAGTCAACTAACAGTAATGCAATAAGGAATTAAGTGAAAGAAAATATTTCCGATTTCTATAAGGATCTCGAACTTGATCCATTGTATAAATAAAGAAATCATGCTTACTTGACCCAACTCAAACTTGAAAAAGAAAATTTTAAAATAAAAATAAAACTTTAGATGTATCAGCATGTCTCTGAGAGGCTCTGTTCGTTGGTATGTGATATTTATGCTTAAAATAGCATTTTTATATAGCCACTCGTCTCTATTAGAGAGCCTTGATGTGTGTTCATTGATCTGTGACACTTGAATGCAACTTATTTTCGCCGTGCCTAAACATCTATAAACGTTTGTTGGCCGGTCTGTCATACTTTACTTTGAAATAGAAGTGAATATTAGAAGCTCTGTCCGTCCATCACATTTATTTGAAATACAGAATTACCCCCCCCCCCCCACAAAAAAATGGAACTGTTAATAAAATTTACAATCCTTTCCACAATCCAACCATATTTGATACAAATAAAATTCAGTCTATGCGTGATTTGTCCACCAAGTTTCAGTTATGAATGTCCAACAGTCTTTTTGTTTCGTCACCGTTCAGTGATATGCGGAAAAACTGGTGATCGTCTTAACAGGGGGCATGTTATCCTGAATGGGATTCACACTCACTGAACCTTAAACTCCCAGATTTTTTTCTGACGTCTTATCTCAAAGATAATCTCTATCAGAACAATCTCCGGATTATTCCTGAATCGAAGAGGACCACCACAGCCCAAATCATGGCAATGCCAGGAGAATAATGTGTTAGAGGTATTGACAATTTCGCACGTCGTATCCAAATGTGCTTATCATTAAACAGCAACAAAACAAAGACTGTTGGACATTCATGACTGAAACTTGGTGGACAAGTCAGGCATATCAAATATGGTTGGATTTCAGAAAGATTGTGAATTTTATTAACGATTCCATGAGTGACATGTTTCAGAAATGTCACCCTGTAGCATTTTCATAAAACGTACGATTGTGTTTGTTTCACATAAAAAAAGTTCTTGTTTTGTTTTGTTTTTTTGTTTTTTTTTCTTGTATTTTTTCTCGTAATTTTCAAAATTCTGCAAGACTTTTGATGTGTGTTTCTTCAAGAGTTTTTTTTTGGGGGGGGGGGAGAAAAAAAATTTGTGAAGGTTTGCAATTTGCTTGTTTTGTTTCCAGATCGGTCTTCATAATGGAGAAATGCAAGGTCTGAAAGCCTCAGGTTTTTCCTGGCTGATTATTGATGGCGATGCGCACGAACCTGTCGTACAAAATGCTTCAACTACGAACTACACATTCACTGACATCGATCGGGAAAAGGTAAAAATGATATTTACTATTTCCGATTCTTCAATCTCACAACCCCTTGGGGATTAAATTAAAAAAGAATTCTCTGTATTATTTGGATTATTCGGACTACTATTCTCATCTTGGATATTATTCTTACAACGTTTCGTCCGATGTAACCTCCGGCCTTCTTCAGGTGCATCTTGTCAAACTCTTGGAATCATTATGGAATTTTGAAATGAACCCTTTATTTAATCTACAAGGGTAGATTGTTCTCGTTCCATCAGCCATGACTGGGTAGAAGTCTTAAGCAATTCTTAATTATATCCCGTGCTTCTTTCGTTTCACAATGACATTAAAATATTTAAAGAAATGTATAAACTTTGTTATGTACTTACTTGGTAGCTGTAAAATAAGATTGTACAGAAAAAATTACGCAAATTCATCGAGTATTTATTAAATTATAAGAAAAAGAAGAAAAAAAACGATTTTACATATCGGTAGACATTTTGTAACCAGTTCAGCTTACTGTTAGGCAAGGGAGAAAACTTGATGACCCATGATAAAATCTGGTGATTGATAGATACAATATGATGGCCGACAAAATCGTTTTTTATTTATTATTTAATAAATACTGGATGAATTTGCGTAATTTTTGGTGTACAGTCTTCTTTTCAGCTACCATGTAAGTGCATAACAAAGTTTATACATTTCTTTAGCTATTTATTTTTTAAGAGAGGCCTAACATGTCATTGTGAAATGAAAGAAGCACATTATATTCTGAGTATCGACTGTACTGAGGATTGAACCTTCAACCTCTGGAAGACTATCACTTAGAACTGATTATTACTTAGCACTTTATACGGGTGCATGTGGACAATTCTAGTACGAATTTTAGGGAGCCTTAAACCTATATATATTTTTTTAATTTATAGTCTTATTACTATATATGGCTGACGGAACAAGAATAATCTACCCCCATAGATTAAATAAAGGGTTTCAGTTTAAAATTCCATCTAAATCCCCAAGTTCGGCACGATGCTCCTGAAGAAGGTCAGAGTTTACACCGGCCGAAACGTTCTGAGAACAATAGTCCGAATAATCTAAATAATACAAATTATCAATCCTTATCTCAAAAAAATTTTGAAACATAACTTTGTTTCTGCTGCTACATCACCACTACGGCCACTTTTACAACTAAGCATCACTACCCATTGAGCAAACTACTTAGAACATGTTAACGAACAGCTCAGTTGTTTTCTGTAAATGAGAAGATTACATGACATCTCGTGGGCTCGAATGATTTCCCCCATCGAACGTTAAGGACTTGTTAGTGCCACATAATGTAACACTAACAAATTTAGTTGTTTTTTGTTTTTTTTAGAATCTAACGAGTATTTGATGCTGCATTTATTTTTGTTTCAGATTAAACATTTACAGGAATGGTTAAAAGAACAACAAGATTTGAAGAATAGTGAAAATTCGCTTCGTCTGGAAAAGATTGTACCAGGCGAATATTTCAACTTAGTTTGTCAGGTAAAAAGAACAACCGTTTCTTAAAAGTATTTCTGTAGATTTTCCTTTTTTTCTGTCTCTCTTTCTAATATGAGTGCTAGCATTCACCACCAGTTTCCCAAGCCACTTGGGGAACTACATCAATTTATTTACATAATAACTTTCTTTTTTTTAAATTAGTTTTAATGATGATGAATATTATGAAAGGGTTGAAAATCTCCACATACCACCCACTCAAAACAGGCGATTTAGAAAACGGCATATCCTCATATCTCATGAGCCAAGTTTCTCACAAAGAGGGAAGAATTGCTATTTTCAACTATCTGTAATTAACCTTTATCTTCAAGTGTTTTTTTTTTCTTGCTGGCTCCTTAGTAAAAATTAAAAAAAAAAAATAAAATCTACTTTTGAAATCAGTTGATGCGGTTCCCAGATGGCTTGAAGCTTGTGTTGAATTCTAAATAAAACCCCATGTTATACACTTTCTTATCATATTCATCTTATGCAAGAATTATATTTCAATGATAAATTAAGAGCATTTAATAATAATACGGAGTTACATTCCACGGCGCTCCTGGATAAGCCGTAACCGATCTGAGGGAGATAACTATTTTTCTTGGATGCCGCTATTCCGAATCCGCGGTAACTTTGGCAAGGGAGATAACTCTATTTTTTTTAATCGCTGCATGAAAGAAAATGCGAATGTCTTTGTAAATGTCCGTTTTTATTTACATGTCACAAACTTTATAAACTTTGTAAACTTTATAACAATTAATTAAAAAAATGTTACGCTTTTTAACTCAAAGAAAGAAAGAAAATGCGACGCTAATTTTCGATAAAGTCTCATTAAAGATAACTTTTAAGCGTTTTTATTTATTAATTGTTATAAACTTGATAAAGTTTGTGACATGTAAATAAAAACGGCCATTTACAAAAACATTCGCATTTACTTTCATGCAGCAATAAAGAAAAATAGTTACTCCCTTGCCAAAGTTACGGAATAGCGGTATATAAGAAAAATAGTTATCTCCCTCAGATCGGTTACGGCTTATCCAGGAGCGCCCTTTCCACACCTCCTGTAGACATAAAGGGGAGTATAATGAGTTATGTTTGATTTATTTTAGGGAAACAAATAGGGTAGAACCTCTCTAGAAAATTAATGTAGTCATAAAAATGGCAGTACAGGTATTTATAGAATTTAGAACACAAGATTTGAACCCTGTAATATGCTTTGTATAAGTAAGTATCGTTTTGATCAAAGACGGTGAGATTTTATTTGTAACTTTAGAAATCGTCAGTGTGGAGCGTAACTGTTCTGCCAGTCGCACAGTTCAAACCGAGACGCGAGTCACCTTTTAACTTAAAGTCTTAACCCATTTATCCATGCGGTCAACCTAATAGGGAGTTACTTTCACACACCTTCTACCTAAGCTGAAGTTTGCTTGGGAATTGTTGTACACTTGGAATCTCATTATGATCATATTATTTATTATATTGTTTATTGTGTTGTTTATCATTTATTCCATGGAAGAATGCCCGACTGAGCTCCAATCTCTTGTTTTTTTTCCTATAAGACATTCACAGCAAGAACTCGTCTCTCTACCGCAACTGAAAAGAAGTTTCCTTTCTTCCTCCGTGTGCCTAGCAACAGATGGAATTTCCATCAATAGTGTTCCTTTCCAAGAACTTACCATTTGTGGAACACATTACCACAATACGACTTCCCTACAGACTACAACATGGCCATTTTCAACTCCAATGTCAACAAATACTTGTCATAAATCGTCTCCCATAAGTAATCAAACTTTGTTCATTCCATTCATCATTTCCAATTCTCTCATAATATTCTTCATGATTAAACCGACCATCCATTCATTAATTAACCTTTATCCTTGAGTGACTTTTATCCTTGATAAGTGGTAACTCATTAATAAGAAAAAAAATATTTTGCCACGGCTTGAGATAGGAATGCTTCTTTTTTAGTCTGACTGGCAGCAACATCCGTTATCTTTTTCTTGTTCTCTTATTCTTGACACGTGTACACCCACCGTAAAAAATAGGGGGGGGGGGTATGCTTCGGCAGTAAAATAAAATTAAAATAAAAAAGTTATGGAAATAGTTTAGGATTTCTTTGCAAATTCCTTTTAGACTGGTCGAGGGGCTCTGACTTGCTATTTGCTTTCTCCTTACTTCTAAACACTTGAAATGCTTTCATTCAGCATGTATTTAACTCGTATGACAGGAGGGAAGTACTATCTGTGTGTGTGTATGTGTATATATATATATATATATATATATATATATATATATAATAATAATAATCCAGGTAGTAATCCAAAGAATTTCAACCGGGTTTATAAAAAGTGCTCAATATCAAATAGAGCTTTTATATATGATTATTTTTATTTACACAGACTTGTACAAAATCTGCGACACTGACATGTCGATGTTATCGATCAACAGCTATTCTAACTCTGCCTGATGAGATCTCAGTTTATAATAGCTGTTGATCGATAACATCGACATGTCAGTGTCGCAGATGTTGTACATGTCTGTGTAAATAAAAATAATCATATATAAAAGCTCTATTTGATATTCAGCACTTTTTATAAACCCGGTTGAAATTCTTTACATTACTACCTTGTGGATGTTTTACCTGGATTATTAAATTATATATATATATATATATATATATAATAAATATTTATCTACAGACATATACGTTTCATCCTTGCATAATCATCAGTGTAAAAATAACTATTCGAACCCAGGAACAAGAGTCATCTTTAACTTCAAATCCCGATGCCCTAACCAATGAGGCTAATCTGAATAGCTACACAAAGTGATGAGAAATAAATCTTATGCTGAGCAGACGAGTAACGATAGTCGTCCGTCATAACAGTGTTATATATATATATATATATATATATATATATATATATATATAATGTGGGAGTAAATATTAAGTGAAAATTTCCAGACAAAATTTAAAATTAGTTTATGGAATAGTGGATAAGCAAGGTAACATGCTAGTAGAAATAAGGACACAAACACATCATTCAAGCTGAACCAAGATTTTTTCGGTCGATGGGTTCAACCATATCTGTTTGGAGATTTGGCTTTATTGAAACAAAACTCAACATTTTTTATACGATATCGGAGAAAAAAATCCATGGGAGAGAAACGGTAGTAGGGGGGGTAGATGCTGTGTGTAGTATGTATGTGAGAGGAGGAAAAAGTAGTGGGGAAAGGTAGTAAGTAAGGAGGGACAGGGTTATGGCAAGGTGAGCGGTAAAATAAATGAAAACATGTGGAGAAATAAATTAAATTAAAAACGTGGTGGACGGAATAAATTAGGAACACGTGATGGGAAGGAAAGTGAAAAAAAAAAAATAATAATAATAAAAAAAATAATGAAAATAGAAAATAATAATAAAAAAATGATTAAAAAATAAAATAAATATATAAATCTTAATATCCATACTGATTATGATTAATACATGAACCTGTAGGCATGACATGCACGCATATATATATATATAGTCTCGGAAGTTTCTCAACCATTAAAACTATATTTAAAAAAAAAATTTAAAAAAACTTATAGTCCCAAGTCTTCCAGTGGAAAATCACTCATGTAAGTCAATTTATTTTTTACAGTTATTATATTAGTTTATTTCTAACACTATTTTAAGGGATCATCAGTTGTTTACCATGAAAAACTGTTTTGGGAATTTATATATATATATATATATATATATATATATATATATATATATATATATATGTGTGTGTGTGTGTGTGTTTATTTAAATTCCAATGACCAAAATTCAGTCTTTTCTCATGTCATTTATTTTTTGCAATGGCAGAATTGACAATGGTCTTACAATTTATTCACAATGTGCAATATGCTGCAGTTAAACGCAATTACACACTGATCTTCAGAAACCACAATGAAAGGCATAGCTAAAGATAGCAAATCGTGCATAAAGTTAATGGAAAAGACAGAAAGCAGACAACGCTCACGCATGATTCCCTCCCCTCGATAATAGGATGATAGAATTCCAATCAAGACGCCATCTTGAATATATATATATATATATATATATATATATATATATATATATATATATATAGTGCTATTCCAAAATATAAGGCCAGAAGTAATTTACGCTTATGAAGTTGTTTAATCGTTCCTATGGCCTAATCTTATGAATTTATATTGCGAATACGATCAGTAAACTACCCTTAAATTTTTGGATTCAATTTTTAAGATTATGCTTGCGTATTGCAGATAATTACAAATTAGCATAAAAAAAACCTGTTTATAAATATAAGGCCACATTCATTAACACAAAATAAACCTTTATTAGACACAAAAAAAACTTTTAAACACATTTAATATTTAGTATGCTAATTTGTAATTATCTGCAATACGCAAGCATAATCTTAAAAATTGAATCCAAAAATTTAAGGGTAGTTTACTGATCGTATTCGCAATATAAATTCATAAGATTAGGCCATAAGATCGCTTAAACAACTCCATAAGCGTAAATTACTTCTGGCCTTATATTTTTGAACAGCACTGTATATCTCAGTGGAGGAGTTTACATATTTACTTTTCTTTGTGCTGCACACAAATATAACGGTATCGAGGAATAATGTAATCGGTGGCTTTGTGTCAGGCTAAGCAAAACAAATAAACAAGAATATTTTTAATGTTTTTTTTTGTTTTTAATTTAATTTTTTAATTAATTTATTTATTTTGTCAAGGTTATAAGTATTTGCGTAATTGAAGAAGACGTGTGCCTCTTCCTCCAGGTGTGGGATGGTACTTCTCCTAATTAGTAAGTAAGAATTTGTTGAAAATTTCTCAAATGATTTTCTTATATTTGATTTTATCAACATTTCAAGCCCCTCCCCCTTTTTTGTCGCAAAAAGATCTTCCTTTATTTGTTGACACTTTTTTTTAATATCTCTCTTCGTAATGGAAATTTAGTGAAAAGCATAGGATGCGTATATGCTACCACCAAGATATAATGAGATCATAGTTCTATGTGAAAAAAAAGGATATAATGTTGATAATGAGTACTGATTGTAATTTAAGCTCTGCGTTTTTTCATGTTTTTTTTTTTCTTGCTTATTTGCTTTGTTTCATATAATTAGCACTGAAGATGACCACACCAAGTAATAAATGCACAGGAGCATTTTACAAATATTTTGGTGTAAGCCGAAACAAGTGTATGCTGAATAAAAAACAAGTTTTATTAAATGGTGTGAATCTGTCCTTAATACCATTGATATAGTATAAATTAACTTAAAAATATTGAATATGTATATATATATTTATATATATAATAAGGTATTAAGAAGGCTTAAGGCAATGCAGAGAGCCGGATTGATGAGAAGTTGAAAAGAACGAAAATAAACAATAGAAGGTGAGATCTTGCAATTATATATTTATTTTTATTTTCAATTTTACATAATAAACATGTTTATTATATAAATATTATTATTATAAATATATAATTGTAAAATCTCACCTTCGATTGTTTATTTTTGTTCTTTCCAGCTTCTCATAAATCCGGCTCTCTACATTGCCTTCAGCCTTCTTAATACCTTATTACAATTCCAAGCAATGCTTCAAGCAAACTACCATTCTCTCTTTATATATATATAGTTATATATATATGGTGACTGTCTATTCGATTTTGAATATGACCACTTTTGACGTAACGATGTGATATCAGTCTGAATGTTCCCAATGAGAGGCGTGGATGTGGCTCTTCAAACCTGCCAGACTTTTACAAACCATACCACAGATGGGGCAGGTGCTGTGAAGATCTGAGGAGATGCCATAAATGAAGCCACCTCTTGTCCGTGCTTGATTTTGCAAAACATACACTCGTTGGTGATTCAATAAACCTGTATGTGACATAGTTACCAAGTTGCACGCTTGGCATCTTAGGTGTTCCATGTTTCCTCCATGTGCTGGAGGTGTCACGTCCCATCTCTTCCTCGCTGCTCTCTTCTGCTGCTGGTGTTTCATCCTATTCTTTTCAAAAAGCCTGCTGCCTTCAAAAATCGTTTTCCTCCACCTTGACTTATCTACAGCCATCAATTCCAAAGCACTTCAAATCGTCTTTAAAACAATCTTTGAATCGCTTACGAGATTTGTGCTGTAGGCGAGTATTCTGAATTATTTACCCAAAAATCAGTCTGTCACGATTAAGACAAATAAGATGCCCAGCCCAACGAAGTTTGTGTTTCCTTATGCGAGCCTCGATGTTTAGAACAACGGCTCATTCCAACACTTTGTTGTCAGGGGAGTGGGGGGGGTGTATGTATGTATGTGTATATATTTATATATATGAGACCTGTCTCAAACATATCCGATCTTAGTTCAAATACGTGGCAGGGTTGAGACCCTAATCCCCTTCAAAGTAGGCCCCTTGTGCTTGCACACACTTAGCCCACCGATCTATCCACTGCCGGAAACACCTCTGGAAGTCTTCTTTTGGAATGGTGTTCATTTCCGCCGTCGCGTTCCACATTATCTCTTTTTTTCGCACCCTCTCGACAACAGCTTCACTCCAAGCAGTTTGGGGCCTGCCAGAACGCTGGTCACTCTCAGCTGATGTGCGGTCATTTTTGAATCGGTTGAACCCCTCCTTAATTTGTGTTATACATCGCATCTTCTCCAAACACCTGCTGAATCTAACGCGATGGCAGAGATAAACACCATTCCAAAAGAAGATTTCCAGAGGTGTTTCCGACAGTGGATGGATCAATGGGCTAAGTGTGTGCAAGAAAAAGGGGCCTACTTTGAAGAGGGTTAGGGTCCCAACCCGGTCAGGTATTTAAAATATTTTTTGTGGCCTAAGGTCGGATACTTTTTAGACAGGCCTTGTGTGTATATATTGATATAACTTAGTTATAAGTTAGCATAACAAAAATAATCAGTGTAAGGTCTTTAAAAGAGGATGGTTTATTACACCGTACAAAACAATAGCACTATTGGTAATCCAATAGGATTAACCTAATACACTCGAATACAGTCCACCTTACATACTGTTCATAGTATATATATATTCTACAGACTAGTTCACTTATCAACTTTGAGGAGAGTCAGCTATTCCATCACAATATATATTAAAAAACATATTAATAAATAAAAGAATGCACACAACCTAATATTAAATATAGGCATACAATTAAAGTGGGACCTGATATTGACATTGGTGCTTGTCGGTATTCACCTGAAAATACGAGTTAAATATAAAACGTAATCACAATTACTTTAAGTATAAATGTCCTTAAAAGTACTTTTGAATCCTCATAATACTTAAAAATGAGGTATTTAAACATCATTTTATAAAAAATAAAATAAAATAAATAAATAAATATTTAATAGCTCCCTTCGGTATTTTGAATCATGTCTAGGTAACTGTAAAATATTTTCATTGTAAGTGACAAATAACCCCCTTAATTTCGCATTTAATAGAAACTTACTACTTAAGTGAAGAATTCTGGGTAATTAAGCTTATCTTAGTATTGACTGAAACGATTTATAAATAAATACTAAATATCTTCCACAATAACACGGAAGTATAACAATCTTAATAGTTGCTTTAATGGATGGCTGAGTCTATAAAACTAGCTCTAAACTGTTGAACTTAAAAGAGTTTTGTATCCAAATGACCTAAATAGACATCTGAAGGCTAATTGATGTAACTTTCGTAAGTAAAAAAAATTACCCTCAAGTGAATTAGAATTTTTCTAAATAAATTATAGAACTTATTAACTATTTTAAGAAATATTACTGAATTAAAAATTTATAAGTGTCCGCACAATTTTTAGGATGTACTAGACTTGAACGAAAAATTCAAAATGGCATTTTAGTGGGTTCCTCCACGTGTGAGTTTGCTCTTTTTCTTTGTTTTTTGTTTGGTTCCACCCAAAAATGAACCACTGTATAGTGTAGGTTTTTTTCAAGACACTTTAATCCAAGAACTTTTTACTCTTTGTGAATTTTTCTGATGATTTTCTAATGTTGCAGAGACGATATTGACATAAAAACATTGTTTGGCACAAGACAAATGAAATGGACCGTCAAAAATATATCTCACAGAAATGTTATGTTTTTTAGAAATGTGAAAAAATAAAAATAATAAAATAAAACCATGGTTATTGGAATATAATATGAACTGTCTTATATATATATATATATATATATATATATATAGAGAGAGAGAGAGAGAGAGAGAGAGAGAATTAAAAGATGAGAATAACAGATGTAAATATAAGATAAATACAAGTATAAAAAATGTAGAAAATGCAAAGAGAAGAGGTTGAAAAGTCTATAGTCTATTATATAAAAGGGAAATGTATGTATGTATGTAACATATATCTTTGCATTGAACATTTGCTACACTTTTTATACTTGTATTTATCTTATATTATATTTACATCTTTTGGTAATTCCCTTACCAACTTACCTCTTTGTATTCCTCTAATGATAAAATTCCATTCTTTGAAAAAACATGGCTTAAGGAAGGAAAAGTAAATCTCTTTTATTTGAAAACACCTTGTTTTGAATGACTGAGGACGTAATAGATTTTGTATTTTTATAATCTTTATTCTCATATTTTACTTGTCTATACAATTGCTCTATCTCGTATATCGAGCATCAATTCTTTCATGATAGGTTCTAATTTAAAGGTATACATTATATCTTTATTTTCCGGTTCTTTATATATATAATTTTTTATTATTTCATGTATACACATATAATATTATAAGATGATATAGTATATTATGTATAAGTTTTCAATATTTACTTCAAAAGTGCTTCATACGGGAGTAGAGCTTTGTAGTAAGGTATGAAAATATATTTATAGCAATAAAGCTACACATCCCCGCAGGGAATCATCGATTCCCTACAGAGATGAAACGCGGATGCCTTTGTGTAGCTTAATTGCAATAAATATATTTTTATACCTTACTATATATATATATATATATATATATATATATATATGCAAACATTGTTAAAAATAACCGAATTCGTCTGTTTGATTATACCTTTTTTTTATTTTTTCAATTTTTCTGATGGTCTTTTTTGTATTAAAATCAAAAAAATTAATAAATGTTCCATAGGTTTCACAAACGTTTTCGATTCTTCGTCAGGTGTCAAAAGCAAATGAACAAAAAAGCTGGAGAAAGAAAAGAATTTTAAAAAGACAGCGGAGAAACGCGCATAGAACGTTTTTCGTATTGTTCCAGGAAGTCGGTGACAATTTAAATTCAGCATCGCTGGATGTAATCACAGAAAAAAATCGCATTACGTTAAGCATTTTAAAATGTTACCACTGGTTTCATATGCTACCTCAACTGTTCCATAAATTTTAATATTTTAAGTAATATATATATATATATATATGTAATGAAAGGACTTACCTTAAATATAGTTGTATTGGTTGTTATCTTTATAAGGCAATAGAGCTTATATAGATCTAAGTCTAAGCGGTTTAACGCCAACCCTAAGTCTAAGCGGTTTAACCCTAAGTCTAAGCGGTTTAACCGTTCATGTAAAAAACGTCATCCAGTGTCATCTCTATATTTCCTCTTCGGAAATGAAATAAGAAATGACTTGTTTTATAAGTAAACAAACTTATTTATTTTAGCAACGTCAGCAGAGAGCTGCAAGTGGTCAAAATATTTCAATCTTCTCGACAGATTTGTATTTCAACCGATCGCTGTGGAGTGATTGGCTCTGCCACACGCGACTTCCTCGGCAGCCTTGGTCTATTAATGATGCGCAACACCGGAGACAATCACAAATTGTCTTGGCTTTACGAGCGCCTCTCTATCGCCATTATTCGTGGAAACGCCTTGAGTCTGCTCTCGGCCTGCCAAGCCAGCCGGACATTCGAAGAAAACTGTTGACTGTGATACAATTATATATAAGGAATCAGGATTTCTCGATATTGAACTAAACAATGTCCACGTGACGAATAAGGAATTTAGTAATTACTAATTGAATTATTAATCTTATAGTTTACTTTTTCACCGAATGGATCAGTGTAATATATTTGTTTCTTATTTTTTATTTGTGATTAAATAAAATTTACAATTATTGGAGAAAAAAAAAATTATTTTATAAGAATAGAGCAAAAATTATATTACGTACTGTTTATATTTTTACACGGTTATGATAATTATACCATTTCACTGTGCAACCTAAACAAACTTTTCTGATTAATTTAGGAGCTCATTCTCTGTCGCATTTCCTGTCTCGTTCCTGAGTTCTAGTCTTCTACGTTCTCCTTTTATAGTTATCATAACTTGACACAAACACGGGGAAACAACTTTGTTATATGTCCAGATCGTCACTGCTACTACAAGTGGTTTGATCTAACTTTGGTCAAGTATTGATTTTTTATCATTAGCCTCCAACTTCATCAGTTAACCCCGGTATGGTAAAATATATAGTCGCTGATTACCACCTATGCAACAGATAGTACTCGATAAAAGAAATGTCAGCATGGTGACTGCCAGTTTCTGGCTTTGTGTTTTTCAGACTTTGATCAGAACACTGCAAAGTGAGAAACTGCCTGTTACCATGCACTATTGATTCTATCGCCAATCATAGATCTCTCTATCTCTCTCTGCGACACGTTTTTATAATGCTTGACCATGTAGTTCTTAAAATATTAAAATTTATGGAAAACAGTGAAAGCGTGACAAACTAAACTGAAGCATAACAAAGTGACAAATTGATTGTATATAAATGTTACTTGACATAATATATTATGTAGAATTTGGTATATTCGGACTACTGTTCTCATCTTCGGTGTTTTTTTATCACAACGTTTCGGCCGATGTAACCTCCGACCTTCTTCAGGTGTACCTTGTCGAACTCGGGGAATCTTTCTGTCGAACTCGAGAATCCAAACGTAATTTTGAACGGAACCCTTTATTAAATCCACGGGGATAGCATGCTCTCGTTACTAAGATGAGAACAGTAGTCCGAATATACCAAATTCTACAAATTATCAACCCTCATCTCAAAAATTCCGAAACATAATAATATATTACATTGTATAATGTTTTTTTTTTTTCTTTCCCCACCATCCCAGTCCAATTCGTGTCATTGAAACGGCAAGTGTGAAAAATTCTGTCACGAACAGTAACGAAGAACTTGTGAAAAAAGCCGAGGGTTATATTTATGGTGTTTGTATTTTTGATGATCACGTCAAGAAAGCTGGAAATCTTCAAGTAAGACTTTTGAACATTTAAATAATCTCAGATAGCACCCACCACGTGTGCTAAGCATTTAATAACAGTTGAAAATACTCAAGATAGGGTTATGTATGACACCAAGATTGGTGTCACACGGTGACTAGCAATATTAGTTTTGTTTTAAAATAATACTTTGAGGTGTCATATCTCGTGCGTTTAGAAATGGATGGAGTAAGTTCAAGGAACATCTGCCATGACTAATCAGCAGAGGGTTACCACTATCGTCCAAGGGAAGAATCTATCGGGCATGTGTACGCAGTGTGATGATGTATGAAAGTGAAACCTGGTCAGTAAAGGTAAAGACTGGCTTAGATTTGATGACCTCAGAGGAAGATTAAATCTGGACAGTATAGGGAAATGTGTGCAGAACAGGAGACTTCGATGATATAGCCACATTGAAAGAATGGATGAGAGTTCTTGGGATAGTAGATGTAGAACAGTTGAGGTAGCAGATTCAGAACATGGTAGGAAGTGATAAAAATGTACCTGAGAGAAAAAGGGATAAATAAAGACCTGGTCAGAGATAGACTAGTTTAGAAGTCAATTTAAAACTATATCCCCCTCAAGAACAGTTCTAAAATCTATTTTCAATCGATATTAATTCCATAGTGGCCTAATTTTCCTACCTTGCAAAATTGCTGTTGCCTAATTTTCCTGTGACCAAAAGTTAAAATAGCATTTTGTACATTAACGACGAACTTGTTTTAAAAGAAAAATAAATCTTTAGTTGTTTCAAAATTTTCAATCAATTACATAGAAAACATTTGAGATTAGAAAAAAGAAAGATAGGATAAAAATGAAAAAAAAATCTTTAGTTGTCTCACAATTTTCAATCAATTACATAGAAAACATTTGAGATTAGAAAAAAGAAAGATAGGATATTAAAAAATTTTAATCTTTAGTTGTCTCACAATTTTCAATCAATTACATGAAAACATTTGAGATTAGAAAAAAGAAAGATAGGATAAAAATGAAAAAAAAAATTTAGTTGTCTCACAATTTTCAATCAATTTACAAAGAAAACATTTGAGATTAGAAAAAAGAAGGATAGTATTAAAAAAAAGAAAAAAAGAAATCTTTTGTCTCAAAATTTTCAATCAATTACATAGAAAACATTTGAGAAAAAATATTTAGAAAGATTTGCTCGTGTTTGTTTAATTTTGTATTGTCAAAAAAAATTAAAAGAATCATTTTTGGAATCCGAATTAACACTCAAATTTTTCTGATACCTCAAAAAGTTCTGATTTTTCCATGTTCTGATTCTGATTCCAATTAATTGTCCCAACACTAGTATGACTAAAATATATAGATGTTTGTTAATCAGATCACTTTATTTAAAAAAATTTTTTTTTACTGTTGCATAATGATGAATATTATGAGAGGATTGAAAATAATGAATGAAATGAATAAAATTTAGTGACTTATGAGCGCAGCTTATGATAAGTGTTTATTGATATTGGATTTGAAGATGATCATGTTGTAACCCTCAGGGAAGCAGATTTGTGGTAACATGTTTCACAGACAGGAGGTTTCCTGAAAAAAACTCTGTTTATGGAAAATCCTATTTAATGTTAGTCACGCAAAGGAAGAAAGGAAATTTCTTTGCAGTTATGGTTGAGAGATGAGTTTCTTTTCTGAGGGGGAACCAGAGATTGAAGCTCAGTCGAGCATTTTCTGTGGAAATATTAATAGTCGATAAAGACTAGCATCATCTGTTCTGTGAGAAGTTGAACATCTTATCTAGCCACCACAGTCCTCGGATCTCAATATTATTGAACATTTATGGTGCATTTTAGAAAAACAAGTAAGGAGTTAATATCTCTACCATCATCACTACAAGAACTGGAGCCGTAGGGTTAAATTCTTTTGAAAACAATTTAAACTTTCTAAGAGTCCATACCTTGAAAATTCAAGTCGTACCCCATATTAAAATAAATTTTATATTTTAGAAGTGTGTGGGCACCGGAAAAACTAAGTAAAAGGAAAATTCAAAAAATGACAGACAATAAATGGTGCTTTTAGCATCTGTGGCACATAGTTTTGTTTTATCACTTAGTATTTCTTTTTCAATTTACAGTGTAGACCGGTGCAGTCTTAACATTTTGAGGCATCGCCTCTTTGTCAAAGGTGCCCGGGAAACCTGTGTACAGATATCTAAATTGTGTGCTAGCAATTTTAAGGTGCTTTCATTATTTTGTCGAACTACAGGAGTTGTCAAAGTTTATGCTCTGAAAATTTTGAATTTTTGTGCTTGTTTTTTTTCTTTATCACAATGTTTCAGCTGTCTTTTTTCGGCCTTCTTCAGGTGAATGTTGCATTCAGTTATTTCTAAAGAGGATGTATTTGATGAAGACCAAGTGACACAAAAATAAAAACAAATAAAAATAGTTTTAAATCAGAATTAAATGTAAAAATAATAATAATAATAATTATAAGAGGTTTATGTAGTTTGCTTGAAGCATTGTTTATTGGTATGTAGAAATGTAATATTTAGAAGGCAATACAATGCAGAGGTGTGACGGATAGACACAAATTGGAGCAAATAAGACATATAATGGTGGAACAATGAATTAGTTTCAACCTTAATACAATGTGTACATACACATATATATATATATTTATTATGTTTTTTTTTTGTTTTTTTTCCCCCTTTCAAAACACACATATATCTGTCTATCTACACAATGTTACAATGTTATGTAATACCTGTATCAAGATGGTCTGGTGGAAATTCCGTATGATATAATATATTTTTTTAATTTTCGGGAACTCTTCCCTTCTTCAGAAACGTGTTCAACTCAATTTCAAGCGTGCATATGAAGGCCGCTGTAAGATATAGTCTCGCAGAAAATACCGGTTAAATTTAAATACCAAACCAGATTCAAAAATAAAATAAACTTTAAAAAAAAAAAAACATTTTTTTTTTTTTTAAATTATTATTAATTTATTTTATTATTTTACTTTTTTTATTAATATTTTATTTATCTACTTTTTATCTAATTCATTTATTCATCTATTTACTTTATTAAACTTTTTATGTTTGTTTGTTTTTACTTTTTACTTTTTAGAATCTTTCCTTTTTTTTTTTTTGTCGTTAAATTTTAAATTCTAATCTAAATCTTTTTTTTAATTTTGTTTTTTAAACCAAGTCTATTCGTTTAAATTAATATGTCGGTTAATACTGCCATTAAACATTGCATTCTCTGTTCGTTTTAAATTATTGTGTGTATTAATATTTAGTTTATTTATTTATTTTATTCTATTTTTATATATGTATATTTCATTAATTAATTCAATATTATCTTTCGTGTAACGCTAAGACAACAATGAAAGGGAGGTAATTCAGTCCATTTGTTGTTTACGTCGCTTGTAATTTAGTTACTTCTAATTGTTAGGCTAAAATATTGTTATAATGAATGTTTCATTCCTTTTTTTTTCCCCCTTTTTTATTTTATTTATTTATTTTTTTAAATTATTATTATTAATGTTATCTGGGGTGGTTCCGGTATTTCATTTATTATTATTATTATTATTATTATTATTATTGTTATTGTTGTTGTTGTTTCGTTTTTGCTATTGTTATTATTGTTACTATTATTATATTATTATAGTTAATCTTTTTGTTCGGTTAAGTTATTACTATTATTAGTTTATAGACTTTAATATTTTTCAATTTATTATTTATTTATTTATTTTTTCCTATTTTTTCTATTAATTTTTTATTTATCTATTTATTGTTTATCTATTAATTTATTGTACTTAATAATTTATTTATCTTTGTTTTTTTTTAAAGATTATTATTTATTTATTCATTTATCTTTATCTATTTTTTTTTTTTATTTATTTATTTTATTTTTTCCCCGTTTGTTTGTTTGTTTATTTATTTATTATTATTATTATTTTTTTAATTTTATTTTTTGTTTAGTGAGTGTTTGACCTATGTTATATTATTTGTTATTATTATAAGGTGATGTTTTTGTTAGATTATTAGTTTTTAGTATTCATTTAAGGGTTAAATTAAGGTAAAATCAATACAACAAGAGTGAGATGTGAAACTATATCAGACTAGAAATGAAGATCCTAATTCGAGTCGGTGATTTATTTGCGGAGATAGTTTTGCTATTAGTATCGATTCTTTTATTCGAAGGTTGCCAACGTTTCTCTCCGTAGCTAGGATATCAATCTTGAATGATTTGCTGGTGTTGCCATAATAATTATATTTTTTATGTTTCTTTATTTTTTTTCTTTTTCATTTTTCTTATCTTTCCTTTGTCTTAGATTTCCTTTTAGCTTTTTTTATCCTAGCTTTTTTTATTAGTTTCCTTTTTTGTAGCTTTCTTTTATCTTAGCTTTTTTTTATCTTTCTTAGATTTTTATTATCTTATGTTTCTTTTTTATTTTTTTTTAATTTTTATTTTTTCTTAGCTTTTTTATCTTTGCTTATCTTAGCTATCTTTTTTCTTAGCTATCTTTTTTTCTTAGTTTTCTTTTTTTAATTTTTTTCCTTAGTTTTTTCTATTTTTATTTTTATTTTTTCTTAGCTTTTTTATCTTTGCTTTTTTATCTCATCTTTCTTTTTTCTTTTCTTTTAGCTTTTTCTTATATTTCTTTTTTCTTAGCTTTCTTTTTTAGCTATCATTTTTCTTAGCTGTTTTTAATAGCTTTTTAGCTTTTTTCTTAGCTTTCTTTTTTCTTAGCTTTTTCTTTTTCTTTTTTTTTTCTTTTTCTTAGCTTTCTTTTTTTTACTTCTTAGCTTTCTTTTTTTTTCTTTTTCTTAGCTTTCTTTTTTTTACTTCTTAGCTTTCTTTTATCTTGTCTTTCTTTTATCTTAGCTTTTTTGATCTTATCTTTCTCATCTTTCTATTTTTTCATATTTCTTGTCTTTCTATTTTCTTTTCGTTCTATTTTCTTAGCTTTCTTTTAGCTTTCTTTTTCTCTGTTATGTTAGCTTTCTTTTTTCTTAGCTTTCTTTTTTGTTCTTGGCTTTCTTTTTTTTCTTGGCTTTCTTTTTTTTCTTAGCTTTCTTTTTTTCTCATCTTTTTTCTTAGCATTCTTTTTTTCTTAGCTTTCTTTTTTTATCTTTTTTCTTAGCTTTTTTCTTAGCTTTTTTCTTATCTTTTTTTCTTATTTTTTATCTTATTTTTTTATCTTATATTTCTTTGTTCTTAACTTTTTGTCTCATCTTTTGTCGAATATTCTTTTTCTCTTAGCTTTTTTTTCTTTTTTATCATTTTTTTAATCTTTTTTTTTTAGCCTGGAATATTTGTAAAGCTATGGAATCTTCATGCTGCTAAATACAGGAATGATAATTGTGGTGAGCTATCAGGTCCAGAAATGATTGAATTGGTCCTCCATCGGGGATCTTCATATGGTCGAGGCATGAAGATTCTCTCTGATTCAGACTCTGAGGTTTGTACTCTACGGGAGAAGCTTCAGCAGATATCTCCGAAGCCATGGAAATATCCAAGGGAGAGCCTGTCTCCTCTTCCTTCTCCAACACAGCGGCAGCAGCCACCAACAATATCAAGAGAACCCCAACCCGGTTGTAGCACAAACAATCTATCAATGTCAAGCCCCCAGATTGCAATTCAAAATGGCCGTAAGACACGTTTACAATATTTTTTCTTTGTCGTCTTGGAGTCTGTTAACGTATTTTGAAGACACCCCCTCCCCCGCTCTTTCCCGCTTATTCAGGATGATACACCGCGACCATAATCTTAAAAATGATATCCATTAAATATTTTTACAGAGTTTTTGAGATCCGTTTTTAAAGGTTCTTGTTTTGGGGGAAAGTCTCTGGGAAGAGCCAGTTTTAGGGAGACATCTTTAAAGAAAACCGTTTTAGGTAATACTCACATGTGAGAGAGCGACAGAAATGTTATATGATAAAATATAATGAGTTCAAAAGCATCAGTTCACAAAAAAGATATTTTATGTATGTTTAAAATGGAAGTCTACATAGATAGGAAAGCATAGAACATTTGTTCATATTTTATGTTAGGAGTATTAAAACAAATAAGTTTATACATTAGTTTTCGGTGAAAAATCGTAATCAAATCTTCCTCACTCAATTACAAAATTTACATTTGATTGAAAGTTAGTAATAAGAGTCAAAGTTCATTTGTTTTCATTGTATAAAGTTCAGTAAGAAATGTTAGGAATATTAAAACAAATACGTTTATACATTAGTTTTCAGTGAGCTGACGACAGTGAAAGAGTTAATGCGTTGTGTGTGTGTGTTGGTGTCAGAGTGTGTATGCTTATGACTGTGTGCGTGTCCGTAAGTGGAGAAATATATTATTAGCTTTCCCAGTGCTGACAGAGGGGCGAGGGAAGCTAGCGAAATGTTGCTGTTAGATCTGTCGTGGATTTCAGCTAAAAAATTTGGCTTTTTATGAACTCGAGGTGTATCAAAAAGGCAATTTTAGATAAATTCAAAGGAATCTATTGGATTGGCTTATAATGTTTTTATTAATTCAGTGTATGCGCAGAGATATATGTGCAGAAATGATTTTAAGCATTTTCCTTTGGGGTACCGAAGGGTAAACTTCGTCGCTACAAATATTAGCCCGTTGCACTATGTGTCGAGGGAGGGATGTACTGAAATTATTGGATTAGAAAATGTTTAATTTTCTGTGTAACATTACGGTGAACCAATTCTTTGATTCCAGATAGTAACAAAATATCTCTGTCCAGCGTCTTGTAGTACACGGTTAAAGTCTTGTTTGTTGACATGTCATAAATTGTTGCTCAGCGGATAGTGATGTCTCTCTCTCTCTCTCTCTTTTTCTTTCTGATGCAATCGTCTCCGCCTTCTTAATAACAGCAATCATAAAACATTAAATCATTGGGGTCTACAAATGTTAGATAGCGAAGGTCACCCCAGGAGGGGGGGGGGGGCTAAAAACGGAAGTCGAGAAATCATGTGACTTCTGCCTAGAAAAGCAGTTCTGTCTCTTAGCCTGCTGACACCGACCTGAATAGCCAGAGAAATGCCCGGAAGGGTGGCAGGACAGTGGACACAAGTGGCCAGCCAAAAGTCTGCCTGTCTGTATATGTAAATAGTATCTCTCCCTCCAATTCATTCCTTCTCTCACTCTCTCTCTCTCTCTCGTACACACGCATTTGATTTCTGTTTTTGGTCCGTTAAAAATAAAACTCTTTAAAACTAAACCGGCATTCACAATGTTTTCAATCAACAGCCGAATGTAACAGCCCGAGCATTGACAACGGCTAAAACAGAAGATGCACGGGTGTATAATGGTTATGCACCCGTAACGGTAAACACAATTGCTCTCTTACTCACAGTCCAGAAAAAAGAAAGATTTTTATCAGTTTATCCGTCATCTGTCACTTCAGACTTCCTATCTATGACACAATATTCTGTAGCCCTAATTCTAAACTGTAAGCTTCTAATGGAAATTCTATGTTTTTTGCTTCATCTAACTTTGTGGAAATTTCCATTTTTAACCTTATTTTTACATACCTGCTTCTAATCCTGCTACATGTGGAGTTTCATTAAAATCGGAGGGGAAAATCTTTCTTTTCTTTTCTGTTTATGTTAATCCCTTTGCATATGACCCACATTTTACACAGTCGCAGGATTACCCCTCTCGGTGTGATGGACCCGTAGACCTTGTAAGGTCATCAATTTAGGTGATGTGTTCTGCAAAATCCAAAACAAAAAACAACAATTTCCCTCCCTCCCCTCTTTCTGCCCCCCCCCCCTTTCACTCAACCAAACACCATGAATAAATACTTAAACATATAAAGAACTTGAAGCATAAAAACCTTCACCAAAATGACCAGATTCTGCATTAAAAGGGTTGATATGCCGTAAAACAAAATTTAGGAGATGGAAAACTCTGATATAAAAACTGTGCTACTGACTACTTACGTCTTGGCAGCAAACCGTTGTAGAAGGGAGGCCTCCTAAGTTCTGATTGACAACCTTCCTAGTGCTTGAGTCTCAAACAAAATAACCTGAAATTGCTTTAAAAGTAGATGGACTCTGCCTATCGCCCGACCTTTGCACTCTTTTTCGTCTATCAGCCAGACGCAAAGGAACTAGCAAATTTCACATTCTTAACTCTAATAGCATGAAACTAGTTAGTAGCGACACAGGCATCTCTCATCAATATTCATAAAAGAGAAAGTTTGTTCTTCTTTTATAGAAATCAATATGGAATATAGTTAGAAGATCCATATAAGGACCAAAAGAGTTCATCTTTAGGAGGAAACTAAGGGTAAGGGCGACTTACGAGGTCGGATATACCTTAGACCAGAAAAAATATTTCAAATATGTAACGGGGTTGGGACCCTAATCCCCTTCAAAGTAGGCCCTTTGTGCTTGCACACACTTATACCACCGATCCATCCACTGCCGGAAACATCTATGGAAGGCTTCTTTTGGAATGGTGTTCATCTCTGCCTGCGCGTTCCGCATTGTCTCTTTTTTCGCACCCTCTCAACAACAGCTGCACTCCGAGCAGTTTAGGGCCTGCCAGAACGCTGGTCACTCTCCGCTGGTGTGCGGCCATTTTTGAATCGGTTTAAACACTCCTTAACTTGTGTTACGCATCGCATCTTCTCCAAACACCTGCTGAATCTAACGCGACAGCAGAGATGAACACCATTCCAAAAGAAGACTTTCAGAGGTGTTTCCGGCAGTGGATGGATCGGTGGGCTGCGTGTGCAAGTACAAGGGGCCTACTTTAAAGGGGATTAAGGTCCCAACCCCGTCATGTATTTGAAATATTTTTTCTGGCCTAAAGTCGGGTACTTTTTAGACAGGCCTCGTATTGAATATTGTAGTAAGTAAAATAAAACTGAAATCACATTTCTGAAAAATTAAAAACGAAATAATCACATTTATTACTTTATGAATAAAATATTTTTTTTATCTTAGTTAATTTGGGGTTTGCATTATCTATTATATAAACGTCAGTTGTCTGTGTGTGTATGTCCAGCTAAAAGTCAAACTGAAAAACAAACACTCACAAAGTTGGTATATTCTTGATTGGCGTTGCCCTGGCTGAATAATAACTAAAATATTTTCTAATTATTCATTTTTTAAATATGCTAATTTTTGTCAAGTGTGAAGGGGGGGGGGGCGTTTTTCAGCCATTTCCAATGTTATCTATTGCATAAAAGAGAAGTGAATGACTTACATTATTATTATTTTCAATACATTAAAACAAGAGAGAGGAATTAGGCGGGCAGAGGTGAAAGAGGGGTGAGGGAGTAGGATATAGAAAACGAGGAAGGGGGAAAGAGAAAGATGGATTGAGAGAGGTAGAGAGATAGAAGTTTTAATATAAAAATGTTACACACACTTTTTAATTTTTTTTAAATTTTTTTATGGCCCCCCGGGCAATGCCAGGTAGCCCTCCTAGTTATAACTAAATGTTTGGGCATAGATGACACATGGGTACATATAAATATAGAGCCAATTTTTCCCCATACTTTGGTGGCTAATAGCTTCTTTTTTTTTTTTTTAACTACAAACTACATAAATGTTGTGGCCCTGTTAAAGGGACCGAAATGAAGACACGAACATGGTATAAAGTAGAAACAAGTGTATTAAGAAAATAGAGTACAGAGGGTAGAAATATGCGCCTGGTAAGTAGAGTTCGACTATCTTACTGGATTCCGGCGAGAGTTAATTGCCGTTGGCATTTATTGAGCAAAGAGGAAGAGTCCATGTTGTACATAGGTAAGTCACCATAACACCCCCCTCCCAAGTATTACCTCCGCAGGAGAATTAATAGCGTTTCCTTTTCGGGTCTATTACGATCAGATCCGTTAGTCTTTGCTTCCTTTTTGATCGTCTTGGTTCCGGAGCTGCCTGGGGGATCTCAATGTCAAAGGTGTCATATATGGTGTCTATAATTTCTTCTTCTTCCTGGGGAGCGCTGTCGGTGTCGTCTGATAGTCGTTTTCTTAATTGATTTAAATGTCTCTTATGAGAGAACTTAGGGCCTTGAATTATGTATACCATATTTCCAATCCGCTTTTCAATTGTCCCCAGTTCCCAGAACGATTTATTATTTTTAAACATTTAAAAAAATATTTTTTCGCCTGGGACGTAACGTTTTCTTGGTACTGCATTTGTTCGTCCCGGTTTTGTCTGTTTTGGCAGCAGTTTGTCAAAAACGAATCTTGCGCACAAGCATTACTTCAACAGGGGATAATGAAGATGGTGTATTCGTGTTTGGCGTGATCCTGTACACCTGAAGGAACTGTTGTAGGGCTTTTTCCGTAAGAGTGCCTCTAGCCTTCTTCAGGGCTCTTTTCAGTGTATCGACAAAACGCTCTGATTGGCCATTTGATCTCGGGTGGTATGCTGGGGTCGTAATATGTTCTATTTGGAACGTATCACAGAATTCCTTGGATTCAGCGGACATGAACTGTGTTCTGTTGTCGCTGACTAAACAATCCACCACCCCGAAACGGGCGAACAATTCGTGGAGGAAGTTTATGGTACTTCCGTCGTTGGACTTTTGCATCGGCACACTTGGGGCCATTTTGTGAAACTATCTACTACAATTAAATAGTTGAAACCTTCTAATGGGCCTGCAAAGTCTATATGTATCCTGGACCATGGTCGGTCCGATTTTGGCCAAGGACTGTATTTGATAGGAGGTGCCTTTGCTGCCAATGCACAGCCTTTGCACGTCTTTACGATTTTCTCGATATCCTGGTCCATGTTAAGCCAGTACACGTAGCTCCTCATCAAGCTCTTCATTCTTGTAGTCCCTGGGTGGCCAACATGGAAATTCTTCAGAATTCTCCTTTGAAGAGTTTTGGGAATGACGACTCTCTCACTATACAAGAGTACCTCATCGCATAGGGAGAAAATGTCTGAAGTTTTTTGGTCCTTTACAGTTAATTTAGTCTTGGTCATCTTAATAAACTCGTCACCGAGGGCTTCCATTTTTATTTCGTGCAGTCTTACTGTGTTCCGTAATGTCGAGTTAATTTCTCCTTCCGTTTGAAGGGAGGCATTCACAGTGTCTTCCAGGGGTTCACTACGTTTTGGGATAAGTCTTGACAATCTGTCAGCGTGACAGATTTTTTTTCGAGGGGAGGTATTCCATCTTAAAATTATAATCTAAAAGGATTGTTCCCCACCTCTGCAGTCTGTTAGCTGTGTGTACGGGCAGACCTTTTTTTGACCCAAAAATTGTGAGTAAAGGTTTATGATCCGTTTGTAAAGTGAAAAATCTACCGTGTATGTAACGGTGGAATTTCGAGACTGCAAATATGATCCCTAGACTCCTTTTCTATTTAAGAGTTGTTTTTTTCTGCTGGTAGCAGTGTCCTCGATGCGTGAGCTATTGGTTTGTGAGTCCCGTCTGGCATTTTGTATAAAATGCATGCCCCGATGCCATATGAGCTTGCGTCGCTAGCGACAATAATCTTTAAGTCTGGATTATAGTGAGTTAGAAAAAGATCGGATGTTAGGACTTTTTTCGTTTTCTCGAATGCCTCCTAGGATTCAGCTGTCAATTCCGACTCTTTGTCTTTTTTCAGAAGTTCATTCATTGGAGCACGGAGGTTATGCATATTAGGTATGAAAACCTGGTAGTAGTTAGCCAGTCCGAGAAAACTTTGTAAAGATGCGATATTTTCAGGAACCGGCATGTCCTGAATTGCAGTAGCCCGTTCTGGGTCTGGTCTTCTGCCATCTTTGTCAATAATGTGGCCCAGATATTTGATTTTCTTCATAAAAAATCACATTTGGCTTCTTTGAGTTTGAAACCGTACTCTTGGATTCGCGAGACAACTTTGTGGATGTGTTCCCGGTGTTGTTCTTTGGTATGACTAGTCATTAGAATGTCGTCTAGGTATGCTATCGCAAATTCCAGTCCGTTTAACATAGTATCCATTACCTGCTGGAATATGGCTGGTGCGACCTTGACACCGAAAGCGAGTCTCTCGAATTTTTATAACCCGCGATGGGTGTTAATACATAGTAGTTTTGAGCTTTCTTCTTCCACGGGTATCTGTAAATATGCGTCACTTAAATCTATTTTGGAGAAAAATCTTCCTCCATTTAATTTAGTAAATATTTTGTCTGGGCACGGAAGAGGATAATGGTAATCCTTTAGTGATGCATTCAATCCAGTCGAAAAATCGGCGCAGACGTGGATATCTTTAGTTTTCTTTTTAACATAGACAGTTGGAGCAGCCCATTGGCTATATTCAATTTTAGAAAGAATGCCGGTCTTAACTAGTCTGTCTAGTTCTTCATTTATTTTCTCGAGTGAGGCGAAAGGTACATTCCTTTTCTTTTTAAATACAGGTTGGATGTTTTCCTTTAATTCAAATTTTGCCGCCATCTTTTTGCATCAACCCAGTCCATTTGAAAAAACTTCTGGGAAGGTTTTTTTTCAAATCTTCTTTTAATTTATCTGCTTCGGTTGTCAGGCTTTCTATTTTTAGGCAAAAAGCGTTAATGTGTAAATCCCATGAATTAAATTCGCTCATCCACTGTGTCCCAAATAAATTGCAAGTGTTTCTTAACACGAACATTTTTAATTTTTTGGTTTTTCCGTTAAACTTAACGTTAGTTATAATCTAACCTTCAAATTTTATTTTTTCCCCAGTCACCGACCTGGCTACTTTGTTTGATTTTAACATAGTTGGTTTACCCAATCTTTTCCATGTCTGTAGGTTGATGATAGTTAAATCAGACCCGGAGTCTAATTGTAACTTTATTCTTTCGTTAAGGATTTGTACTTGAACGTACTTCCTTATGTTTATGCTATCCTGTTCGTCTGATCTTGCGATTTTTATCCGGCTTTTAAATCCTTTATTTGCTCTACAATGTGAGCTCTTGTGTCCGATTTTGTTACAAATTAAACAAGTTTTAAACCTGTAGGGGCAATCCATATACCAATGAAGAGCACCACAGCGCAAACAGGGGCTAGGTGGTAATTTGTTTTGTTTTTTCTTAGGGAAATTTGTTTTTGGCAAACAGTTAGAATAGTCACTCTTTTTGTATTGACTTGATTTTGAAGGAAAGTTAGGATATGATTTTTGTCGTACCTTTCTTATGTGTGCTATGCCCGATTCTTCTATGTCTTTCGAGTCTTGCTTCACGCTTACAAATCTCTTGCAGTCCTCTGCGACTTTTTGTAAGGTTATATTCGGCTCATTTTCTAGCTTATTCAGAACTCTGCGTCTTACTTCGGCGTCTTTAGCTGATATCAGTCCTTGCACAAAAATTAAACATTTGAAATCATCTGTGCTTAGTTCGGCAAGCTTGAAATCGTCACAGTGTTTATTTACTACTGATGCTAAAGTCGTGTAATCCTCGCAATCTTTTCTCGTTAAATTTATGCACTTCCATCTTTTGTGAAAAAGGGAAATTTTAGGGCTAAACAACTCCGTCAATAACTTAACCGCTTCCGAGAAAGTTAAATCGCTGGTCTTACGGGGTAATATGTAATCAACGAACTTTGTATGTTCGATGGTCCCTAATTTACGAAGGAGTAATCAAACTTTTTTAGCGTCTGCCCAATTTTCGCAATCTGTGTTGTATAGATCTTCATACCTTCTAAAATATGAAGCGAATGTTCTATCGTTGTCTGGAGAATAAGAAAAATTGTCAATTGTACTCCAAACAGAATTTTGGGAAAATGCGTATTCGTTCTCAGTATTTTGACCCCTATTCGATATTGTTTGTAGCAATAGTTGTTCAAGCTTTTCGTTGTTGTTCGTCAGCTTTTTGTTGTTGGATAAACAGTTTTTCTTGAAACCTAGCTTCCATTTGAGCCTGTTGTTCGGTTTGGAATTTAACGAGTTCTATCATAGCTTTGAAGTCTTCCATGTTTACTGTTGTGTCTTTATACAATACAGATTTTTTTCTTCTTTTATATTACGCTGCTAACGTAATTAGTTCTTCAACCAGAAAAAAAAAAAGTCAACCCTTTTTTTTTTTTTTGCTTGACAAAAAAAAAATAAGGTTTTTAATTTCGGCGGTAGTATTTTTCTTTTTTCTCCTTGGAGAGAGAAAAAGAATTGTATTATATTCCTTTGTTAAAAATCTTAACTCAGTACCAGAATAAAATAATGACTCACGAGTGTCCTTCTAGAAAAAATAACTTAGTTGATATTTTTTCATAAGAGACGAAGAACAAAAAAAAATCACGTGAATTTACTTGCCTAAAAAATCCGATTTTCGAGATTTCTTTTTCTTTGTCTGCCGGATAAGCTTGTTTTAAAACTTTGGTGCTTGTGTAGCTTTCTCCACGTTCGTCTTTAATTTCCTCGTGCATTTGCCAGGGTTTGTCTTACGCTGGATATTTTTTTCATTCGAAAAACTTTTCGTTTGTTCAAAGATGAGTACGTAAGAAAAATTTGACGTAATTCCAGATTGCCAGTTGTTGTCTGGTGGTTAGAAAATGGAGAGAGAGTAGATCTTCGAATCCTTCGTCGCCAAGTTGTTGTGGCCCTGTTAAAGGGACCGAAATGAAGACACAAACACGGTATAAAGTAGAAACAAGTGTATTAAGAAAATAGAGTACAGAGGGAAGAAATATGCGCCTGGTAAGTAGAGTTCGACTATCTTACTGGATTCCGGCGAGAGTTAATTGCCGTTGGCATTTATTGAGCAAAGAGGAAGAGTCCATGTTGTACATAGGTAAGTCACCATAACAATAAAAGAATCTGTTTCCTCAATGATTTATGGCAAATATTGCTCTGTGTTGTTGAAAATAAAAAATTTAATTTCAATCGATTTCATTGATTTTAGTACTTAATCCTGATCAATATTTTTTTTATTGGTCATAAATAAAGAAAGCCAGAGGTGTTCTTACACTCACAATCATAAATCCTGATACTGCCACCCAAATTATTGAGTACTGATTTAATCACAGAAAATTTTCGATATTCACCCGTGAAAAGAGGAAAAGGGGATCTTGATGTGTCCTTTTCGCTTCCTGTCTCTCCTTTCTTGCATTGCTTTTGGCTGACCGACATTTGACTCTTAAAGACAGCAGTCTGGTTTTTATGTATTTAATAACGTCGCCAGTTCGTATTTGTCCCTGTGGGTCAGTCAATTAATGCGCCGTATTTAGAGACAGTTTGTGAGTTTTAATTTATTATAGAATGGAGGATGAATGTTATTGTGTATTTCTGAACTTTTAATGTTTGAAATATCGAAGTAAACACGATAGACTGCATTGTTTATTTACGTTATTGTATAGATGTTGATTGCATTGATGTAATTTTGAAAATATAAATAAATGTTGTTGATATGCAAGAAAGAATGCATTTTATGCAGCTTTATAAAAAAAATATACCAGTTTTTATCCGTTGTACTGAAATAAAAAGTTCTTTCACAGTATGCGATTTTTGTGGTCTTCTTTTACGTGTCTTTGAAGCATGTGGTCATACGACAGTTTCCCACTTTTTTATGCAGTCCTTTGCAATAGTGTTGTACTCTGCAAGATCTTTCAAGCTGCACCGGTTGGGCAGTAGGGGGCAAACAAGATAGTGTTGCATTTTATGGTCCTCCTCTCCACATTCACAGATGGTTGGGTCAGTTTTATAGCCCCATCTACTCATAGCAACTTTTGATCGCCCGATTCTTGTTCTCAGGCGGTTTAGTGCTTTCCACTGGAGCCAGGGTGCCTCTGAATCGGGAGGGAGTTCCTCAGAATCAGGGATTCCCATGTCAGTATGGGGGGGGGGAGGGAATCTTCTAGCCGTCTTGTCCACAGCTGTAGTCTGGTCCCTTCCTGAGATGTTGTTAGGGGTTCGACATGGCTGAGGAAGCTTCTCCTTGACTTCAGTCATTGGATCACGTCCATGGAAGAGATGGCGTTCATCACTGATAGCCTTTGTGATCTCTACTTGGCTGGCAACTCCCCCGTCTCCAAATATTGCCAAATTTTTGTGGTAATTTAGCAATATCATATAGGGTAATGAGTTTTTTGTTGAGGAAAGGATTCTCTCAACATAATATCAAACAGGGTGGTGAGAGTTGGCTGACTGGCAGTTTGACAGATTGATTGGCCTCAGTGAAGAGTAATACTAATAGTGTTATTGATGGTAGTAGTAGAGTTATATAGTCAGGTTGTCATCAAGAAATAACACATTTAACACAGCTTTATACATTCATTGTCCAAAATAAAGAGTCCATCTTAGTTTGTGATCTTTGTTGTAAGTTTGTTGGAAAGGATTCTCTCAGCACAATATCAAACAGGGTAGCGACAGTTGGGTGGCTGAGAGTTTGATTAGCTTCAGGGGAGAGCTTTTGTCTCACATGTCCCTCTCTGTCAACACTTATATTCTCTGATTCCGTGCTTGTGAATCCCAATTAAACTGCATTTTCTCACACCTACACACTTATATTCGTCGTTAACTTTCTGCCTGATCCTGAGCATCGACCCTCTGTAACCTCCAACCTCCAATGGCCATGCATTCTTTGGCTTGTCATTGAAATTCTTCCAATGACACCAAATATATTACAAATGGGGGAAAATAAAAATCATTTAAAACTAGTTGACATATCTGACATTTAGTTGGATTGGTTGTTTTGTTTTACAGCATATCAACCCTTTTCGGGTTATTTAATGCCGAATCTGGTCATTTTGGTGAAAGTTTTTATGCTTCAAGTTCTTTATATCTTTAAATATTTATTCATCGTGTTTGGTTTGGTTGTTTTGTAGAGGAAAAATTTTGTTTTTGGCTTTGCAGAACATGATTGAGTTTTGCAAAGGGAAAGGAAAAAACAATAACATCAATGTTTGGTGCATTTTAAGTCAGGAAGCCAGTATTTTCAGACAGCCTGATCTGGTAGCACCCAGTTCTCTTTATGCCATTGGGTGTTGAATACAGAGTTTTGTAGGCGAGCAAAAGCTAGGAGTCATTCATTACACATAATGATAAAAACACCTTTTTTGGGTTAATAATTAGGGGTCATTGATTACACAAATATGCAAGTATATAGATGATATCTTTTTCTTTTCTTTTTTTTAAACTACAGATGAACTTCTTTCTGGAAACGGAATGACCTGCTTGACTGAACATCATCCTAAAGTTGTCTCTGACTTTTCCAACCAAACTCCACAAGAATCATCACTCACCAATTGCAGTATGCCTACAATCTCAGGTAATTTTCAAAGAATCTTTTCTTTTGTTTCTTCTTCTGGAGAATTTCTTAGTCTGAATTTTTGGTCCCCTTAAAATGTTGTCAAAAAAAAAAATGATATTGTTGATTTTAACAATAACAACATAGTTTAAAATATTAAAAAACGTTACTGCACATGTGTGCTAATCTTAACCTAGACTTAAATTCGATCAAACTTCCACTCAAAAAAAAAATGCTCTGATATTAATTTTGAAAACTTGTATTCTTTATAAAGTATAAAGTATATAATTTATTGAATTACGTTGGTGTTCCTGTCTGTACAGTTTCTAATCCATAAACGTCTATGGCTGCACTTTGAAGAGCATTGGTGATCAAGGTCTTACTGATTCTCTCTATCTTCTGATCTGGAGCATGTTGTCCATGTTAACACTTCTAAAAAAAAAACAACTGCCTCTCCTTTCGCCACCAACACTCAGATCCTTGTTTTGCTCCAGTTGAAATGAACGGCTCTCTTCTTGAGGAAGCCCTTGTTTTGATAAGCTCATAAAACTGACTTCCATACAATATTTAAAATGGAAGACTTATATCTAATCTGTTGCTGAAGTTGCTGGAAAAATGATTGGATCATTCTATCACTCCAGACAAAGTTCCTTTCCTTCAACAATTACAAAGAACCTTTTCAGTCACCGATTTCCATGGACAAAAAAATTCTAGCATCATTCAAACTCCTCGGCCTAGCATTCACAGGTAATATGAATTGGAACAAATACATAGAAGACATTGCCAAGGCTGCTGCAAAGAAGGTGGGCTCCGTCTATCGTGCTAGAAAAATACTCACACCTGACAGTATCCTATATCTCTACAAAGCCACCATTCACGCATGTATGGAGTATTGTTGCCACATATGGGCCGATGCATCAACCACGACTTTCTCTCTGTTGGCTAAGGTCCAAAAAAGAGTCTCCAATCTAATAGGTACCGCACTGTCAACCAAGCTCCAACCCCTGTCCCATCGCCGCAATGTTGCATCTCTGTGCTTGTTTTACAAGTACTTTAATGGAATGTGCTCCGACGAACTTGTAGCACTGGTGCCCCCTTGATGTAAATACGCCCAACTAACCCGACAAGCAACAAAATCACACACCTTCACTGTAGAGGTCCCCAGATGCCGGAGATCCTTCTACTCTGATAGTTTCACCTTCGAACTGCTAGACTTTAGAATTCCCTCCCTGTTTCTTGCTTCTCTGACTGAACAAACATGCAGAAATTTAAATATAATGTGAACAGACATCTCGCTGTTCAACTCTCGGCTTAGAGTGTCCCTGTAAGCATGGCCCCTAATTCACGGTAGTCTCTTACGTCTCAGTGGCAATATGCCTTGTTTGGAATGAATATGAGTAATAAAAAATAAGAAACTCTGTCAAGGCAGGAAAGAGTACTCTGTGCGGCACCTCCCCACATGTGGCAACAGTACCCCATCTTAGTAAAAAAAAAAGTACCTGACTCCTGATGTAATCCTCTATCTACATAAGAGTTAGATACATCCTAAGATGGAGTACTGCTACCACATCTGGGGAGGTGCCGCTCACAGAATACTCTTTCTTGCCTTGACAGAGTCCAAAATCGACTTCTCAATCTTGTGATGAGTGATCTCTTCTATACGGCCCTTTTCTAACGGAAGAGATATTGCTAGTCATTCTCTACTCTATCGTTATTTCCATGCTCGTCTTAGCCCCAATCTCTGGTTCCTCCTTGTAAAATATTCACAGCAAAAACTCATCTCGCTACCACCACTGCAAAGAACTTTCCTTTCTTCCTCAAACAAAATTTCCATGAACGGTTTTTTCCCAAAACTTCTCATCTGTGGAACACATTGCCACAAGATTGCTTCCCTGAGGGCAACACTATGGTTATCTTCAAATCTAATGTCAATAGACCACCCTCATTAATAATCAAATTTTATTCATTCCATTCATTATTTTCAATCCTCTCATAATATTCGTCATAATTATTCAAGTATCAATCTTAACTTTTATCCTCGAGTGACTTTAGCCTTGATAAGTGGTAACTCATTATTAAAAAAAAGGTTAATGTAGTTTGCTTGAAGCATTGTTTAGTGTGTATATAAAGATAACTCATGGAAGGCAATACAATGCAGAGGTGTAACGGATAAACACGAACTGAAGCAAATTAAGAGATATCAGCAGTTCGATGGAAGTTCCGTATAACAATTAAAGACGAACAAAACATTTGAAACAAATTATAAAAAAAGAAAGATTTTTCATGTCAAATCCATCTCATTTTCTGCCGAATAGTCCTCACTGGCAACGGTTTTCCTATACACGTTTGAATTAAGGTTGAACACACATCTGATGAAGGAAAATTTTTTCAAGAAATATATTATACGGAACTTCCATCGAACCGCACTGACGCAAGTAAGATTATAATATAAAAAAGAAAGAGAAAAAGAAATTGTATTAATAAAAGGTGGAAACTGTAGAACGCACTCCATCGTTATTAATGTCTTAATTTGCTTCAGTTTGTGTTTATCCGTTACACCTCTGCGTTGTATTTCCTTCTATAAATTATCTTTAAAAAAATTAAATAAATTTAAACTACTACATAAAAAAAACATACACACTTGACATTGTTTAGAAATCAACCGGTGAGAAACAAAAGTAAACTTCTCTTTTTTTTTCTCTAATTTGTATTATTTGAATTATTCGGACTACTATTCTTATCTTGGTTGTTATTTTTCACATTTCGGGTGATGTAACCTCTGGCCTTCTTCAGTGAAAATAACAACCAAAATGAGTGTATTAGTCTGAATAATACAAGTTTTTTTTTTTTAGTATCCCATTCTGAGGGTGTTTATTGTATACAGGATCCACTGCTCTATTTTTTTTTCTTTTCAGTGATTGAGGGTCATCAAAATGCCCAGTTTTCAAAAATTTTAGAAATAATTGAATGCAAAACGCCTTCAAAATTCCGACTACTCACCAGAGTCATTCAATATTTCCCTAAAATTGATACATCACCCAATTGTATTAACCTGTATTGTCCGGAATGTCACTATATGTAAGTAGTAAGTCTTTCTGTTTTCTTTTTACTTTATAAATTTCATCATAGAATTTCCTGTTTAAATTTTACATCATTTCGACATTTTTATTGATTAAAAAATACATGTAGATGTTTCGAGGCGAGTTCTCAGTGATGTGTTGGCTTTATCGCTGATTTCAAGTTTTTTAATATCATACATAGTACACCATGGATATTGGGCTCCTTGTGGCCCCAGACTAATTGTAGAGTAGATTGGAGCCCTAGAGGTGCAGTGTGCAGGGCCCACTGGTATGTGGACACGTCCTGACACCCACCAATTCAATTTCCAGCCACAAAGCATGTGGCAAATATTATCTTTGGATGGCCTGTCACAACCTAGGTGACAGTAGTGTATGCAGCAACTCACAGGTAATTGGTGCATGCTCAAGTGGAAAACCACATCAGCCCTAGTTAGATGGGAATGGTGGAGGTTTGGTACTGCCAAAATTGTTCAAGTTGGTAAAGCATAAGGCATTCAGCTGTAAAACTGCCTTAAAAAAAATGTCTAGTTGAAATACGACAATCAGGCCCCACCCGTCATCAGAGGATTGTGGCCCGATTCAACAAATAAACCGGATGATGATGATTAAAAAGTAAAACCAAACATTGATTTTAAAAAGATTAGGAACTGTTGGTGTTCAGAGTTTCCTTTCCACATAATTCAGAATTTACCACGCTAATATTTTTCAAACAATGGCAATAATGCGCTAAGTAGAACGGCCACACACTATTCCGCCAATCACATTGTTTTACGTGAAAACTTGTGTTTCTAGAATATTTCATCAAATTTAGTATAAAAGTCAGAATTTAAACATTCAAGACAAAATGCTTTGCACAACTCAATTCTAAAATCCGTGCCAGATGAGCTAGCATTTTCAAGCGGCCAACCCAAAGAAAGCACATGAGACAAGCAGTCATCTCAAAAGCAAATCTAACTGCAACAATTTTCAGTAACAGATCTCTGAACGACTGCTTAATTAGACAATAATAATAGACAAAAAGGCCCCACCCTCATCAGAGGATTAATTGTGGTCTGATTCAACAAATAAACTGAATGATGATGCTACACATTCAAACATTAACCCAGCTCTGCTTTGATGGAAACAGGCTCCCACCTTGAGAGTGACATCATCATCATCGGTTTAACATCCGTATTACATACTGATATGCATTGGATGGCTTTTAGTATCTCTGCCATGTCTTTAGTCATCCCTCTTTCTCTCAAGTCCATTTTTATCACTTTCTCCCGTGTTTTCCTTGGCCTTCTCTCTGTAAACTGAACCTCCTACTTCAACTGTTCTACATCTACTAACCCAAAAATTCTCATCCATTCTTTCAACGTGGCCATACCAACAATGTCTCCTGTTCTGCACACATCTTTCTCTACTGTCCTCTGGTTTCATCAGATCTCAGCCTGTCTTTAAGATTCACATTACATATCCATTCTTATATCATTGCTGACGACGCCACGCTCTACTCTCATCATGTGGACAAAACAGACGGGGCAGTGGCTGAATCCTTAGATAGTGACCTCCAGTCTGGAGTGGAATGAGGTCATAAATGGATGGTAACATTCAATGCTGCTAAGACAAGGCTCCTTTCCTTCAACAACTACAAGAAACCTCTTCAACCACTGATTGCCATGGTAAATAACACCCTACCTGATAGTCCAACATTCAAACTCCTCGGCCTAACATTCACAGGTAGCATGAATTGGAACAAATACATAGAAGACATTTCCAAGGCTGCTGAAAAGAAGGTGGGCTCTCTCTACTGTGCTAGAAAACTTCTTATATATGATAGTATCCTATATCTCTACAAAGTCACTATCTGCCCATGCATGGAGTATTGTGGCCACATCTGGACTGGTGCACCATCCACTAGTCTCTCCCTCTTAGACAAGGTAAAAAAAAAAGTCTCTAATCTAATAGGTCCCTCACTATCCACTAAGCTTCAGCCCCTGTCCCATCACCGCAATGTTGCAATCTTGTGCTTTTTTTCCCAAGTACTTCAATAGAATGTGCTCCGATGAACTTGCTGCTCTGGTGCCCCAACTCAATTATTAGCTTAATCCATCCATTCACTGTGGAGGTCCCCCGATGCCAGAGAGCCTTATATTCCAATAGCTTCTTTCCTCGAGCTGCCGGCCTTTGGAACTTCCTCCCTGCTCTCTGTTTCCCCGACTGTAACGACGTGCACAAATTTTAAACTAATGTGAACAAGCATCTCACTGCACAGCTCCCAATTTAGGATGACCCCCAAAACTTTCACCCCAATTCTCAGTAGCCCCTTACGTCTACAGTGGCAGCTTGCCTTGTTTGGGGTGAACTATGTTAAAAAAAAAAAGTATCATTTCTCTCCATACAACGCATGTCCTCAACTCTCACTGTCCAGGTTTCACTGCATACACTCCCAAAAAAGAATATTGTTACTGAGACATAAGAGGCTACTGTGATTAGGGGCCAGATCTAAAAGGGGCATCCTAAGTGGGGAGTTGTGCAACAAGATATTTGTTCACATTACATTTAAATTTTTGTATGTTGGTACAGTCGGGGGAGCAGGGAGAGAATTCCAAAAGCAAGTGGTTCGAGGAAAGAAGCTATCAAAGTAGAAAGTTTACCGGCATCTGGGGGACCTCTACTGTAAAGGGGTGGGATTTTGCTGCTAGTCGAGTTGGTTACGAGTATTTTCATTAAAGGGGTACGAGTGCAGTAAGTTCATCGAAGCACATTCTGTGTAAGTACTTGTAAAACAAGCACAGAGATGCAACATTGCAGCAATGAAACGGACTGGATGGAGCTTGGAAGACAGTGCAGAATCTACGAGGTGAAAGACTCTTTTTTGCACCCGTTTCTCTTTGCGAGAAACTGGAGGCCACCTTATTGGCCTTTTAGACTTTTATATCTAAAATTTATAAATTTAGATCAGATTTCTATGAAAGTGGTGGCAGTGCAGTAGTGACCAGCACAAACTGTTCAAGTTCTGTCGGGGGTTATTTCATCATTTTTACTAATGGCAAAATCCCACCCCTTCACTGTCGAGGTCCCTAGGGTATTATTTATTGAAGTCAACAGAACAAAAAAGGAGTGAAAAAAACAAAAAACAAAAAACAAAACAAATATGCAACAAATAAAAGTTACCAAAGGCAAGATAAGTTACTCTTCTACTAACCTGGTTAAGTTTATTTGTGTTTTAACTTATTTTAAAGAGTTTTTTTTTTTTGTTAAAAACAAACCTAGTATTGACTGTTCAGTTAGAACGGGAAAAAAGATGGCACTGATAAGCCCTGCATGAGGATCATTGATAATCGCTCAAGAATCGAAAATTAAACAAAATATTGGTAAGAAACACATCCAATAAATGTCACCAATCATGCGAAAATGTAATGTTCTGCCAGTATTTTGTTTAATTCGATTTTTGAGCAATTGACATCTCAACTGGCGCTGTTCATATTAGGTGTGAAAGCCCCTTGGGCGGAAATGGCTGAAAGGCATGCATGCTCATGCGCAGTGTTGTATTACTACCTGAATTTGTACATTACTGTGTTATCCGACCGAATCATGGACTAATCACTATGTAGAAGATTACAAGTTAGTACGAAAGAAAATAGATCTTAATCATGTAACTGCTACAAATCCATCTGTTCTCTCTCCAGCTATTAGTTAAATAACCAGATTCTAAAGCCTTGGTAGAGCAACTATTCTAGAAGGAAAAACTAAAATAACACAAGTTGTGACCGCTCTAAGGGTGTTATGGCTCTTTGAAAAACTCATGAAAATAACAGGATTGCTTAGAGAGATTTGGTTGCCAGTCTTCAATTATGACGAGGGCACAAAAAAAACATGGTGCAACTTCGGAAAAGCCCCAATAAGGAAAAATAAATAAGAATAAAGACATACTGGTATTATGTATGTGACCATGACGAAATAAAGACATCGTACATAAAAAATTACGTAAATTGAGCAAGTAGTTTTTTTTATCACACATAATCAAATTTTGTCATTTTTTTCCATGCTCGCTTGTCACATCTCCATTTTTAAAAAACAAGGGACGTAAGTCAGCCCAGCGTTATAAGCCCAGCTTGTCGTGAGAAGCGAGCGTGGGAAAAAAATGACAAAATTTGATTTGTTTTGTGATAAAAAAAAAACTACTTGATCAATTTACGTAATTGTTGGTGTACGGTATCTTTGTTGCGTCACAGTCACATATATAATACAGACATGTATTTATTATTTGTTTTTTCTTATTGAGGCTTTTCCGAAGTTGCACCCAAAACATATTTCATAATCTAATCATATTATAATAAAGATTTGGTGTCTGTCTTTTTATTTTGTAGCGTTGACTCGAACAATGTAAATTATAAAGATTACTTTTTGCCAAATAGTTTTGCCAACGGCCCTGAATGTCCTTACTGTCAAGCAAATGAAATAGGTAAGTAGATGGCGATATTTCTCACCTGTTTTTATTTACATAACTTAAACTGTTTCCTAATCGTAGGCGTTATGCTTTCTGGCTTTGGTTGACATAAATGTTTGTTTAATTGTAAAATCCATTGGTGCTTGTGCTGTTCAGCGGCCGTATAAAAAAATTATTTTTTTATAAAAACAATATTATATACTTATTCAGCGTTATATTCTTACTCACTGTACAAAAAAGTAGAAAAAATTATCCACTAGAACTTTAATTACAAGTATTGTTCCATTCTGCGTATCATAACAGTGATTCGTTCACTAAGCCCCCATCTTCTTTCTTAAGAAGATTTCAAGGGCAGATAATTAAAATCTTCTTAAGAAAGAAGATGGATGAATCGCTGTTATGATACGCAAAATGGAAAAATACTTGTAATTAAAGTTCTAGTGGATAATTTTTTTCTACTTTTTTGTACAGTGAGTAAGAATATAACGCTGAATAAGTATATAATATTGTTTTTATAAAAAAATTATTTTTTCATACGGCCGCTAAACAGCACATGCACCAATCCATTTACTCCATCTAAATAAGCAATTGAGCATTTATTAATTTGTTTCTTAATATTTCGTTTAATTTCTTGATGCTTATATATAGAAATATGCAGGTGAAATATGGTGCAAAAGGGAGAACAGGGGAGATAAGTCAGTAAAATGTGCTAGTGCCAATGGAGATTCGAAAATATACGCTAAAATTGAATTATATTTTGAATTAAAATTCTAGTCGAATTTTTGGTGTAGATACCTATTTTTTCCTGATACGGCCGGCAGTGGTATCATCAGAAGAAGAAGTCAGCGACGTCGAGCCAAGTAGCAACGTTCACGAAGACGCTCCGCAGAGATCGCAGCGAGAGAGACGCCCGCCATGTTGGTCGAGCGACTACGTGATGGGCTAACTAGTGATGATCGTGTAGATCAAGGGGGCGTGTGGTTAGCAAAGTATGACTTACCCCAGCCAGGAATGGATTCATAAAGAAACAGAACCTGAGTTGAAGATCAAATTCCCTAATCAGCTCCCTTAACGTCATCAATCGACGCTTCACGAGCATCTCGGCGGCGCCTTTCGTCTTCACCCTCCTTTTTCCTGTAGCTTTGGACTGGACCCAAGAGAACACAGTGGCTGAGTCGGTCCTCACCTCAACATTCTGTAGCCCCCATTTCAAGGCTAAGTTGATGCCCTTCATAACCGCATCAAGCTCCGCCACATTTATGTGAGCCACATCGTCCTTCTTCCGCAACCAAGCAGCATCTTCTGCAGTGACACCACCTATCTCCAAGGTGACTCCCACTGCTATACTGCTTGCATCACATCACACATCTTCTGCACTGTTGGGTACATGCCAAACACCTCTCACTGGATCCTCCCTCTTCACCTCTTCAATAATCTCTCTCATAATGTCCACAGTCTCTTTATCAACTCCATCCTCCCACTTCACTCCACTAGCTCGCCTTTTGATGTAACTACATGCAGTCCGCAGCCATCCTGCAATCGGGTAATGGCCCACCAGTCTTCCGCATATCGAGAAGAGTTCCCGCCTGCTCAGTTTTTCAGACACCTCCGGGATTTCATTTCCCCTCCGGAACACTAACCTTCCTGTCTGGTCCTTCCTTAGTTGGAGCCCTAATGCCGCTCCCCCCTCCAACGATTCCGGGCGTTTCGCGATTAGCCCAAAGCCGTTGAGGTGCTCTACTACGTCCTTCGCAGTTGCCACCGTCTCATCCACCATGATTGCATCTATGTAGGAACTGGTGGCTCTTCTGACTGCGTCCTCCTTGCTTAGCACCGTTTTGAGGATCGCCGCTATGATCTTTGATGCAGAATTTAGGCCAAAACCTAACCTAGTTAGGCAGTATGTTTGGCCTTTGTATCCGACCAGCTGGTACTTCCAGAATTCCTGCGAAATGTGGATCTGTAGGTATGCAGATTTTAAATCCACAATCGCCGCAGCCTTCTGCATCTGCCTCCACTCTCGCATGGTCTCCGCGCACACGTCCATCACATCGCCTCCCGTGTGACACGCAACGTATGCGTTCAGCTCCCTGAAGTCCAGTACTGGCTGAACCTTTTGCTTTGTGGGCTGAACAACCGCCATTAACGGCAGCACGCCTTCCACCTTCTCCATCCATGGTCTTAAAATCCCCTCTGAGATCCAACGGTCCACCTCCTTCTCAAATTCAATTCTTACGCCTCCTCGCAACGTATGCTCGTAGCATTCCACTCTGTTGTTTAGTACGGGAGGTTCTCCCTTCCATGCCCACTTAACTGTCCATTTATCATCATTAAAGTGTGCCGAGAAATCTTGGTCCTCTATCATGCAACTCTTGTCTGACCCGGCCGTTCCTGTTCCTCTGCCACCTTTTTCGGATCACACACATGCAGCCCCTTGATGTCCTCCAAATCTCACGGTGTTCCTATGTACTGTGACGCCCCCTAGTCGAGCAATTGCGTCCATCCCTAGCACCACATCAACACCCGTGATAATTTTGTTAATAGCAATCGCCTGGATTGTTAGTGACATCCCACATACCATCAACCGAACGACACTTGTGCCATTGCACTTCACCTCTCTGCCGTCAACTGCCGTAATGCTGCTGGTCCCATTGCATGTGTCAACCATGTCTTTGGTGACACGTGTTGAGGTACAGCCCGTGTCGACAAGGGCCTTTGCACTTCGCCCATTCAGGGTCACCTCTACTCGCGGCGACGTACCCTGTAGCACCTTCATCGAATAAGTGGGGTAGCTACCGGCGCAGTACTTCCCCCTGTCCGTTTCCCTGGGGACAGAATCTGCTGATGTGGCCGACTTTCCCACAGCGGTAACACGTGACTTCCGGCTTCGGCTCCCTGCACTCCCTCGCCATATGCGACCCTTGGCATCGGTAGCATCTGCCAGCGAACCTGGGTCTCTGCCACAGCCCTCTCGGCTCTTCATCCTTCACAATCTCCTGCTGCAGTTTGCTTCGTTGAGCGACAGCTACGCTTCCCTGCTCACGCACTTTTTGCCTGGCCAGCACCCTAGCCTGTGTAATCAACTCCGCCACCTCCATGGTATTTACACCAGGCAGTTGCTGCAGAGCTATGGAAATATGGTCTGGGAAGCCATTGATGAAGGCCATCTTAACCATCCGTCGAAGGCCTCCTCCATTGAATCCTGCTAGTCCCGCCAACCTCCGGATGTTGTTGGCGAAAACATCGACAGACTCTCCGGTCCACACTATATGGCTTAGTTTGCCATATGCCACAAATGATCCTTCAGTAAAGGCTTCCTTCAACTTCTCCTCAATGGCGTCTGCAGACAACCGATCCTTTTCCCGCATCTCCAAATATAGGGCCAGAGCCTCACCATCAAGATACAGCGGTATCAAGCTGGCCACATCCGCAATGTCCTGCAACTTAGCGACAAGTTTTACCTTGCTCAGCCAGGCTACAGAGAACGTCTTCAGCATTTCACTGCTGATCCTCTTTCCTGCCATAGTTCTTGCCGAAATAGCTTGTAATTATATTTTTCTTTCTCCTGATTTCCTCGTGTCCGTACTCCTTATCGCAACAAAATGTTACCACGGTCTTGCTCTGCCAAATGATATCTCTCCGAACAGTTTTTCATCCAGCGCACACACCAACGTAGTCACCAACTCATAGTCGCCCACTTCCTTCAAAACATTCCCCTTTTATTGCCAGTGACATTGCACTCATGCAAATGAGCAGTGAGCTCTTCTGCCAGAGAGATCAGGAAGTAATGGGAGGTGTTTGCTATAACTAGCCATTTCACTCAGGTTCTGTTTCTTTATGAATCCATTCCTGGCTGGGGTAAGTCATACTTTGCTAACCACAGAACTGCGATTTTCACCGGTGTAGCTACGTGTTTTTTATATGTGCCCTGATCTATAAAAGCACTGAAAACACTTTTAACATTAGTGTCTGAGGACACGAAGTGAGTTACAATAACGATGGAATATCTGTAGAAAAGAAAACACGAAAATTTGAATGAATCAGCATTGTACGACTTTTGAGCAGCTCAATTCCATTGGTGGTTAGGGTTACTGTTGGTGGTGTTACTTTCCCCAGTTTGTTTCCAGAATCGGGTACTGAGCGAAGG
>OY744529.1:39145212-39257712 GCA_963556195.1 Sepiola atlantica | reverse complement strand
ATTTATTTTTTCTGATTTAATTTTCAGATATGCCTTATTTACAATATGTCTTCAAACTAAAATTGCTTATCAGCGATTCTTTAGGCTACATGATTGTAAATTTATGGAAGGAAGAAGCAGTAAGTAACATTTTCTTTTCTCAAAAACATGTCTTCTATTTGGATTATTCGGACTATTATTCTCATTTTGGATGTTATTCTCAACGTTTAAGCCAATGTAACGTCCGACCTTCTTCAGGTGTATCTTGTCAAACTCGGAAATTTATATGAAATTCAGAACTGAATCTTTTATTTAATCCATAAGGTAGATTGTTCTCATTCCGTCAGCCATTAACGGGTAGAAGTCTTAAGTGATTTTTTTTAATATCGCCTGTAGTGAGGATTGAATCTTGAACCTCTAGAAGACTGTCACTTAGAGCTGATTGTTACTGATTCCTGAGTTCAACAAGTTGCATGCGAAGAAGGTGGGAGTTTAGATGGGTTGAAACATTATTAGAATAATAGTCCAGATAATCCAAATAATAAAAATAAAAAATCCTCATCTCAAAAGTTACGAAATATAATATGTCTTCTATTTGTTGTGTACATGTTAAATTTAATTACTTTTATTGTTTTCATTGTTTTTTCTTTAAAATGAAAAATCTGTTAAAAATTCAATGGAACATTCCGTTTATTACTCTCATATAGAAGACATGTGTAATGCAAATATCTTTTTTAACAAAAGATTGTTTTAAAAATGTTATTTTAATGATTAATTTCCATTTGTTTAAAGATTAATTTCCATTTGTTAAAAGATTAATTTCCATTTGTTTAACGATTAATTGGTCCCCCGATTTATAAAATCAGGGGACTTATGTTTTGAGGCCCGTCCGTCCGGATTTTTCTCCGCAACCATCCATTGAATTTCTCTGAAATTTTGCATGAAGTTGTAACTTTAGTCAGGTTAGAAAGTGACATTCTCCGATTTTTGAAACAAAATCTGGTTAGCCCCCCAGGGGGTCAAAAGGCCCCGAAATGGTAAAAAATGACATTTTTTGCCCCATAACTTTTCATCCATCCATTCAATTTCTCTGAAACTTGGCCAAAATGTGGAGGCAATTGTTCCTAATAGAAAATAAGTATCACTTACCTTGGAAAAAATCTGGTTTGCGCCCTCAGGGGGTCAAAAGTCCCCAAAATGGAAAAAAATGACCCTTTTCTCCCATAACGTTTGATCCATCCATTCAATTTTTCTAAAACTTGGCCAAACTGTAGAGGCAATTGTTCCGGATATAAAATGAGCATCCTTGACCTCAGAAAAATTCTGGTTCGCGCCCCCAGGGGGTCAAAGGGGGGTCAAAAATGCCCCAAATTGCCCAAATTTATTGCATTTTACACTTGTCACATCGAGTCACATACAGAGGAGGACCACGCATGCGCGGCTTGTCTCCATTTGTTTAACAATTAATTTCCATTTGTTAAAAGATTAATTTCCATTTGTTTAAAAATTAATTTCCATTTGTTAAATAAGATTGAACAAAGAATGAAGTGTGGAAATCAAATACGTAATAAGCAAAAAGATAATCAACTTTTTATCATGTTTCTTTTGTGAAAACAAGAAATGATGAACATTTTTTATCTAATTACAAAAGTTGAATAATGTATTAACCAAAATAAAATGAGAATAACGACTTTATAAAATATCATGAGAAAAATAAAGTTGATTTTTAAATCAGACCTCCATGTTTCAAAACATAAATCATAAATGTATTTATCTTGAAATCCATGTTCCAAAATGCGAGACCTCCATGTTCCACAATTCGAGACCTGCATGTTCCACAATGCGAGACCTCCATGTTTCACAATTCGAGACCTCCATGTTCAATAACATTAGTAATAAATATATTTATCTTGAAGAGTAAATGCTAGTATGTTTGAAATTCTTGTTTCTCTTTCTCAACGAGTTTGTATCTTTCAGGTCAAATTCTTTGATGGTTTGACGCCCCAAATGGTGATAAACGACAAAGATGCTTACAATCGTCTATTAGATTTCTTCCACCTGATGTGCCCGGACGGGAAAGTCTTGTCTCAACGACCAATGATGGAATGTTGTATCAAATCTTATTTAAATCGAGAAACTTCTTTGGTTTGTTATCAATTGTTCGATACAACTCTTGTTAAGTAAAAATGGAGAAATGATTCTGATTTTCTTTGTTCAATTGTTTTTTTTTAATTATTCATTGCAAAAATATATTTTAATAATTTACTTGACTGTAAATCCGGTCTGCGAAAACCTTCACACATTAAAGTTTTAAATGACTTGTTTCTTTTGTTTTTGTTTTTTGTTTTTATTATTCTGCATTTATGAAAAGAAAATGAAAAGGTTTTTGTGAATTTTAATTTTTACACTCAATTGCTTTTTGTTTTTGTTTCTTTTATTTTTTTTACTGATGAATCTCCACTTATCAAGGCTAAAAGACACTCTTTTTTTTCTTCTTCTTCTGTATCTTCTTTTTTTCTTCTTCTTCTTTTTCTTTTTCTTCTTCTTGCATATGTCTTTTTAGACCTTCAGCTCAGTTGCAGCCAGCCAGTCCAGAGTTTCATCGTCCAGGCTAATAAGGACCGGATGGCCATTTGGTGACGGGTGTTTGGGCAGCTGGTGTGACGTGTTCCACGGTCTGCAGGGGGTCCCCACATTCGGATTGGGCACTATCCGTGAGGCCCCACCTCTTCATCGACTCGCCAAGGCGTCCCACGCCTGTCCTCAGGCGATTGAGCATTGTCCACTGCTTTTGCGGCAGATGCTGGCCAGAACATCTGTGGGGTCCTTGATATAATGGTGAAGCCTGGATGGTTCTACTGTCTTCCACTGTTCCCTCCATCTTGCTGGTGTCAGCTGGTGTTGTGCGGAGCAGTTCCTGGGCTTGTAAGGTGAATGGGTGCTGGGACTTAAGGCACTTGCGCCGAGGTATTTCTGTGACTATCTTGTGGAGAAGATAGGATTCACTCATCTGTGCCTTCCGGGCGAGGGCCAGCATGGCTACTTCTTGTCTGATATCGGCTGGAGCAATACCGGTGAAGAGAGGCAGTTGGTGAGTTTGGTTTTCTTCGTCGTAATTTATCGACTGTCAGTCTTCAATATAGTGTTTGGCAGTTATCGCTTCGTCAACTCTCGGGCGCTTCTGTAATATGCTCGAACGTTGACAACGCGAAATCACGGAAATGTGGTGTGTCATCTATAAGAGTACCATTTTTGGTGTACACTTATATTTTTCACTGATAAGTAAGTATATACATAAGTTTTCCTGATATTTTATTTTGAACTGTCATATTTCACTTGAGTCTCTATAAATAAGCGATGATTTTTTTTGTGTATCTGTGAAAAAAAAAATAAAATGCAATTCTATGCGTGTTGTTTAAGTGTCACTATGAATATACGAACGGATAAAACATCCGATGGTATGAGATTAAAAATGGAAAAAGCAGAAGATCTGTGAGCTCAACGTTTCGCTCAACTGTAACGTGGGCTTTATCAAGAGAGAACAAAAAATGCTAAAAATGACAAAAGACGAGTAAGTCTGTAAATTATGGTAAATTTATATAGTGGTAGGGTTTTAAATTTATGTAGAGAGGGAAGATATGCAAATATGTACAATCACAGATAAATACATGACATACATACATATATATATATATATATATATATATATGTGTGTGTGTGTGTTTGTAATCTCAAAGTATTTTCGAAAAAGAAAGAAAGTTTCAAGTTTACGTGTTGATGGAATTGAACTGCTCTTTGTGGAAAGGAGTTTGATGTTCGGTTGAAAGAATAGCAGCAGCAGCCCCTCCCTCATCCTTACCGGTAGGGGCGGTGGCAACATAGTAGCGTCAGAGATATGCCGTCTGGAACACCGGTTCCTGGCAGGGTGACTCATGGAGGAAAGGACTTGTGAAAATCCAGGAGGAATCAATTTCAAGATCCGTCATCCTCTGATTGTCTCTACGTTTGTGGCAAACAATTAACTTTTTGGGGATTGGAACAACAAATCCATGGAGCTAGGATAACAAAGTTGCTTTTGCACATGTGTAACTGCCATTCCTTTGTGTGTTATGGACCACACCTTCCCCGACTTTGTATGCAACTTCTGGGCCTTGCGGCTCTCTGTGTCGGAGATGAAGCTGCAATCTTGCATCGTCATCATCATCATATTCAGTTTAACATCCGTTTTTACATGCTGGCATGTGTTGTACGAAGATGACAAAAACTATCCATGCATAATATATCAAGAAGTGGAATTTTGAAGGCAGTTACAATACAACTTGGTAGAAAACACTGTTGGATACAAGACAAGATAAACAGATCAAATGACAATATTGAAGAATTGAATAATTTTCAAATAAATATTTATTTAGCAACGTAGGATGGTATGGGTTGTGTCATATTCTTTAAATTTTCGAGGTAAACCTCCTTTTCAGAAAGAAAGCACCACTCAATCGAAGTGTGTTTTCGCCTGGAAGTCGGTAAAAAATATAAATCAAAAACATGGTCATTAAAACTCGTAAAATCTAGGTTAATAACTAAAAAGTAAAACACAAATCGAAACAAAAAATGTGATCCACTAATGGGCATCTCGGTAAAACCACAATATGCAAAGAAGACAAAAAAATAAATAATTGCAAAATTTCATCAATAAATTGTTTAAAATTGTCAGTTTTGTTTCTCTACTTTTTGTTATCACAGATTCTTTTTAAAAATCTCATCTGAAAGTTCCCAATACTGTTCATAGAATTCCTTCTTCTTAGGGTGTCAAGTTTTCCATTTAAAATTTTCCGTAATCCCGTTTCAACTTTGGAAATTCCTTTTTTCTTTCTCCATTTTTATAGTATTTTATAATTATAATTATTAATTTCATGATTAAAACAGAATTCAAAGTTGCATTACATCTAAAGAAATAAACAAAAAAAAAACAATTGCCGTGATCTTCCAATTTATACATAAACGTTATTTTTCTATCCTGACATCCCCACTTAAGTAATGATCCTCAAATCAATCTTGTTTTTCTAATAAGTCATCACTTATCAAGACCACAAGTTACTCAAGGATAAGGTTTAATGAAATCGAATGATAGCGAGTTAAAAGGTGAAGAACCTCACGAGAGGATTGAAGATGATTAATGGAATGAACTAAGTTTGGTTACTTGTGGAGATGGTAGACGACAGGAATCTGTTGACATTGGATTTGAAGACGACTATCTTGTAGTCTGCAGGGAAGCTATTCCGTGGTAATGTTCCATAGATGAGCAGCACTTGTGAAGAAACTCAGCTGACACACAAAAATAAAAAAGGAAAGTTATTTTTCATTATAGTAGAAAAGCGAGTTCGTGCTGTGAATGTTTTGCAAGGAGGTACCAGAGATTGGAGCTCAGCCGAGCACCTTCTATGAAAATAATGATGGAGTAGAGAGAGACTAGCAACGTCTCTTCTGTAATAAAGTGTCTGTAATGAATGGAAGAAATCATCCCCTACTAGATTTCGGAGTTGATTTTGAACTGTGTTTTGAAGAGTGTTCTTAGTTGCGCCTCACAAGATGTGGCAACAGTACCTCCCCATCTTGGGATGTATTTGACTTTTATACAGGTGAAGGATTGCATCAGGAGTCAGATACTTTCTTGAACAGTAGAATGATTTGGTAAAATAGTCGTTTCCCAGCCAAAATGGCGGACAATGAATTGGCTGCTTTTTTCCCCGACCTCACAAATGAGTAAGTAAACCCAAATAAATTGTTTGGGATTAATTTCCTAGCTGTATTTCCTTTAAAATAATTTAAGGTAAATTTGAAATTAGTCCCAAACAATTTATTTGGGTTTACTTACTCATTTGTGAGGTAGGAAAAAAGCAGCCAATTCATTGTCCGATATTTTGGCTGGGAAACGACTAATTTACCAATGATTTGATCATTATTTTCTAGCGACCTTAACAATAGATTGGATGTAAGTTTTTCATTTTAGATCTTATCAAAGCAAGAAGCTTCCCCAAGGAGAGAACCGTTCATTTCGACTGAGAGGGGGGGGGGGGGAACAAGGATCCAAGCATTGGTGATGGAAGGAGAGAAACTTGGTTTTAGAGGTGTTAAAAGTAGCAAGGGAATTTTTATGCCATTGCACCATGTGCAATTAGTGTTAGGACGATTAATCAGAATCGGAGATCGAAAAAATCGAAACTTTTGGCGTATCGGAATCGGGAATATGGAAAAAAATCGGTATTGTATCAGAATCTGGAAACATATTGGAATCGTCCCATCACTACTCCAGATGAAACGAGAGAGAATCAGCAAGAATTTTATCACCAATGCTTTTTGGGGTGCTGCCATAGACAGTTGTGTTATCTGCGTAGATGTCAACATACGATCTCAGAATATGATTTTGAAGATCAGGAAGAGGGTTGGGCCCAGGATAGTGCTTTTTGAGGTGCTGCCATAGACACCTGCATTGATACTATGTCTTTCAGAGTTCTGCCCATCAACACTTAATATAGATTATAGATATATATTTATGGACCTATCGAATAGGTTGTGAGAACATTGCTATATATTCCATAGCTTGGAAGTTTGTGACGCAACCATTTGTGCCAATCCCTATTAAAGGACTTTGATATGTCGAGAGCTTTTGCTCTAGAAATAAAGCCCTCATCAAAAGATTCACTGATTCTGTGTGATATTACTGTTAACATATCAGCAGTTGACCTTGCAGGACGAAATCCATATTGCTTGTTACTAAGTAGATTGTTTTTGCTGAGGTGAAAACAATAACTCGTTCATGTTTTCTCACATTTGAGAAATCTAGACATTATATAGAGGATAATCTCTATATCGTAGTTGTCAGTCCGCATCTATTTATCCTGTTAGCTAGGAGCAAAGTGTAGTATCTGTTCTGATACTATACTTCATCTTTTCTGTCCTCGGTCAGACGGAAGTAATTTTACTTTTTATCCAAATTCAGAGTGCCCCTTTTTGGTGAGCTGGATTTCTCCACATTAAAAACCGAATTTAATGATTTAATAACTGCAGTTAGGAAAATTCGGCAATGGAAAATTCGGGTTGAAATAATAACATTATTCAGAAAGCCATTCTTGATATGGGGAGAGGGGCTTTGTTAACTATTCTGTACTTTCATCTAACAATTTAATAAACAAAAAAAGATATTGTAAAAATTGAATTTGACTTGAAAATCTTGTCTAAAAAATAGCCCGGTCCGTAAACTGCCCAAGTACCAAAAAGATAATACAAGAATTGTTCTTTATTAGTGAGGAGGGAGGAAGGGGTATCCCCGTACTTACAATTATATCCCCCGCAAGAACGGTTCTAAAATCTATTTGTAATCGATATTTATTCTATAATTGCCGAATTTTCCTACTCTGCAAAAATTGACGAATTTTCCGGGCACCCTAAAACTCTGTCCTTATGGGGAGTCAAGTAAATAGTCAAGTTAGGGAGTGTGTCATCGTCTCTCGCACATACATCACATGGTATTCCCTAATGGTTACCCACTTAGTACTGAACAAGGCTCAGCGTCGCTTAACTTTGGTGGTCTAATGAGAACGGGTCTATCACTAATTATCTCATATAATGACTTTGTTGCTACCGAGCTGAGATATAGATCAATTCAGTCCACCCTCCCAGGCTTTAATTTCTCTCTTGTAAGGAGTTAGTTTATTTATTTATTTTTTTTTAGATTTTTATGTGAACGTGGCTTCCGGTTAAATTTATGACGTCACGTCCGCTACGGATGACCACAAATGAAAAAAAAAAAGGTTTTGTTTATGCGATTTTCATAAATTAGTTTTGTTTATGCGATTTTTTTTTTATTAGTATTGTTCCTTCGAATTATAGTTTAATAATAATATTCACACCAATCGTGTGGAAGGTAGCTGGAGTCTGTGTAAAACAAAATTTAGGGCCATGCGAGGAACTAGCAGGGGAAAGTTTACTAGTCACCTGCAAGAGTTTCTTTGGTGGCGGCGGCAAACGAAAAACAATTTTTTTGGAAACATTTTATATGAGATTAGAAAATGTTATGAATTGTAATAAAAAAGAACTTTTGGTTGATAATTTGTTTGTCAAAATTAATTTCTTAAAATCTAATTTTTTGTCAAATATTAAAAAAAATAACTTTCGGTTCGTAAAATGTCATTTTTTGTCAAATGTCATTTTCTGTCAAATATTAAAAAAAATAACTTTCGGTTGATAATTTGTTAAAAGTAATCTAATAAAATGTTTAATTATTGTAGCATATGTTTTTATTTATTTCAAACATTTACATTAATAAGAAAATGTGTATTTTTTTCAATGGAAATAGTATTTGTTTATTACTAAACTAAAAAAAAAATTAAACAAATTTATTGTTATTATTAAACTATAATTCGAAGGAACAGTACTTATAAATCGCATAAACAAGAAAGTCTAACAACAACGGTTTTTTTTTTTTTACATTTGTGGTCATCCGTAGCGGACGTGACGCCATAAATTTACCCGGAAGCCACGTTCACATAAAAAAAAAACGTGTATCTTTTACAATAATCTGCAGAGTCGCCAACGGTGTCCAAAACGGTGTCCATGTAAACAGCCTCAACAAATATCCGCACGCGCGGATATTTGTTGAGGCTGTTTACATGTAATTTGTCCAAAAAAGTAGAAACTTTTTTTTTTTTTTTTTAGGGGTCGAAATACGAGTGGTGAGATTCGGTGGCCAACAAATGCGTGCTCACTTTACGTATAACTTATATAGGAAAGTGATCCCTCACCCCTCCTAACATCTAAAATAATAAAAAAATTCATTTTTTTTTTCATAGCGGATATTTGTTATGGATGGCTGTTTACATATAATTTGCCAAAAAAAGTAGAAACTTTTTTTTTAGGGGTCGAAACACGAGTGGTGAGATTCGGTGGCCAAGAAATGCGTGCTCACTTTACGTATAACTTATATAGGAAAGTGACCCGCCCTCCTAAAATCTAAAATAATAAAAATTTTCATTATTTTTTTTCATAGCGGATATTTGTTAAGGCTGTTTATATGTAATTTGCCCCAAAAAGTAGAAACTTTTTTTTTTATGGGGTCGAAATACGAAAGGTGCACTTCTATAAATTTACCATAAAATGTAGGTGCTTATTGCCCTTGGCTATTCCATCGATCGCTCACACCCAAAATGTCGGCGAATAGACGTTGTACATCGCCCTTATGGAAATGGAAAAATCGTTCTAATTAAAGTTCTACTTGATATTTTTACATTCTTTTGCGTACCGTAAGTGAGAAACTATGCATGAGTAAGTACATTAAAATACTGATTTTACATGAAAATAATTTTTTCCAGGGACCCTGTTGTAAATAAGCACCAAGAATTTATTGTTTTTTTTTTGCACGTATTTTTACTAAAACAAAATGGCCGCCCAGCCTTACCTTGTTACGACCCCCCACCCACCCACCTCATCGCTTGTCCAATATTCGTGTGACAAAAATATTGATTTCTAATAAATAGCAGTTGAAACGGCTTAAAAATACAAACAAATGTCACAGATAAGTTGGAAAATAACTTTTATCGGCTACAGTTACTTTTATTTGTTGTATATTTGTTTGGCACATGTTCGTCTTTTCCCACAGTCCGTTTTTCACAACTTTTTACTGACCAGTTTTTTTTTTCTTTTTTCGGTATACACTTACCTATCAGGCTGCTAGAGAATTCTGGGATTTTTGGAAAAATATTTCAAATATTTTACATTTTAGGAGGGGGGATCAGTTTCCAATGTTAATTCAACGTAGACTGATCCCCCTCTTTTTGACCATCTCAATTTTAAAAAAAATCTTTTTCGGTGTACAATTACCTATCATGTCAGTAGAGAATTCCGGAGTTTTTTTAAAAGAAATTTTTAAAAAATTGAGATTTTAAGACGGGGGATCAGTTTTCAATGTAAATTCAACATAGATTGATCCTCCTCTTTTTAACCATCTCAAATTTTTAAAATTATTCTTCTGCTTACAATTACCTATCATGTCGCGAGAGAATTCCGGGGTTTTGGGAAATAAATTTTTAAAAATTGAGATTTTAAGACGTAAAAAGTTGTGAAACACGGACTATGGTAAAAGACGAACAAGACTGATCCCCCGTCTTAAAATCTCAATTTTTAAAAATTTATTTCCAAAAACCTCGGAATTCTTTCGCGACATGATAGGTAATTGTAAGTAGAAAAATATTTTTTTAAATTTGAGATGGTCATAAAGAGGGGGATCAGTCTATGTTGAATTTACATTGAAAACTGATCCCCCGTCTTAAAATCTCAATTTTTTGAAATTTCTTTCCAAAAACCGCGGAATTCTCTATTGACATGATAGGTAATTGTACACGGAAAAAGATTTTTTTTTAAATTGAGATGGTCAAAAAGAGGGGGATCAGTCTACGTTGAATTAACATTGGAAACTGATCCCTCCTCCTAAAATGTAAAATATTTGAAAAAACTTTCCAAAAACCCTGGAATTCTCTAGCAGCCTGATAGGTAAGTGTACACTGTACACCGAAAAAAAAAACTGGTCAGTAAAAAGTAGTGAAAAACGGACTGTGGGAAAAGACGAACATGTGCCATTTGTTTTTATAGCGTTTTCACTCTGCGGATTATTGTAAAAGATACCCAAAAAGCCGTTTATTGCTATTCGTCTGAGGCGCCCCTACCGGAGAATGCCGACAAGGCTGTTCAGACATTTTGTGTAGGCCAGAGTGCATTTCATCTAGTGCGCTGGCTTTTCAAAACATCACCTGACCTTGTGTCTTACCTCCTGCAGAGGAAGTAAATAAATATATAATTGATTAGTATTAAATAAATGGCAGTAGTAAAATGACAAAGGTTATACTATAGTTAGTATAGTCGATTAAAATACTTACTTCCGGTGTGTATATTTCTATAGTTAAAGTTTCGTATAAAATAATATTTTTTGAATTAATTATTTTTCTAAAACACGTAAAGTATTTTTAATTTAGTAAAATATATTCATTCTTTTTGTTGAAAATTAATTTTTTTATATTTTCAGAGAAAATATTTTTATTCTGTAGAATTCGAAACTGCGGTTGTTGATTACAAACGTAGCTCTGCTCATTTTGAAAGTCATCGTTTTTGTTTTATTTGTTTTTGTTCTAAATTTTCTTCTTGCAAATTTTTATTTTTCCCATTTCAATTTTCTTGTTCGCTAAATCTCGATTTTTTAAACAATTCTTTAATAGTTGAGAATGTCTTTTTTGGCTTTATTTATATTTGCCATATATTTAAAACCCTCCTTTTATTCTTTAAAACTTTTATAGAATAAAGGCGGGATTTATTTGCATTTAAATATAGAAGAGTAGGCGTTCCAGAAGGGTTCATAACCGCGCTGACTTCCGGTTTGTACTGCAGTAAATTTCAAGTACGGATGATCATAAGTGATAAAAAAAACCTTTTTCTTTTTTTAACGGAAAGTTAGAATTGTATTTTTATTATAATAAAATAAGTTGTTAGCAAAATAAATTACCAATTATATGTTTGTTTGTTTTTTAATGAAAATATAACAAATCTTTAATAAAAAAAATCTTTTTTATGAATCAAATATGCTGAAATGTCTTTTTATTGATATAAATAAAGTTTTGAAAGGTCTTGTATTTTGATAATGATAAAAATGATAAAACAACGACAATGATAAAAAATAATAAAATTCATATAAAGTTTAGACTTCACAAATACATTTTATTAATAATGTAAGTGTTTGAAATAAATACAAAAGTATGATTTCGGAAAAAATAAATCAAAATTGTTTTTGATTTTACGTCAACTTTGGAAGTTTTTACTAAATTGTTATAAAATATTTGCTTAAAAAATTACTATTAAAATACTAAGCTATTTTATTATATTTTCATAAAAAATCAAAACACATATATTATGCTGCTGTTTCACAAAATACAAGACATTTCAAAACTTTATTTATATCAATAAAAATAAGAGATTTCAACATATTTGATTCATAAAAAAGATTTTATATTAAAGATTTGTTATATTTTCATAAAAAATCAAACAGAAGACATTTCAACATATTTGATTCATAAAAAAATTGTTATATTTTCATTAAAAAAACTTATTTTATTATAATAAAAATACAATTCTAAATTTTCCGTTAAAAAAAGAAAGTTTTTTTTATCATTTATGATCATCCGTACTTGCAATTTACTGCAGGATAAACCGGAAGTCAGCGCGGTCGTGAACCTTTCTGGAACGTCGAAGAATAGTGCATTCTCATGTATTTTTAAATTCTCACGAGGTTTTATTAAATATTAATTAAAATCCCTTCATCTGCTGTCCCTTTTAGATTTTTTTTGTGTCATTATACTTTGCTTTTTTGTGTGTCATTATACTTTGCTTTTTTGTGTGTCATTATGCTTTGCTTTTTTTTGTGTCATTATGCTTTGCTTTTTTTTGTGTCATTATGCTTTGCTTTTTTTTTGTGTCATTATGCTTTGCTTTTTTTGTGTGTCATTATGCTTTGCTTTTTTTTTGTGTCATTATGCTTTGCTTTTTTTGTGTCATTATGCTTTGCTTTTTATTGTGTCATTATGCTTTGCTTTTTTTTTGTGTCATTATACTTTGCTTTTTTTTGTGTCATTATGCTTTGCTTTTTTTGTGTCATTATGCTTTGCTTTTTTTGTGTGTCATTATGCTTTGCTTTTTTTTTGTGTCATTATACTTTGCTTTTTTTTGTGTCATTATGCTTTGCTTTTTTTTTGTGTCATTATGCTTTGCTTTTTTTGTGTGTCATTATGCTTTGCTTTTTTTTGTCATTATGCTTTGCTTTTTTTTTGTGTCATTATGCTTTGCTTTTTTTTGTGTCATTATGCTTTGCTTTTTTTTTGTGTCATTATGCTTTGCTTTTTTTGTGTGTCATTATGCTTTGCTTTTTTTTTGTCATTATGCTTTGCTTTTTTTTTGTGTCATTATACTTTGCTTTTTTTTTGTGTCATTATGCTTTGCTTTTTGTGTGTCATTATACTTTGCTTTTTTTGTGTGTCATTATACTTTGCTTTTTTTTTGTGTCATTATGCTTTGCTTTTTTTGTGTCATTATGCTTTGCTTTTTTTTGTGTCATTATGCTTTGCTTTTTTTTGTGTCATTATGCTTTGCTTTTTTTTTGTGTCATTATGCTTTGCTTTTTTTGTGTGTCATTATACTTTGCTTTTTTTTTGTGTCATTATGCTTTGCTTTTTTTGTGTCATTATGCTTTGCTTTTTTTTGTGTCATTATGCTTTGCTTTTTTTGTGTCATTATGCTTTGCTTTTTTTGTGTGTCATTATGCTTTGCTTTTTTTTTGTGTCATTATACTTTGCTTTTTTTTGTGTCATTATGCTTTGCTTTTTTTTTGTGTCATTATGCTTTGCTTTTTTTGTGTGTCATTATGCTTTGCTTTTTTTTGTCATTATGCTTTGCTTTTTTTTTGTGTCATTATGCTTTGCTTTTTTTTGTGTCATTATGCTTTGCTTTTTTTTTGTGTCATTATGCTTTGCTTTTTTTGTGTGTCATTATGCTTTGCTTTTTTTTTGTCATTATGCTTTGCTTTTTTTTTGTGTCATTATACTTTGCTTTTTTTTTGTGTCATTATGCTTTGCTTTTTGTGTGTCATTATACTTTGCTTTTTTTGTGTGTCATTATACTTTGCTTTTTTTTTGTGTCATTATGCTTTGCTTTTTTTGTGTCATTATGCTTTGCTTTTTTTTGTGTCATTATGCTTTGCTTTTTTTTGTGTCATTATGCTTTGCTTTTTTTTTGTGTCATTATGCTTTGCTTTTTTTGTGTGTCATTATGCTTTGCTTTTTTTTTGTCATTATGCTTTGCTTTTTTTGTGTCATTATGCTTTGCTTTTTTTTCTTACTGATTAGTCACTACTTATAAGAATTGTTTATTGACATTAAATTTGAACGGTACCGTGTGGTATCCCCCAGGGAAGCAATCTTGTGAGGGGTATCTTTTACAATAATCAACACAACGAGAACGGGATCCAAAAAAACAAATATACAACGAATAAATGTGACCGTAGCCCATAAAACTTATTTTCCGACTTACCTATGACATTTGTTTGTATTTTTAAGTATTTTTAATGGATTTTATTAGATATCAAAATTTATCTCCATTTTACATTCACGAAAGTTGGAAATTTGGCAAGACAAGATGGCTGCCGACATTTTTTTTTCTCAACCTACTTTTAATTAAGTCATCGAAACTAAAATATATTGTAAATTACATTCAAAGTCACCCGCAAAAAAAACAAGACTAATGTATCAAAGTTTTGGAAAAAGTGCGCTTTGATTATGAGTCCCAGTAAAAAACAACGCATAACACGTAACTCTTGACAACAAGAAAAAGATTCGGAGACCAAAGAGGGAAAAAAATGTGGCAAAGTCTTCCACAGATGGCAAATTCTTCGAAAAAAAACTCTGTTCTCGGAAATTCTGTTTCATGTTAGGCACACGGAGGAAGAAAAGACATTTCGGTTATATTGAAGCCGTTAGCTCCCCAAAATGGCTGCCAAATTTTAGCAACTAGTTCTGTCTGATTTTCTTTGCAGTGACAGAACACATTATTCTATGACGAAGGTTGGAAATAGGGATATATACGGGCGTGCATGCATATTAAATATAAATGGAAACAAATATTGAGGAATATTAGGGTCACCAGCTAGCAAGTGCTAAATTAACATAAACATAGTTGTAAAGAAAAAAATCAAGGAAAACATTAAATCACAAAACATTTTGAATATAAGAGTAATTCTTTGTCAGTAAATGTTCATTTTATAAAGTTTATACAACTCTTGTTTTTGGTAAGAAAATGTTCAGTGAATAAGAAGACACGAGGGCCAAGGATGTATATGTCTATATATATTTGTTGGTGTGAATATGCGTGTATGAGTAATATGCGTATGTGAGTATTAGATAATGCGGCATTGTGTAAGTATGCGTAGGTTTATCTTGTTCTGTTAGTGCGTGTAAGTGGGTAGCAATTTGCTTCTGTTCTCCTGACCTCTTGTCAGTGCGTGTGTAGATGTGCGCGAGGTGAGAAAAGCTTGTACGTGCGTTTTGAAATGTTCTCTTTTCTTCTTGCCTCCCCAGCAAAAGGCACAGGAGGGAAGGGGTGTTGAGCATAAATTATTGGTCTTTTTGAGGTGCATCGGGTTGGATTTGTATGGCAAACTCTGATTTTGTTGACCCGGTCACTGCTTTTAAAGGCTTTGTTAATTTGACATAGGCTTGCTAGATTTTGGGTTCAAAACGATATCCATTGGTTGAAAAATATATTGAGTTAACACGTTCCTGTGAAAACTCACTTGCTTTTGGAAGTGAAGAGGAAAGCGTATCGAAAAAACCAGATAAAGGATAAAGTAAGAGGGTAGCTATTCAAGTCATTCGCTTTTTGGCGTTCGTTTGAATCGCACCACAAATCCACCCGCGCTTTTTCAATATTTACCCACCACTCGTTTTGGCATTTTCTTTTTCTGTGCACACTATTATGGCGCTAGAGAATTCGGCAATATGTTACAATATCCAATAGAACAAAAAAGGAGTGAAAAAAAAACAAATCGGCAACAAATAAATGTTACCAAAGGCAAGATAAGTTACTCTTCTACCTACCTGAATAAGTTTTTTGTGTTTTAACTTATTTTAAAGCGTTTTTTAGTTCAGTAAAAAAAAAGTATGTTCAACTCTGTCAAGTTAGAACAAAAAAAATAATAGCTGCTATTTGGCGGCACGTGGAGCCTCGATAATCGCTCAAAATTCGAAAATTAAACAAAAATACTGGTAATAAAAACATACGGCTCGGTTAAACATTACATTGTCGCACGATTTGTGACGTTTATTTTCTCAGGAATGGGGAGTCAGGCACAGGCCATCAGAATTGCGACTCCAAAATTTCTTATACCAATAAAAAAAATAAACTCTGGCTTTAAAATGGTTTCGTCTCTGACATTGTTATTGATCATTCAAACTATGCTTATGGTTTAGTGTCTTCTTTACTAATCATGTTTTTAATAAAAAAAACATTTTTTGTCAAAGTTTGAATTGAAATGTATAGATCATAAATTTGGAAAGATATACGATAACATAGTTTATTGGTCAATTGGGGAGAAGAAAATTAATGAGAAATGTCTTCTTTGACCTTTCATGACCTTCCGAGTTTGTATAGGCCACCTTTAAATAGCCTCGAATTCATTCAAATCATGTGATTTGAAAAATATGAAAGGAAATTTAATAAAAAATAAGTGAAAAGTATGAATAGTGTAGGCGTATTAAAAAGAGCGACTGTCATATAATTGTGATTTTTTAATAACATCATTCTCATCTGTTATTCTGTCAATCTAGAATGTCAAAAGAAAATATTTGAAATAGCCATTCAATTCAAAACACCCCAAAAGAAAAGAAACTGTTGAAGCAGGCATACCTTATTTAGAGGTTGAAAATGTAGAGTAGCTAACAGACAATAATAAGAGTGAAAAAAATGAAATAATAACTGTGATAGAAAGGAATAGATACTCTATGATGAAGACTTCCCGGTGTAAGTGTAATTATAAAAAGTGAACGAAAAGAAAACGTATTTTGCGAAAGCACACACCTAGAATTAGCCTAAATGACTGTCGAAGCAGATTGACATATGCAAGTTTTGTTAAGAAAGCTTGTAGGGTTAATGAAATAGGGTAAAATCACTTTACTTTATCATAAGGAATGCCTACAAAAGACAGTCATTAATCTATAAATATTTGAAAATATAAAAATATTGAAGCATAAAAACTTTTACCAAAATGACTGAATTTGGTATCAAATGAACCTCAAAAAGGGTTGATATGCCATAAAACAAAACAATCAAATTATCAAGAATGTGAGTTCTCCGCTTTTTAATGGAATTACTATTTTTTTCTATCAAGTAAAGTCAGATTTCCGATTAAATCATGCGTCTCCCATGGGTATGAGTTATCAACTTTTTGGCTGAAATCCATTTTTTTTAAATAAGAAAAAGCTGATTTCTGCCAAGTTGCTAGGGCCTTAATACCTTATTTTTTTGTCTCTATTTGGCTGGATTTTATCTCTCTTTCTTTTTTTCTTTATTCGTCTTCTTCTCGTCTTGCATTGCCTTCCTTTTCCCTCTTGTGACAGTTTTCTCTAAAAACTAAAAATGCTAATTTTTCTGTGAAGGCCACATTCAAAATGGAGGTAGGGCAATTAGATGACTTTTGTTTCATCAAAGAATGACTTCCTGTCTCCCCTCTTCCACATATGCACTCGGTGTCTTTTTCTTAATTTCAACCCTCTTAGTTGAAAGTGATTGGAGTTCGGGTTTTTTTTGGGGGGGGGGGGCTAGATGCAAAGTGTAGTATCTGTTCTGATACTACACTTCATCTTTTCACTCCTTGATCAATGGGGGAGAGATCCTTTTAGACTGAGGTAATTTTTATTTTTTGTCACACCTCAGAGTACCCATTTTTTGGTGAGCTGGATTTTCCCCACATTAAAAACCGACCTTGTGTCTAACTCTACCCTCGTGGGGAAGCAAGTAATATGATTGAGACTTTCAAGATAATTAATGGCATTTCTAACTATGGTGGGCATTTCTCCTAGATCTGGAAGGTTATTGTCAAGGCAGTTTTCAAAAACTAGATCTGTTAACAAGTTAAGTTTTTTTGCTCACAGAGTAATATGTTTTTGGAATAAGTTGCCAGAGTGGATTAAGAACAGCAATAGCATGGATCAGTTTAAGATGAGGTTGGATAAATTCAGAGAAAGTGGTAGGAGGGAGAAATTGAGGGAGCACTTTTGGGAGTTGTCAAATGAAATATTTAACAGAATTTGATCTGGATATCGATACTGTACTAAGAGTTTAATTTTTTTTTTAACAGTTGAATTAAGAAGATAATTAAAGGAGAGATTGTAACAAACAAATAATAATAATAATAATCTTGGCTAGTTTTTGACCTTGAAGTAGTTTTTTTTTTAGTTCCTTACATTAAGTGGCTACATGCCTTGTCTGGAGCGATTTCCATAAAAAAATACAAAGTTTGGTTGAAATCCAACTGGTAGTGGACAGACAGACTTTTTATTTGTATAGACGAGACCCTCAGAGCCTAGACAGTTTGTCTAGTATATATTAAATAGTTTTTAAACACCAATACGTACTTAAAACAAAATGAATGGTTTTGGACTATTAACAGATTTTTCAACACTATTGATAATGTTTAACCATTCATTTATTTATTTTTATTATCGCTTATGTTTGAATTCATGTTTTGAAACATGGCATAAATCATAAATCTATGACATCACGTCAAAGCTATAAATATTTTGTTATGGTAATGTTTTAAGATCTATTTATAAGAAAATCTAAATAGCTTAGTTTGTAGAACATCAGACTGAAGATCTCAAGGTTTCGGTTTCAATTTGTGGCCATGGCATCTGCTTTATTTGTTGGGAATTTATTATTTAGTATTAATGTAATATTTTCCATTTCTAAAAGAAGTAAAGATATTTCGATATCAAAATGTATTTATTACGTTTAAAAAAATTGTGACTGACTGACGGACAGACAGACAGACAGACAGAGAAAATGCTGCTTATACGATGAGTGGATTGTACGGGTATACTCTTTTACCCTGGCGTAGATGGGTATGTAAGCTACCAAATACTTATTTAAGCATTTCACACATTAGTGTATAAGCATGATAGTCAGATGTTAAGATTAATTTGGTAAAATAGAAAGTATCTACTTCATCATGGCTGCCGTATCTGAAATTGGAAATTGTGAACCGGTATTAATCAAAAAAAAATTCCCAATTATTTTAGGCCACATTATTTTTATAATTTATAAAAAACAGTTTGAATTTGTTATTTGTTAATAATTGTTTTTTACTTCGTAATATAAATATAATTGGTCAATAATTAATAATTAAACTGTTTTTTTAATTTAAAAAAAAACAAAAAAACATTTCAGTTATAAAAAAAACAGTTGATTTTATTTGTTAATAATTAAACAAATTGTTAAAAACAAATTGTTTGCCCCCCCCCCCCCCCAATAAAATCGGGCCTAAAATATAATTGTTTTTTTTTTTTAGGATTAACACCAGTTTGCAATTTCTGATTTCAGATACAGTGGCCATGAGGAAATGGATACTTTTTACTTTACCATCAATTTGTATACATTTTCTATTGAAAACATACATTTGACTTTACAAGTCACATTGTATCAAAATCTTTTATTACTTTACATATACAGAAAAGCTGCAAAATTCTCACAGAGACTGACTAATGTGACCAATATGCTAAAAATAACCAATGATCTTTTCATTTTAACCAAGGTGTTACCAACATTTTAACCTAGGTGTTACCAACATAAAACACAAGCTTTTGAAAGTTAATTAAACTACTGAGTGAGGTTAACAGCGGTCTCATCTAATAGTAGGAAGAATAAGGTTAACAGGAAGCAATTTAAATGCAACAAACGTTATTGCAAGAATCTATAAGACTTTTATAAGACATCATCTATTTATATAAAGTTTGGTATGTGTAAAGGTTTACATATTTCTATGTACAGGATTCACTCCTAAACTAATTAACCAATCATTACGATTTTGCAACACAGCTGCTTGGCATAAAGGGTCTATTGTGGGCTATATTTAGTTTTATAAAAAGGGGTGGAATCCCTTCATGAAAATTCAAATACCTCTGATTTTTGTACAATTTTAACAATAGGTATTAGACATCAATTAATAAATATTCCCCAAATTTCAGTTTCTTTGGAGTATTTTAAGGGGACTAATATATGCACACTTTCCCATTTGAAAATCCAAATGCTTCAGATTTGCATTGAATCTGATCCATAGTCATTAGACACCGATTAAGCAAGATTCCCTGAATTTTAATTTCTTCTTAAGACACTTAAGCTTAAGCCTTACATTTTAGACATTTTCTAGAATCAAAATCATGTAATGGATTTTGATCAAAATTAGAAAAAGGATTCTAGACATAAAATTTAGTAGCATTATAACTTGATTTTAATCTTCGTAGCAAATGGACCCCCCCCCCCCCCCGTGTGCATGTGCAACATAAAAACAACTTGGATGATAAGTAGTAAAAAACACAGCAGTGTTGCATTTCTGTGCTTGTTTTGCAAGTACTTCCACGGAATTTGGTCTGATGAATTGACTGCACTTTGTACCTCTTCAATGTAAATACCCCTGACTCACCCAACTAGCAGCAAAATCACACCCATTCACTGTAGATGTTCCGAGATGCCGGAAGATTTGCAACTCTAATAGCTTCTTTCCTCCCACTTGCCTTTGGAATTCCCTCCTTGCTCCCTGTTTCCCCGACTGTACCAACATGCAGAAATTTAAATGTAATATGTGAACAAACATTTTGCTGCCAAACTCCCCACTCAGGTTACCCCCTTATAAATCTGGCTCCTATCACAGTAGTCTCTTACATTTCAGTGGCAATATGCCTTGTTTGGAGCAAACCAAAGTAAAAAAAAAATAATTGCAGTATTTGTTATTGATCAGATAACAATTCCTCCTAAACCGATCTGATCAATATTACCAGAAAAGGCTAACGAGTGATCTATCCATATCGGTACTAATATTGGCAACAGTATCATCCATGAATTGATTTCGTTTCGCAAGATCTTTCCGTCCTGGGATGCTCATTATCGGTTTTGTCACCTAGGAATCAGTGGAGTGTTTGTGCAGTGAAAAAGAAAAAAGATGAGATAATTTTATTTTCTTCTTTTTTTTTATATTTTGGTCATCTTTTATTTATGTCGCCTTCAGCAATTTTCAGAATCCATTTTCTTTTCTTTTTTTTCATTTTTTAGCACTTTAGTTTAGCTGTGAATCACAATTTATTTGTTTTCAATTTTGCAAACAGGGGCAGACAATCAACCGTTTTTTGTCCAAAACAATCAATAAAGCAAACAATAATAACAGCAGAACAATGTTTTTTATTTAATAATGTAAAATTTTATAAGACGTACAGTCAACAGTGAGTTTTTTTTGTATAATTTAAAACTTTATAAAAACGAAAAGTTATCATTTAAAAATAATTGTAAAAATAATTCTTACTTCCGGTTGATTGGGTTAGGAGTGAATGTAACTCTTCAAAATTGATTTCTGATTCACAGCTAAGCTGCAGAAGTGTCTATGAGATGAGTAATGATAAACAGGCAACACATTAATAATTTTGATCACATCAGACGAGCGGAATGCGTGGATGTTTTCTGTTAATAATTAACCAGAGATAACTGCATCTTTTGGTGAAGTTTCTTCATAGTTTTGTATATATTATGGAATCAGTTACTATTTTAGATCCACATGCTGTGAAGATGGTAAAGTTAAAAAAAACTTCCCTGCTAGGTGCAATATAGTCATCTTTAAATCCAATGTCAACAAGTACTTGTCATGAATCGTTTCTATAAAGAATCAAACTTAGTTCATTTTAGTGATCAATTTTAGTACTCCCATAGTGTTCTTCATCTTTTGGCTGATAATCATTCCATCTCATTAACCTGTATCCTCGAGTGACTCTTGGCCTTGATAAGCGGTGACCCAATGGTATAAAAAAGAAATTTGTATGAATCAGCAGGGAACGACATTTTTGACCGGCTCGGTTCTGTTGTTGGCATTGGTTTCCCTGATTCTTTCTAGAATCAGTTACTTAGATGAGGGGACACATGAAGGTTGCCAACATCCATGCTATGGAACCAACAGGTTTTCAGTCCATGTCATTATTCACTTAACCACGACCACGACCCCCCTTTGAAGATTGTCATTACATATCAGAGCAATATGCTTTTCAAGTTAAGGTTTGATATGATTGCTAGGTGTATTGTGTCACGCGGTCTGATTTACATATCATGACCTCAGTGGAAGATTTAATCTGGATAGTATAGGGAGATGCGTGCAAAACAGGAGACTTCATTGGTTTGGTCACATTGAAAGCATGGATGAGAGTTCTTGGATTAGTAGATCTAGAACAATTGAAGTAGCAAGTTCATTTGGCAGGGAAAGGCAAATGAAAACACGGGAGGAAGTGATAATGGTTGATTTGAGAGAAAGAGGGATAAATAAAGACCTGGTCAGAGATAGATTAGTTTGGAAGTCAATTTTTAAGAGTTGTCCAACACATGCCAACATGTAAAACAGACGTTAAAGCGAATATGATGAGGATAATGACTTATGAACATTGATCGAACAGGACGTCTAGTTTAATTCAAATTTTCAACTCTCTCTTACAATACGTGTTTAAGCTAACCAGTCAATTGTCTACTTTACATATGAAGTTCTAGCTGATCCTGGGGGTCATGCCGTTGTCAATCATTTCGGATAAACAATTGCACCTGTTAAACTATATATGCACTTCATTTGAAAAGTGCATTATTATAAAAGAATGTGCAACAAAAATATTTCCAAACCTTTTTTAGTTTGCTGGAACTGACTGCAATTTGAGATCTTATCAGTCTGACAAAAATGAAGTGCTCATTGCACACAGTATGTTGCGGCAACATTTTCCTTGCACTGCCATGAGGATGATAGATGTTGTGCCTAATATCCATTATCTTTATCGTTTTTTAATCTGTTATCATTGGCCAGTGTCTGGTCGGTGCAGATCAGCCAAGATCAAATCAAATATCGGATCTTTCACGGTTATTCATGCACCAATACTCTTCGGAAAAGTATGAACCTGCATTTCCTCTCCAGCTATGAGTGAAATACCTATTTATTTTTTATTTTATTGAACACACTGAATCATTTACTATCAGTGTTGTGCCGTGAACACGCTGTAAAGATCGATTTTATGAATAAAATATGGATCAGCTCATTTAAAGTATGGATCACCTCGTTTAAAGTATGGATCACCTCATCTAAAAAAATGGACCACCTCGTTTAAAGTATGGATCAGCTCGTTTAACGTATGGATCAGCTCATTTAAAAAATAGATCACCACGTTTAAGTATGGATCCCCTCGTTTAAAGTATGGATCACCTCGTTTAAAGTATGGATCACCTCATTTAAAATATGGAATACCACGTTTAAAGTATGGATCCCCACGTTTAAAATATGGAGCAGTTCGTTTTAATATGGATCACCTCGTTTAACGTATGGATCAGCTCATTTAAAAAATAGATCACCACGTTTAAGTATGGATCACCTCGTTTAAAGTATGGATCAGCTTATTTAAAGTATGGATCCCCTCATTTAAAATATGGAATGCCACGTTTAAAGTATGGATCACCACGTTTAAAATATGGAGCAGTTCGTTTAAAATATGGAGCAGTTCGTTTTAATATGGATCACCACGTTTAAAGTATGGATCACCTCGTCTAAAAAAATGGACCACTTCTTTTAAAGTATGGATCACCTCGTTTAAAGTATGGATCACCTCGTTTAAAATGATGTTAAATAACCGAATAATCTTCACTAAAGTCACAAAACTATTTTGAATTCTACAGTTTTAAATTATTAATTGGTTGGTTATTTATTTGTGATGACGTTGACAGGCATTTTTCCCCCCATTTAAAAATACAATCAATCTTTTTTAAGCAAGAATCGTTGAACTTACACATCTGATAAAAACAAATGAGCATACGCTCAGCTTACAATTACAATGTCGTCTGAAGACAATTTCTATAAACAATGAATAACACTGTAGGTAAAGGTTGCAATTATAAATAGCTTTATTTAGCTATTTATCTTGTTCATTGACAATATGCTTCTGACTAGATACACACACACACACACACATATATATATATATATATATATATATATATATATATATATATATATATATATATATATATACATTGACGGCGGCATCGGGGGGGGGGGCATATATATATAGTAGATTAACCACCTATACAAACAGTAGCCAATCAGTATGTGAGGAGCACAAGGAAAAATATTCTAGAATCTTTCGTCTGCACATCTATAAAAAACCAAGACAAACTAATAGCTAAACAAATCACCAGCAGCAAGCTCACAAAGCACCAAATCTCCACATCGAAGTAAAGCATACTTTTCCTACAAATAAAACATGCATCGTATTGATATCAGCCAGAGCCAATGTTCGGGAAATTACATCTATATGTCATCATGCTAGCACCATCTGCAATCACCAACCTCGACAACTACGGTGAGCTGCAATCATCAGCATCATCAACATAAAATCAACTATGCACAACAACAAAGCTAAAACCTATTACTACTGCTGATGTGCACATGCACACATACAATCCTCTGCCAGTGAACTTTTACACTCACATGAAACAACCATATGAGACATACACACACTGTCTACATTGACGATTGAACTTATTTGCACACAGTGTTTTACATAAACTCTCATGCTAACATAATGTAACATGCACACATGCATACAAAACAACCAGAACATCTCTTTCTCTCAATAAAATATTGTTATTTTTACAACCACTGTTTATCATATTTTATGTGCTGTTTCGTCATCACATCCTTTTTCAATTATTCTTTTCTTGTCAGCAGGTACATTGGATAGTCAGTTATCGTCACCTTTGCTACCGGTTTCACAACAAGTTGTACACATTTTTTAGATCCAATTTCAGCAACTGTGCCCTCTGAAGAAAATGTCCCTAATAATGTTGATGCTTTAATTTGCAATGGGGAAATTAATTGTGGACCTACTAAACATTTGAGGATAAATAAGAAGTTGAAAAAGAATATGAGAAATGTCACATGGCTTAATCAAAATTCATATAGCATCTAAACTAATATCCCTTATGAATTTTATCGGATTATTGAAAATAACTTCAAGGTCCCACATAGATATAGTATGCTTATGAATAAGAATACTATAATATTATTGTACTCAACTGTCCCTAATTTTTAATCTCTGCATAATCGCTTCTAATAATGTCAAAATTCGAAAATTCCAAACTCCATTTCACCAATTATTCTCTGCAATAGTAGGAATAGGAATACATGTCCTGTTAACAATGACTGCATGCATGGGAATGTGAGTTAGGGCGGATTTTAATAATAGTAATAGTAATATTGATAACAAGAGCATTAGTAATACTGTATTTTTTGTATTTTTATGACGTTTCAGCTAATGTGCCCTCTGGTTTTCTTCAGAGGGCACATTAGCTCAAACGTCGTAAAAATATGAACATTGACGAGGACAATAGATAAACGAGTATTTTCACTTGTGTTCAATTTTCAACATATAAAATTATCACTGGCAATATCTCTATGTTAATAAAATTGTGCAATAATTTATTGTGTGTATGTCTCATGTCAATGTGCTTTTGATAATTACACATTGACTTGTTATTTTTTATTATTTACTATTAATCGAATATTTATTGAAATTAAAATGAAATAGCTTAAAACAATCCTTTTTAAAAAAATATTTAACCCTTAAATGCTGTATTCTTTATATTCGTTTGAAAAAATGTTATCAAGTGAAAAACGTTTCATAGTAGTATAAATGATTTTTTGAAAAAAAAAAAATATTTAAAAAAGTAAATGATGTTGTGAATCTTCCCTTGCTAACTGCTCCTGCTACCTCAACTGTTCTATATCTACTAACGAAGGAACTCTCATCGATTCTTTCAATGTGACCATACCAACGAAGTCTCCGGTTCTACAAACATCTTCCTATACTGCCAGATCTAATCTTCCCCTAAGGTCATCAGATTTAAGCCTGTTTTTAAGTTACACAGACTTAGATCTGATGACCTCAGAGGAAGATTAAATATAACACACAGTAAATTTAATCTCAATATAGTTCGTAAAAGTAATTTTTGCAATTTAATTATGTTAGAGTTATTAAAACAGGAATTAACATCAATGTTCTTTGCAGACCTCGATCCCATCTTGAGGGAGGGAAGACTCCACTGGTATGGCCACATGGACAGATCCAGCAGTGCAACCAACTGTGCACTAAACCTACAAGTTTCTGGTAGGCATGGAGTTGGCCAGCCAAAGTTGTCTTGGACGAAGCTAACAGAGAGAGACCGCAGAGACCGGAGACTCTTAAAGCTGACCTTCAGGATTGACAAAAGTGGAGATCTGTGGTGAGGACTACCATGTGTGCAGTTAGCCAGTTGCCTGGAGGGGGTCCACTGGTGTGGACATTGCCCCCAATCCTGCACGATAATCAAAAATCCGATGAAGAAGAAGTTCTTTACAAGTTTTTAGAGAATTCTTTTGAAATTAAAAAAAAAAATAGTTGAAAAAAAACAGAATAACTTCATAACCATTCGAAATTTGAATTTGGAAGTATTCAAACTGTCGAATAGAAAATACTTTCTGGCGTTAAAATTTTGAGCAAATCCTAATGCATTAAAAGATTGAAACTATTTACATTCAATAATTTTGTAAATAGAGATTAAAACAGCATCATCTTGAAAACAATTATAGTTTTATAACAATTTGGTTCAATTAATAATTTAATGACCAAACGATACCGTAATTATTAAATTTAACTTAAAAAATCCGATAATTCTCCATGTTAACCCGTATATCTAAAAAAGAAAATTGCATGAAAACTTAATTATGTACATATCTGTTAGGTTAAAAAGAGACAGTACACCAAAATTTATGCAAATTCATCCAGTATTTTTGTTTTAAAAAAATAAATTCAAGTGTTATCAGTAAACGCTTTCTAGCTAGGATTTAAGAAGTTTGAGTTATGTCCCTTATCCATTGACTTTAATAATCCGAAAATGGCCGCCGATAATTTTTTTTTTTTTAAACAAAAGTACTGGATGAATTCGCGTAAGTTTTGGTGTACTGTTTTTTTTAACCTAACAAGTAAGTACATAATAAAGTTTATGTGCTATTTTCTTTATTTTCTTTTTAAGAGCAGTATTACATATAGATGGGAATCTGGAGGATCACTAAAAAAGTTATTGTTTTAAAATTTAAAAAAATCTTTTGGTAAAAAAAATGACGTAGTTAAAAAATCAAAATAAAATCAGACTGAAAGTAAAAAAGAATCCCGGGCAACGCCAGGTTGGTAGAGGTAGTTATTAATAAGGAAGCAGTAAATCTGGCTTTCTCTGATTAATGAGAATATCGATTTTATAATTAGTTTTGTTTGCACCTTCTGTATTCTTTGAAAAGCACCTGTTGACTTCTAGATTACAAAATTCCGCTATTGTTCATCGATAATTCTGGCTGTTGCTCTAAGGTAATCAATATTTGCGGTGACTGAATTAGCAAAATGATCTATGTATATAAAATACGATGTATGTTTGTGTGTTTGTATGTACACCCATAACTTTTTGCAGCTGAGCGGCTACAGAATTGAAATTTGATTTGGAAATACACATTGATAAGTGGCACAAGGTTGTAATAAATTGAGACAAAAGCTGAAGTCAGGAATTAAGACAATGCATGTGGTGTTCACCTCATGATGATTATTAGCTGTATATTTGCATGTACGAATGCTATGGTAACTGTTCTGTCTAACGTAGAATAGATCCCATAGCATTTATCTCCCTTTGCTGGACCTTTTTTCTTAGAGGATTCTTTCTAGCCTATCACCGGTGCATTGTCCTTAATCTATTTAGCTGCTTTCTTCACGAATCCCATGAAGAGTTTTTCTATCTCTTTAAATCCCCCAGCATTTTATGTAAGAATTATTGCCTTTCTTCTCTCTAAAAATAGAATTAAATAGTGTGAGTATTATTTTTTATCATTATTTCTTTTATCTAAATGAACTTTATTTACCTTCTCCTCCCACGTGTTAGCCTATTTCTCGTCATTTGTAACTCGCCTATGTCCTAGTATAATTTGTATTTTTGGCTTTCTAGTATTATTCCTATGCTCAAAATATTTTCTATTCTGTAATTTTATTAAGCTTATGGTTCTCCCTATATCTTAGTGAACTCCTCGTCTATATTTTGTATTGAAATAATGTTTTTATTTCTTTTAAGTTTTACCTTTGTTGATGATCAATAAACCTGTGTCTAAAATATACCATACCTCAGAGTCTTGATGTCGATAAGAGTTTATACTAGCTGTCCAACGTTTGCACACGTTTCTACAAAACATACGCATCCCAAAGACAGCATAGTAACCGTGGTTAATAAAAGGAAGAAAGCTCTTTCTTATCCCTTGTGTGACGTCATTAAAAAGTTTAATAAAAAGAGATAATTTATAACTAAGTTTCATTAAAGAGAGATAATTTATAACTGAAATAATTTATCTGACTACAAGGGAGACAACTTAAAACTGACTTGTACAAGGGAAACAACTTATAACATTACAAAAGTGATTTAGGTTGGCAATTATCAGAGTGCAGTACGAAATTTAAGGCAGACATGCGGACTGCCCAGTTTGAGAAGTAAGTGAATATCTGTGGAGACATTAACATTTGGCAGCAGAGCATAGTCACATTTTGCAGTTTACTTCGAAACAAAACTGGTTCTAACCCCCTCGCCTGTGATGTAGATGTACTATGACGTTGTGAACCATTTGAAATAAATATCCATAAAATATACAGTGACCCCAGTTTGCAACATCATAGTGGACCTATAATATATTCTAACATTGTGAAACCTGGCCATTGCAAACAGAGGTGTTTGTTATTTCATTTTGTGACTTATGCATAGATAAGGGACAACATCGCTTTCTTTACAAGTTAAAATTTAAAAAAAAAAAGAAAAACGTCCGAACCTGAGAACAAAATGTGTTTCAAGTCACGTGCTACCCCAAAAATGACTACTATGTCTACATCCATTGCTAATATCCTTACTCTCTAAAGAAACTATTGGAAAAAATATCACAGGGAGAAGAAAAAGAAAAAAAAAATTATTATTTTCGTCACACAATTGATTTTTTTAAAAAAAGCATACAAACTTTGATAAACGTTTTCAAAAAACAATATCACAACAAGTGTGAATTATCAAATTTCAAATTTCAAAACATTCAATTTACTTTGTTTCAACCTTGGTAAAACATAAAATATATTCTGTACAATTTAATATTGTACACTTTAAACATTTTATCACAAATATTGTAAATTTGAATTATTTGAAATGACATGTAATGATTTCATTCATTGCATATTTTGTTTGTTAGGGAGTATAAAAAAATAGGTTACCCACTTGTCTCCTAAAATAGATTATCTACCCTTGCCTATTTTAATAAATGACATCCCTATTTGGTGGTAAAAGTGCAAAAAGCCCCACTCTCGTCCTCTTTTTGAATTAGGCTTCGTTCTGATTGGATGCATTTACAGAAGTGTCCTTATGACATTAAAATGAGCACTCTTTCGAAAATGCTGTCATAGTTAAACCAACAGTATACTGTAATACTTAAACGGACAGTATCAGATAAGTTGGTCTTTTAATTAAGCTGCAATCACACTTTGTTTGTAGAACATTTATTGTATTATAATTTCAATGCATATATCATTCTTCTTTGTTATATTTTCATTTCACCCTATCTTTCCAACATTATAAATTTCTCTTTTCCGGATATTTTTTATCCATTAAAATAGAGAACATAGACGACTCGTGACTCAAAAATTCACAGGTCGTCTATGTGGACAGTTATAATAATTATTATCAGGAAAAAAAAATATATACTTGAAAATGAATGACATCATGAAGGATAAATGGTAGCTTTATGATGTCATTCGTTCTTTGTGATGCTACCCGGTGTGCACGGTGTTAAGATGATGACTACAACGTCTTGTCATACGAGTGCCATTCCTTCATTCAGAAAAGTTTCATTGTCTGTACGGAGATTGTAAATAAAGAGATCCAGCTTTGTACGACAGCTAGATCCCTCTCTCGGTTCAAAATGTTGAGAACCAGCAACAAACGAAAGCAAGATAGCCAGTAACAAGTTGAAACTGCTTACCAATAAAAATATATATATATATATATTTTCATTCCAATCGAAATATCCAACAAAATAAATTAGAGTTAATAATGCATACATATAAAAGCCGTTACAATGGATGCGTCTGCATTAATTTAGTTTGTTTTGCTTTTTTTTAAAATTAAGAAACATCTTTCCACATCCAACCGAAATATCCAACAAAATAAATTACAATTAATAATGCACACACATATGTCGCGGTTCAACAACACTGCGACATTGTTTACATTTTTAAAAAGACGCCATCTTGGAAAAACCATAGCAACAGCAGAAGTCACTGTTTGTTTTTGCCATGATCTGGACATCAGCAGCAGCAGTGGCCTTTTAACCCTTTCCATGGAAATGTACTAGCTGCTCCCTGTGCTCTGACATTTCGCTAATGTTATTATTAGAAGATTGGAAAAACCCAATTTTTAATCGCCATTTTTGTCAACAATGACTAAGCAGAAATCAGCAAGCAAATATTTTCGTTAATTTTCCTTCATGGGATACACAAGCATTTCGGCAACTAAGCCGATAACCTTGCTAATACTTTCAAGGAGTCTGTCAACTAGGTTTTACAGCTAGAGATTCTTTTGGAATTTATTTGTCAAAAATTAATCCCTTTCACAGGACCGACGAAAGTAACTTGACATAAGTTTCATGAGATCTCTAGCTCCTCGCTCAAATTCCCAGTTCGGCCAGGGGGGTCAGGAGGCCCCCACGTCCGACTTGGTCCATGGATGGACCAGTCGTCGGCAGTTTGAGTTCCTGCACACAGTAGTCGCAACTCCTGCACGTGCAGTCCTGAGTTCCTGCCCACAGCAGTCCTGAGTTCCTGCACACAGCAGTCGCAACTCCTGCACCAGCACCATGCAGTTCTGAGTTCCTGCACACAGCAGTCGTAACTCCTGCACCAGAACCATGCAGTTCTGAGTTCCTGCACACAGCAGTCGCAACTCCTGCACCCGCAGTCCTGAGTTCCTGCACTCGCAGTCCGAACTCCTGTACCAGCACCCTGCAGCTCTGGCTCCTGCATCAACACCTTGCAGCTCTGACTCCTGCACCAGCACTCTCCTGCACCAGCACCCTGCAGTCCTGAACTCCTGCAACAACACTCTCCTGCACCTGCGTCTCCAACTTTCCTTTTTCCAACAGCCCTTATCAGGGCTACAAACTACTGCGATATTTATTTAAACAGCTTTTATCAGGGCTAATCCGACAACTACGGCGAATTTCCTTTCTTTTCTTTCCCAGCCAGCAAACCACAAAGGTGCCCTATCAACTCTCACCAACGACACCACTCCTCTTCGGTCCTGTTTGCTACCACAAGTGACGTCACTCCTTACTGCCCAGACTCTCCTGATCCAGAGACATCATCACAAATCTCAATTCACTTCTTGTTGTTACCATTTCCTTATGGTAAATAAACAACACCTTTTTTGAAACTGTTCACCAATTGTTTGTCATCTCTTCTTTGCTATTGCCATTATTCTTTGCCTGTGTCCACACCTTTTCTTAGTTGTGGGGGCCGATTGAACGATCAACCACCTAACCCCAACTGGTTGGTTGGTCGGACGGTCGGTGCCCCGCAACACATAAAAGCCGTTAAAATGGATGCATCTGCAAGACGAATTAATCGAGTTTAAATTAGTGTTAAGATACAAACATACAAGCAAGCAATAAGATCCACAGTGTTGTATAAGTATACGAGATGACTTGTGACCCGTTGGATCAGTATTTGTTTTCTTGGCCTTTTGGCTGGGATCACAGTGTAGTATCTGTTCTGATGGATACTACACCCTATAGACCGGTACAATCTTAGCCTTCGGGCCTTGATTCCGCCGGATTGTGGGTTTGTCCTGTGCAGTTCTAGGAGGTCCACCCTCCCAGGCTTTGCCTTCTCACTCTTTGAGAAGGGTTTAATTTATTGCTAATCGCCTGAGGCGCCTCTACCGGGGAATGCCGACGGGACTGCCCAGGCAATTTTTAAAGGTCAGAAGTGCTCTTTCTCTAGGGTGCTGACTTATCAAATTCCACTTTCCGACCTTGTGTCACATTTTACCACTGTGGGAAGTAGATAAATACCTTGTTATATTCCCCCTTCTTTCTCTCTCTTCCATCTCTTTTTCCCCCCTCTTTCTTTACTCCTTTCTCTCTCTTTTTCTCTGTCCACCTCTCTCTCTCTTTCCCCCTTTTCCTCTCTTTCCTTCTCTTCTTCTACTACTTCTCTTATTAATCGCCCTTTAATTATGTCATTCACGTTTTGTGTGTCATCCACGGTGCACAATGCCTTTTGTGATGGCATTCAGTGTGCATGGATACAAAAAGAAAATCTTTGTTCTTCGCCTTTTGGCTAAGATCAAAGTGTATCTAGTTGAATGAATGTGTTACTCCACCCTCCTGGTAATAAAAACCCTCCAAGATGCCCACTCCTCACTTTCAATTCTTTGTCCTCAGCCTCCCCCAACTTGCACTTATCTTGGAAGGACACCACCCACTCTCCAAACTCAATCCCCCACTTTCTTTTTTCGCCCACTTAGATCCCACTCCCATTTAGCGATGGACCTACTTGTTTTCGGTTCGGAACAAACCGGAAAACAGTGGGCAGTCTAATATTTCGAAAGGGTTAGGAGGGTCTTACTAACTGGGTTTTGCTTTTCTCCCCTCCCCCATTATACATCAATGAATTTCTGTATATATAACCATATTTATTTATTTATGAAAGAACTATGGAAAATTTTTTTAAATTATAAACAAATTTGATAATAGCCTTAGTAGGACGGCCCCCTAGAGCAAATGTGGTATTGTGGTGACTGAGATGATTCTAGTTAAGAGTAGGATAGACATTTTTATTACTTTAGACCAAGGATGACCAATGACACCCATTTTCCCACACTTTTGATGGCCTTGCGCCTAATTTGTTTTAAATGTAAATCCTATATTTTCTGCAAATAAATAATTCAAAGTGTAGTATCTGTTCCGATGGATACTACACCCTATAGACTGGTACCGTCTTGGCCTTCGGTCCTTGAGTCTGGCGGTCTGGGGTATTGTTCTGTATAGTTCTATGAGGTCCACCCTCCCAGGCTTTGCCTTCTCACCCTTTAAGAAGGGGTTAGTTTATTGCTAATCGCCTGAGGCGCCCCTACAGGGGAATGCCGACGGGCTGCCCAGGCATTTTTTGTAGGCCAGACTGCTCATCTTCTCGGGCGCTGGCTTTCCAATCCCACCTTCCGACCTTGTGTCGCATCTTGCCGCTGTGGGAGGGATGTATATAAAAAAAAAACAAGCAAACAATGTTCACAGAGGTTTATACTAGACGACCTCTGACCTGTTGGATCAGTATCTGTTATATCCCCCCCCCCCTCTCTCACTCTATCTCTCTTTCTCTCTCACTTCTTGTTCACTTCTTTTTCTCTCCCCGTCTCTCTCTCTCTCTCTCTTCATCCTCTCTATTTACCTCTTCTTTCTCTTCCCCTCTGTCTCTCTTTCTTTACTCTTTCTCTCTCTCTCCTCTCTCTCTTTTAATTACTCATGCCATTTGCCTTCTCTAAATATTTCTCTTATCAACCTTGTGTCACATCTTACCTCTGTGGGAGGAAGATAAATTTAAAAAATAAATAAATAAATAAATAAAATAACCCTTTAATTAGGTCATTTGCCTTTTGTGACGTCATTTTGCAATATCAGTATGCATGATGTCATTTTGCAATATCATCCGGTATGAATTGGATTGATCTTCCTCCCACAGAGGTAAGATGTGACACAAGGTCGGGAAAGTGAGATTTGAAAAGCCAGCGCCCGAGAAGATGAGCACTCTGGCCTACAAAAGATGCCTGGACAGCCCCATCAGCATTCCCTGGTCGGGGCGCCTCAGGCAGTAAGCGATAAACTTACTCCACCCCAAAGAGGTGAGGCAAAGCCTGGGAGGGTGGACCTCCTAGAACTGCACAGGACAAACCCACAGACCGGCGTAATCAAGACCCAAAGGCCAAGACGATACTGGCCTATAGGGTGTAGTATTCATAAATCTATAAATACTATTATGACATGTGTTCTTCAGAATTATGTGATCTATTCCTTGCTTCTTTTTTTCCAGCTCGTTTGCTTCATTGGTCTAGTGGTCTCCATCAATTCGCTGTTTTGATACCTCATTGTAATACAACTTCCTATTCCAGTAGCTTCTTTCCAAGAACCGCAGGCTTGTGGAACTCTCTTCCTGCTGACTGTTTTCCTCCTACCTATAGCCTTGGTCTTTTCAAGACTAAGGCCAATAGGCATTTCCTGTCTTTGTGATAACCATATTTGTTCTTGTTAGCTCCTTACATCAAGTGGATTCATGCCTTGTCTGGAGCGATTTCTATTAAAAAAAAAAAACAAAAAGAGTTTTGATGTGATATTGAATAAATTTAAGGCACATTTTATGCTGAAAAAAATACAATACATGAGCGCGCCAAATAGAGTGAGAGCTGATATGAGTTGGATATTGGAGATAGCCATTTTGTAGAGGTTCGGGTTAGGGTTAGGGCTATCTGGACTTTATCTCACTCAGCTCGCTTGAGATGAGGAAGAAGAAAAAGGGTCACCAGAGTTCCATATAAAAATACCAACATCTTCTCTACAATTTAATCAACCCCATTCAACAGTTTCGTTAAAAAGAACAGGAACATAGGAATACAAGAATGTAAGGCAAGTTGGTTCGACAGGCATGTATTAGAGTAGAAATGTAATTGAGTCATGGTCGTTAGGTCTCGAACGTGAATTTGTATCTCGCCTCCTGAGAATTCATGACGACAGGCAAAGAAATGAATAAAGGGTGTTGTCAGGTCTGCATCTTGGACGGAAATAGCTGAAAAGCTGAGTATGAGTAGAAGTGTTCGAATTGCTGATGTATTTCTATGCAAGTTTGGATATGCCTGTTTTAGCTAACCAAATGACAACTTTTTACTACACAAGAGATTGCGTGTAAATACAAAAAGCAAATAGAGTCTCAATCATGTGACTGCTACAGACCCAACCTAGTTTACAAAAAATTAGGCACAAGAAAAAGTCTATCCAATCATCAGTCCTGAAGCACACTAAAAGAACTAGATAGATAGATAGATAGATATCTAGGTTAGGGTTTTATTTTATTTTAGCTACATGGAGAAAGAAAAGAAAATTCTTTACAATGGTTGACACTAGACGAATTTTCGCTGCGAATGTTTTACAGGGGGGGGGGGACCAGAGATTGAAGCTCAGTCGAGAAGTCCGATGTTTATTTTTCTGGTTAGAATTGCGTAGCTCTGTAAAAATGAATATAAATCATACTTTGTCTCTGTTTTTAAAGAGTTTTATTCAGATTCAATGTCCGAAGTAATTATTTAATTTGCAATATTGATTATGCGTTTTGGAATACAGAATTGGACACATGTTCACTTACTTGGAGCTTGGAGGAGGGGGTGGGTGTCTTCAAATTGTCCTTGATAAACATATGCATTGACCTATGCATTGACCTATGCATTGACCTATGCACACATGCAGTACCATATACCGTTATCAGTACTTATCGGTCGCTACATTTTTCTTTAAACAAAAAAATAAACAAAAATAACTAAAAACCGTACTTAAAAAAGTATAACTGGATGTATTTACGTTTACAAATAATATACTAAATATTCAACGCATATCACAAATTCCTAATATGTGGAGATATGAAAAAGCAGACTTATCGCCATGTGTACGAAGGCACTTCAAATATAACTGGTATTGACGTGGCAACAACTGAATGCATGGTGTCTCAAAGGTATGTCGACAAAACTAGCATGTGCCAGAACTAGTCAGAACGAAATAGGAACAGTGGAAAAATGAATGTTGTCACTTCAGTGGTCAGCCCGAATAGGCAGAAAAGAGGAAGTGTACTCTGAGTCATTTTATATTGGTGACCATGTGGCTAAATGGTTGTTTGCCAAACGGTCACATGATCTGTGTAATGAAAAAGAAAAGAACTATTCAATCTCCTTTTATGCTTTTTGGTAGTCAATTACTTCCCTTTGTTCACTTTTCTCTATTAACTCACAGAGACTCGACCCCTGTGTAGATCTTGGCAGAATAAAGCTTTTTCAAGCATACTCTGACTTCTTATACTCATTCATTACTATTCATTCACTGGTGTTACCAGATCAGGCTGTCTGAAGATACCGGCTTCCTGATTTAAAATGCACCAAACATTGATGTTTTTCCCCCATTTCCCTATAGAAAACTCAATCATGTTCTGCAAAGTTAAAAACAAAAACAACATGTTTCCTCTGAAAAAACCCAAACCAAACACTATGAATAAATATTTGAAGATATAAAGTACTTGAAGCATAAAAACTTTTACAAAATGACCGGATTCGGCATTAAATAACCTGAAAAGGTTAATATGCCGTAAAACAAAACAACTAAACCAAACACCATGAATAAATATTTAGAGATATAAAGTACTTGAAACATAAAAACTTTTACCAGAACAACCGGATTCGGGAATTAAATAACCTGGAAAGGGTTGATATGCCATAAAAGAAAACAACCAAACCAAACACCATGAATAAATACTTGAAGATATAAAGTACTTGAAGAATAAAAACTTTTACCAAAATGCCCGGATTCGGTATTAAATAACCTGAAAAGAGTTGATATGCTGTAAAACAAAACAACCAAACACAACACCATGAATAAATATTTGAAGATATAAAGAACTTGAAGCATAAATTTTTTTAACAAAACGACCAGATTCGGCATTACATAACCTGAACAGGGTTGATATGCCGTAAAACAAAACAACCAAACCAAACATCATGAATAAATAGTTGAAGATATATAGAACTTGAAGCATAAAAACTTTTACCAAGATGACCGGATTTGGCAATAAATATCCTGAAAAAGGGTTGATATGTCGTAAAACAAAACAACCAAATGAAACTCTATGAATAAATATTTAGAGATATTAAGAACTTGAAGCATAAAAATTTTTACCAAAATGACCGGATTCGGCATATTTAATGCCTGAAAAAGGTTGATATGCTGTAAAGCAAAACAATCAAACCAAACATCATGAATAGTTGAAGATATTAAGAACTTCAACACTATAATCGATTACTCATCTCACTCACATTTTAACCACCATAATGCAATATTTACTCTATGGGTTATTTACTTATACATATACCCAATTAGAAAATGATGAAAATGACTCAGTACAAAATTTGGAAAAGAAAAACATAGAACAAAATAAAATTGGGGACAGGTTAGTAAGATCCTTCCCACTCTCTGTGGATGGGACGTGTCTGCTCAGAGTAGAAATTAAGCTAACATTTCAGGAGATAATTTCATGTATAGGAAGTCCCGAGTAACATGTAGAAAAATAGAATCGTAACATCTTTGTCTGAATGAAGCAGGACATGTTTTTAGCAGCTCTCCCTCCATTCCTCCCCTGGGGAGTAGGCGAGGGGAAGCTTAGTATCATGCAATCGTCAATGTATACTATATGTAATACTAATGTATTGATATAAAAGAAAAAATAAAGCAACAAAAGAAATTGGAAACCCAGAGAAAAATAATGGTGCTGGTGTTTTTAATTGTGTCAGTTTCTGCTACTATGGTTGATACGTGTACTCAACAAAGCAGCTCTTTATATGCATTATGATGAATATGAATGTTGTTCGCTCCTGGAAACCAGTTGACACTAATGTCTATACTCTTGCTATGTATATGGAACACGCATGAAAGAAGACAATTCAAAAATTAACTTACCCTTTCATGCACACTGTTGTTCCACAACAAAAAATTTTCAGCCGGTTATAACACGGCCAATAGAAGCCACACATGAACACCACATGCTTCCTCTTCATTTATGACTTCAACCATCGAATAGAAACGCTGAGCAACAATAAAGCAATATTTGTAGTTTTGGAACAAGTATAAGAAATAAAGTATCTTAAGTTTGTAATTTTATAAGTTATCTCCCTTGTCCTGGTTAATTATAAGTTTACTTTTTTTCTAATAATTATAAATTATCTAAATTATAAGTTTATATCCTTAGTTTAGAACTCTTACATGACGTCACACCAGCAATAAGAAAGAGTATTGCCTATCTTTATAGCAACGGATAACAAACTTTTCAGACGGGTATAACAACCATTGTCTCAATATTGTTGTTCACGCTATTTTGATTCATTTGAATGCAAGAAACAAACAACAATAGAAAAGTTGTCATAAATTTTGATTTGACCGAATTTGTTTTGTGAGAGTCAGTGATTTTGAGGAATACGTTTTACCTCCATTATTAAGTTGTTGCGGGTCTTTTCGGAAGTCAACTTTAAAGCACAGGGTTCAAGAACAAGTTAGCTATAGTATGGAGGATTTCTGAAAAAAATATCATGCAAAGACAAAGAATTCTTTTTTATTTTCAATTTTCTTATCTTTGTTTTTTGCTGGGGATGCCAGACATTCACCGGCTATTTCAGATACTCCAGCTTTGGTAGACACTGGTTTCTGTACATTACTCTGCACAGTGCCAACATTTTCCTCGTTTTAGTGTCTAGTCTGTTAATGTCTTTTAGTGGCCAGTCAATAATGCCAAAGCTATTTGTTATCACTGGCATGGTTAATAGCAGTTACTTTGTTTTTGTTTGCCAGCTGTGTTTTATGAATTTTTCTCACATGGCGTATATATTCTCTTCCGATTTTTTCTCTCATCTTGGCATCAAGACTGTAATGTAACATGAATTCTAACATTTATTGTAACATGTAACATGTAATGTAACATTTATTGTAACATGTAACATGTATTTTAACATTTATTGTAACATGTAATGTAACATGTATTGTAACATTTATTGTAACATGTAATGTAACATGTATTGTAACATTTATTGTAACATGTAATGTAACATGTATTGTAACATTTATTGTAACATGTTATAACCCAGACCCCACACGCCTCTTCTGTTCCGTGGGGATCGTTGGCCACTCATGCACAGGTGTTTGATATCCTAGTCGCGGTGCCAAGTATAACAGGTAACCCACTCTCTTCTTCTGCATCACGGAGCCACTTGTAAACATGTACCCCGCTCGTGTCTCTGTCTCGCTGCTCACACCTCTGGTTCTCTACACAGAGATCTTGCCAGACCGTGAATACTCTTCAGCTGATCGTCGTAGTGGCAATAAAAAATATGTCGATCGAAATTCCTCCAGGCTGGGATGACGACGATGATGATGATAGCTTCGTCGATCTCATCTCTATGAAGGCAATGGTTATTCAAGCAGAACAAAGTGAAAGGAATAATCGTCAACAACTCGGTCGAGGTCTTTTTGTAGGAAAAGTAATTATTAAACAAGGTAAAAGAAAAGAATTGATGTTACATTGAATTAATGTCTATCGTATGGTAAATGTCTTTGGCGCTAAATTATTTTGTTGTCTCTCTGTGCGTGTGTACAAATCCATTTACAACGATTATTGTCACAAGTTAAACTTATCTAATGGAACGATGGGAGTTTGTTTTTGTCCGGCTCTCTGTTCATAGTCGAGCCCGCACAAGAGCCCGATCACGACTGGCGTCTTTGCCGCCTAAGTGTGATCTGTTTCCTCGTTCTAACTCAAAGTCCTTTCTCTTACTGAAAAGGTGTATGGTCACACTCTCCCTTTCTCTAACATATTTCTCATGTGTTTCTTCCTCTCTCATGGGTTTGGGGGGGGGGCGTCCACTTTTCAATGACACAGATAAATGGGATTTCCCTTTCTGATTTTATTGCTATAAAAAAACCCAATTATTCTTGGTTTTCTCTCCGTGTGGTCATCACTCATCTGCCTCAAGTAATGAGGACAGGTTTAGATGATTATCTTGCTAAGTGTTGACTTTTTATTAGTTTTTTTTGGTGATAAAAGATCTTGCCCAAATTCTGATCTCACATCTGGTTCATAACTATCTGTTTCCACGATTATCAAAAATGACAATTACATGACTTTTCGTAGACATTTCGACGCTATTTTCTCATCGTGTTTGGATAGTCGATTCGCGTCCAATATATATACTAGTCTTATATCTCCACTTCGTTTCTACGTAGGGCCTAGCATCATCACCAAGATGCATACTAGTGCGCAACCAGGGCACCCGATCCCCGTCGGCCCTGGCTACTTTGTCACATCTGCCCCCTCCTTTTCTGTGTCATTTACTCGTAATTGACATCTTCCAGACCATCGCCCTTCCCGGAACACACAGAGAGAACAACGGACGACACAATCAAACAACAACAATAAAAAACTGTAACTAAAAAAATGGAACAAAAGTTTTCTTTTTCTGTTTTGTTTTCTTTTGTCCGTCTTTCTTTTTCTCTTTTCTTCCTTTTCTATTTTCAGTCTATTAAAACATCAGGGCCACGTATGTATGGGTGTGCGTGTGTGTATGCATTTTGTGGTTCTTGTGTTGGAAGGGGGTAGGTGACAAAATTAATCATCACCAAGATGCATACTAATGCGCAACCAGGGCACCCGATCCCCGTCGGCCCTGGCTACTTTGTCCCATGTAACATGTATTGTAACATTTATTGTAACATGTAACATGCATTCTAACATTTATTGTAACATGTAATGTAACATGTATTGCTGAAGCAAAACAAGGGATCTATATATTAGTTGCTATGAGTAAAGTCAGATCATGTGAATTCAGTTTAAGTAGAGTTTTTAAGGAAAACGTTTTCTTCTATATTAATGTGAGAAAAGTGGAACTTAGCTCATCATCATATAGCCTCATATTCGATTTAACGTCTGTTTTACATGCTGGTGTAGAGGAGGGAGAAGAATGTCGAGATCGCCATTTTGTAGTAGGGCTGCTGCGTCTGTATCCATCCCACGGGCCTTCACTAAAAGGACAAAGTTCTATTATTTTATTCAAACAGTTTCATCCACACAAAGAATAGTCCGGAAAGAGTTATGAAAATAGGAATACAAAATAGGCTGAATCTGTAGACAAATATATACTATAGAAATGAAATTGAGTCCAAAAGTTTCATCACATCTAACAAGGCCATTGCTAGAGACGAGGAAAGAAATATAGCGTCTGATCATATTTACATCTCAAACGGGACTGTTCATAACGCGGGAAAAAAGGTTTGATCCAAAGCGGAAGTTTGCTTCCTACGCTAATGGTGTTCTTATCGCACAATATATATATCACTCTGCGAGTGAGAAAATATAAGTGTGGTCTTACTGAACCATGTATTAATCACTCCGCGAGTGAGAACATGCAAGTACAAAAGAAAATAGATTGTAATGTGTTAGATGGCTTTTAGAAATTGGCTTCCAAACTAACCTATCTCTGGCTAGGTCTTTCTCTCAAATCATCCTTATCAGTTCCTTCCATGTTTTCCTTGACCACATCCTTCTAAGTGACCCTGCTACCTCAACTGTTCTATATCTACTAACCCAAGACTCTTATCCATTCTTTCAATATGATCAAACCAATGAAGTTTCCCGTTCTGCACACATCTCCCTATACTGTCCAGATTTAATCTTCCTCTGAGGTCATCAGATCTAAGTCTGTCTTTAAGATTCACATTCACATCATTCTCATATCATTTCTTTCCATACTGGCCAGGTTTCACTTCCATACATTTTATTTTTAATTAAAATTTTTTTTAATGAAAATCGCTCCAGACAAGGCATGAAGCCACTTGATGTAAGGAGCTAACAAGAACAAAATATTACTGTTGCAAAGACAGGAGATGCTTATTGGCCTTAGTCTTTGAAAGGCCAAGATTATAGGTAGGAGTAAAACAGTCCGCAGGAAGAGAGTTCCACAAGCCTGTGGTTCTTGGAAAGAAGCTACTGAAATAGGAAGTTGTATTACAATGAGGTATCGAAACAGCAAATTGATGGAGACCGCTAGACCAACGAGTCAAATGAGCTGGAACAAAAAAAACTAGGAACAGATCACATAATTCTGAAGAACACATGCCATAATAGTATTTATAGAAAAGACCGAGACTAGCAACATCACGTCTGTGAGAGAGAGGGTGTAGAGAAGAAGAAAGGGTAGGGCCAGTCAAATTACAGATACGTTTCTGCAAGAACCCTCAGATGGGACAGAGATTCACCAGCCCAAATATGACAGCAGTACTCCATACATGATTGTGGATTTGTAGAGATAGAGAATAGCCTCGGATGTGAGAAAGTGTTTGGAGCGATAGAGAGAACCGACTTTACGAGAAGCAGAAAGAGCAATGGATCTAATGTATGAACTCCAAGAAAGATTTGATGAGAGAGAAAGCAAGAAGTTTCTGAGTCGATTTCTCCTCAAGAGCAGAGCCATCCATGAGAATCTCAGGAAGAGGTCATTAAATTATTATTTAATTAAAAAGATTGCTTTTGTTGTGATGTATGTTTCTTTCAACAGTTTCATCAAATTACACATAAGCTTTTCTGTTCATGTTTTTAATTAATAAAACATAGTTAATTCCTGTTTAAGTTAAACAAATTACTTAGAGGGGAACTGGTTTTTGCATGGTTTGAACATTTAAAAAAAACATTTTTTTTTTTTTTAACATATTTCACCCCAAACAAGACAGGCCGCCACTGTAGACGTAAAGGGCTACTGAGAATTAAGGTGTAGGTTTTGGGTGTCATCCTAAGTTGGGAGCTGTGCAGCGAGATGTCTGTTTACATTAGTTTTAAACATCTGCATGTCAATACAGTTGGGGAAACAGGGAGCAGGTTGGCAGTTCCAGAGGCCAGCAGCACAAGGAAAGAAGCTATTGAAGTAGAAAGCTCTCCAGCATCTGGGGACCTCCACAGTGAATGGATGGGATTTAGCTAATTGTCGAGTTGGTCTAGTGTATTTAGGTCGAGGAGATACTAGAGCAGCCAGTTCATCGGAGCACAATCCATTGAAGTACTTTTAAAACAAGCACAAGGATGCAACATAGCAGCGATGGGACAGGGGCTGGAGCTTGGTGGATAGTGAGGGACCTATTAAGTTGGCGACTCTTTTTTGGAATTTGTCTAGGAGGGAGAGACTAGTGGATGATGCACCAGCCCAGATGTGACAACAATACTCCATGCATGGGCGGATGGTGGCTTTGTAGAGATACAGAATAATGTTAGGTGTGAGGAGTTTACTAGCACAGTAGAGGGAGCCCACCTTCTTTGCTGCAGCCTTGGTAATGTCTTCAATGTAAATACTCCCAAACAATGTTTTCCTTTAAGTAAAAACAAAAACAAACATTAATGTTGGGATTTTTATCCCCAAAAGATTAAAAAAAAAGGAGAGTTTGAATTATCTACTGGACACCATTTTCGAATGTCTTCGGTCTCTTTGTAAAAGGGTTTGTCAGGAAAACCTGACAAGATAATACTTCACACTACAAGTAAACCCTGACCAAATATTCAAAATAATATAGTATTCGAAGCCCAAATAAGATCCACTCGGTTTGGCTACATGCCTATATGGGGAATGGTGTACATCCTAGTGATGTTACCTCGAGTAACAGCACTTAGCTAGATTCTCCACCAGACCAGATGAATTCTTGTCCTGGAATCCGGTAAGACCAAGAGACCAAAAGAAATATATACTATTACATAACTAACTGCTCAGTTGGGTAAAGAAAAATTAATGTTCTTAACTTATTTACAAAATCAATGCTTGAGAGGTAAAGGAGAACTTTAATGGAACACTCGAATATCTATGTATCTCATATACAGATCAAGTGTTAGCCTCTTGATTTCTGAGAACTTCGACTGAAGTAAAATGAAACAAAACAAAATTGTGATTTTTATCGCCAAAAGAAAAGTTCAATTCTCACATGTGAGAAAATAGGAATAATGCTCAAAGATAAGCATTGAAAGTTGAATTAGAAGTGACAACTTTTGGAGAGAAGGAAAAAAAAACGTGTATATTAATCTAACAATTTTATTTGTTATTTTGGTGATACTATTGGAGCACAGGGTGGAGCAGGTGCTAGTTTGATTGCAAGAATTAGGAGTAGATGGATAAGTTCAGGAAACTTCGGCGTTACTAACCAGCAGAGCATTACCACTGTCAACCAACAAAAGAGTCTATCAGGCATGTGTAAGCAGTGTGATGATGTATGGACGTGAAAGCTAGCTGGTGAGAGTTGAGGATATGCGTTGCATAGAGAGAAATGATGTGAGAATTATACAACAGAAGAAGATGAAATCGTAAAGTATAGGGAGATGTGTGGAGAACAGGAGACTTTGATGGTATGGCCATGTTGAAAGAATTGCTGAGAGTTCTTGGGTTAGTAGATGTAGAACAATTGAGGTAGAAAAGTCAGTTCACAGGAGAAGGCCCAGGAAAACATGAGAGGAAGTGATAAGGATGGACTTGAGAGAAAGAGGGATAAATAAAAACCTGGTCAAAGATAGGTTAATTTGGAAGTCAATTTCTAAAAGCTGTCCAACACATGTCAGCATGTAAAACGGCTGTTAAACCGAATATGATGATGATGATAACTTGGGCAAATCATCATCATCATCATCATCATCATCATCATCATCATCATCATCATCGTTATATCTACATATTTTGCCCCATAAAGCATAAAAAAGGGAGCAGGGGACTTGTCGGCACATGTTCCCCTACGCATACAGAAAGGGGATGCAGACGGCAACGTTTATCAAAAATGGGTCAACAGGATGCTTGACAGACTGGCTTGCATAAGTCAGTCCACACATCTCCGTGGGCAGAAGACTCAACCAATCAAATGAGAGAATGCTGTTGCTATGCACAGAGAGCGGAAAAGTCGAAGCGAGAGGAAACACGAGGAGACGGTCTTCGGTCAGCGTTAAGAGCGGACGTCTCTAGGGAGACGGGCCTTGGCCGGCATCGGGAGCGAACATCGGGAGATGATGGCTCACACCGCTGTCATATCAAAGAATTTATCCCCGCACAGGAGAAGGTCCCGGACCAGCGAGAAGAGCGGATGTCTCTGAAAATCGACAGCCCACCCCGCTATCATATTCAGACAATTTATGACCGCACACAAAATCAAAAAATAGGAAAAGAGGAATTTGAAAATTAACACTTAAGAAGTACAGCGACATTTAATACGGCTGTCTACCGGACACCTAAGGAAAACCCCGGTCCAACAAAATTGATTATGACAGACCAGTCAATCAACAGACCTCTCCAACGTCGAGATTACGTATATCTCAGGACCCTAAAAAACAGCTCGCTAAGAACAGACCACAGAATCTAAAATTCTATAAAATATCCTTTCCTCCGCCGTCAACCCAAAAAGGTATGTGTTTACGACATAAGGAAAAAAACAAAAACAAATACTATATTAATTCGTCCTAAATCAAACTTTCATATTGTTTATATTGTCGTGTTAAATGATCTCATTAAATTGTTCCCCGCGATTTTAACACATTTACTTTCATATTTTGATCTCCCATGGGAGGAGAAGGACTTCTCATTTGTTTTCCTCGAATTTTATAAGAAAAAAAGAACTTTTCTATTTTCATTTTCATAAAGGCTATAAGCCTTCTTAATTGATATATTTGAACTATTTATGGTCTCTTCACAAAAGAGCAATGTACCCGCGCAGGAACGCATGAAAATAAGTTTAACAATTATAACATTTGGTTTTCGACACAATTATAACATTGGTGTCAGGAAAAAGGACTTTCCTATTTTCATTTTCATGAAGGCTATAAGCCTTCTTAATTGCTATATTTGAACTTTTAATTCTGATCAACTTTCTCGGAAGAACAAAAACCAGCCTCTTTTAGATAATTCCGTTTGTGCGGAGAATATTAGTTGATCATAAGAAAAAAAAAAGTAAATAAATAAATACTTGGTATGTACTGTTAATTTGTCTTGGTTGTTTATACAATATGTTTATAATTTGTGATAGGATGTGTTATTCATTTTTATGAGTATGGGTTGATTTCCTTTCATCGGGTTTTCAACCTTTGCACATTTTACATTCGTGGCTGAACTACGTGTAGATAGCGTACAGAGTCTTACTACCACAATTATAACATCATCATCATCAACACCAACAACAACAACAATCGGTTTATTTGTTGAATCAGGCGAAAATTAATCCTCTGATGAGGGTGGAGTCTGATTGTCCACTTTCGATCTAAGTCTTCCTCTTGTCTTTGGTGAGGCTCGACAGAATCCATATCCAAGGCTCCCTTATCACGTTTGATCACGTCCTCCCAAGACAACTTTGGTCTGCCAGAAGTGGTCTTTTCTGCTGGCATGTTCAACTGTCAGACTTTAGCAATCCAGCCATTGCTGCGCTCAATGTGCTCCAACCAACACAGTCTGCTCTTCTGCATGACGTACACAAGACTTTCCAAGTTGACCTGTGCGAGCAGAGACCCAAAAGGCATGCATCTTACCATTGCTTTGTCATTACGGTGCAGTTTCTTTAGTGTGCTGGCAGAGACAGCCCAGGTTTCGGAGCCATACGCCAGCACACTTCTGACACAGGAGATGTATATACAACCTCTCGTAGCTGCTGACAGGTGTTTGTTTGTCAGAATTGGTAGCAGCTCTCTAAACTGTCTCCAAGCAGACTTGCAACGTGTAGCTGCCGCGAGTTTGCAGATAAAGAATAAATAAAGGATGATATACAACAGAAAATGATAAATGTACAGAATGAGGAATTGCTGCGAATATGTCGAGCTTAAAAGGAATGCCAAAGTCTATCTATACATAAATATATCAATTTTATTTGTGACTTGTTAAAACAACCAAAAGTAAAGAGTTAATAAGAGTTCAAAGTGTCCATGAACATTCTAGACGAAGAAAGAGTTGTTTTTTCCATAGAAAGAAGTTGAGCAGACATGTTTATTTCGGCTGTTGCCGTGTGAGATTGCATGTGACAATGTGTAAGTTCAGTAGACGACGTAGAGGCATATGCATGTTTGCCTTTTGTTTAGCCCATATGTGTGTGGGCTTGTGAGTTTGTGCATATCTCTAGTGTCATCTGCCAAGAACCCTTGGTCCAGCATTCACGGCTAAATTTGTGTTCACCGCAAGAAGTCTAGTAATAATTTGATTGCGATATGTTTCTATGGAAACAACCGTCAAGAATTTGTGGTGGCAAGGCTTTCTTAGCCTTTTAGCCAAGATCAAAGTGTAGTATCTGTTCCGATGGATACTACACCCCGTAGACTAGTATTGTCTTGGCCTTCGGGGCTTGATTTACGCTGGTCTATGGGTCTGTCTTGTGCAGTTCTAGGAGGTCCACCCTCCCAGGCTTTGCCTCCCCACTTTGGGGAGGAGTAAGTTTATTGCTTACTGCCTGAGGCGCCCCTACCAGGGGATGCCGACGGGGCTGCCCAGGCAATTTTTAATGGCCAGAGTGCTCACCTTCTCGAGCGCTGGCTTTTCAAATCCCACTTTCCGACCTTGTGTCACATACTCCTATTGTGGGTAGGTGTTAAATAACGTTAATTCTATGCTGCTGCTCGTGTTTGGGTCCTTGCTTATATAGCCAGTACCTAACAGGTGATCGGCTCCCAGAGCAACTCTTTTTGATTGGTTGAAGTTTGATCAATCAAAAATCAGAATTTAGTATTCATGGAAATTGTTTTGCTGTCGATGTTGTTATAACAGCTAGAACAGGATTCCACAAATATGTGCTTTTGCAAGAGCTTATTTTAAGGAAGATTGTTCAGCAAACTGCTTGCACACTTGAGCCCGTAAATTTTTGCTGTTTTCGTGGTGGAAAGAATGGCTTTTGTCTGTGAACTGCGTTCCATCGGTTTCTGTCGCAATACGGTCAGGTCGACGTCAACCAAAATGGGGAAACTGGAAAAAGAGTTGCCTGTGGCAGTCTTTCTGTGGGTTTTGTCGTGATGTAGTCAAACCTTTTTCAAGATGGTAGGATAACTGGGAAAGGAGGAACAGAAAGTAGGCTGGCTGCAATAACCCCGAAGAAAAGAGTGATTGGGTTACCTTTTGGCCAATTCATGCTACCCTTAAAGGGGCAAGGGAGACAACCATTGACCAATTAATAAGTTTCTCATAAATTCCAATATTGAAAACATTAAGTTTGAGTTCGCCACAAGTTTCATCGTATACATGAAACGCTGAAATGAAGTCACCAGGAAACATATCTTTTTAGACCAGCCTAGAACGAGTGTAGCTAAGGAAGGGCGATAATTCAAGCTCATAATTTTTTAGCTAAAGGTCCTTTAACTAAAAAGTTATGAACTTTAGTTATGGTTCTTCCTTAGCTAGCTATTTTTTGAACTTGTTTATAAAGATGGCGACTATATTTTTCCTTGTCTAGTTTTCATTTCAACGTGTACAATGAAATTTGCTAGAACTTAGCGGTTTTAATGCTATTTTTTGTTTTTTTTACTAAAACATGGTTGAACTAAAAATAAGTTGTTTGGGAGTAATGCCAAAACCATGCCGAAATATAAATATACGTCACTATAATAGAAATTAACCTAACCACACTCTGTCACTTAGATTTAAAAAAAATATTATTATTACTATTTTTTAATGAATTTCTATATCAAAAATATTCTACTGTAGCATTAGGCCCTCAAAAAAAAAAAAGTTATGATAAAAAATGCATGAAAATTCTATTAATGTTTTACCGGAAGTTTGCGAATGTTCGCGAAACTGAGCGGAAACAGCCGGAGAGACCCGGAAATAGCCGAACATTCAGAAAGAGGCTTATCCGGGTACTGTTGAACGCTTTTTTTCAAGATGGCAGCCTCCTCCTAAGTCGAAGTGTTCAGCATTAGTTTTGTCTTTGCTGATTAACCATTCCGACAAACAAACGTTGCTGCACTATGGTCTTTTATTACCGATAGACGACTACGGGACACGCACATCTTTTCCCACTTTTTTCCTCATTTCCGAGGAGAAAGGTAAAAACGCTTTTACAAATTCTAAAGCTTGAGTATCAAAGTTAAAAATTGCGATCTCACTTCGTCTGGTCGTATTTTAAGCCTTTCTTGAATGGTGTCTGCATTTTTTGTAAATATGTTTCTGCTTTCCTCTTGTTTAAACAAAGTATTTACAATCTCTAAACCTTTTTATATATGTATATTTTTATATGATCTATGCGTTTTTTGTCCGCTCTCTTTTTGTCTTTTTTTTTCAAAATCAGTGTCACATTATTAAACCGTCTACCGCGTGTCATTCGCTCCTTTGTGTATAAAACCAACTATTCTCGACTCGTAATTATTAATTAAATACAAAATAAAAATGTCTAAAATGACATCCAACTACACTTTTAAAATTTTAAATATTGTAATATGAAAACTTCTTCGCTTACAGACCGAAGTAAATTAACTTTGTGCTTAATAAAACAATTTCAATCAAAGCGGACGTGTGTAAATTGTAATAAGTCTGAGTCATTTATTTGATTTTTGTATATTTAGTAAATAAATCTTCCAATATTATCGTATATTTAAAAAAAATAAAAAAATGTTTTCTCTTGATAATTAATTTTCTATTTAAAAATTAAGCGTCTCTTTTCCCCCTCCCTAACAAACCTTGTTTTCCTCTAAATATCTCTCTCTTAAAATTTCCATGTCTCTCCCCCTCCGTAACAAACTATCCCCCCTTCTTTTCTCTCTAAAAAAATCTGCTAATATTTGTTTTCGAATATTTAAAATGTTTTTAAAAATAATTAAAATTTTAAGAAAATAGGTAATCAATTTTCTATTGATATCCATTTTCTGCCCCCCCCCCCTCCCCCAAACAAACTGTTCCCCTCCTTCCGTACTCTCACCCTCTTACATTGTTTATTTAATAATTTTGCAATATTTCTTCTTGCATATTAATGGTTTATTCCGAGGACCCTTTAATACGAAATAATGAATCGATTTTCTATTAAAGGAAAAAAAAGCTTCTCTCCTCTCTTCTCTCCTCTCTTCTCTCTTCTCTTCTCTCTTCTCTTCTCTCTCTCTTCTCTCTCTCTCCTCTCTCTCTCCTCTCTATTCTCTCTCTCTCCTCTCTATTCTCTCTCTCTCCTCTCTATTCTCTCTCTCTCCTCTCTATTCTCTCTCTCTCTCCTCTCTATTCTCTCTCTCTCTCCTCTCTATTCTCTCTCTCTCCTCTCTATTCTCTCTCTCTCTCTCTTTCTTCTCTCTTTCTCCTCTCTCTTCTCCCCCTCTCTCTCTCTTCTCCCTCTCTCTTCTCCCTCTCTCTTCTCCCTCTCCCTCTCTCTTCTCCCTCTCCCTCTCTCTTCTCCCTCTCCCTCTCTCTTCTCCCTCTCCCTCTCTCTTCTCCCTCTCCCTCCTCCCTCTCTCTTCTCCCTCTCTCGCTCTTATCCCTCTCTCTCTCATCCCTCTCTCTTATCCCTCTCTCTCTTATCCCTCTCTCTCCTCTCTCTTATCCCTCTCTCTCTCTCCTCTCTCTTATCCCTCTATCTCTCTCCTCTCTCTTATCCCTCTATCTCTCTCCTCTCTCTTATCCCTCTATCTCTTCTCTCTCCCTCACAAACTCCATGTTTCCTCTTCTTTACTGCCCCCATCTCTTACAAATCTTATCTCTCTTCCCCCCTCTCTAACAAACATTACTTCCCCCCTTCCTTTCTCTCTCCGCGTGCCTCGATGTGGATTCCGCCATTTTTCACTCGTACGCTGCAAATTTTTTTCTTGTTTTTATTCCTACAACGCAAGGCCAAAAATCTCGTCTTCACTTTCGATCACGTTTCTTTACTCCTTTCTTATAAAAAACAGCTTTCTTCTAGAAACTCTACAGTTAAATATCTGCATTTAGAGGAAACTATACCCCCTCCCCTGTAAAAATGCGCTTTTTTTCTTTGTGTCAATTAATTTCCATTTAAAACCAAATCTGTAATCGACTCATAAAGCTTCATTTATTAAATTAATTTTAATATATAAATAATTAACAAAAAACTCTGCTCAATTCTTAAATATTTTAACATCTTGAGTTTTCATTTCTATTTTTTAATAGAATAATAATAATAAAAAAAACGTCTCCCAATATATAGATGTACGTTTTCAGCGTCCCAAATCCCTTTTTTCAAAAGATGTAATTCTATGATTATTCGATTTATACTATAAATTATAGGTTTAAAGAATAAAACGAAACTAAAATTTCAATATGCAGGGACGTTTTTGGGGACTAATTGAATATTTGGAAGTTTTGTATTTGGTTATATACGACTTCAGCGTCACAAATTCTCTTTTCAAAAGACGCTATTTTATTCGATTTGTAGTTTTAAAACTACAGTGCAATTTAAGGTACTTATTCAGATTAGGACCCTTGCTAACTTTGACTCTAAATTTAACCGTAACTATAATGTTGACCTAATGACGAGGTCAAAGTTAGCTCGAGTCCTAATCTGGAAAAGCACCCAATTTAAGAATGTAGTAAAAAAAAAAAATAAAAAAATGACGTCAGTAAATAATACGATATCTTTAATGCTAGCGTGGGTCCTAATCTGTGAAAGTACCAATATTTCATCAGATAACTTCTCCATTAGATACAATTTTATTTTTTAACATTATTTCTGAATTCTTTGTTTATTTATATTTTAAAGTCTTTCAATTTTACCACAGAAAAATAAAGCTTTGTCTTCAACGATTTTTGAGAAACTGAAACCGTACACACACCCGAATATATACAAATTATAAATATTTAATCAGATAGCCTCCATCCCCCAATGTCTGGAGATTCAAATGCTATTTTCTTAACATTATTTCTGAACTCCCCCAGTTTATTTGTCTTGCTTGTATATCATCTTCCAAATAAATCCATGAAAAAACAAAAGCGTATACCCCCCAAATTTTAGATCCACCTTAATTCTCCACGTGGCTGTGGATATTGATGGGTCTTGTATCTTCCTTGCTGTTATTAAAAAACAACAACTTTCTTTTGCAATAAACTGAATTAACTTGGAATTAATAAATAATAATAAATCTACAGGGACATTTGGGGGGGGGGGGGGATCTGAGGAAATATTTAGAATTTGATCTGTATAATCTAATAGCTATAACTACCTCAGCGTTGCTCGGGAGTCTTATTTGTTTTGCTTTTTTTTAATAGGATTTTCAAAGTCAAATTTAATAACGGTATCGTTTGGTGAGAAAATTATTAATTAAACTAGTTATGAAACTAATTTTGTTATGGTAATTTTTCCGTCTCTATTTATGTAAGATGAATTTAAATCGTTTTTAATAGGACTTGCTAAAATTTATAGCTAGAAATGACTTTAATCTTCGATAGTTTAAATGCTTCCAAATTCCTTTCAAATATAAAAAGGTCAAGAAGTAATTGTCAACTATTAACAGGTGGAAATGGCTGACTTGTTTATGAAGCCGAAATGCATTCTGGTGGATTTAATTTCGTAACTGAATTATTTTTTAAATGGGATTTTAACGTTTGTTTTAGTACTTTAGGCATTGCATTATTTCAAAAAAATATTCTATTAATATTGCAAGATCTAATTCACGTACAAGCGTGAAACAAGTGGTCAAACAAATAGATTCGCAGACTTTTAACTGGACATTAAATTTAATCGATGGCCAAATGCATGTTTATTTTATAAATCGCGATTTCAATGTATGATGTCACACGAAAATAAAATACCCCCCCCCTCTTTTTTTAAAATTAATTATAGAAAAATATATCCTTTATAAATTATCGGTAAACCTGTTAAACTCTAAAATGTGGTAGATATTTTAGTCGCCCATTAATAAAATCCATTTATTCTAATCCCAAATTGTCACTTTTTCAACTTTTCGGTATTCATAATGACGTCGTTTATTTTTGCCGCAGACTAAATAATTCTCTTGTCATGGAATTTAAAATTACTATTGATAATCTGTCTTTACTGTTCTTATCTTGGTTGTTGTTATTCACAACGTTTCAGCGCATCTTTTCGGACTTGGGAACCTGAAGATGGTCGGTTACATCGGCCGAAACGTTGTGAATAAAACAACAAAGATGAAAATAGTAGTTCGAATAATCTAATAATTATCTCGTTGAAGTCAATCTAATATCGACAACCTGTGAATATTCTGTAGATCGCTTTAATCTGTCTCCTTGGGGTATTTCTGATGCAACAGTTGCCCCCCCCCCCCCCTTTTCTATTCCTTTCATCATGTATTTAATCCCTTCAACTGTTATGTTCAATTGTATTATTTTACACAAAACAGATACTGGATGTAAAATAAACTTAACTTAATCTCACTATTAATAAAATAGTGCGACCACTTCTCGTGGCTTTCTCGCTTACATATTCGTTCTTCATTTGTTATAAATCGATGATTTATTGCATAAAACTGCAGTCGTGTAAAATAGGAAAAGAGTACTGTTTCGTAATCGTCAACCATGGATTTTACTGGCGGAGTTTTAGAATCCATTCTTAACCTGGAGAGGGGGGGTGTGTGCTTCGGTAATGTTATATTACTGTAAGCGTATGGTGACAAGCAGAAATGAACGAACAACACGGGATTAAAATTGGAAAAATACTATGGTTTATTTTCCGATAAGTTATTTTGGAATTGGAGTGAATGTCAGTAGTCGTCGAGAAGTCTTGGTGGGCAGTAGTAATTTGTGAGCCGAGCGAGCAGTGGTAGAAGCAGTAATAGTTGCGGTGTAGAGAAGTCGTCTGCGCTGGAGGACGCGGTGTAGCAGTAGTGCGAATAGTTGTGTTCAGCGTCGCTGATTCAATGGCGTTTAGCAGACGAAATTGTTGTGATAGTCGACGATTGTTATTTGGTACTTGGAGTTGCTGGGTTTTTTCTCGTCGTTGTTTGAGGAGGACCGAACGTCGCTATTCTTGTGTTCTTGGCTGATTCCAGATTCCCCCCCCCCTTCTATATCTCTCCTTCCTGTAAAAGAAAAAAAACTCCTTTTGTTTACTGGTCCCAGCTGTTTTTATGTGAAAGTGGCGGACGTAGTTGTAGACTCTTGGCTCGCAGGGGAGAAGACCAATAATGGCCGTTGACTCCAGAAAACTGTGTTTGTTTGTGGTACTATTTTTGGCCACAGTAATCGCGGTAGTTGATCGGTCAGCCCGTAATTTCGTGGTAGTAAACATGATTATGTTTACAGACTTTTGTGCCACTGTGGCGATCACAGAACGCCTCCCAGTGCCTGGGATTCCACTTTTAAGCGGTCGGGAATCAGGTAAATAAGGCCGACTTGGATGGCGGTCGTCATGGTAACACATGCCAGACAGTATGACGGCGTCTTCAGATCAAAACGAGATCTAAAATCATAACAGCTCCCCCAGATCTCATTTTGACCTGAATTGTCCGGCACGGTTAGAGTTGCATGTGTGAAGTGTCAATAGTCTAGGGATCAGGTTTGGTCTGTATCCCGATGGCATTTGAGGGATTTCTATGTGTCTGGAGTCTTGTATATTCTGCGCGGTTGTCTGATGAATGAGCGCATTGGTGACTGCTGCACATGGGGGTCTGCGCTGTTGTCTGATGAACGAGCGCATTGGTGACTGCTGCACATGTGGGTCTGCGCGGTTGTCTGATGAATGAGCGCATTGGTGACTGCTGCACATGGGGGTCTGCGCTGTTGTCTGATGAACGAGCGCATTGGTGACTGCTGCACATGTGGGTCTGCGCGGTTGTCTGATGAATGAGCGCATTGGTGACTGCTGCACATGGGGGTCTGCGCTGTTGTCTGATGAACGAGCGCATTGGTGACTGCTGCACATGTGGGTCTGCGCGGTTGTCTGATGAATGAGCGCATTGGTGACTGCTGCACATGGGGGTCTGCGCTGTTGTCTGATGAACGAGCGCATTGGTGACTGCTGCACATGTGGGTCTGCGCGGTTGTCTGATGAATGAGCGCATTGGTGACTGCTGCACATGGGGGTCTGCGCTGTTGTCTGATGAACGAGCGCATTGGTGACTGCTGCACATGTGGGTCTGCGCGGTTGTCTGATGAATGAGCGCATTGGTGACTGCTGCACATGGGGGTCTGCGCTGTTGTCTGATGAACGAGCGCATTGGTGACTGCTGCACATGTGGGTCTGCGCGGTTGTCTGATGAATGAGCGCATTGGTGACTGCTGCACATGGGGGTCTGCGCTGTTGTCTGATGAACGAGCGCATTGGTGACTGCTGCACATGTGGGTCTGCGCGGTTGTCTGATGAATGAGCGCATTGGTGACTGCTGCACATGGGGGTCTGCGCTGTTGTCTGATGAACGAGCGCATTGGTGACTGCTGCACATGTGGGTCTGCGCGGTTGTCTGATGAATGAGCGCATTGGTGACTGCTGCACATGGGGGTCTGCGCTGTTGTCTGATGAACGAGCGCATTGGTGACTGCTGCACATGTGGGTCTGCGCGGTTGTCTGATGAATGAGCGCATTGGTGACTGCTGCACATGGGGGTCTGCGCTGTTGTCTGATGAACGAGCGCATTGGTGACTGCTGCACATGTGGGTCTGCGCGGTTGTCTGATGAATGAGCGCATTGGTGACTGCTGCACATGGGGGTCTGCGCTGTTGTCTGATGAACGAGCGCATTGGTGACTGCTGCACATGTGGGTCTGCGCGGTTGTCTGATGAATGAGCGCATTGGTGACTGCTGCACATGGGGGTCTGCGCTGTTGTCTGATGAACGAGCGCATTGGTGACTGCTGCACATGTGGGTCTGCGCGGTTGTCTGATGAATGGGCGCATTGGTGACTGCTGCACATGGGGGTCTGCGCTGGTGTTGCTGCGTGTCGTTCAAGTTGATGGGTCCTCCTGTTGATCAACGAACGTCCAGTTGTTGAGTATCCGGTCGTGCCCGTGCAGGTGCACCCGATTTTTTTGAACCGGTGTGATTTCTTCCATAATGTTGTCAGCTATGTCCGGGAATGTCTGGTGCCTGATGAACGTCCAGGAAGATGTGGCTGTCGCGTCCTGCGTTGAAGAGAGCCGGTAGATCTCGAAGGGTGATGCTGATGCTTGCCGAGCCCGACCTTTAACAACCAGTATTAAGTCGTGAGGCTTGGTGTTGCCGTTCGTGTCCGCCGAGCCTGCTGAAATGTCCAAAATCGCGGTTGATGAGGTCTGGACGATATGTCATCTTCTTTACCAGATTTTGTGTTTGAAATTGCCGATCTGTGATCTTCGATGAGGCTGAGAGGTTCATTAGGTATGAATCCCGAGTAGTCCATTCTACTTATCGCACGCTTCTGACACCAGTTGTTATAAAACTGTAAGCGTATGGTGACAAGCAGAAATGAACGAACAACACGGGATTAAAATTGGAAAAATACTATGGTTTATTTTCCGATAAGTTATTTTGGAATTGGAGTGAATGTCAGTAGTCGTCGAGAAGTCTTGGTGGGCAGTAGTAATTTGTGAGCCGAGCGAGCAGTGGTAGAAGCAGTAATAGTTGCGGTGTAGAGAAGTCGTCTGCGCTGGAGGACGCGGTGTAGCAGTAGTGCGAATAGTTGTGTTCAGCGTCGCTGATTCAATGGCGTTTAGCAGACGAAATTGTTGTGATAGTCGACGATTGTTATTTGGTACTTGGAGTTGCTGGGTTTTTTCTCGTCGTTGTTTGAGGAGGACCGAACGTCGCTATTCTTGTGTTCTTGGCTGATTCCAGATTCCCCCCCCCCTTCTATATCTCTCCTTCCTGTAAAAGAAAAAAAACTCCTTTTGTTTACTGGTCCCAGCTGTTTTTATGTGAAAGTGGCGGACGTAGTTGTAGACTCTTGGCTCGCAGGGGAGAAGACCAATAATGGCCGTTGACTCCAGAAAACTGTGTTTGTTTGTGGTACTATTTTTGGCCACAGTAATCGCGGTAGTTGATCGGTCAGCCCGTAATTTCGTGGTAGTAAACATGATTATGTTTACAGACTTTTGTGCCACTGTGGCGATCACAGAACGCCTCCCAGTGCCTGGGATTCCACTTTTAAGCGGTCGGGAATCAGGTAAATAAGGCCGACTTGGATGGCGGTCGTCATGGTAACACATGCCAGACAGTATGACGGCGTCTTCAGATCAAAACGAGATCTAAAATCATAACAGTAACATTCGGAACGGCGTATTTGCTTCGTCATCTATTTCCTAGCATTTGTTGTACGTACGTCACGCCAGTGAAATCTATGGTTGACGTTTCCGAAACAGAACCAAACTAACTAATAAAAAAGTGAAATGAAAGTGAAGACTCCCGGGCAACGCTGAATAATATAAACCGTTTTAAACAGCAATGACCGCTAGAACAAAACATGGTTAAAGCGGTCAATGACTTATTGTCGCCATTGAGGAATCGGTAAAAAAATAAAACTGGAAAATGATCAGATTTTAATTCAACCTTTGAAATAAAACTTTAAAAATTAAACTTAAGTTTTTAGAGAAATAATATTTTAAGATTTCTTTAAATTATTTTACCAGTTTTCATGTTAAAAATCTTTAACATAAGACGAGTTACACATTGGGCGCTTCTTCGTTATTTTCCACCGCTCGTTTTTCTCACCCTTTTTTACAAATAATTTATTTTTTTCGGTGTACAATTACCTATCATGTCGCTAGAGAAGTCCGTGCTTTTTGGAATTTTTTCTAAATATTTTTTATTTTAGGAGGGGGGGGGTCAGTTTCCTATATACATTTAACGTAAACTGAGCCCCCACTTTTTGACCATGTTGCATGTTTTTTTGGGTTTTTTTTTTAACCTTTTTACGGACCAAATCTTTTTCTTTCTGTGTACAATTATCTATCGTGTCGCTAGAGAATTCCGGATTGTCTAGAAATTTTTGGAAAAATTTGATGCTCAAAAAGTGGGGGGTCATTTTACGTTAAATTTATGTGAAACTGATCCCCCTTCCTAAAATAATTTTTTTTTAAATTCCAAAAAGCACAGAATTCTTTGACACGATAAGTAATTGTACACCGAAAAAATTGGTTGAGAAAAACGGATGGTGGAAAATAACGAAGCGCCGAAAAGTACAATATTTAAATCGAGAGCAGACTTAGGAATGTGCGGAAATCCATCAACGTTAATTCTATTTCGAAAAATAACAAAATAAAAATAAACCGAAAAAAAAATGTATTCGGGGGGGGGGGGGGATAAAATGACAATTATATGCTTATTTTTCATAATGAAGACTATTCTCTATTTTTAAATGATTGCGATTGAGTCACGTGCGCCAAATGCCCGGTGGAGGGGTTGAAAAGTGATGCCGAGCGCCACACATTGAATTAACATTTGTTATTTGATTAATAGTAAAAACTATTAATCAAATATTTATTGAAATCAAAAAGGCAATAATAAAACAAATTTGAAAACATACTTAAAAAAAAACAACAAAACAATTCAACCTCTGGTCCGCGTCCCGGGAGGTGGTTAATTGGGAATGCTAGGATGTGACTTTTAATATATCTTTAATTATTTTCTCTCTCGGTTCTCCACCCGAGCAAAGCCGGGTAAAAACAGCTAATGTATTAAACGCTGTTAAAATTACGAAGCAACGTTTCTTTTTTCTAAACCTGAACAATTAGTGTTCCTCCTCCAATTTTCCATTTAAATCTGATTAAGAAAATCGGAACTCTGTTGTTGTGATGACTGCTAACCTGTCGTTGTCGTCGTCACGAAAAAAAGAGACTTAAATACTTCGTTTAGACACTTATATTAGAGATTACTTTTGGTGTGAATGTTATTAATACAGTGCGAAATTCAGTCATGCCGACATAACACCAAAAAATAAAACTATTGAATTTTATTAACCAGAAGATTTTTTTATTTTTTTTTAGATTGTGACTTTTTCTAAAAAATAATTTCATAAATAATCCTGCTTAATAACTTAATATGGCTTCTTTTTTTTTTCTAGTATAAGCGTAACTTGAAAAATGACTGAATTATTTTTTACTCATCGAATATTTATTGAAACCCAAAAGGCAATAGTGTAAAAATAAATGTTTTTAAAAAATCCATCAGAATGCGTTTCGGTTTCTTTATAAACAAGCCAATCATTTTCAATTGTTAATAGTTGATAATTTAAAAGGAATTTGGAAGCATTTAAATTGGTGTTACAACTCTTAGCAGATCATTAAAATGATTAAGCGTTTTGGAAGCTGTTTACATCCAGTGATTTATTTATTTTTTTATAGATTACCTTAAAAGTTTAATAAGTTTTGTTTAATTAATTTAATGATCAAATACTGCCGTAATTTTAAACTAAACTTCCAAAATCTAAAAAATAATTTGGTAAAATAAACAAGGCATAGTTGAAAAAAACAAACAAAAGCGAATGTATACTCCCGGGCAACGCCGGCTAACTACAACAGTAACTTCATAAAGTTGAATTATTTTTCTTTGCAGTTTTAAACAAGCTGTTCATTTTTTTTTCTTAAGCTTTTATTTACACTTTTCAAAAATAATAAAATTAATACCACGTTTTTTCATGTCTCTGTAGAACTCCGATCCCAAATCGAATTGGGATGGGTTGTTATCAAAACTGTTGAAATACCCTCGAGTACCCCAAATCTATAATGGGATCAAATCTATAATGGTCTGTAATCACCATTCGTTCACTGACCATGCTTTAATTACACATTATTACTCGCATAAATAAAAAATAAATACAATTTTATACAAATTGATGCGTATGACTATAGGATGGATGTTTGTGAGAGCACCCATTTCTCTGAGAATTTGTGGATATTTTTGACACCTTGCTGATGCGGGATAGTTTGGCTAGTATATCGACATTCAACTTTCTATTAAATCTTGAGTTATGATCTAAACTGTTTAATTCCAGTTTAGTCATCAACTTGTATTTACCTTCTATATTAATGTCGATAAATATTAAATATCTTGTGAAAAATCATTTGATTTTACCTAATTTTCATCGCATTCCTGTAAATTCTGATGCCAAAAAATAGAATGTAGTTTTTCCTTTGACTCTGCCCTATAATTTTTCATTCTTGCTTTCGAAATGACTAAACGTTTCAAAGTTAGGTTTTGCTTTTAGCAGTGAAAATCATTTTGAAGTAAATGAAATTGATCATTTATTAAAAACTTATTTTTTTGCTTAAACTCATTTGAGAATTTATTTTTATTTGTCAGCTATATTGAAAATTACCCATAATCCAATGTGATTATGGGTAATTTTCAAAGTTTTAACTTATAAAATCGACCTCATTATTTTCAATCGTCTCATAATATTCAACTATCAATTTATTCATTGAATTAATCTTCATCCTCGAGTGGCATTTAGCCTTGATGAGTGGTGACTCGTTAGTAAATAAAAAAAATGGCAATATTAATTTACCTCTTTGACCACTAAAAGATAAAGACTACCGGTTTGAAAATCATTTTAGAATTTCATGTGACCACTTTTTTTTTTTTTTTTACTCTCTGATGGAAACATTTCTATCACTGAACCAAACAATTTATTCAGCATTGCACACTAATAAGAGAATTTGTATATTCTTTGATTATTGATTGGAACTCCAAGGAGAAAGTAAAAAAAATCTAATCTTGACCTAAAATTTTCTTTAGGTTAAATTCCAGTCGGTCAACTCTTCATTTGTCTCTAATATTTATTGAGTATTGATTTTTTTTTTCTTTCTTTCTGGAAAACGGGTTGTGATGATTGATTATTAGTTAAACTCTTTTGCTGGTCAAACTGGCCTAAACAAGATTTACTTATAACTATTTTGTGTTCATCAATAAAATAGTCTTAATAGTCCAAATAATTAAGAGGACTGCTTTTTCCTGCCTTGACATTAACAGAGTACAAAACCGACTTCGAAACCTAGTGGGGGGATGTCCTCTTCTCTTCCCTACAGCCTCATTCTCACAGAGACGTTGCTAGTCTTTCTCTACTCTATCGTTATTTTCATGTTAGGTGTTTGACCGAGCTCCAATCTATGACCCCCCCCCCCCAAAAAAAAAACATTCACAAAACTCGTCTAGCTACAACCACTGTAAATAACATTCCTTTGTCTACCTAAAACTAAATGGAACTTCCATGAGAATTTATTTCCAAGAACTACATGCGTGTGGAACACAATACCATGGGGCTTCTTCCTAGCTGACTACAACAGTTGTTTTCAAGTCCAATGTTTTAACAAATTCTTGTTGAGCCGTCCGCTTAAATAATCAAATTCTGCCTAGTTTCAACAATCGTTACCAATCCTCACTGTTCACCCATTAACCCTTATCCTCGGGTGGCCTTTGAACCTTGATAAGTGATGACTCATTCGTACATAAAAAAATCTAGAACTTTCGATTCTAAATTTAAATTTTAAAAGGAAATTAGAACAAGTTTTTATTAATGTACCTTTAATTAAAGGGAATTTAAAAAAAGAATGTACACACAGCTGCATGTCTTCAATTTCACCGAATTATGGGTAAAAAAGCTTTTTTTCAATTAATCGCATACAGTTTGTGGTTTATTGTGGTTATGTAAGGGAAATCTATAAATGCTTATATATTAGCAATTATCAGCTCCCTAGAATGCTCGTTTACAAAGAGCTACGTATTGACACTAAGTGGGAGCCAGTGCTCTCCCTTACTAAGTTCAATCCATGAGGGCGAGAAGCAAATTTATTTCTTCATCCACACAGTTGTTTTGCTGTTTTGTTTGGCTCTTCAGTATGGCTAGAAATGGGTGGGTATTTCTGTGATTCAAAACATTACTGCCATCAGATTTTTATGAAACTGAAATTTTTAAATTGTGAAAAGAATCTCCAAATGTTTCTGCTTATGTTTTTAGCTCACCTTCTCAAATTGGTGGCTTCCATTGATCATCTAACAACGTTTCAATCTATTAAAGATTTGATAAACAACCGCTCTCCATCAATGAGGACCCCACTTTCCATTATTACATTTATTTACAGAAATGTTAAGGGCAAAGTTTAAAAATATTCGAACAGAATTTAAAATATGCTTTGTATTTATTTAAATTCGATATTAAGGTTTGAGGGGATGGGTGAATAAAAGTTAAAATTTTAATTGTTTTCAAGCGTCTTATTAAAGCAAGTTAAAAAAAATAAATCTGATTGCGCTTAATGTTGGCTGTCGTCTCCATTTAACGTTAAACGTATATTGGTGAAACATGTTTCGTTCAAAACATTACCAAATGGATGATGAACTGAAGGACCTTTTTTGAGCAGGTCAATGTAAACATTTTTGGATTCCCAAAGGAAGCGAGAGTGTATAAAAAAAATTCTTCCTTTCAAAAAGTATGTTTTGGGTACTTGGTTGGGACTATATAAAACTAATAGTAGGAATAATCGGTATTGAATGAGGAACTCTGTCCTCCTGTCATGAAGTATATACAAGAAAAGTCCTTTTCCAATTAGTTTATCACATCAATCCAGTTATATGCCAACATTGTTGTCTTTTTTGTAATTTAAAGACAAGAATGAAATAATATAGTGATACCAGCCATTATAAACAGGGTAAATACAATTTAAAAAAAATCTTTTTAATTTCCTGTGGAATCTTGAACCAGCTTTGATAGTTGATAATGAAAAATATAATTTTATTAGAAAAAAATACAAATGACTGATTGTCACTGAGCATTCAACAAATCTTATTAAAATCTAAATCTCTAAGTAATATTTTAAACAATAAATAATGAGGTCCATGACATATTTTCTCTCGTTTTATATCTGCCATGTTGGAAGATACATCTTTGATCATTTGAAGCTTTTATGGACGTCATCAAATGTTTTTCTCTATATTACAGAAGAGATTTGCTAGCCTCTCTACTATTTTATGTTCATGGTAGATGCTTGACTGAGTTCCAATTCCCCCACCCCATTCCAAAAACCAAATGGAACTTCCACAAAGTTTCTTTTACAACATCCCATCTGTGGAATAAAATAGCACGAGACTGCTTCCCAACCAACTACAACATGGTCGTCTTCAAGCCTAATGTAAACCAATACTTGTTGAACCGTTCTCTTGGATAATAAATTCATCTTGAGTAATCTTCTGCCCATTCCACCGATTGTTTTTAATCCTTGTGGTGGGGTTCACCATCCAACTGAGTATTTTTTTTTTTTAATCCATACCCTCGAGTGGAGGGGTGGGTTGAGCTGGCTCCATTGAGTTTACTCCTGCTGATCTGCAGCAGAGTCTACGGCATACTTCACCCATTCCCGCTTTCAGTGGCGAACACCAAAAACACTGGGGCCAACCATCAGCTTCATGTCTGTCTTCACTGTTCCTATCCTAGTCTTCAGTTGGCTTCCTCCAGCCGGCAATTGTGATTAGGGCTACCAACTTGTGGATGGATTCTTCCTCAGGTTGTCGAAGAACATGACCAAACTAGCAAAGTTTCTTTTTCAAAGTCTTTGGGATTTGGTCGGAGAGATAGGTGCATAGGATGCGCTGAAGGCAGTAGATGTCTAAGACCTCAAGGTCTTCTAGATATACTAGACCAGCACTCGGTTGGCTTATGCTTTTGTGTTTTCTTGGTTAATTACGGATGTAAGACTACAAATTTACTCACAGGTGTGTTTTTGAAAGGTTTACCTGTTTCTTCATTCGATTTTTAGATCGTACTGTGAAGTAAAACTTGCTTTTGGCCAAGCAAAACTAAGTCTTACACTCAGCATTGTGATCTGAAATGTCAGTGTCGAGCTATCTAATTAATGAATGTAATCTCATTGAGGGTTTACGTGTCAAATAAAATCGATTTGATTTTCTTTTCTCTCAAGGTGCATAAACTTTTTTTAAATTGTGTATTAGTCATTATCAAGGTGTTTTGGATAGAAAAATGAGCAAGCAGTTCTTATTTGAGGTACCCAGGTTAAATTTTCCTGTTACGGAGGAAAATCTATTGTGCAATTGATCAACTTTGCAATTAAAATCAATCATTCTAAATATGATCCTTTTTGGGAATTTTATCTCAACTCTACCTCCCACGTGTTATCTGGGATGTAGTTTAAGTCATTTTAGTTAAAAAAAATAAAAAAAATTTAAACTCGTATAAAAACAAAACTTTATATTCAACTAGCGGAACCTGTTGCACGGGAGAAAGTACTACCTATTGCATGATGTCGAATAAAAAAGAAATGGCCTATTGTTCTTTCTCACCCCCCCCTCTCTACCGTGTTGGCGAATGTTTTAAATTTAAAAAAGAAAAAAGTAGTAGAGTAGAATAAGATTGAACGCTCAAAAGTGGCGATCATGAAACCTGCCTTCTTAACGACTGCGCCACGGTTTCGAGTTAAAAATATGTGAAAATAGTACAATTAAGGTAAGCTTGTTTATTGGCATGCGTGTTATGTAAAGATTTAGCTTCTGCCGACCAAATGTAAAGCTCAACAATGACACGGTTTATGTCATTTGTAGTTGATGAAATAAATGGATTTGGGCAGGTTTTCTATAATATGAGTGTTAAAGGTGTATGATTTTGAAAATGTAAATGTATCGGGGTCTACGAGTATCTTGGCGCTTATTGAATTAAATAGGAAGTCGATTCGATCAAGAAATTGTAGCCGCCATGTTGAATGATTAAATGTTGCAGGAACTGTGTTCGTTAATTTAATTCGCTTAATTCCGGAATGGATATAAATATAGAAGTCATAGGTAGAAATAGAAATAACGTAATCTGATATTCGCGGAAAATAATCGAAGTGAACGGGAGCGGTCATTAAGTCTTTACGTATTGCTTTATATTATGTAGTAAATTAATAGCAGGCAAATAATAAATAAGAACGGAGTCTTTTGTGAAAATTAAACTGTGTTTATTAGTTCCTGGTGTTGATGAGTGGAGTGACAGTACAGAATTGTTAGAGAGAAAAGTTTTTGCTACCACCTATATGGAGTTGGTTTGGCGGAGAGTCGTAGATGGTGGGCCAAATATAATGTTTAGTGTTAGCTGGAAAAAAATAATAACCAATTTACTAATTCACGCTCGAGTGAATAAGTGTAGTAAGTGGTGAGTTTAGTAGCCTGTGATACATGTGGTTATTTTCCTATTCTCCGAGAAAGTACAGGGAAAAAATCGCCTTAACTTTATATATTAGATAAAATAAGTCATTTCCTTTACTAATTTTGATTCTTTGGTTATAATTAAAAATTATTTCCATATTACCAATTGTCTGGACGAGACTACATAATTTTAAAGATAAACTTTAGCCAAGTATATTATAGTGCCAACAATAACTGAAAATTTGCTGCTCGGAATCAAATTACGTCCAACTTTTAAAATCTCATAACTTTGTTAGATTGCATTTAATTGTATATTTTCACAACTTCATCAGAGTCTGGATGTTGGAGTTGATCAGCCCTTAAAATTAAAATTCTTCCTCTATAAAGAAATTTTAGATTAGATTATAAAATGATCCAAACATTCAAATGTTGCTAATTCTTTTAGTTATAAAATTAAAAAAAAAATAGAAATATAATTAACTTAATGAAACTTGCCCCCTCCTTTTTTTTTTTTTTTTTTTTTATATACGGATTCTATCCTTTATAATAAATGGAACCTATTTTTAATCTAAATACTTATCAGAAAAATTGGATAGACTTTAGGAACATTTTAAGAATAAGCATTGCAAATGATTTTTAAATAATTCCAATTCATTCTTTTCTGATCGATAATTGTCTAAAGTAAATTTACAAAACATGAAAATAAATTGAATTCAAAAGGCTTATTTCAAATGTAGTGTTAAAATCTATTGTGGAAGTTAAATGTTGACAAAATTATTTTTTGCTAAATCTAAATGGGAGTCCTGAGTTGTTTTCTTTCTAAGCTATACTTTAATTGTAAACGTGTATCTCTGTTCAGTAAAGGAGACTTTTCTAAAAATGCTTAGTAAATCAAAATAATCTTTCACCATTAAATATTTATCATTTTTCATTTCAAAATCTTGAAACAGTGTTTTATTAAATCATATAATACTTTTCGACAATTTTTTGTGTTTTTTATTTAAAGGATTCCAAGACTAATTTCTAAAGTTTGAGAAATTTATTCAATATTATTTTATTACCTAATCTTCCTGGAGATTTTAATTTTAAGAGAAATTGAAATATTTAGTGAGAAGTGGTTGGTCTGTAACTTGGTGGAATCATTTCCTTTTCACAAGTTTTAAAATAAAATAACCGGATATTTTTACTGTAGTCAATAGAACAAATGAGTGGTTACCAAAGGCAAGATAAGTTACTCTTCTACCTACCCGGATAAGTTTATTTTAAAGTGTTTCTTTTTTTTTTTTTTTTTGTTAAAAACAAACCTTGTGTCGACTCTGCTCAGTTAGAACAACAAAAAAAGATGGTGCCGATAAGGCTTGCACGAGGATCCCCTGATAATCGTTTGAAAATTAAACAAAATACTGGTAAAACATTACATTTTTGTACAGTTGGTGACATGTATTTTGTTTAATTTCCGATTCTTGAGCGATTATCAGGGATCCTCATGCAGTGCTTATCGGCGCCATCTGTTTTCATTCTAACTAAACTATCAACACTAGGTTTGTTTTTTAACAAAAAAACACTTTAAAATAAGTTAAAACACAATAACATATCCAGATAGAGTAACTTATCTTGCTTTTGGTAACATTTATTTGTTGCATTTAAAAAAAAAAAAAATTTTTTTACCCCCTTTTCAGTAAAAAAAAAAACCTAAATAACCTGTGCATATTAAGCCAGAAACTGACTAGAAAGAATCGAAAAAGAAAGTGTGCAATGAGAGATTGTCTTGCTGCTTTTGTGAGCAATAGTTTAACAGTTTACCTTGTGTTCTTTCTTGTAAGTAAACATTTTTTTTTTTTTTTGTTTCTGACTAGCGGTTTATTTCTTCATTTTAGATCTCAAATAATGTTTGGTCATTAGGAAAGAATGCACACCATTTCACGGCCATTCGCTCTGGATGGCTTTTTTGTGCGTTTACCCTCCCTCTCATGCGAAGCCCCATTATTTGAACTAGCCTTCAATGTGGCGGCTTTTATAGACTTAAATTAAAACAAGACCTCTGCATGAAACCCTGAACACTTTCATTGTTTACTATCACGGATAGTTAAGCTGTCGACAATTTCTTGTGACTTGTATACCCTATGTGATATTCCTCTTTGCCAATGGCGACATAGTTCTCTTATCTCTGAGAAGTTTGCTGTGATTTTCTTGCAGCTTTTAATTTTAAGCTAGCCTCGGAACTACTATTTTCCTGCTCCAGCAAGGTTAAGCATGAAGTCTGTTTAACTTGAGGTCACTTTGGTTAGCTACAAAAAATAGCTGAGAACAGACCTGTCTGCATTCCTTGGTATTGGCGCCTCCGATATGCAGCAATAAACCAACCCCCTTCCGAAGGAGGTAATGCCTTGGAGGATGGCCTTCTTGGACTTGGCTGGATCATACCTTATCCCAACAAAGAACTGTCTGGTGGTTCAGGACAGCCCCTTGGTTACCAGCATGGTGCCATGTCTAACTTCTGCTGGTCTAACCTGGGTAAACTGGCAATGAATCCTCTTGTTCTAATTTCAACACTAAAATAATTTTCTACTACAAATTATATGAACCCCTTTTCGTTCCATCCCAAATAATTCGAATTATAGTTGGATTTGCAATTTTATTTTAAATCATTTTAGTTTTCTTTTATTTTTGATTTCCATAAATATTTGATTAATAGTAAACAAATAAAAAGTTTGATAGTTTTATGAATAGATTATTTGTATTTTAATAAATAACAGAATTTTGGAAATATAATTGAATCTAACAATCTGGCTTCTGCTGGTGATGTTTCCAATGCGAGATACTTAATTTTCACTTTTAATTTTGGTTTTATTCAGTCTTTGATAAGGTGCTATAGCATCGAAACATTGCAATGCATTGGTTGATTGACGTAAGACTATAATATTGTTTATGTAATTATATATATATATATTATAAGCATTGTCGATATTTTTCATCCAAATTGTAATTGTTTGGTGTTTTTTATACTCTTGCAAGTTTGACAACAATTTAGCCTTTGTTTCGTGAATATAAGTTTTTGTGTAAACTCTATGGCGTAAAATAAGTTTTGGTCATAAAACAATTTTCTGATATTCTTGCGATTCATCCATTCAATCTTCATTTAGCGATGAAAATAAGATTTCAGATTGAAGCCTGGACAATGCAAGAAAGCATGTAAAAGCATTCAAATCTTAGTTTGAATAAATCTGTATTTTTTTAATGTGTTCATGGTTTCGATAATTATTAAATTCTTTTATTTTATTACCAGAGTTATATATAAGCAAAGTTGTCTTGTGTCATAGCATCACGGTTGATCTAAGCCAAACTTACCAGATTTGGAATCGGCACCTTCAATCCTATATCCTTATTGATGTTAGAAGTTTTTGAACCTTTTTTTTTTTTTTTTTTTAAACTACTTATTAAAAATAAAAAGTATGTTAAAAATAAAAAAAAATAAACATAAACAAATGTTCAGCCATTTTTAGTGTTCCCTTTACAGTTTAGTATTTTCTATTAGCCGACCGAACAACATATTTACTGAATCTGAATCTTTACACTACCAGTAAGAAAATAAACATAAAAGTAAAGATTTAAAAAAATTAAAAATTGAACTTCGTTTGATTGTCTAAAATAAATAAACAATTTCGATTTATACGGAGATAAAATATCTTTAATTTTATATCCTAACGCCGAACTCATAAACAGTTTAAGTAGGTTAAAAAGACTATTCGTTTGATAGGTTGCAATGTGAATAAAGTGTTCGCCTTCAGTTTCAATATTTTATCTTTTGGGGGTTTGAATCTAACACAAGACAATTTTTATTTTTTTTTCTATGGCGTTCCATGCACTTATTTATAATTGTTTTTATTCTAATGATTTTAAGGTTTTTTACTGACATGCAGAAGAGAAAGGTTTAAGGAGAAATTTAGTACTCCAGCGAGTGTCACCATATATATATATATATATATATATGTTAGTGTGACTGTGTGCAGATATTTGAGTAATTTGGATGTTAAATGCCCACCAACATTCTTGGATTTGTGGTGGTTTTGGAATTTTTGCATAGGCATATCTTAAATCAGTGGTTTATGTGAGCAAACCAAGAACTTTACAAAACACTAAGATAACAAAAGAAAAACAGATGAAATCGCTTGAAAATGTGTCAAGATCATGAGTTTCTTGAGTGTTTGGAAGAAAGTGGATAACATCAATTCAAATACTTATTGTTTATGGCTTCAGATTTTTCCATTTTTTTTTTTTTTTTGTTTCATTTTATTTCAGTCGAAGTTCTCAAGTTCTGGGGCTAACACTTGATCTCTATACGAGATAAATAGATATTCAAATATTTCATTAAAGTTCTTTACTTGTTAAATTAGTTAAGAACTTAACATTCGTTTTCCTCTCTCCAATTGACCAGTTAACTATGTTATAGTGTATCTTTCTCTTGGTCTTACCGGATTCCAGGACAAGAATTCATCTAGTCTGGTGGAGTATCCAGCTAAGTTCTGTTATTTGAGGTAACATCAATTAGAGAAGGTGCACCATGCCTCGTATAAGCCAGTGTATAGCAATGTCGAAGGGGTCATATTTGGACTTCGAATATCATGTTATTTTGAATGTTTGGTCGAGGTTTACTTGTAGGTTGAAGTATCCTCATGTCAAATTGTCCTGACAAACCCTTGTACAGAGACTGAAGATACTCGAGAATGGTGTCTAATAGGTAATTAAAACTCTCCAGTGTGTGTGTGTTAAGTAATGATTTTAGTTTGAATTTACCTTAATATTGAAACTTTTAGATTTTTTTTTTCTCCAAATCTTATAATTGGTGTTTATACCCCCCCCCCCCCTCTTTTCCCTTAGAATTGGACATTCATATATCATTTAGAACTATTTAATGAATCATGAACATTTTTGGAAGCCATTGTTAAAAAAAATTCTTGGCAGATTTATAGTTAAAAAAAATGTTTAAGACCACTCAACTAGAATCAAAGTTTTGTTATTTAAAAGGTATTGCATCATGTTTTTGCATGATATTGTGACTCAGTGCTGTTGCATCAGCCATTATAACATAGTTTAGCTATAAAGTGATTTGGTCATTGTTAATTTAGAAGCCATTGTATTGGTGAAGTTTAGAAAATATGTATATAAAAAAAAAAAAAAATTCTTGGATACTGTTAGTACTCAAATGGTAGTTCTACATGATGAAGGCCTTTCTGTGTGTTTAATGAGCATAATCTTGTAAAAGCAACTATGCATAATGGAAAGAAATAGCCAAGACAAACGATTTCTAGAGATAATTTGATTCAATGCATTGCTATAATTCTCTGAGAATTCTTAATCTAACATGTGCGCTTCAGAAAGCTACAGATGTTATCTGATGGTTTCATGCCATCCAAGTTTAAACTTGGGGTTTTAAATCATCCCCCCACCCCACCATTATCAACTGTAATGAAATCTAAACATTTGATATTTACGAAACAGAAAATCTGGATTTGTCTTTTAGAGAATAAATCAACTCTGCGATGATTTGTATGTAAAGGAAACGCCAACCCTCCATCCGTTGACAATAAGAGTTGATGAAGGGTATACGATTCCAACCATCAAACCACATGCACCTAGCTAAGTGATTTGGGAGGAGGACACCATTTGGAATTGTTGGATTCTTTCTTTCCATCCAGGAACAACAAATGAATAATTCTAAGTATTTGGAAGTTTTGCCGTAGGAACAGGGGGATGGGGGGGGGGGCATATTTGTCATCAGTGCTCATGCTACTGCAGGAAGGTAATGTAGAATTTTTTTTTTTTTTTCACTCAAAACAGTGGTAATACTGAACTGGCTTGAAAGTCGGTCAAGATCATTAACCCCCACCCTCACCATGTCGTCGAACATTTATGGGGGAGAGTAGTCAAGAAAAAAGATTGCAGAAAAGCAACCTTGAAGCATTTGAGTTCATGCGAGTGTGAACGATAGATTCTTGATTGTTAGCAAACCCTACAATCAAGCAATAATTCACAGCCTGGCAGGACCAAAAGAAATTTTCATATCATAAAACATGACTTAAAAAATGGCAAACTTTTTTCTGACTTTTAGCTCTAAAAATGCTAAGATTCTAGGATGGTCTTAAACATGGCTAACTTTGAATTGAATTTTAAACAGACAAGGAAGAGAAGACTTTTAAAAAAATGTTATTATAGAAGTGATCTCCACCCTCCCTCATTGTCTGTATATGTTGAGTGTTTCTTTAATAGGGTAAACTAGTCTTTCAAACCTTTCTATTTTAATTTTTAATCGTTTGAAATCCAATTTAAAGAATTTCAATAGAATATCTGCAAATATTTTTTTTTCTCTCCCTTAGTGTAATGATGAAACTTAAATGCTTCCATTATAAAACTTTTGAAATAAACTGGTTATTTTTGTAAACTTGCTGGCATCATCTGATTGCTATCTCTTTGCGAATGAATTCCTATTCACTACTTTAAATAAAGTTTTAGGGGAGTTCAAAATGTTTATTTTAGTGATACTACTTGGGAGCACGTGTCTCTAGCCCCCCCCCCCCCGTTTTTATACTTGTTTAAAGAATATTTAAAATTGTCGCTCAAAAAAAGTCAGAACTTTGTAATAAAGATGATTGCGAGCTAGAATTCTAATCAACTCATCTTGGGTTCAAATCTGTCACAAATATTTTATGAGGTAAAAAGAAACAAAATGGATGAGCACCTGTAGACCGAGATTTATTAATATAGGCGAACAAAAAAAAAAAATATGCGCTCACAGTGCACGTATATTTGTTAGTATTAAATTCTTCTCAATATTCTGAAAATAAAACTGAGAATATAAAGTAAATTATGTTTTGGAATTTTTGAGATGAGGGTTGATAATGTGTAGAATTTGGTATATTCGAACTACTGTTCTCATCTTGGGTGTTTTTATCACGTTTCGACCGATGTAATCTCAGACCTTCTTCAGGTGTACTTTGTCAAACTCGGGAATCTGGACGAAATTTCGAACAGAACCCTTTATTAAATCCACGGGAGTAGCATGCTCTCGTTCCATCTGAAGAATTTTGTGCCAGTTTCCCTTCTGTATTTGTCACTTAATCAGCACGTTTTTCTCTTTTTGCGCGTACCACTGGCTTTCATCAACATGCAAATAATACCCCCCCCCTCTACATAAGCGTAATTTGAATATTAATAACAAAGGAAAACTTGTTAAGGTGAGAAAAAAAAAAAATTTACTCCTTGAACTGAATATTGGAAAATTTAAAAAAGAAATTTACTCCTTGAATTGAATATTGGAAAATTTAAAAACAAAATTTACTCCTTGAACTGAATATTGGAAAATTTAAAAACAAAATTTACTCCTTGAACTGAATATTGGAAAATTTAAAAACAAAATTTACTCCTTGAACTGAATATTGGAAAATTTAAAAACAAAATTTTTTTTATAGAAAATTTAAATTTTTCTCTATTTTATCAATGTTATCTATTTGAACTCCCATGCTCTTACTGGCCAATCAGAACGAAGGATTTATTTTGCCCTAGTGGCATTCTATCTGTTTTTTGAAAATTGACGACGTCATAAAGAATGAATGGTAGTTGTCAAAAATGGTGATGTCATAAAGGATGCATTATTGATTGTAAATATATGCTCAAGGTACAGGGCTATTACATTGGAGGGGGAGGGGTCATTTTTTGTCTTAATCAATTTGCCTGTTGAGCTTCACCCAAGGAGAATAGTTATCCTTTTTTCAGGTGCTCTGTATCCTGTCTTGCTTGCTTGTCCCTATTCACTAACCTCCCCACAATTGTCGGCTAGGATGCAAGGTTGAGCTTCAATGTAAAGAAGGCCATGGGCAATACAAGAGCGTCCAAAACCAGTCTGAAACAACCCACAAAAATTCTGAATTGAATGCTTGCTTGAATCAAACGGCTTGTTTGAGCGGACGAACAGAGACTATGGCCATGTATGTTTGGTTGAAAGCAGCAGCAGTTATAGATGCTGGCTGCTAATGTTTTTAAACCTATGTCAAAATTAATAAATATAATTTATTACAAATATCAACGTGACGGGTGGTCTAGTTTTTATATAAAGCCAAGTAGTGTGTCAACTGAATGTTTTGTTTGCCAAACAACCACTGAAACCAATTAGTTTCTTTTCTTATTTTGCACAAACTTCTTTTGCTAAGAAAAAAAAAATCAAAACACAACCGATAGTTTTTAATTGTTTCTTTCCGTGTCGATGACATTCTTGCAATTAATTTAAAATAGATTTCAGAGCTAAAGAAAATTGTACTTGTATAGAGTATTGATTTACTCCTCTTCAGGAGTTAGGCACAAGGCCAGTTTTTATCTTACTCCCACAAGTAAGATGTGACCCAAGGTCGGGAAAGTGGGGTTTGAAAAGCCAGCTCCCGAGAGGTGAGCACTCTGGCCATTAAAAATTGCCTGGGCAGCCCCGTCGGCATTCCCCAGTAGGGGCGCCTCAGGCGGTAAGCAATAAACTTACTCCTCCCCAAAGAGAGGAGGCAAAGCCTGGGAGGGTGGACCTCCTAGAACTGCACAGGACAGACCCATAGACCGGTGTAAATCAAGCCCCGAAGGCCAAGACAATACCAGTCTATGGGGTGCAGTATCCATTGGAACAGATACTACACTTTGATCTTAGCCAAAAGGCAGTAGTATGTTGGCTGTATTATATAGGCATCCTTTGACTAATCACCAGTACCCCACCACACACACACACACACACACACACACACACACACACACACACACACACACACACACACACACACACACACACACACACACACACACACAAATATTAGACTAATGTATCCACAGGCGAAAGTTTATATAGCATGTAAATAAGGCTAACATAAACCGGCTTTCGTAAAACAGTATTAACTTGCCATCCAAGACCGGAACACTTTCCACTGGTCACTCTGACACTAAAGGTTATTTATTTTTTTCAATTTAGAATGATGAAAAATATCTACTTGACCTTCAGAAAAGTCCATTTTTTACAAACATATAACAGTATAAGCTAACATCATCATTTGTCTTAAGTTCCTGTCTCCTTTTTTAAGATGCATATAAAAAAAATCTCTCTTGAGCAATAAAAAGGACATTTTTACACTTTAGTCTTGTTATATAGCCAAAGCCAAAATTTCACCCGAACCCGTAACTTATTTAAAAAATTTTTTTTAAATGGAAGTCTCTCCAGACAAGGCATGAAGCCACTTGATGTAAGGAGCTAAAAACAAACTAACTACAAGGTCAAAAACTAGCCAACGATAAGTGTTAGATGGATAGATTCTCACCTAGAAAACGGCAATTCTTCCCCTGGTGTCAGAAACATCGCTCATGAAATGTGAGGACTAAAATACAAAATAAGTGAAGCTAGAGTTACGAGGCTGCCGAAAGTAAACCCAGTGTTCACTTTCTAATTTCCTAAATCTAATCTTTGATACTACACGAAGGAAATAACCCTGACAGGATTTTTAGCAACGGAAGTAACTGTCCCCAAGGAAATGACACTCTTCTGTTCACATGTGGCCCCAATCACCAAGAAGACACTGACGAATCGGAATGTTTTCATTTATTTTTTAAAGCTATCTATGACAATAGTCAATCCCAGATAATGTTATATATTAGGTTAATTGAATATTTATTGAAATCAAACATGCAATAACATAAAATTACACTAATTTAAAAAGTAATCTTATTAAAATCACCATAATGTATTCCCGTTTCTTTGTAAAAAAAAAAAGCCAGCCAGTTTAATCTTTTGTTAATAGTTGGGGGGGGGGGGGGGGGGGGGGTACTTTGCCCCTTTTTAAATTTGGAAAAATTTAAACCGTTGCATAGTAAATCATTGTCTAATATTCTTTGCAAATCCTCGTATATTAAGATTAAAAGTTTTAGAAGCAATTTACATCCAATTTTAGAGATTTAAAAAAAAAAATGACCATAAAATTTGTTTCAATTAATCAATTTAATGACCAAACTAAACTAATAATTAAATTTAATTATAAAAATACTATTAAAGAAAAAAAAGTAATCAAAGTAATCAAAGTAAAAACTCTCCCGGGCAATGTTGGGTGAGGTAGGTACAACTAGTTTGTGATAGTTAATTTAGTTATTCTATAATTCAGGCGGTTATTTTGTTCTTTGCGTATTGTCATTTATGGAAATACGTCAATTGTTATGGTTGCAAAGTAGTATATGTATCATTACTAATGACTATATTAACAAACTCCTCGTTAAAAATGTTTTCTAGAATTAGTAGTAAAGGTCTCCATGTGTTTTCCCCCAGTTGCATAACGTTTGTCCTCTTATGAGTATTGCTTTGTCCTAAACTTGGGTGGAAATATGGCAACAAATCTTGTTTTTCTAGAAGTTTTCTATGGAACATTTTGGAGCTCGGCTTAACATTTCTGGAAGAGGCACAAAAAAAAGTCTTTTCAATTTGTTAAATGGACAAGAATGAAAGAAAATAAATCTCGCTATTATTCTCTTCCAACAGAATGTCATTAATTGTAGTGTTGAACATTCTCCGTTGCGACAATACAACACTTTTATATTCCAACAATAAGTGAAAAGCATTGTTTTATTTTAATGCCAACTCTGCTGGATTACAAAAAAGTACAAGAATATTTAGCATTGCCTTTTCTAGATCATTTAAACAAGCTTTCTTTTGTGACCAACCTCTGAGGCTGTTTTATATAGATCCAGCCATAGTCAACTTTTTAAAAATAATTTTATACTAATGGGTCATCGCTTATCAAGGCCCAAAGGCCACTTGAGGATAAGGGTTAATGAGTTTGTCAGGTGGACAGTATGACAATACCAAGGGGATTGGTAACGATTGTTGAAACTGGGCAGAATTTGATTATTTAAAAGGATACTCAACAATTAACATGGATTTGTTGTAGTCAGTTGGTGAGCAGCCCTGTGATATTGTTCCATAGGCGGGTAGTTCTTGGAAAGAAACTTTGCTCATAGAAGTTTGGTTTTAGGTATAAAGAAGAATAAAGGAAAATTATTTACAGTGGTTGTAGCTAGACGAGTTTTAAATGTTTTTCAGGAGGGAACCGTAGGTGTTTGACCGAGCTCCAATCTATCATAGAAATAACAATCGAGTAGAGAAAGACTAGCAACATCTCTTCTATGAGAAAGTTTGCAGAGAAGAGGATATCCCCCTAGTAGATTTCAAAGTCATTTTTTTACTCTGTCAAATCCTTTGCACGATTCTGCATAAATTCAGTACATGTACAATAGTGACATTTTGAAGATTCTGATAATCAAAAATATGCACAACTTGCACTGCAAATGTCTTATTGAAATGACTATCATCACTGATGGTAAGAGAGAATCCCCCCCCCCCCCGGCAATGGCCAGTCAACTTAGTACAAAAATAAGACTTCATTCTAACAACCTCGACTCTACCCTAACATCAATGGAAATTCACGCTATTTCTTCCTCTCCATGCACAGCCAGAATAGTCTATGCTGACGCGTTAATATCAGTTGTAATGTGGATGATAGACTGACAATGAACTCGTTAAAGTCAATTTTAGATGTTTGAGAATCAAAATATTTTCCAAATTTTAACCCTAACCACTGCACAAAGTCTTTTACAAAGATTCTCTTCTCAGTAAAAATAATGAATTGAAGAAATGATTCCAAAAGATTTTTATCGCAACTGTTACATGCGGAATTATTTTAAGAAAGTAATGTATATAGAAACCAGTATTTAATCTGTGTTGCCCTGGTAAAGGCATATTGCTGGTTAGAGGATTTAGAGTAAAAATAATTCAAAATAGTCATGTTAACAATTTTTTTTTTTTTTTTCTTAGTTTTCCCTAATTTTAATGAATATTAAATTTATATTAAAGTGTACTTAAGTTATGTATATAGGCGAGAAACACTGTCACAACCTCTTGTCTGATAGTAAAACTATCAGACAAGAGATGCTAAAATTTCTTAAATGATTTTTTTTGTTTGGCTTTTGTTCATTTCACAGTGAGACTGAACCATTTTAATATGAAGTACACTAACATCTAAATAGTGAATCAGAATATTTGAGTTTCTATTTTGAAAAGACATTTCTCTGAAAAAGTCTTTCTAGATTTCTTTTCCACTGAAATTGTAATTGGTTTAGAGTTGGAACTACTTGGAACCGCATTATGGATACATATTGGATCTTTGTAGTGAATTAATGATTCAATAATAGTGACTCTTGCATAACTGTTTTAGTTATTACACCAATCGTTAATAAATTTTATTAAAATTAATTTCTAAATAAATAACATTTATAATAAAGTTCTTTATGTATTCTATTTTTATATTATTCCATACATCTGGACAATATTGGGTAGGCCTTATTTTTGGAGATTAAGTCTGTCCGTGCAATTTTAATTACATTCATTAACATAGAAACATAAATGCTTCATGCCCTGGATTTCTTTTTAGATCATTGACGTGAGCGGCCACAGCTGACATGCAGAAACATTTCTATTTGTATTATTTGATTATGTATCTGGACATCTGTCCAACTAGGTCAATATCTGACTTGGGTCCAGATCCTTTACCAAAATCTTGTATCGGTGACAAAGACTTTGGTCCATGAACTAGTACTTTTAAGAACATTTAAAATTTATATCTGAAGTTAATTCAGTTTGAAATTTAAAAAAAAAACTGAATTGGGTATTATTGAAACTTGAATTTAAAAAAATGAGGTTTTCTGATGGTTATTTAACTGAAATTTTAAAATCAGTTTGTACACACATAAGACTACCCACCCATGATCTGTTGCATTTATTCCACTTGAATTTCATTTGAAAATTCATAAACTGTGATATATCTAGGTACGAGCAATGAAAGTAACTGGATTTTAACCAAAATATATAAAAACAAATTGAAGGTAACTAGCTTTCGAGAAATTCATTTATTTTTTTTCACTTTTTCACCTTCATAGTGTTATCCTTTTCTAAAAGTGGTAACTTAGTTTTGACGATGAGTATATGCCATATTTAGTTCGTGAAATGAGGGGAGGGGTGTAGAGTAATTTAATGACTTTAAAAAAATTTATTACTAAAATAGATACTTAATTTGTTTATAAATACTGAATTTCATTAAGATCATTTATATTATTCATAAAGATAATATAGAAGTAAGCGTCCTACTATTTGCTATCTAATTTATATACATGTTTATGTAAATTAGCTAAAAAAAAAAAAATTCTTTAAATTCTCACTAATTAAAAACTATTAGTGGTTTAATTAACATACAATGTGAGAGAGAGTGATAAACAGAAACTTAAGAGAGGGGTCACTTGGAGTTAATTGCAAATTATGGCTAATTAGACAAATTAAAATAGAAATGGTTTGAAAGAAAACATCTCCATCCTAAAACTAAGGAGTATTTTAACATGTATTTTGTGATTAAATAAATGTATATATAGGTAAAAAAGCTTTAGGGAAACAAACGTTAATTAACTTAGCTTTGGTATAATATATATATTGTAATAATTTTTGTTTATTTGTTCAGAAACTACTCTTGGGGTTTTAGAGATAGCCCCCCCCCCTCCCCCCCTTCCCCCCCTTCCCCCCCCCCCCCCCCCAATGCAACACCTTATCCAAGTATCTTCGGTAATGTAATTTAATTTTGATCAAAGGCAGTGGGGGTGGGGTCTGTGTTCACCTTTGAGATTCATAAAAAGGAAATATAACATTTACTTTATAACTTGAAATTATAGAATTACAAAATAGAAATGTTAATCAGGGCTTGGAACATCAGTGCACAGGGGTTCGTTCGTTCGCTGTCAGTCTTGAGCAATATTGAATGTGCCTCCAGGGTTTAAAGACTATAAATTTACCGAAATTTATTTCAATTAAAAATGGAATTTCCCTCTTTAAAAACAAAGCATTATCTAAACATTGAGGAAAATGGACAATTTGATAAAAGCATCTATTTTGGTTGGAGTCGTTTCACCGTGGAACAGGCTGGTGGAAGCCGTGGTCACCCTGTAAATGACCAAACAGTTCAAGGCAGCGCTGGATGCATCGTGGCCGCTGATCTTTGGATAATTACCTCACAGAGGACGCGATTCTTGCGTGAAACATCAACTGGAATTTGAATATACCTTTTAAGGAGTTTTTAATCCTAGTGCCAAGTTCTCTCCACCGGACCCAGAAAAAGATGTACTATAGGTGCTTTTGTCTCAAGAATGGCAGCATTCTCTGTCCGTGTTTCTGCTTTGAAACAACATACCAAAGGTCGCGTGATGTCTATCATATCCAGGTTTAAAGTCACCTTAGACAATCATTTGGATGGTATATAGACTTACACCTTTTCTGTCCTTTTACATGGCTTGTTGCACTTAACAATTTTTTTTCGAATAAATTTGATTTTAAGTTGTCTCAGTGCTTCAACATAAATCTACAAACTTAGTACTTAATAAGAATAGGATTTTATTTGAAAGAAATCCCTCGTCTTAAATGTCCTCCTCCTCGTTTGAATAAAGCTTTTATATCAGATGGCGTTTAAAGTGATTCTATCCTATTTCTATTAGAAAAGGGAAAAACTGTAAGAACTCAACAAATATGTACGTTTTTTTTCTTAATAAAGTTGTAATTCAAATACAGACTAAATGATAGATTAATTCCGTTTTTTGTTGAATTTTAGCTCTACTTACCCAGCGCAGAAGTCTTTGTACTTTTATTTTATTTCCTTTTTTCTTTTTTCAATGGGATTAAATTTAACAATCACAATACTGTTTGATTTAAAATAAAATAAAATAAAAATGATAAAGAAAACGAATTGAACCAAATTGTTATAAAATTAATTTCATTACAGTAATGTTTTAATCTCTATAATGATTAAAAATTCTGGAAACTATTTATATCCAATCACATGAGGATTTGCTAAGAATTTTAGTAGCTTCCAAGGTAAGCTACTCTTTGATTATAATGAACGAAAGAAAAAAAAGAATCCAATTTTTTTTATTTTCTTACCTGGAATAAGTATTTTCACAAAGAAACTAATACAAAATAAAATATTTCTCCAATAACAGTGGAAGGGAGAAACAGAAAAAAATAAGCTCGTCCAAATCAAGTATCTTTGTATCAGACGATTGCTATTTTGGTCAGACTAGAATTAAATGAGCATAAGCCGTTTTGATGTTAGGATAGGTGAAAAAAAAACTTTAGCATTTATTCATTTAGATGTCTAATAGTATTGACTTCCTCAAGAAGTCGCTCAGATTTTAAAGCCTGTCTATTTGATGTTATCCTCCCTATCTCATTTACTGTCTGCTTTTCTTCCCTCCTTGTGACCTGCCCATACATAATACTTTAGTTTTTCGTCTTTGTTTTAAGTCTGATTAAAAATAATCTTGAATGCTTACTAATAAAATTAAAGTGTGGCATAATCCAACTTTGTCATCAGAATACATAGAGCTGAGCACTTTGTAGAAAAATGTACTGCATGATAAACTGTCAGTCAAGTCACTTATCATCTTTTCTATAATGACCGGACATGGGAAGCAGCTTTTATAGTTGTCTTATAGCGTTTTACAAGTATCAGGAAAATTACCTTGTGGAAAGAATATTTTGGTACAGCACCTGGATATCTCAATTTCCATCGTTACCTAGCTTCTACCGCTTTATAAAGCTAGTATGAAGACAGATGGGGGGGGGGGGGGCTACTTAGTAAGTAACTACGATGAATGTATTTTTATTGGCAAAATCATTAGAAATTGTTTTTAAGCTTTGAACTAATGCCATACTTTTTTTTTGTCGATTATAATAAAAAAATTTTTAAAAATGTAATGTTTTTCTAATTTTATATTAATTTCTTTAAATTTATAGAACACATCCAGTTTAAAAAAAAAAAAAAAATATATAGATTTTCATGATTCAAACTCTGTACACCCTACTGCCTTAGTAAATTATACTCTGCCGAAACCGTTTTCTGCCAACCAATCACATGTTTCTATTTGCGTACGAACAAACTGCAAAAACACTTTTTAAGAGTATATAGATTTGCTGCAGTAAGATTCACAGACTCTACTTTGTAATCTTACATTTTTTATTTCTAGATGAAATAGGCACACCTTTTAAATTATCAAATAAAGCCAACACGCTCATTTGAGTAAATTGTCTCCTCTTAAGATCTTTCAACTTAAATCTGATATTACTCCTGATGAGTGGAAGTGGAATTAAACCTAAAAGAAAAGCTATATTCAAATACATACAAATCATATTCTCTTACATATTGAATCAGACCCCCCCCTCTCTCTTCCAAAATGCCCTTGTAAATTCTTTTACCTTTTATTTCTGCATTCATCCAATTTGTTTTTATACTATTGCTATTTTAACTAGCCTGATCAGGTAATTTGCTCAAATGTATGGTGCTTAGAACAAATATAATTGTGTGGTAGATTTAGTTTTTGAAATGCATTTCCATTGCGAGGAAATATAAAACGTTTTCTATATTTAAAATCTCCACTATTTTGAAAGTCTCGATTCATCTCTCTAAAGTAGTTGACCTAAGGATTTCACTACTTGTCTTTGGAAGGTATGTACTTACAGAAAATACTGTCCAGAAGCACCTACCCCTGCAGACACCTGCATAGATGGAGGCAGAAAGGTTAAAGAGTAATTCACATGTTGATATGAAAGGAAATAAAATTGTCTGTCCGTCTAAAATTAAGGCACTACCAAAAATACTTACAAACCTTAAATATTTTCATTCAGTATAATTCCAAGCAGATTATGAAAAAAAGTATTCTAATATTCACTTAGTCACCAGGGACCAAATTAGTGCAGAGGGCGCGGAAATTTTTTTTTACTTCAGTTCATTCTTGCTGGCAGTTCAAAAAACAACACTTAAACTAGATCAAACAATTATTAATTACTTTTTTTTCTTTCTATGGTATTGAATTAATTTCAAACGTTTACACACAAATTATTAGGTAGTCGGAGAAGGATGTGTTCAACAAGTAACATGACTGAGGAAGTTTCAAAAGAAAGCTCTTATATTTTCTTATCCAGGATCCTGTCCAACACTGGGTAGCTCTGCTAGTATCAATCTGTTAACTGTCCAAACTAAACTGAATCAAATCGTCCATTAGTCGGTCCCCCTTCTCCCTCTCTGGTTGATTGTAAACAAAGTTGAACATTTTCTCCAGAAAGAAATACTTATTTTTGTTTTCTAATCTGAACTTTGTTTATTAGACAAAATTTTAGTTAATTTCCATTCAAAGCAAAGGTTAGGGATTTTAATTCTTTTAAAATTGAATGTGCCCGTTTGCTTTCAATAACTAAATCAATTTATTCATTAAAAAATGCAATTTTAGTGTGCTCGCATTTTTTTTTTTTTTTGACCTGTGAAAAACCGCAAGCTCAAATTAGTAACCCCACTTTTAATCTGTATCCTACTTTTCAAATACAAATCTTGATAATGTTTGTTGCCGTTTTTAATTTTAGCATATACGATGCTTATCTTTATTCAATTTGTTTGATTTAGAAAAGATGTATTTTAAATTTGTCATCTGCTTTTTAAAAATCCTTTGTGTTCAATAAAACTGATAAGTTTTTTCTTGTTTGTTTCAGTCTACATGAATGTAACATTTGTAGACGGAACTGCCAGTTGATTCAACATGAAGATTGACCGGACCAAGTTGAAAAAATCATCAACTGATGTGGTAAGAAATATATACTTCTATTATTAATTGAACTTTTTTTCTTTTCTTTTTTTTTTTTTTAAGAAACAGCAAATTCATTCTTAAGATGGGTTCAATTATCTATATGTTTAGCGACAAAATTTAAGCCTGACTGACCAATGGGCAGGGCCTCTGATGTAAATGTAAGGAAGTCTAAAAACATTCATCAAAACGTTTTTAATAGCAGATTTTTGTTTTCTTTGCAAATATGTTTTTACTTTAAAATATTCACTGCTTCTTAAAGGCAACAATGTAATCTCTCTTTTGGGTTCCCTCCAAATTCGAGTGATTAATTGGCAAACCTCTTTAACAAACACACTCAATTATCGGCATGCCACTCAACTGCAGTCTTAACGGCTCTTCTGGCAAGTCTTAACTTTAAGAGATCCTGACTTCAGCGAGTTATCGTCTCCCAACTGAAGTACTAGTACTATCAGATCATGTCTGAAGATATCGGCTTCCTAACCCCAAAATGCACCAAACATTGATGTTGTTTTTTTTCTCTTTGCAAAACTCATGTTCCGCAAAACAAAAAACAATTCCTCCTTTACCAAAATGACAGGATTCAGCATAAAATAACCCGAAAAGGGTTGATATGCTGTAAAACAAAACAACTAAAGCAAACCCAGCCAGACGATACCATCTCTACTGCACAAGTTTGGTTTCAGCTGAATTATGAAATATCTATCGTTTTTCTACAAGCTACCTTCAGTAAACGGCAATTATAAGAAATAAAACAGTCCTAAATTAATCTATATACTTATAAAACTCTGGACCTTATTTGTTAGCTTGATTATTGTAAATGCCTACAATTCGACATAGCGGCTTTAAATTGGGTCGTGTGTGAGGTCTTTCATTGACTATCTTTTTCTTAACTAGATGCCTTCTTGACCCATACACACTGACAGTATCATCATGAGTAGGGTTGGTTTGCAAAGAAAAAAAATAACCCCAAACATTTGAAACAAAATAGTGGTAGAACAGTTTTCCATCTAAAAGACCAAATACATATCTATCTGTAATGGGAATAGTTTTTAAGCGGGGAATAAAAGAAAGATATTGGTTGACATTGGCCTATTCTACTTTTCTTACGAGATGAAAACATGGGGTTATGGTGCAACAAAATATGCGGAGTGTGAATTTTGGCGATTCAAAACGATACTAAATCATGGGAACTGGATTTATTCAGTCTCTTAACTTAATAGGGGTGACGTCCTGCCAGACTCGGATCGTATATGCCATATTCAAGCAGTTAATGCATACTCTGCTCCCTTTCTTGCAAAACTTGCCGCTTCTATCCATCTTTCGTCAAACTATGGAATGCAATTTTTTCCTATCTGATGCTTGAAGAATACAATCCAATCCTGATTAAAAAGTGACGTCATAGAATTCCTTCTGTCACACCATCCATACCACCATTCTAGCTACGGCTAGGATCGTAAGAAACACCCATTGTTTCACTTTAGGTCATGGTTAGTCCACAACGTATGATACATCCACCATTCACATAACTGTTCGTGAGTGATATGTGCAGTCACCTTGTTGACATAACTAGTACAGGTGCATTTTATTCACAGTGGAAGAATACGTACTTGGCCGTTTCTGCCTCGGCACTGCTACGGTGTGGACAATTGGGCATGTTCGCCACGTTTGCTTTGTAAATTACGCTATTATGCGTCAATACATCCTGAATAAGTTGCCAGGTTAGAGATCTCAGGGTTCGTGAGATACCCTGAACCTGGCACCCATCTCTGCTAAAAGTGAAAGTTCTGCGTTAATCATTCAAATGCATATATAGCATCTTTCTGGATTGAGAAAGGTCGCTGGACACAAAAAGTTTTCTGAATGCCATTTGATGAAGAACTGTGCTTCTTCCTTTGGTTTACGCTGCCGCTCAACCTCTGGATGGAAACTTAAGCGTGAGAAGGCGGCACAAACTTTACCTTCCCATACAGACTTCTGTGATAGTTTGGCTTTGGAATGCCAGCTCCTTAGCAGGTTAGGTATTTCAAAGTCCCCCTCATGCGGATTCTGAATGCGAACCATTTCTTCCACAGAATCAAAAAGAGAAGACTCTCGAATGATCTTTTAACTGATGTGCAGGCAGTGGAAGTACAGACAATCGGTAAAGAATCAAAGGAAAGATGTTGTGCAAGCTTCAGCTCTATCCTTTAAGGAAAACTTCTTTTGAAGCCAAATGTGGACAACTGTTTCGACCATAGTTTGCACTTCCAACCAATTCTTCTCTAACTGGAAATCCGACCCAAGCACATCTCATCCATCTGCATAAGGAATGTATGCAGCAAACCTTTTTGTTTTTATTCCAAACATCTGGATTGAAAGGACTTGACATGAAAGGAACAATTTTTATTGGATATTTAATCTTTATATTCAAATTTTTAATGAGTTAAAAACAAATATAAAAAATAAGCGAAAACAATTTCTCGACTGGGTGTGTGATATCAACAATCGACACATAAAAAAACTTTACTTAAAGATTGCCGATAAAGGAAAATGTATTTTTTATAGCATGCAAACATAATTTCAGCACGTGTTGTAGACTTGCAGGATGGGCTCATAATATTGAGACACCCTCTTGGGTTAATAACTGGCAGAAATCTGCCACACATTTGAAAAAAAAAAACAAAAAAAATAATGCAGCTTATATAGATTTAGGGTTCAGAGTATTCATTTGAAAAGAAAATAATTTAATGTTACCCCTCCCCCACTTTTGAAGGGTCTTAAAATACAATTTGCTCTATTTTTGTGACCTAAAATAGTTTTGTCTTTAAATCATTCAAATCGGGAGTTTATGGTCATTCTAAAGTAACCCTTTAAAACTTGCAATAGTTTTGACCCCCCAAATACTTCAAACTAATCCGAAAAATACTGTTTATAGTGAAAACTAGCTTTCATGATTAAAATTCTGAACTTTGAAAAGTGTTAATTTTGTGGCGTTTTTTGGAGAATCTTAAAATGCTGGAAATTTTGAATCAGCATTATTTTGTCTTTTAATTGTTAAAATCACCTTAAAATTTATGGTGGGATTTCATCACGGCTGTCAATATAAGACTGTCAACTTAGTCGAGTTTTTCTGATGACATAATTAATAGTGTGAGTAAGAACCACTATCAATGTGAACCTGAAGTGCCTAAAGGCGCTTAATGCGCATGCGTCCATCTGTAATCAGAGCAAGCAGACTCACATCCATGGGATTATTCATTGACTTGGAAATTATTGTTAACTTGTTCCTGCTATTGTGACTTTATTCCTATTAAAAACACGGCTACCCTCCTAAGGATTATTCATTCACTTGGAAATCACTAACTTGTATTTCCTTTTTTATAGATGTCAAGTGCAAAAAAAACACATTTTAATTTATTTCAATAAATATTCTTTTAATTATTTTGAATTGTTGATTTTGTATTACTTTATTGAATTCGTAATTTCATGTTTGATTCACTTTTAAGTTAAAAATATTTTTTTTTTTTTTTTTTTTTTTTTGAAATGAGAGCAACTCTTATCAAATTATTCAGCTAAAACTAATAATGAAATGTTCATATAAAAATAAAACTGCCGAAGAAAAGGGATTTGTCTTGTGTTTATAAACCAAGAGATATTCCCATGCAGCATAACTGATACTAGTATTTTTATTCGCTGTAGACCAGGTTGTAATTGTTAGTCCAGGTCACTTGTTGCCTGCAACCGTACACCCATGAACAGCCATCTTGCTAAAGCAACAACAAACTAAAAAGGGAGCTCACTCCCACTGTCCCACATCATATAAGGGGATGACTCAGCCCAAGGGGGACAACTCAAAGACACTTAAACATTGCTGGTGTCTTATTGTGAAGACTACAGTTCTATAAAAAAAAGAAAAACAAAACAAAAGGAAAAAAATCATTGCAACAAGTCTCTCAGAATTTCGGAAGAGGCTCCCATCTTTGTCAGGCAATCCGTGACCTGTTCTCGACCCCTGATCCATTCAATTTGGATCTCCTCCTTCACCATCATTTCCTTCACCCTGGCTACATCAACCTCTGAGACGCCGATCACTCACAAGATTTGATGACTTTAAAGTCTCTACCAGAGCCGCATTGTCCGTTTTACAAAGAACTTCAGGCAACCTAGGTAGTCTGAATATCTCTTGAAGCATTGCGGCTATCAACATTCCGGCATCAGCTGCTTCACTAAGCGCAAGAGTCTCTGAAGCTAACAGGCTTTTTGTTACCCGGTCAAGTTTTTTTGATGACCAACATATAGGAGCCATTCTGTTCATCTTGCCACAAAGATGATAAAACCACCCTGTGAAGATCCATCCTCCAAACTAGCATAGGTGGCATCTGAATAACAAACAATATTCAGATCCGAAGGTTTTCCAAGTTGGGGAAAAGATATGGATCCTGTCCTTGATTGTAACCTTATTAGCGATTTGTTTGCCTCGAAGAGTAACTTCACTTTTGGATATTTTCCAATATTACTCATTCTACACACATCAAATGATACATCTGGTCGTGTCTGGGTGGATACCCACATCATTTGACCTGTCAATCTTTTTAACTCTGTCTTCTCCTCTGTCTTATCATTTTTTCTTAATGTTCTTCCTTTCTCTATGTCTATTGGGGATAAGGCCGAAGCATATAGATTTTGATCCAAAATAATCCCATTTTTTGTTTGCTTAACATTCAATCCCCAAAATTTTAATGTTCCACTTTCATGCTTCTCAGTTTTGAAAATCTTTTCTAATTCTGCGATCACATTTTTCTTAAATAAATCATTTCCACAGTATATGAAATCATCAACATGTATTGCCAGAATGCCCATCAATTCACCAGTAGCATCATGCCAAAGAAACAGTGCATTGTCATATGCACTCACCATTCCTTTTAAGTGCGTTAACTCATGATTAACTCGCTTGTACCATGAACGAGGTGCATCGTTTAATCCATAAATACATCTTTTCAGCTTCCACACTTGTGATTCTGGACACACATCAGATGGTGGTCTAAGAAATACCTCTCTCTCTCCAGCATATTACCTTGCAGAAATGCGGAGGTAAAATCAAGAGTCTCCACCAGCTACGTCATAACCGAGGCCGTTAACAATACGAGACGCATAGCCTCACGGCTGCACGTTGGAAAATCTGTTTTTAGGTTATAAGAATCTTCTTCATAACCACATGCAACAAGACGAGCCTTCATTATCTTTTTGTCCATCACAAATTTTTCTGTTATCACCCACCTTGTTGATATACATTTTTGCCCTTTATCAGGCACACATTCATATACTTCATGAATTTCCATATTTTCCAATTCTCTTTTCTTTGCATCAATCACATCTTTTCCTTGTTCTTGTTCAGAAGAAAGCAAAATTGCATGTTCTTGATAACTTACTTCCTCTGTTTGAGGAAATTGTCTCCATTGATCCACATGATCCCAATTGATACATAAGGGATTTTCATTTTCGGCTTCAGGTTTTATATTTAGCCAATGGCTATACTTTCCCGTTGACTTTGGTTGTGTTCATAACCATCCCTTTTTTCCATTCATTACTCCCTCTCAATTTATACTCTACAACTTCGTTTCTACTCGGTTTTATACTGTTATTTTTCACTTCCCTTCTGTCGCAATTTGAATTGGTATTATGTTGTCCTTCATCTTCCTCCTCCAAAACTTCATTCATCTCATTTGAAGAATTTGTATTTTCTTCATTTCTGGGACTTCGCAATTCCCTGTCTACCTTCATCAAGTGACATGGATGCATCCTGAAAAATGCTCCTCCATGTCTGATCAATACACATTGTCCTTCTTTACCCAAAACTTTAGTCGGACCACGCCATCCTTTATAGTTTTTTCTTCTATAGTAGACACGGTCACCTGTCACAAAACCTTCATCCGCATAAGTCCTTATATTGGATCTCAAAGCTCTCCGAATTCTTTCACTTGATTCAGCTTCCATAAAGCTTTTCCTTGCTGCATGTAGGGCATTTAAATTTATTCTAACCATGTCACTTGTTGTTGCAGTTTCCAGTGCAGGTAATCTATCATTCAAAACTGAGGGGGTGTTAATGTTAGACCCAAATACAAGCTCATTTGGACTATAGCCAGAATGACTCTGAAGTGCATTTTTTTGCGCTGACAGCCCATGCCAAAGCTATTTCTGGCTCACATTTTTCATTGTCTAATTTTTTTTTTCATTGCTTCCGCAATTATTAGATTATGACGTTCCACAGTACCATTGCTGAATGGACTTTCAGCAGCTGCCGTGCATGTTTCAATATTCAGCTTTTCATTCATCTGTCGGTAGCCCTCATTATTAAACTCTCCTCCATTGTCACTTAAGTCGCTTGGGAGCTCCAAAATAGGATATCCACATTAAAAATATGTTGCAAATAATTTCTTCGCTCTTTTTGGTTTTAATTAATCTGGCAGCAGAGTACCTAGTGGATGTATCAATTAGGTGCAGAATCCAGCATTGGTTATGTCGATGTTCCTTCAAATCGAAACATACAGTGTCATTAAACCTGTTACCAAGAGCCAATCCTACAACTGGTCGAGAATGTGGTCTTCTAAACCTCTGACAAACTGAACAAGAATCACAAACATCTTTGATCTGATTCAGAAATTCCTTATCATTAAATGCCTTACTACCTTTAACCAAAGCTATTAATTTCTCTTTAGATGCATGAGCAAATTGTCTGTGCAATTTCTCAGCTTTTTTTCTTTTTTCCTCTCTAGAGCATCCTTTTAAAGTCTCACAGTGCAACACTGTTTGGTGCATTTTTAACTGCCAAAAGCATATTAGTTAGTGGAAGACTATAATGTCCAGAAGTTGTGATTTGCAATTTTATATATCTGCCAAAAATTCGACAGCTGTCAGTTTTAAAATTTAGTAGTATTCCTGCAGTTGTCATAGATGACTTAATAACAGGGGTAAATCATTTTTGACGATGTCAGCCTCAATATAACCTGACACCTTTTATACCCCCTATTGTTACAGGAAATTTAACTGTTTTAATGGCTTTCACTTCCACTCCATCTCCAAAACAAAATGTTCTGTTAGACCTAACAGTTTCCATCAACTGCTTATCTCGGTCATTCAATGTATCAAAGAATATATTAAACCAAAGCTCTCCAGCAACAGTTTGTGAACAAGCTGAGTCCAATACTGCCATACCCAATGTCTCTTTCACAAGATTGGACATTTTTACATTAGAATGAGTCATTTATCACTGTTCGATAACATGAATCAACATTAAACAAAGTAAAGTTCACCTGGTCTGAATCCACGACAGTGTATATTGTTTCTAGAATTGAAACTCGTACAGTCTCTGGCAAAATGCTTAATTGAATTACATCTAAAACAACGAAGTATCTTACCTTGTCTGTCTGTTGAATTTGTATTGTAATCCCGGTAATAAATTTTTTTTTTTTTATACTTGTTTTACTATAATTGACTGTTTCAACTTCTTCCTTGACAGCAGGGACGGTTTTACCTTCCGTTGACGAAATGTCTGAAAACACTTTCTTCAATGTTTCCTTCATTGTGACATATGTTAAGCTCGAACATGTGGTTCTTGCCAATTTTTCATTTTCTTCTGACACATTTGCTGCATTCAGAACAAAAAAAGCCTGCACTCCTTCTGGCAAAGCGATTCCAAATTTCCTTAATTTTTGGTATAAAAATTTGTATCGTACCAAAAATTAATTTGTTAACCCCGGTCTCTCTTTTGTAGGTGTAAAATTCCTTAAATGACATATATGCCATCGTGTTCTCGTCCACTAAGTAAATTTCGTCTAATTTGTTGAGAATTATATTTAATCCATTTGGAGTACCAATATCCGTGGTTGCTAAATGTCGAACACATTCTCTTATATTTTGTGGTAGTGACAAACATACTGCTGGGCCATGTTTTTCTTTAGGCAAATCCGTGAATAGAGACCATATGCCAATATCTTGTTTCCAGTCTGCATAAGAATCCTGGTTCAATAGAATGGGTGGGGTTTTACTAAACGAAGCCATCTTTCTTTTAAATGTGTTTCAACTTTTGTTGAACAAGACAGAACTTCTTATCACATAAAGAAGACAGCCTCTGCTACCAATGTTAGTCCAGGTCACTTGTTGCCTGCAACCGTACACCCATGAACAGCCATCTTGCTCAAACAACAACAAACTAAAAAGGGGAGCTCACTCCCACTGTCCCACATCATATAAGGGGATGACTCAGCCCAAGGGGGACAACTCAAAGACACTTAAACAGTCATAACAATCAACTCAAATATTAAAAATAATCCTTAAAGAAAGAATATTCAAAGAAAAATTTTCATGTTTTAAAAATTAAAAAAAATGATGACACCACCATTTTATTAAGTATTAATTTAATGTTTGCTGTCTAGCTTAAGCAAATTATACGAAATAATACATTTCCACTTAGATTTCTAATAGAGTAATGCTTTAATTATATTCCATGATTGTTAATTAATAAATACTAACAATTTAATTAAAATTGGTTAATTTCCTGAATTTTGATCAATTTTTTTAAGTAAACGCCCATAGTCTGACTGTTCGACTAATTTTGTTTGTTACTTTAGAACATAACGTAATTTGATAGTGCTCTGGTCTCCTTTACGACGGCCGTGAGTTTCATACCTCTTCAGGAAGAACCTCTTTATTACCCCCTCTCTCCTACAATATGCACAGGTAGGGGATCATATTTCAAATTCATATATATATATATAAAAAATAGTTACGTTTAATAGACAGTAGAAAGGGATGAAGAAGGAAAGAAATGTTGAAAAAGTAAAAAAAGAAAGGAAAAAAATCGACAGTTAGCTTATAACGCCGATTGGAAACGCTGAGTTTAAAAAAAGAGAAAGGATGGACAGTTGGCTTATGAACGCCGGTTGGAGGCGCTGTGAGTTAAAAAGAAGAGAAAAATCGGCAGTTAAGCTTACGAACGCTGTGAGTTGACAAGGAGGATTAATATTTATTTGAAATTGATGTAAAGGAATTGAACAACAAAGGAGGAGGAGGGGGATTAAAAAAGAACTAAAAGTATATATATATATATATATATATATAATTTAAAATTTTTAATGGATTCGTCTACCTGAAAAAGTTAAATTGACTTACATGAGTGATTTTCCACTGAACGACTTGGGACTTAAGGTGTTTTTTTTTTTGTTTTTTTTAATATAGTTTTAATGGTTGAGAAACTTCCAAGACTATATATATATATCATTATTTTTTGGGGAGTACAAAACTTTATTAATGCAATAATGAAAGGAAGACGTGTTGAATCTTTCATAATTAAGATTTAGGGGATGAGAAAAAAAAAAAAAATTTTGACAGTCGACTAGTTTCGCCCACACTTTACAACCTTTTATATTTAAAATGATATATATATATATGCATACACATTGAAACTGAATTTTGTTTGTGCTTGTCTTCATGCACAACTAAAATTATGAACGTGTTGTGTGCGTTCACTGCACAGGCCGTGATCGTTCGCAAATTGTGTTGGTTCAGTCATTGTTCTATTTCGACACTGGTCGCAGTGTCAATTTGGTCTGTCAGTGCTGCAATGAAAGTTGCAAAAAGCAGGGTGACATTGAAATGGATGGTAGTTACCGAAAGCACTGTGATGTTGTAGAACAATTCATGGTAGTTGCAGCAAAACAATGATACCAAATTTATTTTGATAACTTTATTATCCACCAAATTATGACTGTTCAAAGTTTGTTGGAAAAAAGTTGGTGTCTTGTGTGCTATTGGTCCAGAAGCCAATTTTCAGTATATAACAAAAAATGCAACTTTCAAAAAAGTTTTTAAAAATCCTTACAAATATGTCTTGTCTTATAAATATAAATTAGTCATAATGGAAGCAATAATTATTAGATCAAACCAGCCTAAAAAAAATTGCCTCTTGATGAAACGTACAAAAATGACATGGAAATGCATCTTCGTGTGAAATTTATTTCAACAGCCAACACATTGAATTTTCTATTTGATTCATAGCTCCTTTGAGACAAGGTAGATTTTTCCATGAATAGTAAATCAAATAACTGATTTGAATTGTAAAATCAGACAGAAACAATTTAATAGGGCAAAAATTAAATGTACTAAAATTTTCAACTTGGATTTTTTTTTTTTTTTTGTGAAACACAACCTAACCCTATATTTATCCCACCATATTGGTGATTGGTCCTTTTTCTTTATGATGGCATATCTTAATATGCAAAGATACAGAATATTGTGTACACCGAAAGTAGTAACCTAACTTGAAGTAACCTGGAAAAGAAACTATTAATGACACAATAGAAAGAATTGTACATTTATAAAGATTCAATCTTGTTTACATCCAAATTTTATTTAAAAAAACATTTTGACCAATATTCCTTCCAGCCTTCTTCAGGTATATTGCTCATTCATGTTGGTATTTTTCTTGTATTCAATGTTAATTATTTATGCATTATATCCCCCCCCCCCCCGTTTCCTATCTACTTAAATCTGATGAACTGATTTTTTGACATTTTTTAATTTCATAGTCTTGCATATTAATAAACATTGAATATGGTAATATATATATATAACTTGACCGGTGGGCATATCTGCCAAAAACGTTGAAAAATAAACAAGTCAGCTGTTGTGCATTCCCTTTTCTTATTTGTAAATCAATGTCTGCCAACTTCATTAATCCAATGTGTAAAAGTGATAATAATTGATCATAAATAATTCAAATGCCATGTTTTTTTTTTTTTTCTAAAGTGTAGGGGTTGTGGTGTAATGGATGCACGGATTATGAAATCTAAGATCAGCTTGAATCGGATCTATTGCATTCACTTAGATTGTAACATCATTGTGGAAATGTCTGAACAACCCTCTGCGGTTATGGATAAAATAGCAATTTATGTTTAAGTAATCAGTTAGAATGGATTGTTTATTAGAATGACCTCAAAAAGTAAACTGGTTTAAAAAAACTTCACAATGAGATTCTATTATCATGAGTACGTCTTTTTATTTTACTTGAAAATTCATGAAAATGTGATTTTGCTATAAAGAGGAGATAGAAATCAGTGTAAAAATTTAGCTTTTTAAATAAAATTAAAAGAATCTATCCATTTAAAAAAAAAAAATTATAAAAGTATGCCATGTCACTCCCAAAATCTGTAGACGTCTACAAACTAGGAAATTAATAAAAGCCACAGGCCACACTTTGATAAAGGTTCCTGACCAATTTTCTGCAGATGAAGACAATGGCAAATGACATTCGTTATTCTTATTACTCTACCATGATAATTTGTTGAAGAAAAAAAAAATGGGGGGGGGGGGGGATCAGGAAAATACATTATCGCACTTTGTGCTGTGAGGAAATAAAGTTAAAACTAAATGTCCATTTTTTTTTTTCTTTCCTTTCCTGTCTTTGTTATAAAAAGATATTAAGAAAAAAACACTAACAACTTTGATAATGTTGCAGATAAATGAATTTGCTTTTATTTGATAGGATTTAATGAGTTGATAGCGATTTTATTGCAAATTATCATAAACATCTTTCTGCTGATTCTCACTGCTGATATATTCCATATTGTCATTTAAAGAATTGGCGCTACTTATTTGCATCTATTTCATTGAACGTTTTCAATATTTGTTGATGGCGTAACGGTAAACATGTTCGACTGTTAATTTAAAAGTTGCTGGTTTAAATTCACATGGAGGGATTTTTTAAATTTATTTTCTTTATTTAAATAAGTCTGTCATTTCAATGAATTAGTTTGTGAAATTAGAATCTTATTTAGTAAAAATTATTAAATTAAATCTGCTAGGATGCATTTCAGTTTCTTTAATGAAATTCTGTTAACTTTTTTATACCTCGTGTATTAAAATATTGTAAGTTTTGGAAGCTACTTACATGCAATAATTTTAGGAATAAACATTAAAATGTTAGCATAACCGCGAGGATACGCTAAGTGGGGATAACTTGTGAATTCAATCCACGAGTTTGGTGCTTCACACAAAACGATATTTTACTGGTTTTAATATTTATGAAGATAAGATCTTAGTTTTGCGATTGTAAAATCCAAGTTTGTTGATGAGAATTGAATGAGTTCTTCTTGTGAATTGCTATGTAGTAAGATAATCTTGTTAAATATATGTCTGCTAAACTGATTAACATTTCCATCTGTAAAAATGTAGGCTGAAACGTGTCCATCTCGGGCAACAAACATTGACTAAAAATTAACTGATTTTCAAAGTAAAGCAAAATCAGTTCTGGCAGCAGGGATTTTATGTATTTATTTTTTTTTTTAATTTTTTTTTTTTCTCTCCCCCTTGTCATAAAGATCAAAGAACATCTGCTGCGTGTACGTTTGTTTTACAAAAAGTACTTGATATTCTAAAATGTATTTCAAAAATACATCAAAATGATATCTAGGAAATAATCCCCCCCTCCACCTCAATATAACAGAATGAATTTAAACAAAAAAATCTTTTCCATAGACAAACAAAAAAAATGCACTCTAAATATTGCTAATTTTTCAGCTAAAGAATCTTTCAAAAAAAGAGATAAACTATTGAAACTGAGACAAATTGATGTCAACATGAAACTAATCACGTTACAAATTTTTTTATTGATCAGACAGGGATTTTATCTATCGACATTAACCAAATGACAGCGGAAAACAATTATTTGAATGATACTGCTAGAAAAAAAATTTGTAAAAAAATTTTTTTTTCTCTAATATTAAGTTGGAGAAATGACTAATGATTGATATATGAAAGAGAACTTTACGTACAAATTGCATTAGTGACAACAGATGTCGTAATTAGAAAGTAGTTTTTGGATTCTGCATTATACAGAAATAAAATTTGATGTAACATTCCATTTTGTTCTTCAAATTATTTGGCAGGGAAAATAGCGGGGAAAAAACCTAAGGAACTCATTTGTAGCAACGTGTTTCATTTATTTTTGTTTCTGTTTATACTTTAAAACATGTTTCATAGCCCTTTAAAGATTCAACTTTTTTCAATGAAAATCATGTTCATTTAATGATAGTAATAAAATGTTAACTGCCTTAATGATACTGAACGGTTTCGGTATTAAAGTCTCCATACTGTAGTATATCTGTAATATTGCCCATCTTCGTGTTTTGATTTATTTGTTGTGCAGCATATCAAACCTATTGAGGTTATTTAATGTTAAAATAATATCGTAAATGATTCACTGAATACAATTAGTTCAACACTTGTTGCTATTTCGTGTGTGGGTGCACTGAACCGTCTCGTTACTAATAAAACTTGGTGATTCTTGTTTGTCCTAGTGCAGAGTTTAGGACGTCATCCATTAAAACAGGTGGAAATAACCGAGAACTGTGGATGACGTCACAAAATCATCCATCAGAGTGGAAAGAGATCATTTATCTAAACGACCCGTGACCCTTGTTTGTCACCGAACACACTTCCGGATTATTATATTGACATAAAAATTAATGACGTCATAAAGAATAAATGGTTGTAACAATCTGCGGATGTGTATGTTTGCTTGAAAGTAACAGCAGCCGTGATAAGGATGGTGTTAAAGCTACCCTGCTGAAAAGGGCTCTGATGGAAATCCAGCAGTCAGCATCAGGATCTGCCGACCTCTGCGTGTGGCAAGTGCGGAATGATAATGTTGCTTCTGCGCATGTGTAACCACCATTACCATGTGTTCTGAGCAAAACCCTTCGCCGACTTCGTATACAACCGCTGAGCCTTGTTGCTCTGCATGTCCAAAGTAAAAACGTGCAATCTTGGACGTCTAACGAATAGCTATGTCCAATGAGGACTTCATACAGACCACACCATACTGAGGCACAATCTTTGTGAGCTCTGTGTGGAAGTCAGATGTGCACAAAAAAGTAGCAGCAACCCTAGCTTGGAATTTCCAAATATTTAATAATGTATGTAACAAATACTGATCTGATGAGTGATCTAGTGTTTTATGAAAATTAAAATGCTTTTTAGTCTTGAAACATTTAACAATTTAAACCATGTGACTGATAATTAATTGCATTATTTGAATTTAAACTGGTTGATTTGTTAATTTGTTTATTCTTTGCTTGTAGTTATAAGGAATAATAATAATAAAAAAAAAACAATAAAAAAACAATAGTTCTATTTATGTCTTGATTAGGTATATCTTTTTTTTCTCTTTCTCCCCCCCCCCCCCATAGATAAGTCAAAAGGATATCTTACCGAGTTTGAATAATTAACTTTTCCGTGCTTTGGCAATGAACAATAGCAAATTAGTAGCTGATGAACACAGCTGACTAAAGGAACTGATTTATTTATTTATATTTGTTTTCTGATTAATCAAAATATTCCCTTAATCAAGAAGATCGATAAAACTGCGAATCATATTAAATCTCTTTGGATGGAAAATGATGAAACATTAATTCGAATATCATTTCTGTGTAATATTTTCATCAGAACACTTTGTTCCTTCGGTTATGTTTTGCTTAAAATTGATTAGCCATGGCCAACTTTAAGAAAAAAATGGTTTGTATATAAAAGAAGGTACTTGAACAAGTGACAGATTGACACGCACAACCTCTTAGATGCTTGGACTTAGCTAAAAAGAAAAAGCAAATTTCCAAGCCACTTGTAGTGTTTTAACCATAACATATCACTGCATTCAATACTATTTATGGACGTGTGAAACAAACTTTCCGAAAATAAAAGCTCGATAAGTGCATCAGCGATGTAAAGTGCATAAATGATAGTCAATAGAAAAGAAAGTACGTCTGGACCCTAATTATAAAGTGGTAGGTCGAAAGATCAATAGAGGGGAGGGGGGGGGGGCGCTTATATAAAATGTCCAATCGCTGAGGTTAAGTCGTAAGAAGGTTGGGATGTCGGCCACTTGCTAGCCAAATGCACTGCTTTGTAATTTCAGTCTGTCTTTATACTATTGATTTCTGGTGAATATTGCTGATAAACTTTGTCTACTCTATTAGTTGGTGAGGTGACGGTGGTTAACGACGCGGACTGAAAACCTGGGTGTGCCAGGTTCGAATCCAGTTCGTTCCACCAACACTTTCATCAAAAATCCACACCTGACCTTGTGTCTAACATCCTGGAGAGAAGGTAAATAAAATACTAAAGTTGAACAATAGTTCTGAAAAATATGAAACTTTATCTAACAAAATAAGCAAGATGGAATGAATCGAGTCATTTTAAGTGATCGATGCCAATAGATGAATAGTGGTTTTACACTTGTCGTCATGAGTAAAAGGTTGTGATCCACTACGGAATGTAGGTTTCTACTCCAAAAACACTTAAAATGAGGGGGGGGGGCGGCTTGTCATAAGATGAGTAAAGCAATGAAGTCAAAAAGCATTAGCAGAGACGAGAATAAATTATCTTAAGATGCGTCATTTAGCGATGAAAATACTCCTGCAAGTCCCTTAAATGCAGCTGATAGTTCTATTTCAAACTTTGGCGTGACAAATCGACTGGACATCATCTCTAGAAGAGATGCTTGGACAGATCGAAAACCTTTTTAAAAAGCCAACAAGACTTGATTACACGTTCATCACATACAGGAAATGGAATGGATTTGCAGTGAGTTGAAGGTTATATAAAATCTTCCAAAATTTATTCTGAAAAAAAAAAAGGTACAATGTAGTCATGTGGTTGCTCTGAATTTAGACTGCTTTGTCTTGAAAAACGATGACTATGATTTTCAGGAACATTTGTTACTATTGTCCATAAAAGAAATTTTTGTCTAAAGTAGAAGCAATCAAACCCCTGCTGAAGGCAGTTGATTTGGCATGTTGATGTTGTTTGCCTCTGTTAATTGCTAGGAGTTGGTTTACAAATGTTTGATGACTGTCTGGCAGTGTTTGGATGAGTTTCTCGTCGTTGGAAAAGGTGTTACTTATTGTTGCCAGCACAGTTGCCATAATATAGTAACGGTTTAGCCTTGTTGAACGAATTAGACTTCTGTATGGAGCCCACAAAAGCGGATGCAGAGGTAGACATCACCAGGAGACCACTAATCCGGATGTTGACTCTTGGATTTTCAACAGAACTCTGTTAGCCAGGTTGCATCCCTAATATCATTAGGTGCCAGATCTGTCTGCCATGAGTGACCCTTCCAGGAACCAAAGTTCCAGGCAGCATAGCTCTGATATTACCATGCTGTCACCGTCTCTACCACAGTGAGGAAGGTTTGAACTTTAGTGTGCTTCTGCTGCTGTTGTCATCACCGAAGAAACCGTGTGTTTAAAATGTCTCTTTTCATAGTATTCAGTCAGCTGATGATGGCTTGATGTTATCTTATTAGTCAGCGGATGTCTGATGCATTCTGTGAGATGAAATGTCGGGTCTGTTGAAGTGATTACTTCTAGTTAAGATTTCTAGTGTTTGGAATGTGTAATGGACGTACGTTACATGATTATAGATTGTCGTATGGACGTGGTTTAAGCTAAATCACTTTTGGTTTGTTGAAGTGTGCTGGAATACGACGATAGTATCTATTTCTTTCGTAATGTGCTCTAAATAATTTGACAATAAAAGTCACTATAGCCATTATTGAAAATAAATCGATTGTATTTTGATATTAGCTTTCAGAAATAGTATAACAGTATATTGGTTATACTATTCTTTTAAAGCAAGCATTCTGGTTATATAATTCACTTTTATTGGAAGAAAAAGCCATTGTGATGAACTGTGCTTGCAAGATGCAGAATCTTGTGAAACGAACGCAATCATTGATAGGATCAGAAACACCAAAATAATGTTCATATAAAAACAAATTGTGGAAATCAAATTTTGAAAATACTTTTCTCGTTAAATATTTAATTTTGATGTATAATTTTTTAATTTTTTATCCAAAGTTTTGCCAAGGGATTTCTAGATTTGTCAAGTTTTTTTCTGTTCGACAGTTGGCACAAGTCGTCTTTTGATTATTACAATGTTTTTTTCTTTTTCTTTTTTTCCAGCCTGCTGATTGTAAAGCACTAATCGACCGATTAAAAAATTGCTCAGAAGAGGAATTGTACAATGAATTAACCAATATCAAAACTTGGACATATGGAAAGGTAAGTGTTTTTTTTATTTGTTTTTTTTTTTATTTATTTTATTTTTTTAAAAAATTAATTGAATGAAGATGTTAACTAAAAAGTTTCACTCGGTCTCAAAATGATCTTTTAGGAACTGGATAATCATCATTTTAAAATAGTGTAACCAACCATATAATTTGGGGTGAAATAGAACTTTGTACAGTTCTTATTCCATTATTGTGGTCCCTATTTAGTAGAAAGAGTAAATGCCATAGTTTGAGGATTTAAATGATTTTTTTTTTTTAATTAGATTTTAAAACTCTATTAAACACTTTCTTTTATTTTTATATTTTTAATCAAAGTAAAATCAAATACTTTTTAATTTTCGAAAAAAAAAATTCTGCAAATATTTAATCCTTGGTTATTTAAAAGGGCCGTTCTTTTTACCCCAGTATTTTGTAATTGCAAAATGCTATCTCTGTCTGTTAATAAAACTATCAAACAGGATAGTGTGTATGTGTTTCTTGCCTCTACGTAACTTTACTAATTACGCATTAAATTATTTTTATTTACCATCAATTAAATATTTATTGAAAAAAAGGATAACTAAAACAAATGGTTAGAAAATCTTATTAAGAATAAAACAAATGTTTTAAATTATTTTTTTCTAAACCCTCTACCCAGGCAATGCCGAGTAAATACAGCTAGTTATAATTACTAAAAAATCTTTATATATATTTTTTGTACTAAAAAATCTTTATATATATTTTTTGTACTAAAAAATCTTTATATATATTTTTTGTACTAAAAAATCTTTATATATATTTTTTGTACTAAAAAAATCTTTATATATATTTTTTGTACTAAAAAATCTTTATATATATTTTTTGTACTAAAAAATCTTTATATATATTTTTTGTACTAAAAAATCTTTATATATATTTTTTGTACTAAAAAATCTTTATATATATTTTTTGTACTAAAAAATCTTTATATATATTTTTTGTACTAAAAAATCTTTATATATTTTTTGTACTAAAAAATCTTTATATATATTTTTTGTACTAAAAAATCTTTATATATATTTTTTGTACTAAAAAATCTTTATATATTTTTTGTACTAAAAAATCTTTATATATATTTTTTGTACTAAAAAAATCTTTATATTTTTTGTACTAAAAAAATCTTTATATTTTTTGTACTAAAAAAATCTTTATATTTTTTGTACTAAAAAAATCTTTATATATTTTTTGTACTAAAAAATCTTTATATTTTTTGTACTAAAAAATCTTTATATTTTTTTGTACTAAAAAATCTTTATATATATTTTTTGTACTAAAAAAAATCTTTATATATATTTTTTGTACTAAAAAAAATCTTTATATATATTTTTTGTACTAAAAAAAATCTTTATATATATTTTTTGTACTAAAAAAAATCTTTATATATATTTTTTGTACTAAAAAAAATCTTTATATATATTTTTTGTACTAAAAAAAATCTTTATATATATTTTTTGTACTAAAAAAATCTTTATATATATTTTTTGTACTAAAAAAAATCTTTATATATATTTTTTGTACTAAAAAAATCTTTATATATATTTTTTGTACTAAAAAATCTTTATATATATTTTTTGTACTAAAAAATCTTTATATATATTTTTTGTACTAAAAAATCTTTATATATATTTTTTGTACTAAAAAATCTTTATATATATTTTTTGTACTAAAAAATCTTTATATATATTTTTTGTACTAAAAAAATCTTTATATATATTTTTTGTACTAAAAAATCTTTATATATATTTTTTGTACTAAAAAATCTTTATATATATTTTTTGTACTAAAAAATCTTTATATATATTTTTTGTACTAAAAAATCTTTATATATATTTTTTGTACTAAAAAATCTTTATATATATTTTTTGTACTAAAAAATCTTTATATATATTTTTTGTACTAAAAAATCTTTATATATATTTTTTGTACTAAAAAAATCTTTATATTTTTTGTACTAAAAAAATCTTTATATTTTTTGTACTAAAAAAATCTTTATATTTTTTGTACTAAAAAAATCTTTATATATTTTTTGTACTAAAAAAATCTTTATATATTTTTTGTACTAAAAAATCTTTATATATTTTTTGTACTAAAAAATCTTTATATATTTTTTGTACTAAAAAATCTTTATATTTTTTGTACTAAAAAAAATCTTTATATATATTTTTTGTACTAAAAAAAATCTTTATATATATTTTTTGTACTAAAAAAAATCTTTATATTTTTTGTACTAAAAAAAATCTTTATATATATTTTTTGTACTAAAAAAAATCTTTATATATATTTTTTGTACTAAAAAAAATCTTTATATATATTTTTTGTACTAAAAAATCTTTATATATATTTTTTGTACTAAAAAATCTAGGCTTGAAAATTATATTACATAACAATATTCTTTGATTGTGTTGCATATAGAATAGGAATCCCGTTTCGTTAGAAATCTTTAGTTATTGTTAGCTGAACTTGCCAACTCAACAGATTTGAACAGAGAAAGAATAGATTTTATTTCTCTTTACGTCTTTATTCTTTAATCAATGTTTGAAACTTGTTTTCGGAATCTCTGCCAAGCATTTAAATGAAATCCTAATCGCAATCTGTCTGGAAGAAAATAGTTGTTTCTAGCGCCAACATCTTTTAGTGATTTACTTATTCTTTTATCTAGCTTTTTCCCGTTTTCTATTCTTCATTTTCTTTTAAATACAATTTCATTTTTAATGTAACTATGAATTTGAATTGTAAAAATGATGGGATGGGTTTTTTAAAAGGGGGGGGGGGAGACGTATAAATTAGATGCGAGTTCTTCGCTTTTTAGCGGAATTCTGCTTTTTAAATTCAGAAAGGACGGATTTCCGTTTAAATCTCTAGAGTCTCGTCTCCCATAGATGCAAGTTCTTTGATATTTGGTGAAAATAATTTTTAATTTTATTTATTAAAAATTTTTTTTATAAAAAGCCGATTTCTGCCAAATCGCTAGAACTTGTTTCTTTATTTTTTCATCACTATTCGGCTAGACTTTTCTTTTTCTTCCTCTCTCCTGTCTAATCTGCTTTTCACTTTTCCTGGTTTTCTCTCGACCTCTTCCTCACTCCATCTTGTCTTTCTCTTCCCTTTCCTTCTTATGACAGTCTCTCTAAAAATTGAAAATATTAATTTTGCCGTGAAGGCTAAGACTTCAAACGACTCATGGGGTTATGGGAGGTTGGTGAATTTTCTTTTATCAAAGAATTACTTCCTGTCTCCTTCCCTCCCACTCGGTGTCTTCCTCTTATTTAAAAAATTTTTTTTTTACTTAGTTGGAGCGGTTTAGGAAAACACACACACACACACACACACTCTAGGTTGGGAAATTAATCTTTTTTTTATTTTTTTTTTTTTATTCTCAATCAGCTACTCCTCTCCCTGATAAATCTATATATTTCAATGATACCCTGAATATTGTTTGTAAAATTAAATGGTAAATCTGAAATACTGTTGCAATGGTGTATTTCATTTGACAAGTGAATAAACCATTTTTTTTTTTGTCTCCCTTTGCTTAATGCACTGTTATTCTATAAAAAATAATGCATGAAATGCAAGTAAATGTCAAACTGGACTTCTGTCAACTGATACAATAGTTTTATTGTTTGAAGCAGCTGTACTATGGGGATATGAGTGACATGTTTACGGTTCTCCCTTCTCTTTGTTGTTAGTCTTTCGGTGCTTCGGCTATTTATATATCAGTTCCAACTCTCCACGGGTGTCAAATGGCTCACAGCCTTTAGTCCAGCAACTGGCTCAATTTCTTTTCTTTTTTTTTTTCTTTAATTCTTTTTACAAATATATTCTGTAAAATATGTCACTAGAATACAGTCTAGCTTGTCACTAAAACCATTTACAGTATTCTTTGTATTGTTGCATCATTTCCGTCTTTGTTACGTGCGACTGTACCATACGTGCGTGCCCATCATCCAAACTTGCCAGATGGCTCTTACCCTTTTTTTTTTTTAGTGTATTCTACAATTTGCATCTGATTTCCTTTCGGTTTGCACAGTTTATTTACTAACTAATCCTTTGATATGAGTAGCCTTTTCATAACTGACTCTCTCGATGAGATTATTGCTCATGCTATTTATCGTGGTCCCACTTATTCCAGAGATTATTTACATTGAATTAATGAGGATGGCTATTAAATATATTGAATTCAATTTCAATAATTTAAGTTTGAGGAAAAAGTTACTATGGAGAATCCTATGGGTTCCTTTGACTTTCATGAACAAAATCTATTCGAACATATCACTAACCGTATATATTTTTCTGCTGTGTTGACATTTTTGCCCGATTCAAATTCACTTACATTAAAAAAAAAAAAAAAAATCCTTACATTCTGCTCTCACTTTTACCGAAAAGAAAGGAAAATGGATTAAATTTTCTCAATTATTTTGTTTAAAATCACAAGTGGCTAAATTTATTATTGACTAGCTGTTCCTCCCCAGCCTTGCCCGGGAGTCTTTCATTAATAATTGATGTGCCTGACATAGGATTTCTTCACCTGCAAAAAAAAAAAGAAAAAAAAGAAAGTTATTTGGGTTATGAATAAATGTAAAAGATTTAATATCCTCTTGACCGTTTATTTTCTTTCTCGCTCTGTCAAAGTAAAAAATCGACTGAGATTTAAAAATAAATATAAAAAGGATTTTGCGTCCTCGGGCTGGAGTCACTCATAATCTTGTTTTAGCAAACTGACGTCTTATCAATTTGACCACAGCACTAATGTTAGTAATACCTATTATAAAGCCTGCTATAGAAACTCTGTAAGTAGGTCAAATAATGTTCAATTGATGGGAATATTTTATCCGAAAGTGTAATAGCTGTGAACTTTTAAATTCAATGATCCTTTTATGTAGAATATCAATTTTAAATGCATCAGCAATGAAAGGGGTCAACAAATCATTGTGCCACTTTCATTTTGAGTAGATCAGATTAGCGAGTCAATATGCAACCATTTCAAATGACTTACACTGGTAGGTCATCAAGCATCTTTGGGATATACTTGCTACGGTTAAAACATCGGACACAGCTGGAGTTTCTTTCAAATGCAATAATTGCCTTCTTGCCGGAAAACGGGAGGAAGTCGTTTCCTTGGGGCTCTTTGTTCAGGGCATTTGGTTATTCAAATATACCAGATAGAATCTCTTTGCATCAACAAGTTTTTGTCCCAGTGGTGTTTTACTCAAGAAAAAGATAACTCTGAAAGTGCAATGAAACTCTGTCGACAATTACCCTTGAGAGCCATCTGGGTCCTTCAGTGTGCAACGCAAGTCTTCTCACATAATTGCTGAACTAGACGATCTTTTTTATCAAGTTGTCAGCGTTGATAAAATGTCCTAGTGCTTCATGCAGACGTCATGCTACGTGTTTGGCCGCCAGGTGTTGCCAGTGAATAATGTACACAAACCACATTAAAAACAGCTTCTTTTTTTTTTCTTTAGCACCGAGTCCCTGATACGTTCTAATCATAGCAGCAGTGCCATCTGTTACGCACGTCACTATGTTCTTGAATGAAATATTCTCTTCAAAATACATTCATGTTTTTTGGTTTTTTTAAGACTGATTCACCTTTAGTGTAAATGATTAGTTTCGACGTGAAAAGCCGTTGACATATCGATGCCAAGAAAGTTTACAAATACCGTGAAAATAGCAGAATTGTCAGGTAAAGTTGATTAGGGTTTCAATGAGCTGCTTCACCTGCAGATTTGAAACTAATTGGTTTTCAACATCAACTGCCATTCCATCAATCGTGAAACCAACGAGTTGCTCAAAGGAATAGATCTTGTGAACTTTGATTTATGACTGTTAAAAGAATTAGTCGTTGCAGATATGATCAGCGGTTTAATTGTATGCGGCTTACAAGCATTTGCAATCAATTTTTTTTTAATCTTGTAAGAAGACAATATTCTTGTTTACCGTTAGCAACTTTTTGGGTAAACATGATTCACTTTGGTCCTACATTGGAGCCCATCACGTAACATTTGTAGAGACGCATACTATTATTTAAGAGGAAGGAAATTATGCACAGCAGACATGTAGATATTGTACAATTTTGTGGGGCACGTAAGCAATACCTACAATCGAATATTTCCTACAGTTCTTAGCTGCACTGGCCATGCTGATCTGAAATTTTTATTTATCTCATTCTAACCATGAATTTTAAAAAAAAAATTTTTATAAAATATTTACAAGAGTGAATATCAGTGATAAAACGATTTATATATAAAAAAAAAAAAAGTGAGTAAACTGAGGAAAGTGAAAAATTTGAATTTGGTTTTATGAATTATAATTTGAATTCTAAAATGAGATTACATAGTATACTATATATAAAAAAATTGTATGAAAGACACTAATGTATTCTCTTTAAGACACCATTTAAACAAGAGTTTCTTAGGATTACAGATCTAATGAGGTGTCCTGGTGAAAATGACACTGAGAAAATTAATTTGGGATGCTCTGTTGAAAAATTACGAATCTTCACAAAAAAAAATCAGACTTGGTGAGTTTACAATAAAAAAAACAAAAAAACATCTTGCATTTAGAGTAATTAAGTGAAAAGATTCAGTCGAAACATTAAGTTCTTGAGAGCAGAGATAAAGTGAAATTTGTTAAGTAATGCATCATTATCAGAAGCATAATCTGACAGTGATTACAAAGATTAAATGGTAAATCTATAATAAAATTGTTTAGGAATTTTTTAGATGAGGGTTGATAATTCATAGAATTTGGTATATTCGGACTACTGCATCATTTCCGTCTTTGTTACGTGCGACTGTACCATACGTGCGTGCCCATCATCCAAACTTGCCAGATGGCTCTTACCCTTTTTTTTAAGTGTATTCTACAATTTGCATCTGATTTCCTTTCGGTTTGCGCAGTTTATTTACTAACTAATCCTTTGATATGAGTAGCCTTTTCATAACTCTCTCGATGAGATTATTGCTCATGCTATTTATCGTGGTCCCACTTATTCCAGAGATTATTTACATTGAATTAATGGGGATGGCTATTAAATATATTGAATTCAATTTCAATAATTTAAGTTTGAGGAAAAAGTTACTATGGAGAATCCTATGGGTTCCTTTGACTTTCATGAACAAAATCTATTCGAACATATCACTAACCGTATATATTTTTCTGCTGTGTTGACATTTTTGCCCGATTCAAATTCACTTACATTAAAAAAAAAAAAAAATCCTTACATTCTGCTCTCACTTTTACCGAAAAGAAAGGAAAATGGATTCAATTTTCTCAATTATTTAGTTTAAAATCACAAGTGGCTAAATTTATTATTGACTAGCTGTTCCTCCCCAGCCTTGCCCGGGAGTCTTTCATTAATAATTGATTACGGACTACTTGGGTGTTTTTATCACAACGTTTCGGCCGATGTAACCTCCGACCTTCTTCAGGTGTACTTTGTCGAACTCGGGAATCTGAATGCATCGCCCGCACTGAGGATTGAACTAGTACTAAGTATAATTCAGTTCTAAGTGACAGTCATCTGAAGGTTCAAGGTTCAATCCTCAGTGCGGGCGATACGAAGACTTCTTCCCAGTCATGGCAGATGGAACGAGAGCATGCTACCCCCGTGGATTAAATAGTTCCGTTCGAAATTCCGTCCAGATTCCCGAGTTCTACAGAAAGATTCCCGAGTTCGACAAGGTACACCTGAAGAAGGTCGGAGGTTACATCGGCCGAAACGTGATAAAAACCCCCAAGATGAGAACAGTAGTTTGAATATACCAAATTCTACTAAAATAAAATTGTCAGACCAGGTAGTCTCTCAGTGAGAGTTTACATATAAAAATAACTATTTAAAAAGTAATTATAATTTTATTCAATTAATGTGATTACCAAACGATACTGTAGTTAATTAAATTTAATTGATGGTTTATGCAGGAAAGAAAGGTTTGGTCTACTAAAACAACTAATCATTAATGGTGGGGGGGGGGGCAGAAATAGTGTACAGAAAAAACGAATAGGTCTTGATTCTAAATAAGTTGAAAGCCAGGAATAAAACTGAACTAAAACCAAGTCTATAAAGTTTATGCATCAGGAGATTGTAACTAAGCAAGTTAAAGGCTTTTAAGTAGTCAAGAAAGTTAGCAAGAGAAGAGTCAAACCCCAAATATATAAATGCTCTTTCAGATTGCGAACTGAAAAAAGAAAACTGATAAATTAAAATTATATTATACCTATTGATGAAATCCTTTTGCTGAACAGCTTTTTTTAAAATTTAATTTTAGCAACGTTAAATCTTTCAAAGGATTATATTCCCTGATTTTCTTAGTGAACGAATGAATCAGGCTTTTAAACAGATATCTGAAGTAGAGTATGGGTCTCTTCAGTCTCAAGCCATCCACTTGGGCATTACTTTTTTTTAAGAAGGGGGATTAGTTTATTGGTGATTACCTGAGGCACCAATGAATGATGAAAGGTCCAATTATGGAAAACTTTTCACCTGTCAAGAGGGCTCCTTTTTTTTGGGGGGGGGGGGGGTACCTTACTATAAATAGCCATCATGTCTAACCTTTCTTTAGTGAGAGGCAGGTAAATGAACAGATGAATTACAATTAAATGTAACAATTGCAAAAAGAAAACAATTGAAAGAAAAATTGGTGAAAACATTTTAATTTAAATGATTTTAAATTTAATAAAGTAAAAAAAAACAAAAAACTGTCATTTTTGCACAAAGAGTTAAAATATTTAAATATAATACTTATTACAAAATACTGTATAAATTTTGTGGATTTTTAATTTTCTGTGTTGAATTGATTGCTGTTGAAAAACCTTGAGTTTAGATTAAATTCAATCTTTCGTAAAGCACATAGTTAAGGAAAGGGAAACTATTTAATAGAAATATATATATATATATATATATTTTTTTTTTTCTTTCGGGGTGGTGGGGGGGTAACTGCCGGGCAAACCAAGTCTTAGAGATACATGGTTACCAACCTTCCACCAAAGAGTGGGACACTAAAAGGAAGTCTTCAATTTAAAAAAAAAATTTTATAATGTTAATTTATTCATTAAATAAAAAAACAATTTGTGAAATACAATTATAGTTAAATACAATAGTGAAGGAAAATTGGGAGGCAAATAATAAATAAAATGTCCCTTTTTGAAACCAACATACACACATCAGGAAATTTCATCGAATGTCTAGTTGGCTTGGCATGTCAAGAGCAGGCTCAAAGCATTTCCACAAATAATGACTATAGAGAGGCGCTCATAAAGCAAATTCATGATTGTCCCCGGTGTGGCACGTCATTAACAGACCAAGGCTACCGAAAAATGGCAATCAGTTATAACACAAATCTGTCGAAGACCAACATATTTTGACTGTTTGTGGCTCTCTGCTGACACTGTTGCATGTTCAGGGTTTGTTGCTGATTCTATCACTGACGAAGACGCTAAAGTGTCTGCACAAGTTGCATCTCGTATAGTGATTTTCTGTTTGCAGATGGAAACACCGTCAGCCCATCAAGCCATTTGCCATCCGTCTGTCGAGGCTAACTGGTTCAAGTATCGACGGGAAGCCAGCCATGACTAGTGCCCGTCAGACGACATCATTGAAAGCCTTGTGCTAAGGAAATCCGCTGCTTCTACATGAAAGGGTGTGGAGTCCATATATGTCGACCGGCTGACCACAACGGCACCTGTGGGTGCTGCAATCTCTAGAACCTGTGTGCAGGACTGCGGCGAATCTCGGCAATTGTCATCAACTAGGTTCCCGACAGCCGATGATGGCAAGGCTGTCAGTCACACGCACGGCTGTGTTGCGAAGTTGCAGCTTGAAGGCAAGCCAGACGGTGGTTGGTCGCAAGATGTTCTTAGGAATAAATTAGTCTTAAATTGTCTTTGATTTTTTTTTTTCGTCTTTCACTTTCAGTTTTTACAAGAAATTCTTTTCTTCCACATGATTCTCTAAGTTAGATTTTAACCTTTTTGTTCACGGTTTTTATTGAAACGTATGATTGATATATATATATATATATATATATATATATATATATATATATATATCCCTTAATACTTAATCATTCCTTTTAATTTCCCATTTCCCTGATTTCTATGCAGCTGCAAGCCATTTATTTTGACCTGATTGCCCCCCCCCCCCTTCCATTTACTCCTGCAATAGTAATCGTATGTTTTGAACTCTCTAAAAGTGTTTTCTAGAGTAAAGATTTTAACTGTAGATTCTGAAGGTTGAAAACTATGACAAAATCGCCAAACTCTGCCCCCCTCTCTTTATATTCCTATTTAAAAAAAACTTAATTTATTTTTAAAATGTATTTAATACATTTTTGAGAAAATCTCATTTAAGTACAAATATAAATATCTTTGATTAAATGAATATTTCTTTTAATATTTTTAATTAAAGATGATTTATTTTTAAATCGGATCTTAAGTTATTAGATCAAATCCAAGAATGAAAACAAATTGCTATAAAATGTATCATTACATGATAGTATCACCAACTGTTGACACACAAAAAAAAAATGCGTATTTTCATGTTTCAGGATATAATTTCAATGTTACGTTTTGTTTCCACATCCAACTTTCTATGATTGGGTTCTGATTAACCCGGTTTGATGTAAATATTTGATAAACCAACCAAATATCAAAATTGTGACTTTTCCCAAGATGGAATGTTAATAGCTATCAAGCATGCTAAACTAATTAGACATGTCACAGAAACTGATGGATACCACTGAAATATGTGGACTGTAAGGTCATTTTGTGCCCCGAAAATGCCAAACCGTCTTCCAAATATAGTCATGAAAAATATCAAAAGTGTGGGGAAGGAGGAATTTCATATTATTTTTATTGATCACTCAATTAGATAATGAAGGTCAAAGTTCAATCTGGTATTTGTGACTGATTTATTTAGCATGGATGTCAACTTTTAACATAGAATAAAAGTGTAAAAACAAAGCAAAAAAATGTAAACCCTCGTTTCTTGACTGCTCTAATGTATTACTGAAAAAAATAGAGAAATATTTTTATATGGAATTTATATTTCCAAGGATGGGGATGATGGAATGAGAACAAATGAATATAGTGTTTGAAAAATGTCATCTGTATGCGTTATTTAAAAGCAATTTTACATATCAGTTTCGGAAGCAAATGCCGCTCGCACTTTTGCACTTTGATAAGAGCAGTTTATGAATTTGAGGCATGACAATAGTATCGGCAGTTGCCTGTTACGTTGACGTTTTGGACGACTGTACACTTTCTACCAAGCATCTGTGAAAATGTCACAAGAATGCTTGCATTATAATCGCTGTCAGAAGTTCGATCCTGCCTCTCTGCACCTGAAAACTATATGCCATGGGTCAGCCCAAGCTGTGTGAGTAAAATTGGGTATGGCGAAACTTTTCAGAAATCGTCTGATGGCCTTGAGTGAGATGGACACTGCCGACTCCTAAAGACGTGCTGCATGATGAATGTCCACCATGCAGCACCCGTAGCCCCCCCACCCTTGTTAACATTTACAAGAAGCTTCAAAAGCATCACATGTTTAAGGAAGTCGTTCCAAACGTTTTTGTGTGTTGTTAAACATGTTTAATGTTGCACTCTCAGCGGTTTGCTGCCCGGGGCTTCAGTAGATATTGCAAACAAACTTCATTCGATTCAGGCTCCGTGTCATGATCACTTGCTTTTGAGTTGAGGATTTTTTATTTATTTTTTACATGTTTGCCATATCTACAAAATGAAGAGGATGCAGCAAACAATAGAAACTCAATCTTATTCTTTACAACATTAAGCCCCCCCCCCCTCTGCTACTTGAATCTAGTTTTGCTTCTTTCCAGTCTCAGATATCATCCAAACTTCATTGGTTTTAAGGGATGTCGAAGTGCAAAAGGAGAAACATAACATCAGTATTTCTGCACAAAATAAGAATTAAATGAATTGGCGTTAAACCTAAAGAAGTGGAACATCTGGTTCATCTATTATCTTTGGAATGTTTCTTGTTCAGTTCTTCTCTGCTATCAGATTTGATTAAATGCCTACCCAGAGAGTGATCAAACACTGTCAATTTTTGTTATCTTAAAAATAACGACATTCAATGAATTGAAATGGTATAATCTCCAAAGGTCTGACATTCATCAGTTTTTCTCATGGCTCAAATCGGTACATAATCGAGAAAACAAATCTTTTTCAGACGTTGGAACTTGTCGCAGTTTCAATTTTGTGCATCAGAACATTGATCAGTTTTGCTTTGTGCAATTCATTTTTTCTTTAGTGTTTGCCAATGAGTGACATTGATGGCAATTCATGTTTAAAGATATTTGTCAGTTCCGCTGTTATACCCACAGTCACTGCATTCAAAAGATATTGAAGCAAGATGGAGAACCCAATTACCATCTTACCGGTTTGGATGCAGTCCAGAAAAATCTAATCCTACTACATGTAGATAAGATTGCTCTAGCGTTACAAGTTCATTTAAAAAAAAAAATCTATTTTAATAACTAATTGTTATTTAATCAACTTGGGTGAATACAGTTGTATGAAAGAAGCTCAAAATATTTTGAATTACGCAAATACCACCAGTGGTTCAAAAGTTATAAGAATTTAAAGTATCAAAATTTGTTTATTATTGGACTTTTTTTTCTTTTTTTTTTTTGTTTCTTTTTTTTCAATCCTTAAAAAAAAAGTGATCAAAAATACAGACCTCATCATTTCAAGAAATTCAGTAATTTCTGTCATTTATTTAATTTTGAAGCTATTATGAAACTTTGTCATGTAAAATTATGTGCTCTTTCTGATTATGGAATCAGATTTTATTTATCCCTTTACCTTAAGCCATGAATTATAAATTAAATGTGTTAATTTAAGTTTTTAAAATTGA
>OY744529.1:39095212-39137712 GCA_963556195.1 Sepiola atlantica | reverse complement strand
TCACAGCTAATTTGTTTAAACAAGCCATATCTTATTTGTGGGTCAATTTAAAAAAAATTGACCCACAAATAAGATATGGCTTGTTTAAATAAATTAGCTGTGAAATTTTAATGTCCAACGAAAAGACGTTATCGACTTTTAATGCTAATTGCTAAAGTACTTTTGTGAAAATCATTTGAGTTCTTTTCACATTCCTCTATTGAGAACATCACGAAATTGGCTAAGTGCATTGTAGAGTGCAGCAACTTTGTTTCTACAATTCTAGTCTACGTTCTGGTAAAAAGTTGTAATTGCAAAGTTTTAAGGATCCACAATTGATCATTTTATGCCACAGAGCTTCAGGGTGCTATATGTGTCACTCACTATCCATCCATCATGGTTGCAGTTGATTGCTTGCATACCAGATTCGGTCCCCAGGTCATCTTGTCCCATATTTAGTATATGCTGACCGGTTTCTTTAAAGAAGTTGAAGCAGATATGAAATCCATCATCAGAAAATTAATGACATTTTCAAATCCAGGATTCTCCCAAATAATTTCTTTGTTTTAGTAGTGCCATGATAATGGTCGCAGAAATACAATTCTAAAATTGTTCTTTTGGGCCTTCAATACATCTTACATTTTGTTAGTAAACTTTTACATAGTTGTTATAAATAATTGTTACAATGGAAAATTTTATTGTTTGTAACAACCAACTTTGTCTTTTTTTAAAATTTTTTTAATTTATTTTAAACAAAATGCATTTTCTTAATATAAAATCCAGTCAACGTTTTAATATAAAGAATTTTTTCTCAAGTGTTTAACTCAAGTTTGTTTTAAAAAATTTTTTTTTTTATTTTGTAAAAAAAAAATCTTTGATATTTATTCTGTCTTTATTTACAGTGTGAACTCTACCACTGGGTTGATATTCTCGACAAATTTGATGAAATATTGGAGAAGGCTTGTCAAAGTCATTCTTCCAGTAAATGGACTTTTGCTTGTGATGTAGCAGGCTATGAAAAGGTAAAACCTTTATGCTTCTTCACTATTGGCCGAGAAACTCATCTTAAAAAAAAAAGTCTTTTCATATATACTTTGGCAACAGTTACATACTTAGATAATATGAAAATATTTTGCATATCATGACATTTAATTTTGTAATCAAAGACAAATGACCATTCTGTAAAGGTTTTTAATTTATTTTTTTAGTTAAGGTATGGCATGTGTGTGCTGTTGCATTATCCATCGATACCACATTATTTGGAGTCCTATACAATAACAAAATATTGCTAATTTAGGAGCCATTGTAATGTTTGAAATAGTTCCAATTGAAGCCCTTGACAAAAGCTTTTCTTTCATAAGATTGGTGCAGAAAAATGTATACAATGTTAGTTTATTTCAATAATTGAAGAAGAAAAACTGATCCTTTTTAAGACGAGAAATGCCCCCCCCCCCAAAAAAAAAAACTTGTGGCAATTTGATTAAACACATTGTTACAAGTTTTGTGCGATGACTTATTTCAAGAATGTAAATGCAAAGATACAAATGCTAATTGTATGACTTGTCGTGTAAACAGCTACGAATTTGTTCTTTAATCCTTTAAATCCATTCACAAACTTTGACTACCAACTATTATGAAATCAGAATCTGGCATTTGATGAACAACGTATCTGGATATCTAAAAATAATTGCAATAAAGTTTTCTTTTTCTTTTGTTGAATTTGCAACAATGTATGGTACATAAAAAGAAACGACAGTTTTTTTTGTCAAAAAATTCAATGAAAAGAATACAATTCTGACCGTGAACCATGACCATCAAACCAAATGTTTTTCTGTGCCATGTCTAAATCTGGAATTCCTAGATTCTATTTCTTGCCTCCAAAACCAACAATGAATAATTCTAAGTATTTTAAACTTGTGCAAAAGCCACTGAAAATGCAAATTCATCGGTATTCTATTTTCACACATAAAATTTACACCATGTCACTACTCTTAGTTCATTTTATTCCAAAATTAACTGACATTATTCTGGCTTTGAAACAATCCAGCCATTGCCGTGTCGACAGCTTTGTGAGTAAGCAACCTTGAAGTATTGAAGTGCCTATAATAAATGGGGTTAACGATACAAAATGTTAACATTTTCACATCACGATTGGCAAGACTAATTTTTTGTCTTTAATTTATACTTTTGGCACTGTTTAGTCTCAGGAGGCCCACCTTCCCAGACTCTACATTCCCTGTTAGAAGGGGTTTGTTTCAAGCTAATCTCCTGAGGTGCCGCTACCGGGGCGGCGCAGGTATTTTTTGTAGGCCAGAGCGTGCTAATCCTAATGCACTGGCTTTTTCAAACCACACCTGACCTTGTCTAACCTCCTAGAGAGGAGATAAATAAAAGACAATTGTATCGTCTTTTCTAAGTTAAACCATCTTACCATTTATTTTGTCCCTGCTGGTTGTTTTAGTAATTCTTTCTGCTTTTCTTTGAGTCGATTTTGTTTTTAATTTTTCTTCTTTTTCTTCAGCTGAAGGACCTTTTGCTCCAGGTGCTGCAGTTTACCGCCCTGCTTATAGAGCATAGCTTCTCTCGGCACCTGTATAATTCTACAGAGTACCTAACCATCCTGCTGTCATCATGTGATATGACAGTTGTGCTTGCTGTTCTGAATTTGCTCTATGTATTTGGGTAAGATCTCTCTCTCTCTCTTATACTACTCCGAGTGACATTTTATTTGCGATGCAAAAGGTTTTTCAACTAATTTTAAAATTTCTATTCACCTTTTTCTATTTTCATCAGTTTAAGAATAAATTTTAAAGTTATTGAAGTTTGGAAACTTATTTAATGCCATTTGATTCCAATCATTATTTTATTTTATTTTTGTAATCCAATTTTCTTTGAAAGCAAAAGATTTAGAACTTTTTATGAACTGCTTCATAGGAAAGATAAATGAATATCTTGCCGAGAAGGGTTCTATTAGACAAGAAGATTCCCAAGTTTGAAAAGATTAGTCGGAAGAAGGTCTGAGGTTACATTGGCCGAAACATGAATACAGCAACCAAGTTAAGAATAAACTGAATAATGCAGAATCAACATTTATATTTTTATATTAAGAGAGTTAAAATACATTTGTAATTAATCTTTATTTATTTTTTTGGCAATTGAAAGATTTAAAAAGTTTAGTTTTAATTTTTTTTATGTAATTATTTTTTTGTTGAGCATCAACATTTTTAATTCTAAATACTTTTACAAAATCAAACATTGCGATTAAGTTGTTTATATTTTAAACAATTTATAAGTGTTGAGACCATTGCCCCCCCCCCCCCCAAAAAAAATTCCGACCCATGTAGCTCAATTTAGATACATTTACCCCTCCCTCCAATATATATATAATATATATATATATATGGAAATTTAAAATTTCAATTCGTTAAATCTTTTTCTTTTACATTGCTCAAAATGCCCCCCCCCCCTCCTCCCAAATGATTAATTTTTCTTTCTGATGTTTTTTTTTCTCTTTTTGTTGCAGAAAACGTTCCAATTTCATTACAAGACTCGGTATAGAGAAGAAGCAGACTTTAATCTCCCGACTGACACATTTAGCTGAGGTAATATTTTCTTGTTTGTGAGATCAGCAATTCTAGCTAATTGTTAGTTGGCTTTGCTTACTCTTTACAACATTCCCCCCACATGCACCATTGCTTGTATCAGAGACGCAAGTAATTGACTGACATTTTTATGCAAATGACCCTTATTATCTTTGTTTACCTCTTTTCTATTAGACTTAACTTGGTTATTAGAAATGTCTCATCGTAAACACATTCACCCTTTTCTTTTGAATGCATTTTATGTTTCCTATGCTTATATTTAAGTTTTCAAAAAGAACTTTAATCTACAAATCTAGGGAGTTCTGTGATTTCATAGTCAACCGATTTTTTGCTGACAACGGAGCTTGTTTTTTTTTCAAATATTGACAATTATCTCATTCTAATTTTAGTTGAAATAAAAAAATTTAAATCTGATATTTGTTTGCATATATTTGTCCGATTTGGCGTTTATAGATTTAAATCCCTTCTAATTGTCGCTGGTAGAGGGGAAAGACACCCGACTACGAATCAGTGGCGATTTGTAAAACCGGGTTTGTGTCCTCTGACCGACATGAATTAACATCTCCTACACTGAAGATTGCGTAAGCATAAAACATTGATGTCTGTAGGTAAAAATGATTAATATTTACTTTAAAATATAATATATATATATAGTATATATTATTTAGCATTCAAAGACCTATCCAATACTGATTCTGTGTTCGTTTTCTGATAACTTCATTCATAAATGATTTTTCCAAGCCTTTTCTGACAATTGTAACTCCAGTGAATAAAATAGAAATTTGCCGTTACAAAATAAATGACTTTATGTCAATGGAAACAAAAACAAAAAGGCTAATCCACATTTTACAAATCTGTGATATCTCGGAACTGCCTGTCATGTGGGGTAAGGGTTTAATCGGTGTGATTTACCCCCTGTCCAACGCATGTCAGCATGTAAAATGGACGTTAAAACAAATATGATAACCATCACAGAAGTCTCTTCCTTTCACCATTTCTCACCTTTCAGTAAAATTTGTGGATAATTCAAAAGCAATTTTGGTTTTTCAATAAACTGTAAGAGTTTGAACTTGTTAAACTTGCAGACAGACAATTCTGTGGATTGAAATTGTGGATCAGGAGGGGGGGGGGTCTGTAGAATCTAATCTATGCAACATAAGAGCGAGTCGATTATCATGTATTCCAATATTTATTTTATCTCGATTTCTGCGGTAAATTGTTTAGTCCTGTTTCAGCAATTTGCAAGGGATGTTCTATGAAGATCTTTACATATCGCTTGGGATAGTTACATGCTTTTATTGTAAATAGTTATTAGGTATGCCCCCCCCCCCCCATCTATCACCTGATACTTATGTAAATAGCAGATTGTTTGTGTTTTCCTCATGTAAATAGGTATAGTTAGTATTCAAAATAAGATATATTAGCAAATTGGAATTTAACAACTAAAAACATGTAAGATTGTGCTAAGTAGGGCTTTAAACCAATGTGGGGAATGATCTGAAAGCAAATCTCAAATAAGGAAATGAATGTCTAGAATAAAGTATTTTTCGTGGTAAAATTAAGCTGCACAGGCGTCCACGTTTCATCGCCGTAAAGAATCATCAGGCTAAGTGCATGGAATTTGTTACTCGCATGTAATACACATTCCATGCATTTAGCCTGGCGATTCCTTATGTGGATAAAATGTGGACACCTGTGTAACTTAATTGCCGTAATATATTTTCATACCTTATATATATATATATATATATATATATATATATATATATATATATATATATATATATATATATATTGAAAAAGGGAAACTAAAAAAAAATATTTGTACCTGTTTGTTTTTCTTCAGTCAATCATCGTGAGGAAGTCTTGAAATAAAGACAAAACGTTGATGAATACATAAATATTTTTTTGTTTTCAATTTCCATTATGTCAGAACACTTTTTCATTCTTTATCATTGTCATATATATATATATATATATATATATATATATATGACATACCCATACATTTAAAAAAAAAAAAAAAAAAATTTAATCTTCATTTTCAATACAAAAGCCTTTGTTTATTTATATCAGAGTTGGGGTGGAAAAGAAAATGGATTTGGTCTTGCAGATTGCTGCAAAAATATTCCGGTTTCGGTGAGTATTCAACCCATTTTAAAAAAATCCTTTCTGCAACTAGTAACCATTATATATTAAGTATGCATTTTCTACAAGTGAAAATAAGACCTTCCTTTTATCAGGGAATAAGGCGTTTTTGCTAGCAAACCAATATTCAGAGCTAAACAAAAAACCTTTGACATTACAAAGCACATTAAAAATAAAAAGAATTTGAACAGTTAAAAAGGTCACATTTACTTTTGAGGTTTAATGCTATACTGTCTGCAGATAGCAACGGTTAGTCAAGTAAACTGATTTGTAACAGTTTGTGGGGTGGAGGTCATTTTATTTAACTTTTTATTGTTTTATATTGAAGTTAGTAAAATTAGTTTTTGGTTAGTATCCGAGAATATTTTAAGTAAAAAAAAATTTTTTTTTTGTTAATGGGGTCTATTATTCCAGACTTTTCCTCCATCCATTCTTGAAAAGATTCTCTTTGTGTCGTCTTGAGTATTTTACTTGAGAATAACATCTGGAAGATGGAATTGTAATTCATGAAATACTTTGGTTTATATTTTGATTATAAATGTGTATTTCTTGACTCATTTTTATTGATGATTTTGTTAATCTGTGTAGAACTTCACCAGTTAAAAGAATAGATATCTTTATGAACCAGTATTTTTGTATGATCATGTATTTAAAAAAAAAAAAAAAAAAATTTTTTTTTTTAGTTTATATGTAATTATTTCACTTGAGTTTATATTGATTGGAGTCTGTAATTGTTTTGTCTTGTAGAATTTTTCTCCCAGTGCCACAACCCTACACTTTGAATTTTATGCTGAAAATAAAGATGACAAAGGTGGAAAAAAGGTACAAACTTTTTTTATCTTTACAAGATTTTCTGACTTTTTATTTCTCCTCTCATATCAAGTTGGCTTCATCATTATCATCGAAACTCCAGAAACATTTTTACATTAGCCCCTCCCGTCATCTATTACGAGATAACTCTTGACCTTAAAGTGAGGCCTCAATTTGGAGAGTGTGGAGTTACCCCATAGTTAACCTAACTCTCAGTTCCACTCTTGTAAATTCTTAATTGAATTAAAGAAAAGTCATTTAATCATGACTTTTCAAATTGAATATTCACATTAAATTGGACTAACATTAGCTAAGCAAAGTTATGATTCAGTTACTTAGTTTCCATAGTAACATGAGTATCGTCACGTTGCTAAGTAACAGCAGATGTTTGAGGGGGGGGGGAGGAGTGAAACAGATGTGATAAGAATAATTTTCACATTAATCTGTAGGTAAGCGTTAAAGTGTGTTATATCAGTTAAACTAGAGAATTGTACGTAAATTAACACTAAGACATGGAAGAGGGATAACATTAAATATTTGTTTGAAAACTAACTTATGCAATGTATTTTCCTTTATTTACACATTAAATTAAATTCATCTTATATATTGGCTCTTGTCTTTTAAGTAGATAAAATAACATTAACACCTTTCTTTAGTTAACCATGGAGAGTAATTGTTTGGTTGGAAAGAAGGATTGAGAATAATGGCGCGAGTTGATAATCTGCAGAGCAACAATATTGACCAGTCATGGACGTCCTGCTAATTTTCATATTAATGTTGTTACTATCTACAAAGATACATATTTTATTCAATAATCTGTAATACATATTAACCTGTAATGTTATATATGCTTAAAATTTTGTACAAGAAAAAAAAAATATCTATATATGGCACGGTAAAGAAAACGGGACTTCATGAAGGCTCAAGTGATTTCCGTAACCTTGCCAGATGAGCATAAACTCTGATTTAGTAGTTTGAAAAGGGAGTCGCTTAAAGATCTGTGATTTGCTATTACTAGATGGAATAGGCTTAATTTACATGACTCTTTTAATAAAATCTTTAATAAATATATTACATTGAACTGTGGATTTCTAATTTCATGTTTCATCTTCATACATATAAGCAACACCTTTTGTATATATATTTTATGGGACAGACATTAAAAGGAAAATACAAAAATACTTAAATGCATTAATGAAATCTTGACTATTTCTATCCAGAGGATGCATGGTTGCTCAAACTATTTTTCTGTAATAACACCTTTAAAAATGAATCTTTTGTATAAGAAATTTCTTCCAACAAAGCTGCAGTCATTATTCTAAGTAGATTCATGTCTCACTTTTAATCAAATTATTTCTTTCGTGAGAAAGCTTTAATTAAATCTGATTAAAATTTAAAAAATACATTAGCTAATCTTTTTTGAAAATGTAATATTTATTTTATATTTTTGTAGCAATTTTATTCATTAGTTTTGCTGAGAACAAACGTATAGGGGTTGTTATGGGATTTTTTAGGTGAAGATTAATAATTTGGATTATTCAAAGAATTTTAATCTTGTTACATCAATCAAAACCTTGTGAATATAAATCCAATCTTTTCGAACTTAACCCTTTATTTAATCCACAAGAGTAGATTCTCATTCCGTCAACCATGACAGGGTAGATTATTAATTTTTGTTATTCTAACTTATCGTCTGTAGTAAGGGTTTAGGGTTAGGATTGTGCCTTCAATTTCCAGAAGACTCACGTGTTAGAAATTCTGTACTGGTTTCCGAATTTGAAATAAAGATTCCTAAATTTTAAGAAGTTGCACCTGAAGAAAGCCAGAGATTATATCGTCCGAAACATGAATGCAATAACTAAAATGAGAATAGTAGTCACAATAATCCAAATACAAATGCTTTTTATTTTATTTTTTGTTTTTAACAAATTGTACATTTTTCTTGCAATTAATTAAAAATAAAAATTTTTAATTTCTCTCTTTCTCTAGGGTTCTGCCAATGTTGTTACCTGTATTCACATGGAAAGTGTGGACAAATGTGGAAAGATGCCATCAGATATTATGGAAGAACTAATAACTAGTTTCAACATCCCAGAAGACAGACAGGTGAGATTGAAAAAAAAAAAAAATCATTTGAATTTATTTGGCTGCTTCAAAAGATCTTTCCAGTTTTTACTCAGGTTTTCTCTTATGAAGTTTATTATAAAATGGACAAGTTTTGTTTCAACATTTCTTCTCTCTATTCCAGATGCTGCTTTATACACACATAAGACTGGCTTATCTATTTTCTAAATATGAAGCAAGGATACAATGCGTGCAAGCCAGGCTACAAGCTCTGTCTGTACTCGGTGAGTTCATGCATCAAAATTACTTTTTTGTTTTTACCCTTTAATTAAATCTTAGTTATTCAAACAAATACAATTTTAGTCATTTCATGTTATGATTGTAATTTCTCATCAGATTGAAATATCGGGTAAGATTAGCTTTTTAGGGGAATCCTGAAAAATGCTGCCTGACACTATTTCAAAACACCATATTGTATAATCATTGTCATATTTGGTTTAACGCCTGTTCTATTGAACCATTATATTTAATGTTTTTGACGGTTTAATGAGTTTTAAAAAAGATTATCAGTTTGACTGACCGTGAAAGGCCAGTTTTCAAAATGCCTCCTCTTTACATGGAGTTACTGTTGCATTATGGTCGAATATTTTATTCTTGAACTTTCTTACGAAATGGACCTATTTCATACACGTTTTGTATAAAATTAATTGTTGGCCTTAAATTGCATTTTTAATCCAGAAATCAAATTGTACTTGAAAGTCCATTTTACTTATCTTCCCACATAAAAAAATATTCAACCATAATGCAATAGTAACCATGTAAATAAAACTCATTTAAAAAAACAAAACTGTCTAACAGTTGTTCAAAAGTCGATAGTAATATTTTTTTATGTCATTATATTCCATATATCTTTAAAGATTTTGTTGAATGGAACTCTCAATAGAGGATATCATTTTTTTTTTATATATATATAAATTTATCCCTGTTAATATATTCTTTCAGTTTATTCAAATGCCATCCAAGACAACATGAATGCATTATTATATCCTGGTCTCATCGAAGAACTGGTTGATATTGTAGAACTTAATGACATGGACATAGTGGTAAGTAAAAGGTTTTTATACTTTATTTCAAAAATTATTTGCACAAAAATAAAAATAAATTCTTTTTATAGTTGCCATTTGATACTGAACAATTTTGATTACATGAATGGAAATTAATAACTGTTATAAAAATTAAGTTTTTGTTTTTGAAATAGAATCTCTGAATAAGAATAGGCTTACAATAGTATTCATATAGGTTATTAACGATTTTTTTTTATATAGCCCTAGATATAGTTAGTAAGTAGTCCCTTGATCACAAGGACAATCTCCAAGCCCAAATTTGTTTTTAGATCACGATGCTGTTTGAAAATCTGACTACATCACATAAGAATTACCTGGAAAGAAAAATTATTTCCGACTCGTGTAGGAGAAACCAAAGATACAATTAAATAACATTTCGGAACTTATCAGATACATCGTATAGCAGACAATGACTTCTAGGGTTGATGTGCCATAAAACGAATCATCTCAATCAAGCTGTGTGCTGTGACATACGTAACAGGTTGCATGTTACATTTTTATTGGTTTTTAGATTAGTTAGTTGCTTTACAAAGAAGATGAGTTCATACCTTTTCCCAAGGATAGCAATGAAAATGTTATTAAATGACTTTTTGCTATACTGTTCATCGACAGATTGTGAAGTGGTAAATATTGTGCTCATTTTAATGATGAATTTTTTTTCTTTACTTAGGACATAAAAGCAGCCGCTTTGAGAACACTAACATCAATAATACATTTGGAGAGAAACCCAAAGTAGGTGTTTTTTATGAGATTATCATTGCTTAAAAATAAACGTTCTTTCTCAAATTTATTTCTTAAGAAAACTTGAATGACTAAAACTGCAACTGGTTTCTTTTTTTTTTCCCCCTTTCTTAGATTGAATGCAATCATTGATGCAACAGGCGCATCTCTTTATCATGGCTTCTTGCCAGTTTTAGTGAGAAACTGTATACAACGTATGATAGGTAAGTAATGCTTCCATTTTAATCCATGATTTTTGCAGTTTTTAGTTTTCTGCTTTCTCTAGTCACACATTTTAGTCTCTCTGATAAAAGAAAATAATGGCATTTTCAAATCCAATAACTCGTTTAATAAATTACCAATTTGAAATGATGGACATCATTTTTACTTTTACATCAAAGGCACACAAATTTGAAATTTTATCCATTTATCTTTATTAATAAAATTGTGCAACCACTTCTCATATGTGTGTCTTTCTCTGTACTATATTACATAGACATTTTTCTTTATTTACTCTTAATCAAATATTTATTGAAATTAAAAATATAATAACAAAGTACTAAAACAAACTTCAATTCTATTTTTTTTAATTAATTACGAAGTAAAATCCACAAACAGAAATGCATATTTCTGTTCATTTGTAAATAAGTCATCAATTTGAATCTTTTGTAAATATTTGAAGGAAAAAAATGAACTCCTGGCTCTTCATGATTTGAAAGAAATTTGGAAGCATTTAATCTATCTAATAGAAAGTAATTTTAGGCTTTAATACATGAGGATTTGCTAAGAATTTTAAAAGATTAATCTTATCTTTCCAAATCCTATTTTTTTAAAATTAAAGAAAAAAAATATCTTAAGATCCTACCAGGCAATGCTGTGTATGTAAGCTATTCATTTATAAATGTTTTAATGTGAAGGATAACATATTTGCATAAAGAAAACGAGTTTTATTTCCTCAGCTTTCTTACTATTTTAACTGCACTATATTATTGAAACTGTTTCTTTCTCATTCTAGATCCTAACATGACTCCATTCCCACAACTGTTTGCTACAGCGTTGTTTTCTTTTCTTTATCACCTTGCCAGTTATGAGAGTGGTAAGTCCCAAGACTTTAATTATCTATGACTTTTTCTTTTTAAGTTCACACGTTAAACATTTTTAGTGATAGCGTATTTAAAAACTTATTTCATTTTAAAATTGACAGCTGCAATTGCTTAATGCTCTCTCCAATCTTTTCTAAGTTAAAAGGCTGAATTAAGGAAAATTACCAAGGGAATAGGGACGCTATGTGGCATTATCACGTGTATACCTTTATGACTGGGAGGGGGGGGGGGTCAATATTCATTGTATATGAAGTGAATACAAAGTGAATACAGCATGCTCTTATTAATGTCTAAGCATATTTTATCTCTTTACAAGCAATATATATTAAATGCTTTAATTTCATAAAAGTCTACTACAAAAAGTAGTTTTGAGGATGAAGTAGAATATTCCAATCAATGGCTTTGTTACTAGAAACGGTTTAATTAGGTAATAATGCTCTGTTCTCTGAACAATCGCTGAACTTTGATTATAATTGTTTTCTCTTTCTCTCCAGGGGGAGAAGCCTTGGTATCGTGCGGTATGATGGAATCCCTGTTGAAAGTGATTAACTGGTACGGTGAAGGCCAGGAACACATAACTGTAAGTTCCATTGTTCATGTAAGAGATTTATTATAAATTTTTTAATGTTATTTCTCTGCTCAAAGTTAAATAAAACAAAACTGTTATTTCTCTGGAGAACCTAAAAGATTGCCCTCCCTCCCTCCCTCTCTCTTTTCCCCTCTCCCCCCCCCCTCTCTCCCCCCTTCTCTCTCTCTCTGTCTCTGTGCGTCTCTCTCTCTTCCCCCCTCTCTCTCTTCCCCCTCTCTCTCTTCCCCCCTCTCTCTCTTCCCCCCTCTCTCTCTTCCCCCCTCTCTCTCTTCCCCCCTCTCTCTCTTCCCCCCTCTCTCTCTCTTCTTCTGTTTTTTTTTTATAAAGATTTAACATTATTTAAGTTGGAATTTTATTTTAATATGTTTAATAGTTTGTGACTCGAGCTGTAAGAGTTGTTGATCTCATCACCAACATGGACATGGCTGCTTTTCAAGGCCACGGTGGTTTAAATGCGTTTTTAAATAGACTTGAGGTAAGTTGAATTACGCATATAACATTACTTTATATTTCATTTAATGTGTGTATAGTGTGATTATCAACAATTAAAACACCTCCTCTCTAGTGAGGAGGGTAGCTAGTGATCCAGCAGGATTAAAAAAAAAAAAAAAAAAAAATTTAAATCAAAGAATGGATGATCAACTTTTTTTTTTTTTTCTAACCTTGAGGAAGCAGATAATTTTACAAGTAAAAACATAGAAAAATCTTTATTTTGGAAAGGAACAAATTGTTCTTCAAAACTAAATGCAGCTAAGTAGTAAACCCCAGAAGTCGTCAATTTCAGAGTATGTATTGAAATAAAAATCATTTTAACTGTTAGAAATTCTTTTATAAAAAATGAATCTCACAATGCCATTCAGCATTTGTGCAAGTCTAAATTTTCAATTAAAGTTTGCTATCATTTGTGCAAAAATTAATGAAATTCACCATAAAAACATTGTGGCTCTTAATCGACTCGTTTTTCATATATCTTTCAATACTTTTTCTTTAAAGCATGAAGTAAATGTGTGTCGAAAAGAGCAGCCTTTTGTGATTAGGCCTGCCAAATCGCATGACAACTCGATGGATATGAATCCAGAATCTCCATCTGCCATGGAGACAGACAACATTCGACAAGTCGACAGCATAGAAGCCTCTACCTCGGGTACAGCTTCACCCAAAGTTGATATTCAAGAATTAAAAGTTGGAAAACCGGGTAAGTGGCAACATTTTTTTAATCTGATAAAAATATTCCCTATTTAGTGTTAATTTTTAAAAAGAAAAAAGTACGGGACTTCATTGGCTACAATATGGACCAAGTAAGGAGTTTATGGTGAACAAAACCAGAGTTATGGCCAAAGGTGACTTTCACCATAACCATATACCTAGATATCCCAAAATTAAATCAGTTAAACTGTGATCAATATTTTGACCAAATTTGGTGATTGGTCGAGCAATGTAGATGCTAGGCTGTACAGATTAATTCTACCGAAAACATAACCTCCTTGGTGGAGGTAATAAGACTTCTTTCCTATATATGTCTTTTATTGATATTCAAAAGTTGGTGGGGGGGGGGGGAGTATAAACTCCTGGTGAGTTGTAGTTTTTGTGATCCGTTTTCTATATACCAAAACCTATTCTAAAAAATCTGTTGCAATTCTAATCTTAAGTCTTCAGATTTTAGCATACAAGATAATGAGATCTTGTGTTTCGATCTTTTATTAAGAATACAAATAGAATGCGTCAACTAGGTGTTGGCTCTTCTAGCAGATGATGGTACTTAAACTTACTCTAATGTGGTTGGTACATTATAAATTGTTTCAAAGACTCTGAGTGAATCTTTAGATGGTCCAAATGACAGGATTAGTGATATTTCCCTGAGGAGTAATAAAGTCACAAGATGAGATTGTCAAAATGATCCCAAGTGAAAGAAGTCATTAGTCATTATGTTGAGAACTCGGAGAATTCTGATGAATTTATTTTCTATTGAATATTTTAGATTTTGTTCGTGTTTTGTTTTGTTTTTCATCAAAATGAAAATAATTTTTTATAACAATTTTCTTCATAATAATTTTCGACTACTTTTGTATGTAAATTATCACTTAAGAAAAATAGTTTTGATCGTTACATTTTCTATAATGGCCTACGTTTCGGTCAACGAGACCTTCTGCAGGTTCAAATTTATGAAATAGTAAGAGAAAAAAATATGGGGGGGGGGTGTCTCTGTTATCACACCTCTGTTCTTATGCCTCCATATTCTTCAGCCATCCTGAGTATGACACAAAACTGCATCAAGTATTGCAGTTCCAATTTTGAAGCTTTGAGAAGTATCACTCATTAGTTACCATTACTCCTATGTCCACTCCCACCTGGAGCAGTAATACTTGTCAGGGCCCCATATATGGGTTAAATAGAAATTGTTTTAACTGTTGACAACATATATGCCTACAAAACAAATTAATTTATAAAACAATCATATACAGAACACATGCAGTTTCAGCATAAAATGAGTCGACATGGCATGAAAAAATCAACATTTGGACCAAAAATTTTATATTACCAATATTGTAAAGCATAAACAAAGAAAATACATAAAATGTTATTCCTCCGAATATCAGCGGCCGGTTTGTTAGCACAGATGGAGAATTCAAGACTGCGATGATCATAGTCGTGCTTTCAAATCTCTACATAGATGCACCTCGTTGTCTGTGGGTGACACATAATTCTTTGAATGTCTGATTTAAATAATTGTTTAAATCTTTTGTTATTGTTAAAGCTTGACCAAAATTTAAAAAATAAGAGCTTGGAATTAATGCTAGCTTTTATATTTTTCTGTTTGTGTGTATCAACATTTTAGTTTATTTCAAGTTAATATTTAAAGTTAATATTTAAATTTAATGTTCATTGACTAATGCGGTTCAACTGTCTCCTAATCTAAAAACTTTGTTCATAAATGTTTTTTTTTTATTCACCTGTGCAGATTTTGTATATAATATTTTGTTCTCAACTTTCAGGTGTACAATGTTTTCCCCAAAGAGCTGCACTCCTAAAATCCATGTTGAATTTTTTAAAGAAAGCTATTCCAGATAGTTCCTTTTCGGAAAGTATCAGGCATTGTAAGTTTCTACTCCTGAATTTCTCCATTTCACCAGATTTTCCTTTTTTTTTTTTTTTTTTTTTTTTCCATTTTTTTTTCTTTCTTTTCGAATTGATATGAATGAAATATTTTTCAATTTCAGTGATGGATGCTTCTCTCCCACAGTCTTTGAAACATATTATCAGTAATGCTGAATATTATGGACCATCATTGTTTTTGTTAGGTAAGTGTTGGCTTACATTCTCTCTCTCATATATATATATTTATGGCAATTAAGCTACAGAGATTTCCGCATTTCATTCCCGTAGGGAATCGCCAGGCTGACGATTCCCTACGGGGGATTAAACGCGGAAGCCTGTGTAGCTTAATTGCCATAAATATATTTTCATAACTTACTACCTAGCTCTACTCAAGTATTAAGCACTGAAGTTAATACTGAAAATTGATACAGAAAATATATCTCCTTATAACATTTTATATGGATACACAAAATTATATTCCATTTGATGAAAGCCTCAAAACTGACCACAGACCTTTGTCTTCTGATTTAGTCCCACAAACTTTCAGGTGATTCTGGCTCATCCTTCATGTTCCAGCTCGATCAGTTGGTATCTCATTCCACCGTGCTTCACACAAAGTCGAAGTGGTTGTAGTCAGGTGAGCTGGGAAGCCAAATATCAAGTAAAGTGTGGTTGAATTTTAGACAACTATACGCAAGTCCTTTAGCTGGTATTGCAAGGTGCTGAGTCTTGCTGCCACACGACGTGTACAGCCTACCTGCAGCTACTTAGCTAAGGATGCAGATATAGCCATTGCTGGGTTCATTGTCTATGATCTGCATTGCAGCGACAAACTCTGGTGTTCTTACTGCATCAGATTATCAATTGTGCGTTTGATGTCTTCCTTGTAGTCTAATCTGACTTATTCAATTCCTATCTGACCTTTTCTACCATCATCCTCCTGACATTGAAAAAGTATGAAATCTCCTTATTTATTCTTTTGCCACAGATTCCAAGGAAAACTCCATCTTTTCCACAAATATGGGAGTTCAAAATTGCCCATGAGCAATCATCCTTTTAAAAAAAAAATGTCAGCACTACATGTATCTTGTATATAATAAAGTTGTACTGCCTGTCTTAAACTCCTTCCGGTGTTTTGGAGATAGACCCTATAATTATATATATTCTGAAAATACATTACCATATTACATGAATAAGTCTATAATTTTGACCTAAGAGGAAACGATATTGTGGGGTCAGTGTTTGCGTTTAGTATCCATAAAAAGGAAATATCTTTCATTTGATTTATAACTTGAAAATGAAACTAGAAATGTTGATAAGGGGTTGAAGGGTTGGAACAGTAGTTCACAGGAAACTTCATGGATTTCAGAGAAATGTTGGATGTGTCTCGAGGTTAGGGTTAAATTTTGAATTTACCAAAACATTTAAATGAATTTTACTTTACTTACACTCCTGACTCAATCATCCCACGAACCCAACCCTCAAAATGAATATTATAAAATGTAAAACAATAGGAATAAAAATAAGAGATATAGTGTTATAGGGTGGGGGCAAAAAAACATAGGCCTCCTATGTGCGCCTCTATTAAAATGCAACTTTGCTCGGACTGAAGTTTTACTAAAGTGATGGATGCAACTCGTACCGGAGTATTGTTAGCAATTTTTTTTTTTTTTTTTTTTTTTTTTTTTTACTTTCTGGTGCAAACCTCTTGCAAAAGCAACTGCTTCATTGTTCTTGTGGACTCTCAGGTGATATTTGAGACCTCCAACTAGAATACATTCTTTTTCCCCATTCTCCTCATATAGAAATAAATAAGTGCAATTTTACAAACTTGTTTTTGGTATAAAAAAAAAAAAGATTGTTTGATTTCTTGACTCTTGTCCCTTTTTTTTTTCCTTTCCTGCTTGGTTTATTTTTAAAACTACTTGGCAGAATGTAAATTTGCTTAATTATTTATCTTTATCGATTTGAAGATTTACTAAATAGATAAACCATTATTTTTTTTACTAATCTGATCTATTTTATTTATTTTTTTTGTTATTCCAGCCACGGATGTTGTTACAGTTTTTGTGTTCCAAGAGCCGTCCCTGCTGTCATCACTCCAAGACAATGGCCTTACAGATGTTGTGCTTCATGCTCTCTTGACAAAAGATGTAAGTTTTTACCTTTAAGATGAGCATTTACTTTTTATTTGAAGAGATCTTAACTTTTTGTCTCAAAATAATGACTTTCACTTTAAAGTTTGTCATTTACTACTTGAAAAATATAATTTTCAACTAACTGATATTTAGCAATTAAAAGATATTCCTACAAGAAGATCAGTGACATTCCACCTTCTCGTGATTCTGAACATTTTTGATGCCTCTTCTCTATTTCTGTTGATTAATTAAGATTGTGTGGCAAATCAGTAACTTTGAAATCTTTGCAGTTTTAAAAAACCTATAAAGCTGAAAAGCCAAATTTAGATTATTAGATTACTATTCTCATCCTGTTTGCTATATTCGTGTTTCGGCTGATGTAACCCCAGACATTCTCTCGGTGCATCTTTTCTAACTTACGAACCTGAAGGAATTTCTTGCTGAACCAATGGATAGATTATTCTCATTGCTTCAGCTATGACCAGATAGAAATGTTAATTTATCTTATAGATTATAGTGGAGATATGTCTGCAAGTGTGAGAAAATCTAGCTTGATTGGGATTCGCAACCACTGAATCAGATAGCACTAATGTTGACAGGTGGATAATAAAGTTCTAATTACCTGCAGCTTCTCTAGGAGAAACCAGATACAATTAAATTACTTTGTTGAACTTATCAAATGATTTTATAAATACATTATATTGCACAAAATGACCTATAGGGTCGATGTGCCATAAAACAAATCCCCCGAAGCTAATCAAACTGACAGTTAGTCAACTCTAACCACCTTGTATGATATTACGTTGAGAGAATCCTTTCCAACTTATCACAAACTGAGAAAGAACTTTTTTTTTCTTTTTTTATTTCAGCACTTATCTGACAATGAATAAAGAAAATGTAAACCTTTAACGCTGTTAAATGTTTTTTAGTTTTTTTTCCGGCAATCTGACTATATAACACTTGTACAGATTATTTACATTGACAAGTCATTTGTTTAGATACCACCATCTATTTGGGAAAGGGGGTTGTCTTCAAGTTGGGAGACAACTGATCCCTCCCTTCCCCTCAACTGGTCACTAATGTCTTGGATATCATCTATTAGATAAAACTCAGTTTGTGTGTGTGTGTGTGTGTGTGTGCCCTATAGAAAGAAAGGTTAAAGAATTTACATAAAAACTAAGTGTATTTATATGTAAAATTGGTAAATTTATAGAAGTGCACCTTTCGTATTTCGACCTCTAAAAAAAAAAATGTTTCTACTTTTTTGGGCAAATTACATATAAACAGCCTCAACAAATATCGCGCGCGGATATTTGTTGAGGCTGTTTACATGTAATTTGTCCAAAAAAGTAGAAACTTTTTTTTTTTAGGGGTCGAAATACGAGTGGTGAGATTCGGTGGCCAAGAAATGCGTGCTCACTTTACATATAACTTATATTAGAAAGTGATCCCCACCCCTCCTAACATCTAAAATAATAAAAAATTTCATTTTTTTTTTCATAGCGGATATTTGTTATGGCTGTTTACATGTAATTTGCCCCAAAAAATAGAAACTTTTTTTTTAGGGGTCGAAATACGAGAGGCGAGATTCGGTGGCCAAGAAATGGGTGCTCACTTTACGTATAACTTATATAGGAAAGTGCCCCCCCCCCCTAAAATCTAAAATAATAAAAATTTTCATATTTTTTCCCCATAGCGGATATTTGTTGAGGCTGTTTACATGTAATTTGCCTCCAAAAGTAGGATACTTTTTTTTTTTAGGGGTCGAAATACGAAAGGTGCACTTCTATAAATTTACCGTAAAATTTTGGGAAGACAATGGAAATGATCCCGAATCTCTGCTTTTTAAGGGACCTATGGGGCAGAACCTCTTAAAACTTCAAATACATATATCTGATCTTATTGAAATTTAAACCATATGTATAACGTACTAATTCAAAAGGTTTTCTAAAATTTCAATTTCTTCCAACTGTATTTGGGGGCAGAAAGGAAGACATTAAAAAAGTAATGTTATGAGCATAGTGAATTAAAATCATTAAATCCCAAGCAACGTCAGCTTTTCCTGCTAGTCTTTTTATAATTTCCATGTACAAAAGTGATGTCTTGACCGTAGCTTTTGACTAATAAATAATTTGTCCATCTATTTAGGTACCTGCCACACGTGAAGTACTTGCTTCTTTACCTAATGTCTTCAGTGCTCTTTGTCTGAACGCAAGAGGATTGGAAGCTTTTGTTCAATGTAGGCCATTTGATCGACTTTTCAAAGTACTTCTTTCACAAGATTATTTGCCTGCCATGCGACGCCGTCGGAGTTCAGATCCATTTGGTAAGTCTTACTGCACATTCTTTTTCGTTTACATTTCTTTTTTCGATTTACAGAAATAATTCTAATGCTAAAAATCAATTTAAAAAAACACAGTCAATTTTGTAGAGAATGTTGAGTTATAAGTTGAGCAAGTAAAATTATTCAAAGACCTTGTCTTTTAAGTTTTTTTTTTTTTTGTTTTTTGTTTTTTTTGTAAATTTGCATTGTGAATTGATTCACAAGTGCTTAAAATTAATTCTAATTTTCTTGAATATTAAATCAGATTTCTTTAAAGCTAATTTTCAAGAAGTTGAACTTCATATAACTCTCTGCCATTAAAGTTGGTATGAATCCTAATTTTATGTATTTCCCTCTTTCTCTCTAAAGGAGACACAGCCAGCAATCTAGGTAATGCCATGGATGAATTGATGCGACACCAACCATCACTCAGGACAGATGCTACCAAAGCTACAATCAAGGTATCATCAGAATTATTAACACCATTTCACGTGTACATAATTTTATGACTGTCTAAATATTATTTAAAAAGATCTCTTGTGAGCATGATCTTCATGACAATTTATCAGAAACATTTGTTGTTCATTTAATTTTCATGGCCAAACTTTTGTTACGATCTAACTGCGGGATGATCGGTAAGGATTAGCAATCGGATCGCTACACATATATTTAATTTATTTAATGTCCGTTGGCTCGTTGATCATCTTTGGTTAGATGTCGGATTAACCGATGAAATCCGTCCTGGAGGAATTGAGATAACAAAGCAATAAATGACGGAACACAGACACGAGTGAAATTAAAAGTCAAAGATTTTTATAATCAAACAGAAGATGACACCACGAGAAAGAGTGAGGGAGACAGACGTGTATTTTGGAGAGTGTTTGCGGATGTATGCAACATGAAATTTCAGTCAAAATATATATATATTTGTGTAAGAAAGATACTGGCAAGAAATAGGCCAAACTTAGCTGTTTTGTCCGAAGTATAATACAGATCAAAAGTCCACGCACATACAATACAAATGATTACACGAAAATCAATAATCTCCTTGAATAGTAATCCTTGGGAATAAAAATAAGATGGATTCAATCCGCGATAAGATTATCCTTTAAGTTCCTGGAATCGTAATCCTTGGGAATAAGAATGTTCTAGGTTCAACCTGCGATAAGATTGTCCTTTTGTCTGTCTGATTTACAAAACCGTTCCGTCTGCCTTCTTGTCGCCCTCTCTCGCACGTGTTTCTTAAATTCACCTCGTGCGTTTTGTTTTTCGCGCCTTACGACGTTTACTGTCTGTCCCATTTCCGTTCGCCCACTTCACTTGTCCTTCCTAACCTCGCCTCCCTCTCCCCCAGTCAAGTGGCTGCTTGACATGCACGCAACGGGGAAGGTAAAGAGTATCGCACGACAAAATCTTAGAGAGAGAGATAGACAGAGATATAGAGAGAGTAAGCGCTTCGACTGATAGTCATTAAAGAGAGAGATATAGAGAGCGTAAGTGTTCGCCTTGCTTTGAGAATTATTTATTATACTTTCCCCGACTGAGGTGGATCTATGATAGAAATTCTGGCACTTTATAACAGTTTAAGGCTCTTTTCTAAGAAAACAAAATACGTAATACGTAATAAAAATGTCAATTATCCACGCCACATATCTAGTTAAAAAGATCTATATTAGATGGGGTAAGCCTAATGGTCGATATAGCATTTTACTACAAAAGAAACAAAGTATAATACACATATACGCTGTCGGCAGGGTCACAAATTCGCCAACTGCAACCCCCATGCAGAGGAGTAAAATTCAAATGATATCCCAAGGGCACGTAACTCTAAGCTATAGCTGATTTAGTTTTACAGTTAATCCCAGCCCCTAACGTCTCTACTCAAAAAGATGTGTGATACCATCAAATCGACAATACAACCATGGGAAATAAAACGACCAAAAGTAGGTCTGGAAATGAATAAACTCAAAATAAACGCACATCGTCTCATTTTCCAGGAAAAACTAAATAAAAATCCTAGATTTTTATCATAAATATAACCATTATATTTACAGGCGGAATTAAGGACAAGAGTACAGTAGGGTGTGCAACTGTACATGAGAACCAAATTAACCAACCTCACTTTCCTAAAGAAACTCGCTAAGTAAAAGGAATAATTTTATAATTTTTCCAACTCCCTGTTAGTATTAACAACACTGAAAAATAGGAATTTGGATAACCCACTGGTCAGTAAATTATTATGTAGAATAACATTGTTGGACATCAAAGAGATTATACTTTGTTGGATTTCAAGTTGTGTAGGAATCGGAGATAATAAGGCTAGCACAACAGCCAAAACTTCCCAGAAAGAGCCCCCTCAACAAGAAATTTAAAGTTCCATACACAGATGTCAAGATAAACATCCATACATATATCCGCAAGAAATGGCAGTTTCAACGGAGCCATAACACAGCCAATAAATTGTTGACAATACAACCTGATCTAGGAGAATGGAGACAGTTGTAAGAAGTCATGAAAGGAGGTTATCCTCTCTCGACCCCGTATTGGCCGCACAAAAGCAAAGCATTCATTTTTGCTTGAGTAGAAAGAGCCACCACAGTGCGTGACTTGTCACGTCCTATACACAGTGAAACATTTTGTTAGAATGTGTTGATTTTGCTCCCATGCGACAAAGGTACTACAGTTTTGCTACTATGAAAAATTTATTGAATGACATCAGTGGAAATCATAACGTCCTCTTTGTAGACGTCTACCCCAAAATCTAATATCTTATAAGTTTAATAAACCAAACTGCACTATGTATTAAAAAAAATGAATCGGTGCTTATTTAGATTAATGCACAAGTGAAATATGGCTGTTCAAAATGAAATAGCAGGAAAACTATTTGATATACTTACATATCGGACAAAAGTTTTTTTCTGGATTTTTGAGATGAGGATTGATGATTTTCATAATTTGGATTATTCGGACTACTGTTCTCATCTTGGGTGTAATTATCGCGTTTCAGCCGCTGTAACCTCCGGCCTTCTTCAGGTGTAACTCTGTAATCTGGATGGCATTTTGAACGAGAACCCTTTATTTAATCCACGGGGGTAGCATGCTCTCGTTCCGTCAGCCATGACTGGGAGAAGTCTTTGGTAATTCGCAATTCTTCGTATCGTCCGCACCGAGGATTGAACTTTCAACCTTCAGATGACTATCACTTAGAACTGAATTTTACTTAGTACTATATCCACTGCGTCACGGGTCTTTGTAAGGTTCCGTTTGAAATTTCGTCCAGATTCTAGAATTCGATAGAAATATTCCCGCGTTCGAAGAAGGTTGGAGGTTACAGCAACCGAAACGTTGTGATAACACTCAAGACGAGAACAGTAGTCCGAATAATCCAAATTATGAAAAAGTATTTGTGTACACAAAAATTAGGGAAAATTATTGAATAAAATTTTAATTTAAAAGAAAAAAATTTACTGTTCGGAGTCAGTGAACTCTGAACCACAAGACAGCATGGTGTCGCTACAACATATACATATATGAGTAAGAAATGAATTTTATTTATTACTAAAATTCTACTCAGTAATTTTCCGTAATTTTGGGTGTACACATACTTTTGCTTAATATGTAAGTATATCAAATAGTTTTCCTGTTATTTTATTTTTAACTTCCATATTTTACTTGTACATTATCTAAATAAGCATCAATTGTAGATTATTTATTAACAAAATATCCACATACAAGAAAAATTGATCTGCAAATGATCTATATACAAGATTGAATCTGTTAAATGCTTGAAAATATTATGAACCTCAACCATAAAATCCTTATATCAAAATAAATTTAATCTGCATTAAACGACCAAAAGGGTTGATATGCCGTAAAACAAAATAATAAACCCAGCTCTATTTACTTGTGCGCTTTTTGCTTAAATCAGTCATAATGATAATTTTAATTCCTTCAACTGCATTCTAAAAAATCTTGTAATGTTTTTATTGCCAGTTACTTGAGGAAGTGTGTGCTATGGGTCAAGACTTGAAATATATTTGTCAAAAGCCGCAGCCCAAAGCAGAACAGTCGCAGAATGCATCACCCCGATCACCACAACCTCCCGATGGAGGAGGGTCATCAGATGAGGATGATGAAGATGATGATATGGCCAGCACTGCAAGTCAGAGCAGTGGAGCGAAACAGCTATTAGCTACAGAGCAGCAAGCTCAGTAAGTGATTTTATTAATTTCACTTTTCCTTAGTTTCATAGTTTTTAAATTGTTACATATATAAAGTTAGCTGTGTTAATGAGTTTGTGGAATAAACTCTGAAACTAACTGACGCGCATGCATTTTGGAACACAGCTGCTTGGCATAAGGGTGGGTAATGTGAGCTGTATTTAGTTTAACCTCTTCCCATTCACTTTTTTATTCATATGCATACAGGATTGAAAGATAAGATAAAAATCTAAGGTTATTTATGTTTTTTTTTTTGTTTTTTTGTAATTATACCAAAAACGAATTCATTTAAGTTTCTCGTAGCATTAGTTATTGTTAAAATAAAAAAATTTAATGACTTTTATTTAAAAATAAACCAGAAAACAGAGGCTTATCACTGGTTAAAGAATTAAGTTTTTTCAATCTTGTTGAAAATTATGGGCGAACAAAGTGTCTTAGGTTAATGTAGTTTTATGAAAATTGATAAAAGGGATGTAGGTGGAAGCTCTTTCTGAAAATTCAGATACCTCTGATTTTGGTGAAATTTTAACCATAGGTTGGGCGGGTTGGAGGTATAGTATGGGCATAAACCTCCCATTTAAAGATTAAAATACTTTTAGATTTGCATGAAATTTGATCCATGGTGATTAGACACAAATCAGATTGCCTGAATTTCAGTTAAGATCTCTTAAGCTCAAGTCCCAAATTTTAAACATTTAATAAATTTTGATCAAAATTTATGAAATGAGAATTCTATAAAGTCTAATATATATATGTATATATAATTTAAAAAAAATCTTTGTAAGGAAACCTAAAAGTGGTGCAAAACTGCTCTATTGAGTGGATTTTATTATAAACTATCAGAATACCTGTCGTAGAATGGCAGCTATTCAGCTAGTTCTGCATCCATTCACTATGAAATCCTAAACAATTTCTTTCTCTTTCAGGAATTCTCAAGAAAGACTTGCTATACCTTTAATGGATTATATTCTGAATGTGGTAAGTCTGCTTTCTCCCATTCACTATGGCACGCTAACATGTTATTTTATTATGTTATATGGGATCGTACAAATTTTATCGCTTTAAATATTCACTCAAAAACTTTTCTTTACAGATGAAATTTGTAGAAGCCATCTTGAGTAATAATACAACTGATGACCATTGTCGTGAATTTGTCACACAGAATGGTCTCTATCCTTTGATGGGAATTCTAGGTCTTCCAAACCTCCCTATAGATTTTCCTACATCCCCTGCATGTCAAGCTGTTGCCAGTGTGTGTAAGGCCATTTTGGTAAGTATTTGTCTATGATTAGATTTTTTTTTTTTTTTTTAACTACTAAAAGTTATCATGAATTGAAATATTCATTAGATTACTGATTAGAATCATGATGTTGCCATCAGCGTTTTGATAGTAGCAGCCAACTATTTCACAACTGTTTTCATTTTTTGTTTAAATCTGGAACTTTGATTTTACTTGGCAAGAAGTATATAATGTGTGTGTGTGTATATATATATACACACACACATACTTACTTCAAACATATGTATATAGTATTAGCATATATATGCTATGACAGATTGTAGCCATTTTTCTAATTTTCTGAATATCTTGGCAAAACCAAATTTCTAGTAATACAAAATTTCATAGCTTATCAAGTTAATAAATTTTGCACCTTTTTATGTAAGTAAAACTCTATTTAACAAGAAACCTGGTGTTGAATCATTAGTTTTAAATATGGTGATATATATATATATATATATTATATATATTATATAGTAAGGCATACTTCTTTCGTTTAAGCAAACATTGTTAAGCATAATTCTTCTATAATTTAACAAATCTTTTATGAGCACTTTTAGCTACGAAACCCATTTTTATACTACGTATTCAGTTTTGTTTTTAATACTATTCCTGTTTCCTGAAGTTATCTAAATGTATTTTTTTTAAAGTTCTATTCTAATACTTTGCCAGAAATCATTCGATACCTTTTTTTCTTTCTCTCTTCCCTTAGACCTTATCACGTGAACCACAGGTGTTGAAAAAGGGCCTTCTTCGATTGAATGAAGTGTTGGAAAGTTTGGAAAATCTGCATAAGCCCCTGCCGCGACCAGGTGGTTCCCTTCTGCTCCGAGAACTTGCTCTGGCCTCCCACATCCCAGATGCCATCTACTGCCCTCAAGCAACACCTTTGTTACACTCCCTTTCTGCTGCCCATGCTTATGTTATGATGTTTGCTCATGTCTGCCGCATGGGTCAGGTAATTGAGCCATCTACCTACTCATATACTAAAAAATTAAAAAAATGTTCTTTTCCCATATTCAAGCAATTCATGAAGTTTATCATTTTGATGCCCCCTACATTATTTTGAGGTTTATGAAAAGTTTTGATCTGATAAGCTGTCCACATTTAAAATTTTATTCAAATTATCTGAATTGATGTTTTTTTGTTAGTTTATATATATCTACCTACCCTGCACTGTCTGAAATGCAGTGAAGTCATTTTATTTTGTATTTGTTTGCACATTTTTAAAACTTATATATAAAAAGAAAAAAATGTTAATCAGGAAACTTATTCTTCTACAAAAAAAAAGTTATTTCCCTTGATTTCTTTCCTGGTAGTAATTGAAAAATGTTTCCATTTTTATCTGTTCAGGTGAGACTACATACGTTTTAAAAATAAACTAGCAATATTACTATACTGCCAATAACATGGTACAAAAATTTTTTAAAAATTAAATTTTAAGATAACAAAAAAATTTGTCAGATTCAGTTTTAATATCTTAAATACTACTTAGGTCTAACTTTTAAAACCTTGCAAGATAACTGTTTAAAAAAACTCAAGAAATTTTTTTTTTTTTTCTTTACTACTTTTGTTAACTCTTAGAATTCTAATTTGTGTTCTTTTTGCCCATTTCAGAGTGATATCCGTACAATTTCTGTGAGTCACTGGGGTTCAGAGTTGGGGCTTCAAGTGTTGACCGGTTTGAGCCGCCTCTACTGTTCTCTTGTTTGGGAAAGTACTGTCTTACTCGCTCTCTGTACAGAGGATATGTTACCAGCTGATTGTGAATTTGGTCGAGCAGATCTCGAGAAACTAATGCCAAAAGATTTGAAAACTGACAAAGATGACAAGAGCTCTCCTGAAAATGGTGGCTCTTCTACTGCCAGCGGCGTTGTCGCCGCTTCTGGTCTGAAGCACAGCACTGATGAGATGGGAAGTAATGGCGTGAGTGCCGCCCTCGAATCACTTACGACATCTGAAAACCAAGAAACACCGATGGAGACCAATGAAGTGAATGGCTCCGAGAAAGAACCAAAGAAATCTAAACTCTGCCCTACCTTACAGGCTCAAGTGAAACAGTTAAAGCCCTTGCTCTCTGTGACTTCGCGTTTAGGCCGAGCCTTAGCAGAACTGTTCAGTCTCCTGGTTAAGCTATGCGTTGGCACACCCGTCCGCCAGAGGCGCAACCACCAGATGCCTGCCACACCAACCAACCCGACACCTGCTGCGCAAGCAGTGGCAAAATCTTTAATGAAACTGTTAGCCAATGCATTCAGCTGGCTCCCACCACCCAGCTCTCCAGTACCCAAACTTAGGTGAGTATTTCTTTCTTTATCGCTTCTTAACAAAGATGTTTCTTTTCAATTGAATTCAATGTGAATATTTGCTTAATATATTTACCATTGCAACTTTCCTAGAATATATTATTTATTACACCATTTCTTTAAAAAAAAATTTTTTTAATGCTCATGTTTGCATGAGTAACATTAAATAAACAATTTATTTTATGAGGCTGGGAATAAAGAAAACCACAAAGTGAAAAATGACTCACAGGATTCAAACCTGTGCTTAAGCAGAACCACCTAACAATGGTGTCATCTTAGACTGCTTGGCTAACGAGCTGAACGATTACAGTAAGCTGAAATTATAATTATTTTCTGTGTTTATTTCCAGCCCCGTGAATTAAATTAATGGCTTATTTAATATCACCCATGCAAACATGAACGTCAAAAAAAAACAATGTATACTTTTTAATAAACTTTGTTTCTATGAGTTTGAAGCGTATGAACATCCAAATTGTTGGACATAGCTGAAATTTGGTAGGAATGATCTTATGTTCTTTATCTGAATCTGGATGTCATAATACATTTGATATAACTTGGTAAGTAGTTTTAAATAACGAAATAACCCAGAGTAACGTATATATTTTGTACAAAAAATAGTAACTACAGGTAATCAAATAGTATTTAACAGAATACAATCGAATCCCCCATACTATTGTTCGTAGTCATATTTATTGTCCAGACTAGTTCACTTATTTAAGTGACTGAGGGGGAGTCTGGTATCCCACCACAACAGCATTCATAAAGCTAGAAGAGATTGTTTATTTTAGTGTCAAATTTAAAACTAATGCGTTGTCTACTTCCTTTCCTGATACCCTTAAAAATGACTGAAACCTATTTCATTTAATTCAAATTGTTCAGCATTATCAATAGTCTGTTAAATGTCTGCTCACTCACTGCATTCTAAAAACTTACGGTTTTTAAGGTTTTGGTGTTAATTGTATTATCTACAATAGAAAATTTCATGTTGCAAATGATTGTTTAAACTTTGCCTTTTAAAAGAATTGTTTTCATTTTTAAGCTTAAATCTAACATTAATTTTAACTTTATTCCCTTGAAAATTGATTTAATTAGTACTCTATTTGATTAAAAAATGTATTTGCTTCAATTAATGCTTTGTTTTAGCTGGGTATGTTAATATACCATGTAGACGAGTCAATATACTGCCAGAGTACCCCTACCTCAAAAGAATTGCAACATTTTGTCTTTTGATGGTTTCATGTTAGGCTGGGTCTAGTCTACAACATACAAAAAATTGGACACGGTCCGAGTATGGGAAAATTTCGAATATGACTTGTTTTGGTTTACAAGTAATGAGTATATTGATCAGTCTGTTTGAATACTAATTTGATGGTATTCTCCCACCCAGGCAATGGCGGTTCACCTTGCTAGTATTGAATAAGATAGAAGCGGGTCAAGCCTAAAATTATCTCCTTATACTGATATTGAGGAAGTCTCAAGTTTTTCAAATTACATGAAGTTTTTCATAATTGCCCCTTTTTTTCTATTATGAAAATATCTTTAAAGCTTGTAAATTATTTATATGGGCATAAAATTTAAAACTTTCAATTAATTGAAATTTTTGTCAGCAGTTTTAGCTAAAAGCAAAATTAAATAAACCATTTGAATGTTCTTCAAATAAAATGTTTAACTCTTTTTCAAATGTGTTTATTTACAGGTTGACATTTCTGGTGTGTTGCGTCGGCTTTCTTTCTCCAATGTTATTTGATGATAAAAAATCACCTTACCATTTGATGCTACAAAAATTCTTGTCCTCTGGAGCACAAGCAGCCTTTTTTGAGTGAGTCGCATTTCATTTTTACATGAACTATTTGTTCGCCGGTGTGAAGGGCCGTTTTGAATTTTATGATCTATCCATTGAAACAAAAACCTGGGTGTTTTAATGGCTATTTTATTTGTGTAGTAAAATGTCATTTGTTGGATATATAGTGTAAAACTTTTAAGCCTTCCCTATGGCATCTCTATCAAAAAATCAGCACTCTACTGAATTTCAGGATCAGTGACTTCATTAGTTTAAGCATGTGAACCCTTGTTCAGGAAGGGAGTGATCCATCAGTGTACCAAGGTAAAAGTGTATAACCATTTAAAATCTGGGAAGAAGTAATGGATGATCTGAAATCCTGGGGCTAAAACCCAGGAGAGTTCTTTTCCAAGAAGCAACCAAAACCTCCAATGTGTGTGGCATTAAACCAGATGATCTTGCATCCTAGGTTTATTTCCATACCAGGTTTGATGCAATTAACCCTTGTAGTTAGAGCCTATAAGTGTTTATGAATATAAGTAGTATTTTTGTTTCGGAACCCTAACCTCCCTGACGACATTATTGATGCTAAATTAAAAATTTTGTTCTATAGTTTTAGAGCCGACTCTTATCACGTTATTCTGAGGATGCTTCATGCAAAACATTTATTTATTTAAAAAAAAAAAAAAAAAAAAAAAAAAAAAATTAAGTAATCATTTATTAAGGCTAAAAGCCACTCAAGGATAAGAGTTAATGAGATGATTGTCATCAGGACTGAAAATAATGGAATGAATAAAATTTGATTAGTTATGAGGATTGTTTATGACAAATATTTACTGACATTCTTTTTCAAGTTAACCATATTGTAGCCCTCAAAGAAACAGTCTTGTAGCAACGGGTTCCACAGACCCAAACTATTGGAAAGGCATCGGATTTTCAACAGTTGATCTCCTTGCAAAACCAATGACATATTAGTAATCGGCACATTACTGGGATGTTGCCGTATTGGTTTTCCTATTTTGATGGTTTTAGTGGGCATCATCACCCCACCCCTTATGAAAATTTAAATATCTGATTTGCATGGAATTTAAACCATATGTATTTGAGACCAATTACAAAACATTCCCAAAACTTCAAAACCATTTTAAAGTGTTAGTTTATAACTAAACTTGCATTTTTTTCACAAGATTTTCAGTAATTTGATGTATTTTTTGTTTTACTACTATAACAATTTTTTCTGTAATAATAAAAATGATTCCACATTTATCATTTGTAGTATGAAGATATTCTTTCACTTTGCTTTGTTTTATGATTTGAGCGTGAGTGCACCGATACACACGATTCTCCCATTATTTTACTTAATGTAAAACAGGTAATTTGTCAGATTTCTATTAAATTATTAAAAAGATCATAATGTAACTTTTAAGAAATTGCTGAATGTTTCTTATTCCAGTTCTTTCAATTGGGCTTTGACTATGGGAGGTAAATGTCCGGCTTCTGAAGGTTTGGAACATCCTGATCTTCCAGGTAAGTTTACATCTTTTATATTCAGCTCAAATCGCACTGTTCATGCACATTGGATTCATAAATGCGTAAACAATAATCTCCATCAAAACAATCTGCTTAAGGAACCAGCCGAGTTAAAGAGCCACCTACGGCTGCACACCAACTAACTTAAGAGATGGCAAACTTCCATCAAGAAGCAATCATATATGCACACAAAAATGTTGTTCAAGTTGAATTCTTAGAACGTATGTCATAAATTTGTTTATCTCCTGAATTATAATATATATATATAATACACATACCTAACTTTAGAGATAATATATGGATAAGAAAATCCAACTGATGTGAGGATGGCTATCACAGTGGAACAGAAATATGCAAATTAACAAGAATTATTTATTACATATTTATTATAGATGAATAAAATAAAGATTCGTTTTTTTTTGCATTGACATAACTTTGATAATTAAATTTAAATCATTTTATTTACTATTAAATGCGTTAAAATGCAATTGCATAACATAAAATAAAACACCTTAAATAAAAATCAAAAGTTGCTAAATTTAATGTTTGTTTACGTTAATTTCAGAAGGAACTGGAGAATTCCTTGATGCTTGGCTTATGTTGGTAGAGAAGATGGTCAACCCTAAAACTGTTACCGAATCTCCACATGTCCTTCCGGCCAAATCAAGTCAACCTGGCTTTGTCCCATTCAGCCCAGTACAATATCTTATCACAACACAAAAGGTAAGTTGGGTCAGCTGTTAATGGAATAATGCGAAAGAAGTATTCATGTGTTGCAGAATCGTACAGGAACTAATGGAAATGGTCAAGCTGATAAAACGGCCGTCTTCCAGGTTTTGCCGATACATAAAAATACTGGAGCAATTAATTAACATGACTTATGTTTCATATTCATTTTTTTTTTAACCAGAAAATGCAAGACTCCGAAATATAAAAAACGACATTAACATCAATAATTTACATGTTTTTCTTTTCTATAAGGCTATTTGTTTTTGATTTTTCAAATGTGAACAAATTTATCATTTTTGTTAAACGCATTTTAAATTACAATAAAAGCATACAGGGATTAATCACACACATTTGAAAATTACTGCATTAAAAGAATTATGCAGAAATTTACACCCTGAATAAATATTTGAAGTATAAAACCTGTTAGTAAATGGCTGGATTTAAGGTTAAGTAACCTGAAAAGGATTGATATGCTGTGAAACATCGCACGAAAAATTTCAAAGTTAATCTCATTTCAACTTTTGGTTCCTTTTAGTTTATTGCTTTATATTCAATCAAAATCTTCCACAGCTTTTTTTTTTTTTATTTTATTTTTTTTTAACTTGTATTGCTGATGGACTTGCTAGTCATTAACCCCATCCATCACCACCGCGTGAATTGATATTTTCATTAAAACTTTTACGTTTCTTTCTTTCTTTAAGGCTGCTTTTCATGCAGTGATGAATCTGTGGAGGAGAAAACCCCTTAAAACTTATGGCAGTCGAATGTCGGAGTCGATGCTAGCCATACTTTGTCATATCATCAAAGGAGAAAGTGTTATTAAGGTAACTTTTCTTACTTTACAATACCAATATATACAATTTATACAATCTTGTTTACCATTGCTATTTCATTGTTACTGTTATCATTTGGAGTAAGCTAAGCCGGCTCACATCAATTTGACACATCTAATATCGCTGCGAACCAGGCTTCAGTTTTTAGCTTCTGTAATAGCAGTTGTGAGCTATGAGCAAAGGTCTTAAATATTGTGTTCTGCCATGGTTTCAAGATCTGCTTTGACAGTGGAGAGCCATGTGTTCACCTAACCACTCATAATTTTTGGCAATTGTTTAGAGGCTTTGGAGCTATCAGGTTGTGTATCTGGATGCTGCTGTCACGTCAGTCTCCTTCTGATGAGGTCTTCCGTAATCATAGCTACATCATTTCAAATGCTCACACAAAATTTGATGCACCCATCTGCTATCTATGGCGATGACCTTCGAGATGGCTGGCAGCAAATTATCGTCAAAATCCGGATGCAGCTGATCCAATATTTGGCGTTATCTTGTGGCTCTAACCTTTGCATAGAGGGCTATCTTAAATAAGGCAAGTTTAGAGAAAGTCAGCTTTTTGCATGGCTTTAGAAGCAGATTTTTATCAAATTATTTCCTTATTGCGAAATTACTGATGAATCTCCCACATCCGATTGGCACACTAAAAAATCGGGAAATGGTAGTTTTTACAAGAAAACAAATTTTCAAAATGAATAAAAGGAACGTCTGAATTTGAGATTTTAATTTTTTCTTTTGTTATCAAATATGCAAATATTCGATTTGGTAATTTGAAGTTTTAACTTAAAAAAAATAAATTAATAAATAAAAGTGATTTAAAATTACCCAACAGAACATTTGCATATTGAATAACAAAAGAAAAAATTCTAGTCTCGGCATATTCACTTTTACTAACTGTCCAGCTCATTTTTAATATTTTGAATGTTTCCTTTTTCAGGAACAATTGGCCAAGGAAAAAGAAGCGGCTGAAACTGCTGCTGCTGCCGGCTCAAGTGGCAATGGTAAAACCCGACGAGAAGAACCGGAAGTAAATCAAAACCATCTTCAACAGGTAAAAAGAAATTTCTTTTGCGATTATTCAGATTATTTTATTCACAACCTTTCTGCTGATGTAACCTGATCTTCAGGTGCAACTGTTTGAACTCTGGGAACTTGGATGGAATTTCAAACTGACCCCGTTATTTAATCCTTTAAGATTGTTCTCATTTTGTTAGACATGACTCTGGCTAGAAATGGTCATATGTGAATAGTAGTCCAAATAATACAATTCAATCCTGATCTTTAAAAATAAAAAATTGATTCTTTTCACCCAACATCCCTCTATTTTTAATCTAATTATATTTGGTTGCCTTTATTCCTGAATTTTTTATTTCAGTTGATAGACATGGGCTTCAGCCGTGAACATGCCATGGAATCCCTCCTGCATACAGCGACTCTGGAGCAAGCTACAGATTATATCCTTACCCATATGCCAACTGCAATGACGAGCAGTGTAAGTACTTTTTACTGAAAACTAACCCTAACCCCCAACTTTACCCAGTCAATTTTCAATATTACCTACTTTCTTGCCACTTGTTTTCTGCGTGGGTAACACTTTAAAATTTCACTCCGCATTCATTAATGATAACATCTACGAGGCGCCTGATTACATCCGTGCCCATCACATCATCTGTTATTGATGACTGTCGATAACTATCGCCTCTACTTCTATGCTGTTTGAAAATGTGCCACATCACAATAATAGATTGCCCCCAAAAAATCGCTTCTATAGTAGAAATTAAGATACGATTAAGTAATTTGCTGCAGCTCAGTCCGTTTCCCCGGACAGAATCTTAAAATATAACCGTGCTTAAATTCATAGCACATCACCGTATTGGCTTTTGATAGTTTAAGACAGTTATGTGTGGACGTCTTCACGAAGAACATAGACAACAGGTGTATTAATCTTGTGATGATACTCCAATAAGCAATTTAATATCAGCAGGAAATAATCCCACTGGCATTTTTACAGGTAAATCATTTAGGTATATAAAAAAGTCTCAATTACCAAACTCTCAGAAACACTGGAGCACAAGTGTCTTGCCAACTTTTATCGCCTCGCACCACCCCTAAAATCTTTACAAATGTCATTTGAAATCTCTCGCTTTTAATCTTTGTATTAATAAAACTATAAGATGTGTTTATCACTTTGATAAATACACATTGAATTTTTCATTTTTTATATTAAATTATTTTAATAAAAAATTACGGAAAAACTTTTTTCCCTCTTTTAAATGCTATTAAAAAAAATTGCACTTTCTAGAGATTGAAGAGTTGAATTAAAGTATATCCACATATTTTTTAATCTCACCTTGTACTTGAAAAATTGTTAATAAAAAGTTTCAAAACCAAGGCTTTTTTTCTAAGGAAGTAATGTTTGAAACAAATTATTTAATTCAGTTAAAATTGTCACTCATGAAGAAAATGTTAAATTGTATGAATGTATATGAAAGTTTAAAAAAATGTTAAATGTTCAAAAGTAGAATATATGAATAAATTTTTTTTTTTAAATCTTTTTATTTAACTCAAGGTGTTTTCATATGAAGGCAATTTATTCTTACTGTTTTACTATAGTCTTATTTAAGGTTCGCTCTATATAATCTGGCAATCAGATTTTAAAATATTTCCTCTCTCCGTTTCTAGCAAAGTCAAGATCTTGATATGTCTGAAGAAGATCAAATGATGCGAGCAATTGCGATGTCTCTTGGAGAAAATGTCGTCATGTCAACTGACCAGGTGGGTGATTTTCGGACTCCCCCCCCCCCCCCCCCCCGTCTTTTCAAGCAGATGCTTATTACCTACAAGTGTTTTCATTTAACCTGGTTGTTTATGCTATTTATATCTTAAAAAAATTAACTTTTACTTAATCAGTTTTTTTGTTGTTTTTGTATATAGTTAAAAGTCCAAAATTCCCAATACAATTGAAACGTAAAAAGTTCAATGAAATTCACAATGGAAAGTTATGTAGCCAATCAAGTGTAATTGAGACTCTTTATCTTGTGCAGCTGTTCAGGCTTAAAAATATATGCCCAGTTCCTTGCTCGTCAGCACCGCTTACTCATTCAACATAGTTGATGTGTTCATATTTAAACATGTCCCCATGTGAGCAGCTCTTTTTAGTTCTTAAACGGTTGAGTTGTACCTAGTTGGTATGAGAGGTTGCAATCAGGTCGATGAGATTCACCAATTGAGTGGGCCTCTTGATGTAGGACACTGCTTCATGCAGACCAATTCTGTCATTAACCACATTCTCAAAAATGGTTTATTAAACAGGGAGACTGATGCATCAAACCAATGGTGAAAACAGATGTTGCAATTTGCAGCGACAAGTTTTAGTTTCTTTTTAGTTAAATGAAAAACTATAATTAAAATCTTTCAATCTCGTAATTGAAAACCTTATTTAAAAAAGAAAAATTCGTTTTCGCCAAGAAATTTTTGATTCAGTGAATATTAGAGTTGGGCGGTTTTGAAATTTTGGTTTCGGTGTTTTTCCCTTAAAACCTCTGTTTACGGTTCGGTTTTTCGTTTTTTTGAAAAAAAATTTTTTACTATGGAAGCTATTCATTCTCTTGTGTGATGATTAGTTATTATTCAACGTTTAGTTGAATTATGCCACTGTTTCGATAATTTTGTGACTGAATCATTCTCCATGATATGAATCATAAGTTTTAGGAAACGATTCCTGCGTTATTTTGCCGGTTCATGTATATTTAACTAAATTGTTAAACATACAGTGACGCCCGGCACAATAATTATTTACTAATGTAAAGGGATCGTTATTATGCCGGTTCATTTTTTTTAAAAAACTTAATTGTTATGGCCTTGCGAAAGAAAAGGTAATGAAATAAATAAGGGCAAATATTTAAAAACAATTTGTTTTCATCATCAGTTGTGTCGGTTAAAGAAATAAAAAAAAAATCGACCTGCCCTATTGTGTCGGTTAAAGAAATATCTGCTTTTAATACAAAAAAACATTAAAAGTAAAATAATTAAATGAACGGAAATATTAGTCGGATTTCATTTGCTGTAAAGCGTATCTGATGTAATTTCTTTACGAATTGCTGTTTGCAGACGGGAATATTGAGACCCCATTCGTACACAAGCATCTGAAATCCGGCTAAAGAATCTAATTGTCTTTAATATTTTCGTTCATTCAATTAATTTTTATTTTCAACTGCTACACATTTTAATCCAAGGTTGAATTGTTTTACAAACAAACATTGTGAAGCGGCAGCACTTTTTATACCCGCCACGGGAGCCAGAGATACCACGGGCACCAGTAGGCGTGGCTCAAATGAACCAAACCATCGCAATCATTTTAAAATAGATATTTTACCTTTATTATTAAAAAAAATACTATTTTTCTTTTCGGTTTATTTTAATTTAGTTACTTTTCATATAATTAATGTTCATGAATTTTCCCAACATTACTAAGTCTGCTCTCGATTTAAGTAATTGAAATTAAGGAAAGTTATATATAAAGAAAAAAATAAGCAACAAATAAATGTTACCAAAGGCAACATGAATTATTCTTCTACCTACCTGTATAAGTTTATTTGTTTATTTTGATAAATGATTTTTTTAAATAAAAATAAATAATAAAATAAACTTATACAGGTAGGTAGAAGAATAATTTATGTTGCCTTTGGTAACATTTACTTGTTGAATTAACTTGTTAAAAATGTGCTTTACAAAGGAAAGATTTTAATGTAAAATTCTGATTTTCTTTATGAAGAAAAACTTCGATAATGTTAAAATATACAGAAAATCACTGGATTTAAACAGTTTCTATATTAAAATGTTCTTTCAATGAAATCATAAAATAAGTCGTAATTTTGAAGAGTTCACTCCTGATCGAATAAACCGGAAGTAAAAATTAATTTTATCGTTATTTTAAAATATATTGTCGCTTAATAAAGTTTTAAATTATACAAAAAATCAATCAGGCAAAGTTTAATTAAAAACAAACAAAAAAAAAACAATCAGGCAAAGTTTTAAATTATAAATAAAATTTCGTTTGATAAAGTTTTAAATAATACAAAAAAATTAATTTAAATAATAAATAAAAAAAGTAATTTATAGTTAAATAAACACGAGCCGGCAAAATAACGTAAGACTCATTATTGTGCCGGGTGTCACTGTATGTTTAACAATTTAGTTAAATATACATGAACCGGCAAAATAACGCAGGTATCGTTATTTTGCCGGGACCGGCAATATAGCCTATTCGTAAGTTTTAAGGTGTTGACTGTTGTAATCAAAGTTCTGATACCTTTTCAACAGTTAACTCGTTAAAACAGTGACCAAAGATTCATGAAAGATTTCTGAAGAATAAAACTGAGTTTGAATATACATTCTATCTAATTCTTTAACCCATCAGAAGCTAAAATATAACTCAGAAATGCAAGAAATTAAAAAACGAAAATTTATTTAAACAAACAAAATAATTTTACAAATAAAATTAAGCAAAAATGATGATGAAAATGAAATATTGTGAATCAAATAGATTTTCGACATCATACGAAACGCGTTTGATTTTTTTTTTTTCATTTGAAAATGCTAAAAATGCGATGTCATGTTGTCTGTCGTATTTCTCTTTTTTTCATTTGAAAATTCAAAATGTTAATGATAAACAAACTGTAAACAAAGATTTCTTCCTACAAGTCAATTAAATGTTTTTATCATATATTTGTTCAATCTGTCCTCTTACTAATATAACATTTTTTGGTAATATTCAATTTTATTCAAATCGGAAAATCTTTTCAACCGTGTTTTCTTTGTATATGGTGGCTTACTGTAGTAAAAACACAATACCGAACGGTTACGGTTTAAAAAAAACAAAAAACGATTCGGTATTCGGTATGAAGACGAAACCGAAAAACCGGTTTTTCGGTAAAATCGCCCATCTCTAGTGAATAACATTGTCATTGAGTTGGGAAATTTTTTAGATTTTAATGCTAGATTTTTGTTTGCCATTTCTTGATCCAATTCTCAATATTACATACAAATGTTAGTTTTTACTTTGAGATATATTTTTTTTCAATTTTTGTAATTAGATAATGGTGACCCCATTTCCGATTGATTAAACCCCAACTCTAACCCCATTTTCGATTGATAAAACGTAATTTATTTTTGTAAAATTTGAACTTTTATGGTATCCAACCAGAACAGATATGCAGATGCGTCAATTTACTGAGCATTTAGACAAAAATACTATTTCAGATGAAAGCATGTGACAGGCCGGCACAAATGGAACATCTTTTCCTCTTAAAACTTAATGATGTTTATAATGTCTTTCTGGTCTACAAAATAATAAAGCATTGAATTTTTCTTCAGGATGAAAATCCGAAGAAGGTTGTCAAGTTAAATGATCCAGATGAAGAAACCCAGCATAAAGAAGATCCGTTGGATCCATGTGTTCTTGCTGATTTCTCGGCTAATGCACTGCCAGGTAAACAAAACTTTTTCATATCTTTTTTTGGGGGGTGGGGGTGTAGGGCAAATTCAAGATGGTCTGTTTGATTTTATTGTTAAATAGAATTTGAAGTCTTTATAAAATTAGAATCTATCTGACCTTTTTGTATGAGCAGTCAATTGATCATACATGTAAATCTAATAAAGCTTCCATGCAAGTTTCAATGCTATTACATAATACTCTGATGAAATATTGATTAAATACAATGTTGTTTCATGGTTACATACCTGTATGTTAACAGTAAATTCTATACGGCTATAACCTCAGTTTTAATATTTTTGACTACTCTCTTCCATTAAAAAGTTTCAATTTCTAATAAATAGAATAAAAATTTAAGATTTGATATTTAAAATATTTTTTATTGTTTTTTTATTATTCAGGCTGTTTGTCATTGCTGGACAAGTTACCAGAAACTGTATATAGAATTTGTGATCTTGTTCTGGTTGTGTCCCAGTATGCTGGTAATGAATTAAGGAAAAATATGCTGGAAACTTTAACCAACGAGGTGAGTGTTTAGTTTGTATTCTTCCCATGCACGCGAGGTTAGTTTAAATAAATCGGGGAACCCTGGCTATTTAACTGTTGCTCCATTTGTATTCTTTTCCCTCTCTTCAATTATTGGATCCCACAGGGATTAACCCTGACCTTTCACTTTTTAGTGCAATCAAGAGTTGCTGCTTGGGATGAGCTGTTCCCTGTAGCTCTGTCGAAATTCAGCATACTGTATAGTCATTAATTATAAAATTTGATATTCTGATTACATTGTTTGCTTCTGTGTGTGTGTATACATACACATATATATATATATATATATATATATATGTGTGTATGTTCATACATCAAATGCGGGAGGGACTTTCTAAGTAGTCAAGTCCCATGCAGCATTATGGTGAAAGTGTCTAGTTTAACAAGATTACAGACCTCGAAATTTATTGACCTTGTGCTTAATTTATATAAATTTAATAGTGAATAAATATCGATTTCTTTTTTTCTCTTCCAGATTTTCCAACTTGGTAAACAGATTTCTCAAGATGTTCATTCAGCAGCTGAACGAAAATGTGAAGACGTCAAGTCGGTGTTAGAATCCACCAAAACCACCGCATTTGGTGCCCGGCTTCATTTGCTCAGTTTACTGTGTGAAGTAAGTAACTTTTAAAGTTGAATATTTATCACTTGACTAAGAAAATCGATTAAGATTCTTAGTCTTGATTTCAGGAAAGAATGAAAAATACTTTGTACAAGTCATTGTTAAAAATTGTTTTTCACTGAAACACTATTTTAAAGACTGCATACACCTCTAAAAGTTCTTGCCATTTTATGTACAAGTTTCGGAGTTTCATAAGACTGCATCTTTGTCTTAAGTTTCAAATGAGTGTAGAATCAGTAAATTTCTACATCGATCATTTAAAAAATTTTAACGTAAACAAATTGCCACAATTAAGGTGTTTTGCAAGTCGCAGATTATTTTCTATTGATGGTTGAAAACCGTTTGAATATTGATGACAACTACCAAAATCTTACTTGAGAATTGTATTGGTTGTGATTAGTGATGGGACGATTCTAATATTTTCCAGATTCTGAGATAATTACCAATTCTGTTCTAAATTCCTGATTCCTATAGAATTGCAGATTCCGATTCTTTTCCAATTTCTAGATATTTAGTCAGTTATTTTTTTAATTATTGGATTTCCATAAAACCCTGTCTAATGTGTGCATACTTTTTCGTAAAAGTACACGAATAGATATTTTTTTTTTCTAATCTTTTCCTTGTAAGTGATTTGATAAACTCATTGTGAGATTTTCATGTATATTTTCCACTTGCGCCATTTTTTTTCTTTATTTATCCACTCGTGCCATTTTTACGGTGACATTTCTTTCGGTGACATTTCTTTCGGTGACATTTCTTTCGGTGACATTTCTTTCGGTGACATTTCTTTCGGTGACATTTCTTTCGGTGACATTTCTTTCGGTGACATTTACTACGGTGACATTTACTACGGTGACATTTACTACAGTGCCATTTCCTTCGGTGACATTTACTACAGTGCCATTTCCTTCGGTGACATTTACCACAGTGCCATTTCCTTCGGTGACATTTACCACAGTGCCATTTCCTTCGGTGACATTTACCACAGTGCCATTTCCTTCGGTGACATTTACTACAGTGCCATTTCCTTCGGTGACATTTACTACAGTGCCATTTCCTTCGGTGACATTTACTACAGTGCCATTTCCTTCGGTGACATTTACTTCAGTGCCATTTCTTACCCAAATTTGTTATTATGATACATAGATTTTGTTTTTACTGGTAGTTTAAAACAAATATTTATCAGTTCAGCATTAGTACTAGCAAGAGAAAATTAAGTTTTAAATAATAAAATAATTTTTTGAATCTGAAATTAGGCTAAAAGATTTTCCATACCCTAAACAATTTTGATTTTTAATTCCGATTAATCGTCCCAACACGAATTGTGATGAGTACAGCATTGTAGTTGATTTCATGATTTGAATTCATAAACAACTTTTCATGAAAGACTTGTTTGGAAACATTTGAAAGGAAGCAAGAAAAATCTAAATTGATATGTACAACTTAGTGTTTACAAATATCTCTGCCTCATTATCCCACGACTACTAGAATATGTCCACAATAGTTCAGCTATACAAATTATTAAAAGAATCTGAAATTGACACGAAATGAGTAATTTTAAAAAAGAATGTCTTCTAATCATTTAAAAATAGTTAAGATGACATAACTTTTTTTTTAATTTCAGGAGGTGATGATACCAACTGCCAGAGTCATACAAGAGAGCAACATCATTTGTCTTTTAGTCGAAGTATTAGAGGAAACTCAAGAATACTTGTGCTCTTGCTGCCCTAAAGAAGCCGTTAGCCTCAAGTAAAAACTTTTTTCAATTCAATTTCTTTCATGGTTTTAAAAAGAAAATAAGTTACCCACATAATTTGATTTTGCAAGTTTTACGCATAGCTCAATATCCATTCTTGATCATCTTAAAATCCTTTTGTAGCAATCTTTATCATTTCTTTGTTATAACCAGATGTTACTGTATTTTGTTGTGTATAATTCAAGTATATTTCTGATGGTAAAAAGAAATAAATTAATCTTTGTGTATAATGTGATCCTGTGGTATCCCGATCGCTATACAATTATTTGTAGTGTATAAAATTAAAACCCTGTACATATTTCACAAAACTTAATTTGAGAAATGTGGTAACGAGATCTTCCGGCTAATCCAGGTGTTCATCATACTCTTCTGTTCTATTTGACTCGATTGGCTGATAAAATGTCTTCCATTAAGAAAGGAAGAACTTTATAAAAACATATGAACATTAAAATATAAACCTTTGTCTTTTGAGTAAAAACTGTTCTGATTTAGTATAGATTTTTAAGCTATATATGTAAAGTTAAAGTTTACTAACATATCGGAAATTAAGTTATATGTAACTCTAAAATAATGGCAAAGGGTATAAACATTGTATTTTGTTTGAACCCAAAATTTATACCCCCCCCCCCCCCCCTCCTCCTTATTTCAGATGGATGGCCCCACTTTTGCTCCTTTTGGATTTGTACGAAAAAGTTGCTGTGATATCGAAACGC
>OY744529.1:38967712-39090212 GCA_963556195.1 Sepiola atlantica | reverse complement strand
CTGGCATTAATATTGCTGCAGTAAGTGCAACCCCCAGCAATACTGTTGTAAGCAGCAGTAGCAATGCAACTGGGGGACTTGTGCCGCCACCTCCTCCTCCACCACCACCCTCCACCGCTGAAGAAATCAAGCCAGAGAAGATTGTCGTCATTGTAGGACTTACTGAAGCGAGCAGGACTAAAATCATTGTGTATGTTAATTTTTTTTTTTTTGTTTTTTTTTTTTGCTTTCTATCTAAACTGTTAAAGGGTACTTGCTGATTATGGGTTCGGCCTTGGGGGAGGGGGTATGATGAACAAGAGAGAAGATAGACGGATGGGTTTATGTCAGGAATAGGGGTGGGAGGATGATAGGTAGTTACAAAACCTATATATTCAGATTCTATCATCCTCCTAGGTGACCATTGTTCTTTGACTCAGTAGATACCAGACATTGGATGTTGCTCCAGCAAAGAAATCCGTTCTCTGCTTCATCACTTGTTACCAGACCCTGTTGGGGTGAGTTGCTGAAAGAGTATTTCTTTTTTGCAACCCCCCGCCACCCGACTTGTCGGCCCCTTTCGGGTATAGACTAATCTAACCAATGCGTTTTTTTTTGTTTTTTTTGAGAGGGCAGATGTTCTAAACCATCCCCATGACAGGATGCTGGTCTGTTGCTAGTTTTACTCCAAGCAAGGCTGGTATGCATTTATACACTAAAAGTGCCCCCCTCTCCCCCTCAAAATACTAACTAGGCTAAACATTGCCTAACTTTAATCTGGTGAACTAAACCAATCTTTATATGCCTTGAAAGAAAATGATGCCCCGGAAAATTCAATTTATCTTTCCCCGATTCCACATTTACCAGATGTATTCTGGATTATTTTAAACACGATAACTTTATATTTTACAAAATGTATCGTTTAAAATATCTGGATAAAAAAAAAAAATGTACAACATTATTTTAGGAGTGTCTTCTAAATAGAACGAAACATGTGCAAAGTTTGTAATAAGTTGAGGCGATCATTGTAGAATCATGTGATTAGTGTATCCATCTCTAATGAGCCCAACATACTTGATCATTAACTCTTCATCATAAAAAGGGAAAGAATGAAACTCGTTAAATTGTCCAATATTAGATGTAATGGTAAATTGGGACTCCTCTTAGCAACTTCTCAAACTTTTGTAGAAAATCTAGAAAATGATTTCCTAAAATGTCTGACAATCCTGAAATCATTCTAATGTATTGTTTCAATATTAGCTTAGCAGTAAGAACATTTTATATATTTTAGTTTTAATTATTAATTTATCGCTCTGATCGTCCAGTGTGAGAAGTGAGGCTAGACTGCTGTAGAAGCTGAAATCAAAATCATTTGAAACCAACTCTGTCTGACTGAATAAAACAAAAACTCAGCTCAAAAATTATTTGTTACTAGACAATTTGAGGTTTTACATACAATGATGGGTAGGGGAACGAGAAACTCGAACTTGTTCTGGTTTAAGAACCCATCTTCATTAACTAGTCTGATTTAGCAATCCATTCTTCTTGATATCATTCCTCATTCGGTTTCTTTATGCTGTTCCCACATTTGGCTGATCTAACCTTTTAACTCTGCCAGACAGCTTGTCCTTGAACAAATTCTAAGTAAAAATAAACATTTAAAACTAGTTGATGTATCATACACTCAAGATGTAACATTAAAACTAATAAGATTATCTTTTTTTCTTTTTTTTTTAAAGCTCTATGGTGAGCATGTTATCAGTCCAAGTGGGTACGAACACATTAAGTGCAGCTCTGCGTCTCATCTTGAGGCTAACCCGAGAACACAAATATGCCATGATGTTCTCTGAACTCGGAGGACCGAAACTGTTGCTCCATTTGAAGCAACCGTTGCTCTTTCAAGGATTTACGTCTCTTGTCACGCTCATCTTCCGGCACATCCTGGAAGAACCATCAGCATTGAAATACAGTATGGAAAAGGTAATTTCTTTTATCTTGTTTTCAGATTCTTAAACTGTTGTCACTTTTATGCTTTCCAGTAAAACTAATGTCTTTAGGTGAGTTTATGCCCAGAACTCTTTCATGGGAATTAACTCCGTGTACAAAAGTGTTTTTATAAAACTTAGGAACTAACTTTTTTTTTCATTTTTTGCAATGCTTCAGAGTAAACCTGAAAATATTTTAACTTCCCGAAATCAAATATTCAAGTTAACTGCTTTAACTCAATGTTATCTGATTTATATTTTGTAATTATTTTAGTTCTTGACAATTTTTATTTCATGTGATATGAAAATGGTTTTAAAGCCTGTGACCTATTAACAATATTTATATAATGTAAAACAGACTTCAACCCCACTAATGCCATATCCAGTTCAATTCGTATCTAAAGTATCTGCTAACGTGGAAAAACAGGATTCCTATAAATGTTAGTCTGAACAGGGCAACATGAATTTTTCTTAGGTTTTCTACTTATTGATACTGAGGTTGAGCATTTAGAAATTATTTTCAAAAGAAAATGCTGGTTAGCAATCTAGAAACCATCAATCCCTGTCGGTGGCCGTAAGTGAAAGGTGAGGGCAGAAAGAATACAATCTAAATCTTGAGAATCTCTTTAATTCCAATATCTTGCTGGTTTTAGAGTTAATTTATATGAAGATGAAAGGATTTAATATTTATCTTAATCTTTTTAGATTTGAATGTAATGCTACTTTTTTAATTTCAGGTCGTGAAAATTGCTTCTCTTGGTGTTGGCTCTAGTATAAGTGGTATTGACCAGGGAAGCCCAGGAGCCAAAGAAATGCATTATGTTTTGAGAGTGTTAGGACCTGCAGCCTGTCGTTCTCCTGACGTATTTACATCCACTGCTCAACAAACCCTGAGGATAGCATTGCCACCACCTTCAAAACGAGGTAAGCTCTTTTCCGTTTCTTTTATAGCGTATATATTAAACAGAAATTTTAAACTTTGCATTTTTATAATTAAAAACAATGAAACTTAGAAATTGTATGAGATGATTCACATCTATTGATAACATACATAGGCCTGTTGATATTTTAAATAAAATAACTAAGCAAATATTTTATTTATTAAATATTTTTACTTATCAATTGCATTCTTTGAAAGTTGTATCTGACATAACACACATGGAGTTGCCCTTTATTGTTTGTGTATGGGGGGTGGTCACTTTGATTTCAAAATTGGTAAATAGTTCAGCAAGGCCTTTGGAAACCTATCTAAGAGAAGAAAACTGTAAAACTTGCAGTCAAAGTGATTACCGGTCATCTTGCCTTGGCATGTCGCTGGGTTATAATCATGGCAGCATAAAGTGCTGCTAGTGTTCAAGCATTTGTCTGCGATCACATGTTACCCAAACATAAAAAAGATCAGATGGCGATGGAAGAGTGGTGAAGTGTACAGATATAACCTGTTGGAAGCACAGTAATGATTCTGCACATAGACAGCAGGTACTATCATGTACCAGAGTTTTAAAAAAATGTGCCTATCTCTCAAATAATAGGCGACCTGAAAAAAAATAATTACATTCAGCTCCGATAGGAGAAAGCAGAAAAATAACTTTCCATAATGTGCTATAGAAGAAACTAGCAATTGGTAGCGCTACTTGTGACTGAGCAGCCTCGTTTAGGGGAGCACTGCTCACCTAGTTGTCGGGGAGGCTGCTAGAAAAGATGCACCTAAAATCATCACATCAATACCTGTTAGTCTCCTGGCTAACACTGTATTTTGACAGTAGAGAATTGAGATGTCAATCATGTGTAAAGATGCATCCTGTATGCACGTATGTGAACATAAAAATCAATTCCTCAAGAATGGTCATTTAGATTAGATTCCAGCAGATGATATAAAGATCTCAACATCTTTTCAGAAAAAGCTTTATAACAATAATACATTTATCTGAAAAGTTTACTGTAGTTTCAGCAGAAGTGTAATTCTTCACGAGAGTTCCTTTACATTTGAATAAAAATTCAAATTGATCAAAACTGACTTAAAAGCTAACATTGTTTTAATTTATTTCAAAATCCAATGAAGTTCAGGATTTGATGTTTTTCTTTGATCATAAATTGTTTTTAATATTTATTACATGAAGGTGCTAATTCTTTTTTTCTATCATATATTACTTAGTTATATTATTTTTAATTTTATTTTTAAATATCATCTAATTATATCTACCTTTGAATAAATTTTCTGTACATCCTATGTATATTTAATCATTTGTTATTTATTACTTTATATATTACATTAGTTATACATTTATTAATTAAGGAGTACTTTGTTTCGTTTTTACAATTACATGAATTGATATTAATTTTTATTTATATATTTTCCATATAAGAACTCATTTTTACTAGTTAACTTTTAGATAAATATTTTGTAAATTGTTGATATCAGTATTTCACTCAGGTTTTGGCTTACATTGAAATTGTTTTAGATTGGAAAGACAAAGAATGACAAAACTAATTAAAAGATTGGCTACAGGGAAAGATTGAAAAATTAGGACTAACTATTTTATTGAAGAGAATAATTAGATTTTGAAACATTGCTTTACAAATTATATTAACAGTAATAAACGAACATTTTGAGATGGAATTTGATGAATTCTGAGATAATGGTTGAAAATAAAATAATTGAGAGGGCATTTTTGAGAGCTATCGGGTGAAATATTTAACAGAATTTGATCTGTTTATTGATATTGTGTTTATTGTATGTTTTATGTAATTTTTATTATTGGGTTGATAGCGAAGAGAACAAATATTTTAAAATTTTGCAGATCTTTTTAAGTTTTTTTTATTTTTTAAGTTTTTTTTTTTTTTTGTTAATAATTATGATTTTTTTGTTTTTACTTCAAGATGAAGATGAAGCTCGCTCTTCTGCATTAACAACTCCTCAAATGGTGAAGTTTGTTTCATCCCAAAGTTCTTCTTCCCCTGCTCAACTGAAACGTGTAGTAAAACAAGTTGTGGCCGACTTATTAAACGCGTTGATTTTGTGTCAACCTCAACCGCAACAATCTCCGCCAGCTGCAACCACTGAAGAGGGAGAAGATGGTAACCATGGCCTTGTTTATGGTTTTGTTAAAACAATTTTACTCGATCCATTCTATTGGATTTCATTACTCATCGATGAAATAAACTCATGCTCAAAATCTCCCCTCCCCAGACAGTTCCAAATGCCTTTCAAATTTGTGAAGCGATCACAAAATAAATCTTTGTTCACAACTATTAACAATGGCTGACTTGTTTACGAAACTCAAATGCATTCTGATGGATTTAATTTCGCAATTTTATATTTTTGTTTTTAGTATTTTAAAAATGTGTGTGTACTTCACACCATTTCGAATCGATTTCAATAAATCTATTAATAGAAAAGTCAGGTAGGTACGAGAAACACAGAAGCGAGATTCAACAAGGCATTTGTTGTAGAGTTTGGATAAGACGGGCCAGCTCAACAGAGCATTTCGTTATTACTATAATAGGGATAAGATAGGCCGATATGCTTTGGAAGTGTCAAGGTTTTTTGATATCCCAGACATGGGAATGGGTAATGATCAGGTCATCAAATGTGGCTTCTGTCCGTAATGGTAAATTGTGGAGGAAGAAGTTAGCAAAGTTTAATGTGAAGTTTAAGACGACACGCTGGGCAAGTAGTTCAGCCTTATTAGTTGCCGTGCAAACATTGTGTGTTAATTGTCTATTATTCGCCACACTATTATAGATTATCCAGAAATTGTGAGTTCCTAATTTCTGTGACTCGATGCGTTTTCTAGTCTTCGGTTTACAATCTTATAATGATTTCTTGATGCTATGAATTTCTGTCCATTTGTAGTTGACTTATGGCGGTTGAATCAGCAGAATGCTTGCTACCTCTGAGCAATAGCAGCTGCGCAGGTCGAAGTGAACCATTTGGGAGAGTGGGGCTTGCTGTAGAATTTCCGCGTGGAAACAGGTGCTTCAATGCCTATTTTGATCCATTTGGTGACCTAATTTGCGCACAGATCAGCAGAGAAAGAAAGTTTTACTCCATAGTGTGTCTCTGATATGATCTCTGGATTCCCAATCTGCCCGTCTGAAGTATCTCGTCATTTTGAGTAACAGCTGTTCAGCTTGGGGTCGAGACTTTAGGGTAATATCAACCATTATCACTAGGTAGTCAGCTTTCCCAAGTGAGCTATGAGCATCTTTCGCACAAGCCTCTGACAGTGTGGTCAAGAATAGGTCGAGAAGTGAGGGTTGCTGGTCTGCACGATCTGGGAAGCGAGATCAAATTTAGTGCAAATGTGAAATATTAATTTTCAAAATGGAAGGTTGTGCCCATGTTATGCCCCCTAAAACCCCCTTAAAATACTCCAATGGAACTGAAATATCGGGACTATTGATGTTTAATACCTATTGTTGAAATTTTTCAAAACTTGGAGTTATCAGAATATAATATCTTCTACCCCCCTTTACATAAAGCTAAATTAAACTAAATATAGCCCAAATTGCACACTCGTATGCTTAGCAGCTGGGTTCCAAATTTCATCAGGATCGGTTAATTAGTTAAGGAGGTAATCATGTACATACAAATATATAAAAATATACATAATTTCATGTAAATATTAAAGTTTGCCTAGAACAATGTCTTGCTATTGGATATTGCTACCTTTTTTTTTTACCCCCCCCCCCTAATATTTTTCAGTAAATTTTAAAGTATTTTTTAGAGTCTTTTTTGTTTTTATTTTCCGAGATTTAAATTTTTTTTTTCTCTCTCTTAGCCCCAGCGGTTGACCTTGACTCTAATACTCAGGAAATTACTGCAGAATTATCTTCAAACAGTTTATCTACAGACCAACAACAAATGGAGCAAAATACTGCAACTCTTGGACCGATGGTATGTGTTCAGATTTATAGTAAAGCATTTCAGTTCCTTCACCTGTCCTGTGGTCTAGCAGTCTGTGGGACTACCAAAGATGATCTGACAACTCTTTCTTTTTCTCTCTCTCTCTTTTTCTCTCTCTCTTTTTCTCTCTCTCTTTTTCTCTCTCTCTTTTTCTCTCTCTCTTTTTCTGTCTCTGTCTCTGTCTCTCTCTCTCTCTCTCTCTCTCTCTCTCTCTCTCTCTCTCTCTCTGTGTCTCTGTGTGTCTCTCTCTCTCTGTGTCTCTCTCTCTCTCTCTCTCTCTCTCTCTCTCTCTCGTTGGCAATGTGGTCTGTCAGGATACCAAAGAGTTTAGAAAGCAACATATTTCTGTGCCCTGTATTGATTTCTCTAGATCTGTTGTCCACGATTCGCAGGCATAACAAAACTATGGAGACGACCATAGTGCATCAGTCTGACCTTTGTGCACTGAAGTTTACTTTTCATTTTTTATTTTGTCGCTAGTATAATGTCTTGTCTTATCCAATATTTTTATAACCAATCCTAAAATCACTTGGAGATGCCTTCGATATTCATAAAATATTGCATCTTTTTAAATTAGATTTACAAACTTTACTAAGTGCCTTCAAATTTTTTAGAACATTTTTAAAAGCTTAAGTGCTTTATGGAATAAACTTGATCACTATAATCTTATGAAATAAACTTGATCACTATAATCTTATGAAATAAACTTGATCACTATAATCTTATGAAATAAACTTGATCACTATAATCTTATGAAATAAACTTGATCACTATAATCTTATGCTGCTACTTAAATTATCATTTACTGCTTGCAGAATTTATTTTTCTATTCAAACGATTTCATTATAATTATAGAAAATTTCTTTTATATAATATATCAAAATATAGTCATCCAGATAGGTTTCGTCTTTTCAAGACTAATCAGCACAGCTACATACAGCTGGTGCACCAACCTAGAGATTAGACCCCCTCCTCCGGACATTAGTCACTATGACAGCCGGACGCTCTACTCTGAACTAATTTTCCTGCTGATAATTGGAAGAAATATTCATCGCTTATAAACAAATGTTTGTAAATAAAGTAAACAAATGAATACAATGTTACGCTTAAGTGGAAACTCATTTCTTTTCATATATATATATAATAAGGTTAAAAAAAAAAAAAATATGAACCCTAAATTTTATACCTATCTCGTGTGCATTGACGATCTCATATTTGAAAGTGGAAAACAACAACAACAACATCCACTAAGCCCGTTTACACCAACAGAAGCTGGGAAAAATCCAAATCCAATATGATCAAGATATATAGACACACTGAAGAGGCCAAGTTTTCAATTGGCAAAATTATTTGTATCACTATAAACTAAAAAAGAAAAATGGAAGTTTATAAAAAGAAAAAAGGGAAAAAATCACTTTCGATTTATTTTAATTTTAAAATTGATATCGCATCTTTAAATGCTTCAAAGGTATTTATTTTACCTTATTCTTCATTAAATTTCAATTAGATGCTTAAAAAAAAAAATATGAACCCTAAATTATATATATATATATATATATTTAATATTAATAAATAAATATTAAATTAATACCTACAGACGCTAGCATTTCAAGCTTATTGCTCTCATTAGTGCAGGAAAGTAACAATTTCAGACAGTCGGGAGTCGTCATATACACTCAGCCAACAGAAAGTGTCATGTAATTAAGGTAAATAAAGATCTATAAGTAATTAGAAGCGGACACAGATAGAAGACTAGTCGAGAGTGTTCGACGAACGTATTTGGAACTTTGCATTAGAGCTTTTTGGCAGTCTATTTTTAACATCCCGTGTGTGTATATACAGGGTGTCTCAAAAAAATGTACTCACTCGTAGAATGACGAGAAAACTTTTATTTATGAACATAGAGTGAAATGAAATAGCATCGAATACATTTGTTTCATGTATTTGAAGCTATTTCATTTCTCTCTATGTTCATAAATAAAGGTTTTCTCGTCATTCTAAGAGTGAGTACATTTTTTTGAGACACCCTGTATATATAGATATAATATATATATATAATGTTTTAAAATTTGTCTGCACAATGTCTTTAAGTTTGTCGATAACTTAAAAAATAAAGTTCCAGACCACAAAATCGTTTAAGAAATTCTTTTTATTTACTTTGCATTCTTGGTAAGAGTTGGTATAAATTTTGGAAAGTGTAATAAGCACAGAATGTCTTTTATTTTCAGAAAAATGAAAGAACACGTGTTACCTAATCAGAAAATAGTTTTCCTCTCTTTCTCTCTCTCTAAAATGCACACACTGAAATTTCAAATGTCTTTATTTCTTTTGTGAAATTTTTTGCTCTTAGAATATTTGTAATGCGTTGCTTCTCAACTTGCGGTCTTATCTTTTTGTTTCTATAGCCTGTACCTGAAGTGAGCGATAAAGATAGCGGTGAGACTCCGAAAGAACCCAAATCAAATGCCGACGATCAAGGTTTAAAACCTCTACTTCCTAAATCAGCTATTCTTCGTTTACTCTCGGAAATAGTCAAGTCCTACACGTCATGTACACAACTGATCACTCAGCACACATATACGGCAGGTCAGAGTGAAATCATCACAGAGGTAAGATTTATTATGCTGTCTTTAAAGTCGAGATAAAAACGGTTGCTACATTTGCTAATATTGCATTTGTTACATACGAGTAACCATTTTTGGGTTGAAGAAAATGAATCAACCGAAATAAGTTCTGACTTTACCTACTCTCATATGATGACGCTGTGAAACGGACTAGCTGTAATGGCTGGCTACATCTCGGAACCTCTCGTTTAATTTCTATTCCTGATGGTTCAATTGAATATTGATTAATTAAATGCTTATTTTTCTTTTATCTGTTGCTATATGATCATTTGTGGACTCTAGAACTAACAAAACACTGTAATCGTATAAAACAGCTGGGATACCGTTATGAAACTTTACTGATTTCTTCTGCTAGCTCTCGCTTTTCCGATTGGGCTGACTTCCCAACTAACTCGTATTGATTGTCATGTTAACTCTGTTTATCTGGCTGTAACTGGTTCTCTTTCTGTCGCCCCTTCTCAAATCTCGTAGTCCTTAACTCTTTCCGATCCTGGTGCTAAAAAACTTTTCGCAGCAGCACCAGATACAGAAAGCTAATGTTTAATAACAGGAAACTGGTCTTTATTTCCTGTCCAGTATTAATTTAGGATGATCTCTGCGAACTGGGTTGTCTAATGTAGCAGTTACGGCTCAATTAATCTCAAGTTCAATGGCTATCATTCACTAATATATCCCAGGCAAACAGATAGTACCCGGTGACCTGATTATTAAATAACCTTAACATTCAATAACTTATTACATAGCCTAACTTTCAAAGGTCTATAATATCTAATGATAGTATGTGGAAGTGGTTATTTTTTAGTGACAGACTTGGCCTCATTCTTGGTTAAAATAAGAATTAAAATGGAAATTGGGGGGGGGGGGGGTCTTAAAACTTAAAATGAATATTTTTGGTGGAAACAAAATGCCGGAGGGGGGGGGGGGGGTTTCTATCATAAATCCAGATTTAGTTATTTTTTTTTATTTACTAGTATTTTATTAAAATAAGATTTTTTTACACATTGTAAATGTAAAATTGGTTAATGTTGACTTTTTTTGTTTCATTTAAAAAATACTGATGTAACTTTGTTTTACTAAAACTAATTCAAGCTTTTAAAAATTTTTTTTTTTAAATTCTCTTCTCTCTTCAATAACAGAACTGCAGTGTGTTGGCATTTGTTTTGGATAATTTGCTATCCCCATGCCAAACTGCTGGTGACCGAGATTGTCCTGCTTTGTCACGAGTACTAATTGCTAGCCTTGCTTCCTGCAACCACTGTCCAGAAGCTCAGGTGCAGCTTGCTGCTGAAGTGAAAGCTGCTCTCCAAAGAGCACTCAACCTGCCAGAGAGTTCCGAGAAACATGTACGCCTTCAAGCTCTAACTGGAATTATTAGCACCATGATTGAATCTTGTCCGACTCCAGGGCAGGTTCCGAATCAGGTCTTTAAAGGTCAACAGAACCTAATGAATGTCATGGTGAAGATCCTCATACGGAGGGGATTGGTTACAGACCTGGCTCGTGTACCACACAGCCTTGATCTCTCCAGTCCTTACATGGCATCTACGATAAATGCTACGTTGAAACCACTAGAAACACTGTCCAGAATTGTTAATCAGCCTCAAACCTTGTCCACAAAATCTCGGAGCAAGAACCAAGGAGTAGGCAGAGACACAAGCACCTTTGTAGAAACACTCGCAAACAACGTGGAGGGTAAGTTGATGAAGAATTTACAATTTGCTTGAAAATACTAAAAAGTCAGAGATTACTCTTGTTTACATATGTGCATACAAATTCTTGCTAAACTGAATTAAAAAAAAAAAAATAATAATAAAATTTAAAAAAAATAATCTGTACTGCTTTTGTTTCACGATGACATGAAAATATTTAAAGTGTATAAACTTCGGCGTTAGCTGGAATTTAGATTGTACAGAAAAATTATAAGAAAAAGAAAACGATCTTAAATATCGCTAGACATTTTTTATCCAGTTTAGTTTACTAATTAGGCAAGGGAAAAAACTTTTCTTTTTTTTTTCTCAGAAAAAAGTTTTTAAAAAATGTCGACAATAGATAAAATCGTTTTTATTTTTAATTCAATAAATACTGGATGAATGTGCGTAATTTTTGGTCTACAGTCTTTTCAGCTACCACGTAAGTGCATAACAAAGTTTATACATTTCTTTAGCTACTTTTTTTCTTTTAGAGAGGTCTAACATGTCATTGTGAAACGAAAGAAGCACCAAAAAAATCAAGTTTCACAAATCTTTTAATGCTGAACATGAATTTAAAAATATAAGTAACTGTTCAAGTTCATGTACCCAATAAGCACCCCAGAATGGAATACCAAAAGATCACTTTTGCTTTTACGCTTTTTTCTTTTAATTTTCTAAACTCCCAATTTACTTACTTCCCCATGAGGGCAGAGTTAGACAACAGATTGTTTTTTAATGTGCAGAAATTTCAGCTCCTCAAAAAGGATAACTCTGGATTGAGACAAAAATTAAAATTGCTTCAGTCTATAAATATTTCTTTCACTGACCTAGGACAGAACAGATGAAGTGTAGTATCAGAGCAGATACTACACTTTGCTTCTAGTGTAACGATGTCGTTACATTAAGTTCTTTAGGTGAGCTATTTGCGCGCTCACTTTTAGTCTGTGTTTTCATTGTCAACGACAAGGGTCGAAATGTCCCTCATAATGTATGGTGTACCTTATGTCATTAACTTATATTTATAACTGTTGGCTGCGCCCTTACCTTCCTCTTCATTGTCGATATCGCCGCACGATTCCCTTGGTTATCTTTGTCGCTTTCTCTTTCACCGCCGTTGTCATCCAGTTTTCGTCTTCACGGCTGCATTAATTCTTACGTCTAGTGGTTGTTGGTTTTTCATTCTTCTTTTCTATGGTCAATGATCGTCATTAGTGTGGCTTGGAATTCCTGTGCAAATAGAACTTTTTATCTCGTACAGAAAGGAAACCAAAGACGACATATCTGAGTTTATAAGTTTTATTCTGAAGAGAAATATTCATGTTGACCGATGAAATAATACTTCTCGATAGAGCGACCAAATTTCTTATTCTTAATTGCTTACTAGTCCGATTAATTGCTTAATAGCTCACTAGTCCGATGGACAGACATACAGACATTTTGGGGATTACACTTCACCTGGCGATTTTAACTTTTTTTAAAGTATTCCAGCATTATTTTCAATCCATCCCATCTAAGCTTCCATCAACGGCTGATTCTAAAACCTTTGTTCTGTCAATTCAACATCTGTGACGTCATTACTTCATGTCCACTCGTATCTCTTTGTGTTTAACCTACTTTGACCTCATATTTCTAATTTGACCCCTATAGATCATCTCTGCCTGCCATTTTTCCTGGGAACTAGTTTGTCTTTGCAAGCTTTTGTGTTACTATGCCCTGCACTATTTGCCCAACTAAAAGATTAATACGAGCTCATGTAAGTGCCATCCGACATATCTACATCCACAATGTAACACTAGCCAAAAGGCCAATTGTCACCTACAATATTTATTTGAATAAAAATGTTAACGAAAGACAAGTTTTTATACTTTTTAATAAAAATGGATTTCATTTAATCAGAAGTTTATGGAAATATATTTTTCATTTAACTATTTTAAAGGCCGCCCTTACACAGAAGTTGAAATAGGCGAGGATACCCTTGAGGTGGTAGACTCCTTTTGCTACCTAGGAGATATGTTGAGTGCTGGATGTGGCTGCGAACTAAGTTCGACCATCAGTCAAGACAGCTTAGGAAAAGTTTAGAGAACTTCTCCCAATCCTATCATCCCGAGCCATCCCAATTATTATCAGGGGTAAGGTTTATGATAGTTGCGTAAGAAGCGTGATGTTGTATGGCAGTGAGTGTTGGGCCCTCACCTAGGCCTCACTTGCTCGACTCCAAAGAAATGACAGGGCAATGATTAGGTGGATATGCAATGTAAAGCCGGACCAGATTCAGAACATTAGGTTGGACACTCTACTTAAGAAATTGGCCATTCCAAAACTTGATGTCCTAATAAGGACAAACCGTCTTCGCTGGTTCAGGCATATTGAGAGAAGCAAAGGGGTATACGAGCACATGCAGAGACCTAAGGCTGGACAGCAAAATGAAAGCTGGGCGCCCTAGGAAGACATGGAAATAAACCATCAGGCAAGACTGTAAACAGTGGCAAATCGACACATCAATCCCCACAATCGTGAGCACTGGAGACTTAGCATAAGGACAGCCAGACAACGTTGAACCTCTTGTCGCAGGGAACATAGAAGATAAACCTGGATAGTGAGTGAATGAATATTTAAAAAAATAAAATTCTGTACAAAATTTCTATAAAAAGAAATATAAAAGAAAATGCTATAAAAGTGATTCTTTTGTTATTTTATTATTTTTTTTTAAATCTTTTTCTGCAGTGTTTATTCTGTGCATGATCCAATGTTAATTAACAGTAGGGGTGGGACGTAATGGGTGAAAATTTCAGATTCATGCGAGTATTTTTTGTGTTCATTTATACATAAATAACACTAAACAATCAAACATTTTGCAAAATTCAGAAGGTGCAGGCCACTAGTTTGGCCTATTTTACATTCATGAAACCCCTTTCACAGCCTGAAAATGGTCCTAAATTAAATTACTATATCAGATTTAACCATCTATATACATTCATAGCTTTTGAGGATGTTTTAGGACCTGCAATGTTGCATGAAACCACTTTTTCACCGAAAAATGATGGATTTTGAGTCCCGTGGAGCCCTAATGGCTATTTTTGGCCTGCACCTTCTGAATTTTGCAAAATTTTCTAAATGTAATCAAACATTTGTTTAGTGTTATTTATGTATAAATGAACACAAAAAAATACTACTCGCATGAATCTGAAATTTTCACCCATTACGTCCCACCCCTATTAAAAAAGAATGGTTGCTTATCTAATATTGGTTTCCTCTCTCCCACCTCCCGTCCCCAATATGATATCGTTAATGGTTTTCTCCTTGATAGAAGAATAACTTTTGATGTTGGTGGAAACTATTTGTCTGCAATCAAAAATTTTCTAATAAAAAATATCATAGATTTTAAAAAATTTTTTTTATCTTAAACAAAATGCTTGTTGGGTTTTCTTTGACTTGTTAAACTTGTAAATATCTCGTTTAATCGGTTTTGTGCTACAGCTGCAATAGTGAAATAGGTCTTTTATCTTCTCTTATAGGAGCCGATTCTCAACAGAATTCTAGTACTTTAGAATTGGAGGATACTGCCACTGACCAGGCAGACATCATCACAGAATCAACAGTCACAACTGCTGCATCCGTTGAATCTCAGCTGCAGCAATCCGATGTAATTTTTTCTTTCATTCACTTTCTTGTTCACTTTAATCACTGTTTTTTGTCTTTTCTTTGATAATCGTTGAGTTTAATCATTTTTTAATTTAACTACGTTAAAAAAAATTGCTAAGTTATATAATTAAGATTGTAACATGCTTGAAAATGCTGTTGACATTTTACTGAGAATAATTCTATTTTTAGAATGCATAGTTTATAGTGTTGATATACTTTCTAAACATCAGAGGCACCCTGTTTTACTGCATAATTTAAAAAAAAAATTTTGAAATGAAATGAAGTATAACAAAAAAAAGAAAATCATCACGCATCGTTTAACAATTTAAAAATTGTAAGCACCGTAATCCAAAAAATTTCACTGAAATATATTTATTAAAGGCATGTCTCACTAAATATTTAGTTTAGTCATTCTTTGACTTAATTGTGAAAAAATAAAATCGCCAAATGTCAGTTGTAAAAATATCCATTAAAGTATCTGGTTGGTAGCTAAAACAATGGTTGATAGGTCACGGATAAGGATGAGGGGAATGTTGAGATATGTACACCATCAATGCCTGGTGACAATAAAAGTGGTACTTAGGTCTCCCTATAAATATGGCGGGTGAATGTATTTAATAAAAAATTAAGATGATAAAACGGATTAAGAATTAAGATGCAGTGCGATTAAAATAAACTCAATTTATGTATAGTTTTTAGTACAAAGTTTGAACAGATTCCATGTTTGAATTCTGAAATCCAAAATTATTTCACCAGTCAGTGTCTTAAATAATTTATTTTTTTGTTTACTTTTTAATTTTTTAAATTGTCAAATTCATAATTGCATTTGCTCTTCCTCTGGAACACTATTGTTACATCAGATCCTATGTTCAGTCAAGTCAATTTTATTTTGTGTAGTTTAAAAATAAAACCATTACAAAAGTTTTAAAGTCATTTCATAAATAAAGTCTAGATGACTTTATTTTTTGGGAATTTTTTTTTTTAATAATGGAATTATTTTCACTAAAATATTGGTGATGCTGAAAGACTTACAAAATATCTTACTAAATTTGATAATAGTAAATCTGTTTGAAAAAAATAAACTTTTCACGTGTCTTCATTTTTTCATGTAATACGAGCTGTACCTATCTGGTGTTGTTCAGGATGCAGTGAAGTTATTTTAGTTTTTAATTTTGTTTGCACATTTTTTTTTTAATATAGAAAAATAAAATGTTAGTAAGGAAGAATAACTATTTATATTCTCCAATAAAAATGAGTTATTCCTCTAGCTGATTTTGATTTTTCAGTCATAATTGAAAAGTTTCCGTATTACCAGTTGTCCAGTCGGGACTACATAATTTAAGTAAACTATTGCAAAGTATGTTATTATAGTGCCAATAAATTGTTATAATAACAACTGAAAATTGGCTAGTCAGAATTAAAGTTTGATATGTCAGCTTAAATGCTATTTGTTAGATTTTGTATGAAATGCTGATAACGGTAACTTGAACAGCACTAATTCATGTGCCAAATTGTAGAATATAACAGCACAGAACTTTATTTCTTTTCTTGACTATTAGTTCATATTTATTTTTTCCTTTAGCGTCAAGTGGTAGAATTTGACCAGGTTTTGGATGAATTACTGCAGAGAGATTCAACCAGGGATACTGAGCAACAAGTGATTGGCGAGATAATAATGGAAACAGGTGATTACTATGATCCCCTTCTACTCTCACCCCTCCTCTTTACCATAATTTCTTTACTTTCTTGGAATTGTCTTTTGGTTTCGGATTAATAGATTCTAATTTAAAATTGAACAAATGTTTGCACAAATCTCCCTCCTCCCTCCTATCAATACTAAAATATGGACTTTATGAGACTAATTATACATCTTTTTGGGTTAACAGCTTTGATTCCCTATTGTGCTCCCCATATCTAGAAATAAGACATGTTTGTTTTTTTTCTTCGAAAAGAAAAAATAAAACCCCAACTCTGACCACTGCAAAACTTGCTGACTCCAAACTCACTTCCCATCTGATTAACATTGCTGAATTCAAAGTATGCTAATTAATAAAGGTGTAAGACCATCCTACAATGTTAGCGTTTTAGAGCTAAAACCAAAATGAGTTTTACAGTTTGAAAGCCGTGATGTTCTAATGAATGGGAATGTTAGTATTTTGTTCATCCTGCTTTATTACTTGAATACAGGACACACTAAGAACTGAGTTGCTACACTAGACAAAGTAGACCCCTTTTTTTTGGGGGGGGGGGGGTCGAATTGTAAACTATTTAACCTTGATGGAAATTTATTTGTGATTAGCAACTCTAATCCTAACGTGTGTGTGTGTCCCACAAATAAGATTTTACATCAGACCCTTTTCTTCCTTGGTGTCTTTGACCAAAAAGGAATTTAGGTAGAAGAGAGAAAGACTTCCCCAACTAAAAGGTTGCCTGTGTTGATCCAGCGTCTTTTATGGCAAGTCTATTTATTTCAGGTGAAGAACCGCTGTCTGTACGTGCGAATGACGACGAGGAGTCTCCAGAAGTCATAATTGATGTTGATGTAGAGCAGGAGGAGATGGATCGGCATGATTCTCAGATGATAAGCCAGGAGAGCTCTGAAGGTGAGGATGCTGACGTCACTGAAGGTTAGTTTAAAGCTTGGGTAACGATAACTAAAAATTACCATTCATCATCCTCCACCTACTCCTCCTGCAGATCCCATGGATGTGGAGTGGCCTCATTGATGCCTTCATCATTATTTTCTTAATGTGTAATAGGGCTCGATGTCTAACAGGTAGATATTTTTTATGTTCGAGGAAATTTCACAAAATATTCCCAAGCTTTTCTCACCGTTTGATAGGTTTTCTTTTCAATTTGTGCACGTCTGTTAGTTTCACTAAAGTTGGTATCTTCTAGTTTTGTGTTTACTAATTTTTCTGTCAGCATGTTAGTCCTTAGCAGTCGATGTAGACCCATCTCTATTTCCTATTGATTACTTGGTGTTTTGATGAAAATCTTAGACTTTCTTTCCACATTTTTCATACCAAAAGATTATTCCTCTCTTTATACCTTAACAAAAAAAATTATTTTTTTTAACTTTATTTTTCACACATTCTGTTGCGCTTTTTTTTCTTTTTCTTTTTTTCTCAACTCTTCATAGATATTTCCATTTCCTGCTTGTAATGTAAGTGACTACGGGGTATCAAGATTCGTCAGTGACAATAGCTCCAAATGTTTAATATCATTAATGGCAAAGTAAACGCGTTTTTATAAGAAAATCCAAATTTCATTTATAATGAAACTACAAAGTAATCTGTTTTATTTATAAATTTTATTTTTTTATACCTTGTGTTGTGGCAACAGCTATTGGTGGTGCCAGGGCTGGTCGTACCACCTTAACTATTATGAAGACAGGGTATAGCACACTACCATGTGTATGTTTAAAAAAAAAAAAATAAATAAATAAAAGATAATGGCCAGAATGTTTCTTGAAATTTCATTGATCAATACCGCAATGCTACATTTGTTTTCACAATTCTCAAAAATCATGACTGTTACAGCCAGAACTCTGATTTGTTAACAAGATAACACCAGTTTATATCAAGCTTTATATATATATATATATATATATATATATATATATAAAGTAACTTTAGAGGAAAATGCACTTGTCCATATTCTATTATGGTGGGGGGGGGGGGACATTTTTATTTAAATATATCTTTTTAATTAGCCACTTTTTCCTAAAAAGGTTCTTCAAGAATTCTGATTTCCTTTGTTTTAGGATCATAAATGAACCCTAATATTTGACTTTGGTCCATGAACTTTAATTCTAGTTTGGAATTACTTTCTATCAGCGATTCAAAGAAGTCATAATCACTTTCGAATGCCAAGTCTACAATGTAAATGTTAGACATATTTTTCTTCATATTTAGAAAAATGGTGATGCCATTGTTCTCTTTGAGTTTGAGAAATTCGAATCTTATTATGAAGCCTTTTTCTGAAAGTAATTTCTCATTAGAATTAAAGTTTATGGACAAAATTGAAGTAATGTCGTTCACTTGTGCTCTTAAAGCAAAGAAAAACAATATTTCTTAAATCTATGTTCTAAAAAGAAGGAAAAAATTTGTTCTTTCTTCTTCTCCAAATCGAAATGAATGCAAACTAGTTGATCTGATTACGAATTTACTTTTGTGGCCTTTAGTTTGCATGCCTAACACTTAATATTCTCTACTTCTTTGATTTGGTAGTGTTTTGTGGAATCTAGTCAATAAGTGATTGCTCTGAGTAGCTAGTGACAACCTGTTTAATGCATTTCCAGTAATTCTTTACGACCACACTTTCCATAAGAAAAATTTTGAAAAACTTTGGTCAGAAACTTTTTTTCTATATTAAATTTTACTTCTTACATAACATTTGCGTGTGTTTCCATGTTTCTCTCTGTATTGGATTACAGTAGCGCAAAACTCATGACATTTGATGTGGAAATGCATAAAGTACCTTAAAAATTTTTGGAAGTTTTTGCACATTCATAAAATAATTTATTCAAAAGCAACTCTTCAAAATAGAGCCCATCATTATTCCATGGTCTTCAAGATTTTGGATTTGGCCGAAGTACCAATCCTTATGCTTACAAGTGAAAAATTCTTGACGTGACATTTTATGCAAAGGCACATACCAGCAAAAATAACAGCAACAAGATTGAAGAATTGTATAGTGTGGAAGTTCTACCACATCCAACCTATAGTCCAGATGTTATTCTCTGACTACAGTCTATTTCAATCAATACAGCACTTAATGAAGGTTGATTATTTGAGTTCTGAAGTTGAAACATGTCAAGAATTTTTCAATTAAAGGCCAACAGATTGTTACTTTGATCAAATCCGAAATCTTGCAAATTGTTAGTCGAAGATCTTTATTTTTAAGAATAGTTGTTTTTTTGATAAATCTAAATCCTTGCATACTAAATTATTATTTTAACATGGTGCACTAACTTTTCCATAACTTGGTAAAAATGCACAGAAATTCTAAAGTCATGCAAAAAGAATTGTCTGATTTAAGACTTCTTTTTTCTTTCATGTCTGTGTGATTCTAAAGAAGCCTTTCATTTGTTGTCAGTAGTAACTGTTGTAACTGAGCTGCGGCTCTTGTGTTCAATTCTAACCTTATAATCTGTTTGTATAAATATAGACGTCCATGAAGAGGAAGGTTCTGAAGAGGAAAGTGGTTCCGGTGATGAGGAGGAGGGAGATGAATGTGACAATGAAGATGACGAAGAGCACGAAGATGAAGAAGACGAAGAAGATGAGGTAAGATGTTTTCTTTTATTTTTATTTAATTTTAAAAAAAAAATTTTTTTATTACATGTGAAAAAAGAATCTTCTGATAAAACCACTATTGCTGTTGTCAAATTTAAATTACTGCTCAAATCTTTTCACTTCAGTAAAATCTAGATTTTAAATTCAGAATTATGGCAAGATTAAGTAATTTCAATCCTCCATCCCTTTATATGTAAGATCTATACAATAATAGCAAGGACAGTTTCATGTGCAGATGTACGTTTATCACCACCACTCCCTTTTTCTTTTACAAGATCACTCGATCACTGAAGATACAATGCAAAAAAAAAAGTGATTTTTTTTATTTATTTATTTTTTTTTTTTTATCATCGAATGTGAAACTAATAAAATACACTTTCTTGGCCTTCAGACTAGGATCAAAGTGTAGTATCTATTCGGTTCAAATATGTTACAATATCATGGGTGTGCGTTGTGCCGGATATTTATAGAATGGAAATATGTTAAACTCCTACAGAGGTTTTGGAGATAGATCCCTATAATCATGAATTGGAACAAATACATAGACATTGCCAAGGCTGCTGCAAAGAAAGTGGGCTCCCTCTACCGTGCTGGAAAACTTCTCACACCTGACAGTATCCTATATCTCTACAAAACCACTATCCACCCATGCATGGAGTATTGATGTCACATATGGGCTGGTGCACCATTCACTAGTCTTTCCCTCTTAGACAAGGTCCAAAAAAGAGTCGCTAATCTAATAGGTCCTTCGCTATCCACCAAGCTTCAGCCCCTGTCCCATCACCATAATCTTGCATCCTTCTGCTTGTTTTACAAGTACTTCAATGGAATGTGCTCCGATGAACTTGCCGCTTTGGTGCCCTCTCGACGTAAATACACTTGACCAACCCGACAATCAGCTAAATCCCGTCCATTCACTGTGGAGGTCCCCAGATGCCGGAAAGCCTTCTACTCCAATAACTTCTTTTCTCATGCTACCGGCCTTTTAAACTCCCTCCCTGGTTCTCCGACTGTACCGACATGCAGAAATTTAAAACTAATGTGAACAAGCATCTCGCTGCACAGCTCCCAATTTAGGATAACCCCCTAAACTTTCACCCTAATTCTCAGTAGCCCCTTACATCTACAGTGGCAACTTGCCTTGTTTGGTGTGAACTAAAAACAAAAATAAAAGTAAAAAGACTCTCGAACAATGGCAGGTAGGTACAGCTAGTTTTTTTATATAAAAGAAAAAAAATGATATTAATCAATCACATAAAAAGAATGTACAAACAATTGGAAGTTGGTCCTCTTTGAAAACGTTGGATGATTTGAATGAGAAATTGTTTTGAAGCCCAGATAACACATAAATATTTATTTTTATTTTTTTAAATAAATATTTATTTAAAATCAACTTAGTTTTGACTGCATAAAGTCTTCCTCGGAAAATAGTAATAGTCTTTGCAATGCCTAAGACATTAAAAAAAAAAATCGCAGGACTATATGGATTTTTCTAGTGACATTATGTCACGAAAAAAGGAAAAGAAATGTTACTACTTTCTGAAGAAAACTTAGTTTCGACTGTATAAAGTCTATTTTAAATACATATTCATTAAAAAAATAAAAAAATATTTATGCATTGTCTGGGCTTCAAAACAATATTTCTCATTCAAATATAAATAAATTTAATTACTTCACAGACGAATACTTCCCCAAAACAAATAGATGACACAACATATTTAATAAGCTTACAATAAAAATTCGCTGTACAGAAAACCTGCAACAAATCATTTAAAAATCAAAAAAAATAAAATAATCATTATAGAATAAAATGTATATATATTTTTTTAGTGGATGCTGTAATGAAAAATAATGAATAAAAAGCAAAGATAAAAATGTTGGAAAATTCTAATTGTGATGTACATGGATACTATGGAAAATGAATTAAAATATACAATCATTCCATGACTTGAAAGTTAAGAACCTGTCATCATCAGTTTATTTAAAAACTAAAAACTAAAAAAAAAAAAAAAAAAAAAAAAAAAAAAAAAAATTTCTTCTACCATTTTGCTGCGACAGCTTTTGGCGTCTTCATTGAAAATTGTATTTTTCTTTCAGGGTTCTGAATGCATGATGGAAGCAGATTATGAAGATGATGATGATGATGACTACCAGGAAGCCGACAGCTCTATGGCTCAAGTTATTGATGATGACTACCTCTTCCATGTGGAAGATGTGTTTCCAACAGGTCAATTTCAAAACCCCCTTCTTGTTTATGCTAACAGAATAAATGTTATAGTTTTTTAAAGTTTTTTTTTTATTGTACGGTGTTAGTGGTAATATAATAATGTACTTTGCTACAAATTATTTTTAAAATGACTTATGATTATATTATATATTTTTTAATGTAGGGTGCGTTTTTTTCTTTTATTTACAAAACTTTTTAATAAATAAATGTATTGAAAACAAGTAATCTCATTACATCCTTCTAGACTGAGGCAATTTTAATTTATTTACAAAACTTTAGTAATCACACTCAATAAAATCTTATAGTACGTAACTTTTTTAAAATTAAAAATGTAATATTTTATAAATTTCTATGGTCAGTTTTTAAAGTAGGGAAAATCCAGTTCCCCCCAAAAATGGAGCACTTTGGATTGGGACAAGTCTAACTCTGCCTTCATGGGGAGGCAAAACGGAAGATTACTCAAGTCCGACAATTTTTTTTAAATGTATATATTTCGTTTATTTATTAAATTTTGTATAAAAAATTTTTTTTTTAAAATTAAGCTATAAGATTCTATGCATTCTACCCTCATGAGGAGACAAGTAAATAGTGACAAGAAAACATTTTAGAACGAGAATTCTGCAATGTTTCGTTCGATTATTAAAAAGTTTTGTAAATAAATTAAAATTGCCTCAGTCTGGAAGGATTTAGCCCTGATTACTCATTTTTAATACATTTATTTATTAAAAAGTTTAGTAAATAAAGAAAATGCACCATATATTAAAAAATAAATATATAATACCCCCCCCCCCCCTCTCAGATAAATGTGGGGAAAAAATTATGATAATTTAAATATAAATCGAACAATCGTAAAGTATGAAATCATTTTAAAACGAGAATTTTGGTGTTTCGTTTGTTAATTAAAGTTTTGTGCGTCTGCTAAGGTCAACCGGAAGACACTGGTGTCTTGCATATTTCTGGGGTCCTTATTCCCTGTATGGTCCGGATTTTCTTTTTCATTTCTTTTGTGGATGATTATACATATTACGACTACTGCAATGAGCCAATGATGAGAAATACTAACCCTGTATTTTCGTATTTCTTCCTTTAGGTCAACATGTGGTCATTAATGATAATTCTAGTTATCGAACCTACCATCTTCCTTTTCCTCTTCAAGAGGACAATGGCAATGAAACTTCAGGTAATTTGCTCTCAACTTTTTTTTCTTCATCATCTGACTCATTTAAGCATGTAATAATACGGTCACGTCGTGAAACACCGAGAACAGTATGCAAACTTATTCTGTTAATGTTTTTAACACGGTAAAATCATTGTAGAAATACAAATGAACGTATTTGTATGCTAACCTTGCTACTAGATTTGTAAATTATGCCTTTTTATTTATTTTAAAAAAAAAATTAATTATTAAATACTAGTTTTAATGAGTGATGAAGACCTGGGAAATCTCAATGTAAAGTGGATCATTTTATGTCAAACTTGCATAAAAAACTGATGACCCGGCTCATAATTGAACAATTTAAAAGAAGCAAATTGCCCGAAAATGTTGTTAATCAACAGCATTTCAAAACACTGTTAATCGTAACTATACTTTAAATCTCATTAAAATTTAAGGGAAAACCATTTCAGTCAATGAAATCCCACTTTCATGCTCCATCAGTGGCCCCTATCTCAATTTACACAGCGTTGCCTGAGTGCAGGCCTTAAAGAAACATAATTTAAAATATAATCTTTTAGACATTCGTTTTAATTTTCCCTTATTTTATTTTTGATTTCAGTAAATATTTGATTGATAAAGACACGTTGAGGTTTCTTTTTATTAAAGTTATATATAGGCAAGAAAAACGCCACAAGATCTTGTCTGATAGTTTTATTAATAGATTTTGAAACTTTACACAGATCCTATGTGAAAAGTTCTGACTCACCACTTTAAATGCTACTCAATATAGCCATATTTATTTCTATAGAAAACAAACTTGCAGGAACCCCCAGGATTGAAGATGAACCCTATGTCCTTTTTGTACCCAACCAGTATTATATTATTCTTACATTCAATTTTGGGGGTGACACCCAGAAGTGTATTAAGCATTGATTGGGAGGGTGTAAATAAAGTTTAGTAAATTGATTGGGAGGGTGTAAATAAAGTTTGGTAAATTGATTGGGAGGGTGTAAATAAAGTTTGGTAAATTTATAATCTTTAAACTGTTTTGAGGTACGCCCCAGCATTTCTCGAATAGATCAGAACCCATGTGCACTCCTGCTTCAAACCTCACATCTTTTATTCGCATTTCTTTCTTTCTTTTTTTTTTTTTTCCTTTTTTTTTTTGTCCCCAATTCCTAAAAGTTTCAAGTTATAAATAAGTAACATTGTATTTCCTTGTAATGGATGTCAAGCATGCTTGTAGACCCAATGATAATCTTGTACTCCCTTTGAGCAAAATGAAATATATTATCAGAGTACTCTGGCTAATCTAGTTTCAAAATATGATTATAGGGAAAAGTCGTTCTATCTATAAAACCCTAGGAAGGATTTGTGAACAAACAGAAAAATTATGATTTATATATACTATTTTCTCATTATTAGATATTTGTCCATTGTGTGTTTATATAATTGTCATTGCTTAATTGTTTAATTTTAAATTTTCAGTCCCTTCTCTCCCGCCGGCTCCTAGCTCTGTGCCTACCACCCATCCGTTGCTGATTCGCAATGCAGAGCCAGCCACTGTGATGGGGGTAACTCGTGTTCACCGAGGTAACCGGCAACGAGGTACCTATCGCTTCAACCCCAGCACCTCGACATTGCAGGTGAACATACACAGTGCTAACAATCGGCAACCAAACCCGCCAGTCATCTTGCAACGGTAAGTCATAAAAACAAACACCATTTTCTTAGTTAACTTGAATTTCTATTTACCTTTTTAATCCTATCCGCTTTTATATAACAAAAGTTCTTATTAGATTTACTAGATCTTTACAACTCATTAAAGAGAATCTCAGGTCCTAGGTATGACCTTAAAAGACATCCAGTGGTGAGGCCTCCATTTGGGAGCTGTGGGGAATGTGGAGTTGCCCCTTAGTTGTCATTTCTCCCAGGTCCATTCTGGCCCGGAGTGGTAGTACCTGTAAGGGCCATCTATGGGTCAAATAGAACCTACTGCCGCTACCAAATCAGGCTGTCTGAAGTTATTGACTTCCTGACTCAAAATGCACCAAACATTGATGTTTTATTGTTTTTTTCCTTTGCAAAACTCAATCATGTTCTGCAAAACAAAAACAATTTCCCTCCCTCCCCTCTTCTTCCCTCTCCCCTTTTTCCCTCCCCTTTCACTCAACCAAACACCATAAATAAATACATCTAAAGAACTTGAAGCATAAAAACCTTCACCAAAATAATGAGATTCAGCATTAAATAACCCTAAAAGGGTTGATATGCCGTAAAACAAAACAACCAAACCAAAGAGAATCTTTTAACAAAATTAAAGTTGAACTTAAAACCCCAAACTAACGATAGATCAGCAACTTCTATTAAAAAAACAAACTTGGGCGTAAAAATCTGAGAACTCCTTTTTAAGCTGTAAGGATCATAAGACTTGGGCTTTAAACTTCAGTTTTATAGCGTTTAGCGGAATGGATAGCCTGAACCACTCGTGTGACAGGACACAAATTTGTCACCTCAGCTGATACCTATTTATACACCTCGGTGGAGTGTTTTATTTGAATTATCATGTGAAATTCGGCAGATTCACAAGTTCAAAAAGATGCACCTAAAAATGGTTGGCGGTTATATCAGCTGAATCATTGAATATAACGACCAAGATGCAAATAGTAGTTCAAATAATACCAGTTTCTTAACATTCAAACAACAACCCCCCCCACTACTTGAACATTTTTCTGGCATGTCAGTGTAATCACCTTTTGGAGAACTCCTTTATGTACTAGTTTTATTTCTTTGAATGTTTCGTGTGCAAATAAGAATGTATCTTATTTTTCTTCCGAAACAGGTTGTTAGGACCTGCCACAGCGGCAGACGTTTTACAGCTGACTTCAGGACAGGCAAATTTTTCCTCCCAAACGAGAGTTGTGTTGGCTAATGAGGATCTGAGATTTATCTCTCGCCAGGACGATGACTTGTTTGACGAGTTATTTCAAGTAAGTGTTCTTTTTCTGTCTTTTATTCATTTACTCATGTTGGCCTCTTTCTTTCAGTCTCTGTAGACGATAGATACCTCCTGTAAGTGTGCCTGCACAAGGAGTTTAGTGATGCAGGGGTTGTGCAGTCTTCTACCACAAATTTCCATGACCGGCAATAAGTTCATGATGACGAGAGACAATTCTAGGATAAGCAGAGAAAGAGTAGTGTTATTTTGGAGTTGTCTGTTTTCCTTCTCCCAGACTAGTTGCATAATTAATGATTCATAACATTTATTGAAAAAATATTTTATCTGGAACGACATAATTTTTTTTTTTTTTTCTTAGTGATATTAATAGGAAGTAGGAGGATTTATTCTCCTGCCAATAATTCACGAGAAGAAGAATGTTACTTTAACAGTCATCTTTGTCTATGCAGTAAATATTAATTTAAAATAATTTTATAAGATTATTCTGAGAAGTTTTCAATAACATTTCACATCAAGTTTACATTACAGGTGTTGTAGTTTTTAACTCCATTTTGTTATTGATTCATGTTGATGGATTTCCAGCAAGATGAACATAAGTTAAATTCTCTATATAGTATGTCCACTTCTAAAGAGCCCCGGGGCTGTGAACACAGTTAATAATCGTTGACACTATTATATTAGTATAACAATTGTTTTCAGAAATTCTGATGATTATAATAGTTGTATAAAGAATGGTTAATCTTAAATGTTATTTAATATACTTGACTTTTTAGCCTATGAACTTTTAATTCTGGTCAGAAATTACTTTTGGAATTGACAGTATAAAGACGTCAAAAAAACTTGAGAATGTATCACAGCTGTGTACTCGATAAATTTTGATACTAAGAAGTCGTTTGGCAGAGGAAGATATTCAGAAATAATAAATAACATTTTTTAAAAATTTGTTTTTGTCAAATCGCGTGAAATTGAATACATTGTTTCTATTAGCTTTTTTGCATGTAACTTCCAAATAAAAAAATTTTAAAAATGATAAACCTGACTATTTTTGAATTAGTTTCCACCTGCCTATATATATATATCGACCTGTCCAGGCAATGCTGGGTAAATACCACTAGTGTGTGTGTATGTATGTATATATATATAAGAGAAACTGAAGTGATTTGTTAATCTGTTTGCATTCCCCATTTTTGTTTTAAAAGGATAACTATCCGGACAATAGTTCAGCTGGTCCTGGTGTTCTCTCTTGCATTCCATCCACATTGACCAGATGGACGGAGGAAGCTAAAGTACTTGATGGTGACAGTGTACATGATTGTGTCACAGGTAAATTCTCTCATTCAATCTAACGATGCATACACCTTTTTTCTTTGATATATTTACCATTTTAAAATCTCATTTAAATGCCTTGAAGATTTTACCTACCTTAAAATTCTCACACCTATTAACAGCTGTAATATAAGTTCATGATGACTAGAGACAATTCTCGAGCATTGATTTCTGTGTTGAAACTTTGCTTCTGCTTATCTTAAAAAGCAGGTCCTACTTGTATTCCAGAATCTGTAACAAGTTTCCCAACTTGATCTCATGTAAGTCTTTAACCACAACTAAGGGCTCACCAGATTTACATTGTTTACACTAATTACAAACGGGGAAAGAAACTTAAAAAAATAAAAATGCAATATTATCCTTTTAGAAGTAGCAAAAATTTTAGTCTAACAATTTTTTTTTTTTAAAGCAACATTGTTAAAGTATAAATAAAAGTTTGCACTAAAGTATTACTGCACTACAGTAAATAACATAAATAGTTAAAGATATTCGGAATTGAAAAGTAATGGTTGTATGTATGACCCCCCCCCTTAGATCCAATATGGATTTTTTTAATTTTTTATTTATCTTCAATTCAATATAAAAATCAAATCCTTTTCTATTGAATTTTTTTTCTTTTCTAGTTTTGAAAAGTCAAGTGATTGATACTCTGGAGAAATACCGTGATACGGAGTTGGAAGAACGCAGAGAAAAACGTAGCAAAGCAGCAGAAGATGAAACTACCCAGAAGCCCCCAATGAAAGCCGAAGAGCAAAAATCTGATAATACAACAACTGATGAGGTTAACAATAAACTAGAATCCCAGTCTGCTTCCAATATGGAGGTGAGAATATTATTCTGATTCTATATCCAAATATTTTCACTCAATAAAAGAAAACTTATAAAAATAAAATAAAAAATGGACAAATTGTGGAGGAAAGTGATGTTGGTTTTCCACTTTAAAGTAAATCAGCACAAAAATCTAATTAAAAATAAACCTTTTTGAATGGAAAAGTCATACTGACTTGAATTATCATTTTGATTTAGATAACATTTTCAAAATCTTTAAAGGAATGTTTTAAGCAAATAATTAGTGATGTTTTCAATTCAGTTCTTTTATTGAAAATTATTTAACTAAATCTAAATTAATTGAAATATCAAAGAAAGTTTGAGGGAATATGTGTTGTACTTTCACGTGAATTTTAGTGGTGGTGATGCTGCTTCTTTCTTGGCTTGGCCGTACTTTCTCTAATACCCTTTTAGAGGCATGAATCAGTCTGTCCTGTTAAATAGTAGGGTAGGCTAGTCTCTCGAGCTTTGATAGAGCTATTAATACAGAAGTAAAACTGAAATAATACCGATCATAGTTCCGAGGGCTTCCCACTCCTGTTGGTTGCCGCCTCAACAGCAACAGAATTGCTTTGCCAACCTCGAGTTGTAAAAGAAGTTCTAAAAAATTTTTTTTTGTCTGAAATATTTATGGTTTTTCTTTTTTGATTGTCAGGTATCAAATCCTACTCTTCACTCTGCCATTTCAACTGAAAGTCAAGAATCCAACAGATCCAGTAAGTATATGTTGTCAGCACCCGCACACTCGATATACCCCCTCCCCCGTCCAAAAGTTGTTTCAATTAGTCATGCTAGTTGTTATAGGAAATTTTTAATTTGATATAGTATTGCATTAGAGAAATGTTGTTTTCTCTTTCTGTTACATGCGTTTGTATTTAGTAATCTGCATAATAATGCCCTTGTTCCTTTGTTAGTATTACCATGTTCATTCATTGTTACTCCATATTTTGAATCATCGGCTTCCCAACTGCCAAGTCTAAGTTATTTCAGAGTTTCTTGGATGACTTACGATAAGTTGTACCCAGTTCTACCAAATCATTGTTTTAAGTGCTTTTTTTCAAAGTGGATCAACGAGTAATGGTAACTATGGGGTTATTTGATGCTCTCCAAAGCTTTCAAACTGAGGTCGCTCCACTAGAGGCAGTTTTGTCTCCTACCCAGGACTGATTAAAAGAGATGCCGCCAATGGGCAGCATTGCCCCTGCACTGCTGCCTTTGTGGTTAACCACTTTGAGGTCGGATCTGGCAAAGATCTCTGGATCAAAAATTCATGTAATCATGTTTGAACAGGGAATGGCTAAATATGTATGCCCCACTAAAACAGTTAAAATCTTTTTCTATATGAATGGGTCTCTTCATACAAAGATTTCTTTTTGTCATTTCTTCAGCCAGCAAGTAAATACTCAAATTCAAATATGAAATTTATTTAAAACTAAATTTTAAAAAAATTAAAAGCCATCAAAGTTTAAACCTAACTATATACATATATATACTAGCAAAAACTACCCGCCCTCCGAGCAACAGTTACTAAGGTTGTAGTCTTCTTTACAAAAAAAAACAAAGGAAATAATTTCAATTGACATTTTAGTCATTTGAAGGAAAACAACAAAATGATGATTGTCATAATGTTATTTGATGTATTCCAATGTGTAAGAAATTTACAGTGCATGAACAGTCAAATTTTATTTATTAGGAAAAAACAAAAAAAAATTGATATGGTATTTAAGATATTCAAAGTCGAAGAATTTTATTTTGTTTCAGCATGAAAATGAATTCATGAAAGACTGGTTATATAATTAAATCAATAAATAAAAGAGTGGAACGTTGATTGGTCAAATAAAACAATTTTATATTACTGAGCAATTCGAAATGGTTACTTCGTACTTTTTGGCTTTATTATTAAAGACAAAAAACATTTAATGAATCTATTTTTTTTTTTTTTTTTCATGACGAATGCTATCACTACCAACATGTTGACTCGGCCTTTTAGCTAGGAGCAAAATGTATCTGCTCTGATGCTGCATTTAGTTTTTCTCTCCTCGGTCTTAACTGACCGAGGAGAGAAAAACTAAATGCAGCATCAGAGCAGATACATTTTGCTCCTAGCCAAAAGGAGGAATCCTTCTAGACCGAAGCAATTTAAATTTTTATTCCAATCCAGTGTGCCCCTTTTGGAGAGCTGGATTTTCCCCACGTTAAATACTGACATTATGCCTGACTCAGCTCTTGTGGTAAGCAAGTAAATAGGAACAGCAACAACCACAAAAAATTTATTTAAAAGAATAAATGAATGTATTTAATTATTTACAGAACACCTTTGTTAATTATTGCGTTTAATGCAAACTTTATTTTTAAAAAGTAATTATTTCAAAGTTATCCAAGTGAAAAACGTAACCAAAAAAAAACAATGAAACAGTTATGATCTTGAATTTTAAACGTAATTCATTAAATCGCTTTAAATAATATTACTACTAATAATAAAGATATTAATATCAAGAAATGTTTCTTCATATATATATATATATATATATAATAAAATAGCAGAATCAAATAAGTGAATCATACTGAATATGAATTTTTTTAGACAATGTTTAAAAAATAAATATGCAAATGAATGAGCGTTTAGTAAGGTTTCCAGTGAAAATATTTTATTGTATAATTGAATTAAATACAGCTATGGTGTTTTGATATAAATATAGTTCGGATAAATGATAAAAATTTTCGCATTTATTCATTTAGATATATGTATTTAGGCAGCATTTTTTCATTTAAGCAAACATTAAAAATAATTCTTCTGCTTAATTATACCATAATTTTTTTCTAATGATCTTTTTAATTTTAACACAAAAGATTATTAGGAAAATTGAAAATAAAAAAGGTATAATTAAGCTGAAGAATTGTTATTTTTAACAATGTTTGCTTAAATCTAGATGTATAATTTTTTTTATTTTTTTTATTTGAACTTGAGTATTTGTGATGGCTGAAGAAATGGCGAAAATAAAATTGTTTAAATTAACTGAAAAAATTTTTTTATTCTACGTTATTTGGTAGTTGATGTTTTTATGAAACTACAAAAAAAATTTTTTTTTTAGTTAACAGCTTTAGATACGTTGTCGCATCAGTCGGTTTAAAATACTATTTTCATAGTTTAATCCAGTTCAAATGAGTACATTTTTAGAATTCCTTAAGATAAACAACTAAAGAAAATCAAAAAAAAAAAAAAAAAAAATCCACAAAAGATGAAATTAATTTTTTTTTCTTCCTTTCTTTCTTATAGATGCGAGTGAAGGTGTTGAAAGATCTGCGATGGAGGCTGAATTATCACACGAGCTGTGTGCCTGGGGAGCCACTGCAGCCACAACTGCTGACCAGCCTTCATCAAGTGTGAAGTCACAATTTTCCACCCCAATCGTAACGAGTTCTCCAATAAGTACCCCTTCGCTTGTAGGCAGCTCTGCTTTAGAAGGCATTTCCAGCACTTCTGATGGTCTCGACCTCTTGTGTACAGCGAGTAGAACACTTATGGGCGATTCCATGTTTACACCGCTTCAACCCATTCCTACTTCAACACCAAGAGCACCTGTTGCTACGACACGTATACAAGGGAACGGAGCTGGTGGAAGACGGTAAGTTCTTTAACAAAATTATTTTCATATTTTAACTATACTCTTTGTCTGTTATCTCTGCTCGTATTGTTATATTACTATACGTTTGTTTTTAAATGTATATTTAGAATGCTTAAGCTTAATGAATGACAAGGGTTTGACCCAAGGGTCAGCTGTAAACTTTGCACTATTAGACTGCAGCCTACATTTAATTTAAATCTTTTATGTCACATCATTTAAACTAACCTATCAGTCAGCTTGATCTATATGCAGGAAGATGGACCTGATTGGTTTGTTTAATGATGTGACATAGAAAGGATTTGAAGTGAGATGTCAGTTGTAGTTTTACAAGTGTATGGTTTTGATATGGTCTTCAGACCTGTCATGTTTCTCTGTAAAGATAGAAACAACCTTTAGATACGTGAATATCCATAGTTACGCTAAATTATATTTCTAGTTTAAAAATCATAGTCTGACAGAATGAGAAGTATCCAGATACGACTTTCACCCCCCTCCCACATCCAAGAGTATATGAATATAACTATTTCTTAATCAATTGTTGTTCTTCTTAGATTATGGTGGGATTTTTGTAAACAAATTCTAAAACTGTTTTCATCAAATTCTTAACCATGTTTTATACCTCCCACCTCCACCCCATAATTTTAAAAGCATGCTTGAATTTTCTGAAATGCTAAGTCAGACTCAAATTGCATTTAAGTTCACAAATAAAACTTTGCTTTTGATTGGCAAATTTTTATTTGTTATTGTTGTATCATGTTATTGGCAATATAATAATGTACTTTGCTACAATTTATTTCAAAAATTTAGTCAAGCCCAGACAACTGCTAATATGAAACAATTTTTAAATAATCACCTAAAAATAAAAAATAAGCAAGAGGGATAACTCTTTGTCTTTAATTAAAGAATATAATAGTTGTTGACAACTAAAATTTCTGAAGTTTAAACAGGGTCAAACAAATAAAAAATAAAGACACTGCATCCTGGCCAACGCCGGTACAGTAGGTAGAGCTCGTTAGAATATGAAATTATGCGGCAACTATTGCGATTGTATTTCCAGCTGTAAATCTGTTTTTTTTTTTGTTTGTTTTTTTTCTTTGTGTAGAGTGACCTCCAGTAAGAACTCTAACCCTGAAGAGACTCCAATGGAAGTAATGGTTACTCCAGAGAGCACCTCGGCCGGGTCTGTTGCTGGTAGTGGTGTTGATCTAGTGTCCACTGACAAACCCAATGAAACTCCATCCTCGCATTTTTCCTTTACTTTGATGGGTAGAAATAGAGACGAAACAAAAGAGCAACAAAGTGTTGCAACCCGTGATGGGGCTGACACATCGATTGACTTAAGTGTAACCTCTAACGTGCCACCTGACGTGTTGGGGACAACACCCAGCAGTAATCCTTTGATGAGCCAACAATCGATTTCTACAGACAATGGTCAGTATTTTTTGTGTATATTCTTTCCTTAACTCTCCCTCATATATATGAATTGTTTTTATTCATATATATATTTATATATATATATATATATATATATGAATTGTTTTTATTTATATATATATATATGAATTGTTTTTATTTATATATATATATATGAATTGTTTTTATTTATATATATATGAATTGTTTTTATTTATATATATATATATGAATTGTTTTTATTCATATATATGAATTGTTTTTATTCATATATATATATATGAATTGTTTTTATTCATATATATATATGAATTTTTTTTATACATATATATATATGAATTTTTTTATTCATATATATATATGAATTGTTTTTATTCATATATATATGAATTGTTTTTATTCATATATATATATATGAATTGTTTTTATTCATATATATATATATATGAATTGTTTTTATTCATATATATATATATGAATTGTTTTTATTCATATATATATGAATTGTTTTTATTCATATATATATATGAATTGTTTTTATTCATATATATATGAATTGTTTTTATTCATATATATATGAATTGTTTTTATTCATATATATATGAATTGTTTTTATTCATATATATATATATATTTATGAATTGTTTTTATTCATATATATATATATTTATGAATTGTTTTTATTCATATATATATATATATTTATGAATTGTTTTTATTCATATATAAGTCATCTTCTATGGTTTACCATATTTTTTATCTATTCCCTCTTTCACATAACTGATCAGCAATTGATGACTGCATTAATGTTTAATCACTTTGAATTGGTGTTTTTCTTGCTAGCTGAAAAGATTTGCTACAGACTAACCCGACAATCTGCCAAATCCCATCCATTCACTGTTGAGGTCCCCAGATGCCGAAGAGCTTTCTACTCAAAGCTTTTATTCCTCGTGCTGCAGGACTCAAGAACTCCTTCCCTGCTTCCTGTTTTCCTGACGGTACTGACATGCAGTAATTTAAAACTAATGTAAAGACATCTCGCTGCACAGCTCTCAATTTAGGTTGTCATCCCCCCCCCCCCCCCCTCCAAAAAGATAACAAACTTTCACCCATTTTTTTTTTCAGTAGCTCCTTACGTCTACAGTGGCGGCCTGCCTTGTTGGGGTGAACTATGTTTAAAAATAAAAAATTTTAACCCCTAGGTTTTGGTGCACTCATGAGAATGGGTATTTTAAAAATGTGTTTATTAATGTAAAGCCTATTTTAAACATCGGCATGACTGACTGGACAGACTTGGCATGGACATGGATCAAAATTTCAACAAATTCACCAATTACACTTGGGTGTTTTTTTTTTTCGCCAATTTTTTTATAAAATTTTATTTTACTTTTTGTTCTTAGTTGGAGCCCAAAGTCATCCGACTAGTTCTGAAAGGTTGCCGTCTGGAGACACAAGTATTCCTGAACTGACATCTGCCCTAGCAGGAAAGTAAGTAAAACATTTATCAGTTGCTGTTTTTGTTCTAGTTGGAGAATGGAATAAATCTTAATTCTAGCATAAATAATAATCCTTTTTCACTTCTTCAGCTCTATAAAACGTTTCCATGGTTGATCACTAAACGGTCGAATATCTACCACCTTCACGTGTTAGTCTTTTTCACAAACTTTTCCTTTCCACCTCTTTCTTTTCTCTCCTCTCTCTATTCTCATCATGTTTGTTTTTTCTATGGATTTTGGTGTTGGCTGTTTGAAACCAATAACTATTGCACTTTTTCAGACTTTCATCTGCTCTGGCCACTTCATACATAGCTGCTAACTGGTCTTATCCAGTGTAGATAAACATTTTTAGAACGATTAAACTATTTGATGTAAATGAGATTGACAATGATTAAGCCTGTTAAATAATATTACAGGTAATCAGCAAACATTTCCTCCGTGCACTGCAGAATTCATTTTTAGCTGAATGATTGATTTTGGAAGTAAAAGAAAATACATGCCACCTTCTTGGTGGGTTGCCACTTTTTTTTTTTTTTTTTTTTTGCACCCTTCCAGCATCCCTTCTAGACTGTTGATCCAGTTCTAAAACTTTCCATATTTCACTACAGGGAATATGAGTGCAATTTTCGTCTTCACTAAACGATCACTTATTCTAATATTTAACTTGAACATTGCTCTACTTATGTTATTTTGAAAGACAAGAATTATGGATAATTTCAGTTAAATATTGTCTATTAGTGGTTTAAGAATGATCCTAGTTTGGATGCTGGCATGACTGTAAATATCCAAACAAAAAATATTTAACCTTTTTTAATTCCAGTAACATGAATGAATCTCTATCGATGCCAACCATTACAAGCACTCCAACAACAGAGAACAGTAATTTAACAGCAGCAGCCGCCGCTGCAGCTGCAGCACTCGCAACAGGTCGACCTGTGGGTATGTATGCTGCTAATATATCATTCGATAAATACCAGCGTATACAGAAGTATTTTAGTCTTTAAAATAGTCTTAAAAATCAAATAGAAACTTTAACTTTTTTTTAAATTTTTTTTTTTATTTTTTTTAAATATGCTCAAACTACAGAATGTTAGACCTACGATTAGAGAGTGGCAAATTAAAACCATCAAAGCAGAAGTGACCACAAGATGTACTGACTTGCCTCCACATAGGCCACACTCAAATCTCTCACAAATATCTGTTGGAATGTGAAGAGGCCCAAATATGTGTAGGATGTTTAGAGAGACTACCGGTAAAACACATTCCTGGATTGTCGGGACATTTATCAAATTCTAAAAAGATGTTACCATGTAAACAATTTGAACTCTTCAACAAAATTCGATTTGAGAAAATAAACTTTCTCAAAGAAATAAGACTTAACTAAAAAAAAAAATTTTTTTTAAAAATGAACATAATCAACATGCATGCTCTTTATTTTTATATATATATATATACATACATACTAGCTGTAGTTGCTCAGATGGAAAATTTAGGTGGGACACTTATAAAAATAATTCAAAATATAGTAATGTTTACATTTTTTTAATGATTTATTAATATTCGTTTTAGATTTCCTTTATTTTATTTTTGATTTGAATAAATATGCTCTTAACTGTTACATGATTGGTCCAAATGATATAAATTATCAATATTCCTCTAAAAATTTTGAAACATAATGACTGATTGGGGTATAATTGTCGCAATCAAACCAGTCTGAATGGAGAAAATCCAATGTGGACCTTGTTTTATCAGACTAAACGCAGAAGAAAATATTATGGAAATTTCTGACACTGATTGTAGTTTTCCAATTTTTAAATTTTTTTTAGCAGTTAATCTTTTATTTTAGAAATTGTTTCTCTAATAAACATAACATGTTTTTTTCTTTCTTTTCTGTTAGATTCTGCCCTTCCAGATGGTGTGGATCCCTCTTTTCTGGCTGCTCTTCCTGACAACATTCGTCAAGAAGTCATTGCTGAGCAATTGCGACTGCAACGCATTCAAAGGAGGGCTCAACAACAGGCCCAGAATAGTACCACTCTGGGTCTCCTTGAAGTCAACCCAGAGTTCCTTGCTGCCTTACCTCCTGCTATCCAGGAAGAGGTATGTCTTTTTAAAATCAACTGTCGTCATTGAGATAAGAACATGAAACTCTCAGTTGTCTTTAAATTAATGAGTGATCTGATTAAGAAAAAGCTCTGCCTGCTTGATAGTCAGCTAACAGGCATATATAGTAAGTGATGCGATTAATTAACAAAAGCAAGGGTGGGGTTGGGCTAAACCTTATCTGTAATTGTGTGTGGTGGAGGCAGGTGAATACAACATGAATAAAACTTTTCTTTAGCTCTCCTGACCATGAGCGCTATGAGCTGGGGAGGGGGGGGGGGGTCTCTGCTTACTGTTTAATCTATCTTATTTATTTGAATTATTTTATGCCTTCCAAAACTATCACAGTTCCCAATGATATTGTTATATTCTCACATATTCATTTCTTTAATATTGTGAATAATTTAATAGTGCAAATAGATGCACATATTTTTGCTGGTTTTATATGAAACAGCAAAAAATAATCTGATATTTGGACAGCTTTTACTCTTAGATCTGAGTTTGGTATAATTTTAGTAACTTGTTTCAATCTTGACGTAAATAGAACTCTAGCCATATTCTCGTTCCATTTAAAAAACGGAAAATGTCCTATTTATGTTATGAAAACAGTAAAACACAATCTATTAAAATAAAGTTTTTTGTTTTTTTATATCTTACCCCCCCCCCCTTTTCCACCTGATTTTTTTTCTTCAGAAATATTATGTAAAAACCTAATTTTCAGATTATAAAAGAATTTTGGAAAGTAGCCTTCCCCCCACACACACTACCTTTGGCTGTTTTTATTTTGTTTGTAAATGCAATTATAAGGGTCGCTTTCTTTGACTTCCCAGTTATTTAAAAAAAATTTAAAACATTTTTTGTCTAATAAAAATGATGTATCTTAAATTAACATGACAAAATAGTTTTTACGTTAAGTTCATTGTTATATATGTAAAACTAAGATCATTCCTCTTTTCACACTAATGACTTGGCCTGAAAAAGCTCAGTCTAAAAGCTCTAACCAAAACCTGTTTGGAAATATGAAGCCAAAATGTTAGTCTTGATAAAAAAAAAATTATACTAATTATAGCTCTAATTGTTATTGAGCACTATTAAACACAGTAAGGATTCACAAGATTGATTAACCAACTCCTATGATCAAGTCTTCATCAGAATTACTATTAGTGTATATATTATTATTAGTGTATATATTACTATATGAACAATTAGGGTCCAGAGGTGAAACTGGTAAGACTTGTCATAATTTATGATCGCATCAGTTTGGGAATTAACCTCTTAAAAGGAGTTTTTGAAGGAACGGAAACATGATTCCCACACTGAAATTTACTTTAACCTTTGATTTTAATGAGATTTACGGAAAGAACACAGAAACTTAGATCGATTCCCCCCCCCTCCTAAATTTTCCTCATTTTTGCACTTCTGAAAGGTTCCAAGTGTTGCACTATAGTGCACCTCTCCTGACACATGTATTTCAACTAGTTGAATATAAATGAAATGTTATTTAGTTTGAGTTTGTAGTTTTACTTAACATAAACATTGACTTTTTTCATTCTTGCTTTGTGCATATGCTCACCAGAAAATTATATTCATTCAAAATGACAATATTATCAAATTGCTAAAAAATGTTTAGAATGTTGAAAAATAATTAATAAAAATAAAGCTATATGCAGGATTATAAAGTTTTGTTTTTAAACAAATTCTTACTATAAAATGAATTTTATTTAAATTTTGTAATTTTACAAATTCTTTTAATCTTTTGTAGGTTCTTTCTCAACAACGTGCTGAACAAGCTCGTCTGAATGCTCAACAAAACCCCACTAATCCAGAAACCCCTGTTGACCCTGCCAATTTCTTTGCTTCACTGCCCAGTTCTTTACGCCAACAAGTGTTAGCAGATATGGATGATAGCATGGTGGCTGTCTTACCACCGGATTTGGCTGCCGAGGCCCAAGCGTTACGGCGAGAATTAGAAGAACGGCACAGGCGTTTGATGCAGGAACGCTTTTTTGCTCAAACAGGAGCTGGTTCATTGTCAGCAATTCTACGCCAAACTGGTAACTTGAAAAAAACTTTCTTTTCTTAAGATGAGCTTATCTAAATATTTACTTGTCTCACTTGTCAAGAAAAAAGTGTAATTTTTGCGTAATGTTCCTTCCTGTTCCTTAATGTTTTTATTTTGCCATAGTCATGGATACAAAATGAAAACTTATTGAGTGCAAAAAAAAAAAACGCTATTTAAATAAAAAAGCTATTTAAATAAAATTTTACTTTTCTCTCACTCACAGCAAAAAAAAAAACCTTCACTGCATCCCGGGTAACGCCGGGTAGGTGCTGCTAGTTTATTAATATCAAATTTTTTTTTTTTTCCAGGTCTTGCTGGCAGGCTGGGTACTCGCTATGCAATAAGAGCTGCCCCACGCAGTGGGAACCAGTGGTGTTGGAGTGGAAACCGTCCTGGTCAGAGCAATCTAAGTGTGAATTCTGTAAAATTGCGAGGTCGCCAACTGCTGGATCGTGAAGCTCTGACCTGTCTGCTTGTACTGCTGTTTCTTGATGAACCGAAGATTAACACAAATCGTCTTCATCGTGTCTTTCGCAATCTCTGCTATCATGCCCCTACCCGGGCGTGGGTGGTGCGGGCCCTGCTTTCTATTCTACAAAGAACAAGCAATTGCACACGATTCGATAGCGTCGAGGGAGAAAAAGGAAAAGGCGAAAAGTCGAGGAAGCGCTCGCAGTCGATGCAGACTGACAACATGGCTGCTCTAAAAGTAGATACTAAGAACCAGGCATCATGGTTATCCATCAGTCTCGAAGCTGCTCTCGGATGCCGGACTAATGTCTTCCAGATCCAACGGTCTGGTAAGAAGCATCCAAATCTTGCCAACTCAACCGTAACAATTCATCATCAAGCTGCTCCAGTGGTTTGCAGACATGTTTTAGACTCTCTAATATCTTTGGCTAAGAGTTTTCCGGGTCAGTTCCTTCCTTCTCGCAAAGCTAAGGAAGCTTCCAAAAGTGATCCAGACAAAGACGGGAAAGACAAAGATGGAAAAGACAAAGAAGATCGTGATAATAAAGGAAAATCCGAAGGCACCCCAAACAGTCCACGGGTAAAAGAAAAGCAAGAAGGGGCCGGTGCCACCGGTGGTGTTACTAGTGGCAACAGTATTAGTAAGCAAGACTCTGACTTCTGGGACTTGCTTGTTCGACTGGACAGCTTAACTAGCCGTAAGGGTAAAGGTCTACAGAGACTTCACAGTACATCAGGGACAGATATTGAGACTTTTACGATCACTGACTTTGTATCTGCCCCAATTGGCCAATTGATGGGAATGCTATCTCACCCGGTCATTCACTCCAGCCAAATGTTAACGGATCGCTTGCTAAGGCTGTTAGGACTTGTGTCAATCGGTTTGCCTGACCTGATGATTCAAAAACCTCCAGATGCTGCTGCTTCATCTGGCAACAACACGACTAGCGTATCTGTGAGCACGGGCACCACCCCCTCTGCCACCGCTGCCATGTCGCTTTCTGTGGCGGGGGCACCTGCATTGGCAGGTTCACCTCCAACTCCCACCGGTGGACTCACCATTTCTGCTACCACCACCACCACGACCATAACCAACACTGGAACACCTGGTCAGCCACTCACACTAACTTCAGCACTTAACGAAGGAATTCCAAAGCCTGCAGACAGTTGGACAGAAGAGAATGCTGAAAAAACGGGTAAAAGAATATTTTTTCTACAATGAAAATAGCATTCATTTTTAAAATCGTTTTTTGCTGTTATCTTGCTTGTCACCATGCACATATTTCATCTGTACATGAATGTTTTAGAGAGGCTTGATAACTTAAATAAAGGCCGAATGATAAGAGAAGTAGTGGGAGGAGGCAAGTGACACAAATAAATAAAACAGGAGGGGGGGGGGGTCTATTAAGACATTACCAGAGTCTCGTCAATATTTGGAAATTCCAAATATCTCATTTTTCCAAAGATCGCTTGCCTTTTATAAGATTTAGTTGGAAATATTGTTACATCATTTTTTCATTATTTTGTAATTAACACAGTTCTATTTTGTAATATTTCCTTTATTCTCACTTGGAATTGGTGCATCTTTCTATTTCCCTGATAACATAATCGCAGACATTACCTTCTCCTTTTAAGGAGTGGGAGGGTGCTTCTCCTAGGTATTACCTTTATTTTGGAAAGGGTATTGTAGTATCTCTATTTCAACTGTTTCGCCATTGGTTACTCACATCCCTGATATAATAATCTAACAAATAGTGACCCAACGGGTCATGGATCATATTGTAGATTCTAAATCTGAACAATGGTATTATTCTGTTGTCATATTGTGCCTGTTTCTGTCATGAAGCTGTTCAAATAGCAACAACCCCAATACTTAGTCGACTGAGCCGAGAATGAAGTAACCTAAATCCATGATGAAACCTATTAGCATGTAGCAGGTTTCATCATGGATTTAGCAGGGTTCACTCTGCATTTAGCTATATTTGGTTAATCGACGATTCTCAATTTACATACATAAAAAAAATTATTATTTCCGTCTCTGGGGAGGTTTTCAGTTGTGACAGTTTGTTTAGAAGTTTTTCTCTTGAGAAAATCCTCACTTATATCCAATATACTGAATGTAGTGGTGTATTTGTCAGTTGAGTAATGTTCAATTTATGCAAAACAAATTGAATTTGTTGATATAAGCGAAACATTTATGCCACTTTCAAAACAAAATGCATCCTCCCATCTGAGAAGCGTTGTCTGTATTTCTGTAACGCTTCAGTTTCAAATTGCATTCCAGCAATGAAAATGTTGATTGAATGGACACATCTTATAAATATCTGCTATGCTTGAAAAAAAAAAATTTCCATAGAAATAATCATATCTTTTAAGACAGCATTGATCTTGTAGATTGTTGCTTGTCGCTACAGTGTAATATAGACGAGCGTGCCTGTAAACCGTAATGCTATGAGTAAAACTTGAATAAAAACTACTTGTCAAAATGTGGCAAAATTCTAACTTTGACTTCTGAAGTAGCCAAGTAGAAATTGGAATATTTATAAATTCTTTTTTGTCTAGAAAAGATTTGCCATGGTTTAGAATTTCTGTTTGGCTGAAGAACCTTTCAAAAATTTCAGGAATTTTTATATAACATTGACACTGCTTATAATACATACATATATATATATATATATATATATATATATATGTATATATATGTATGTATGTATATATATATATATATAAAAATTTTGAAAGGGAAAAAACTAGACACATTCCGGTTGTACACATAACTTATTTCAACCTAGATCTGTCTCATTAGATGTATAACCAACCATGTTTAGAACATGAATGATTAGAAAATGTTGCTACCGTTTTTAAAGTCAAAAAAAAAAAAAAATTCTAGTTGATGATTGGTCGTTATAATGAAGAGGAACTGGGGGAATGGTAAAAGGTCACGGTGACTAATTGTAATTAACTATGACGATAATCATAATAGAAAAAGGTGGTGGCAAAATATATATATATATATATATATATATACATACACACACACACACATACATGCACCAAGTCCAGATATTTAACAAGTCACTTTTTCACTTTCAGAAACTGATGAGCAATTAGATGCTTGGAAGAACACACCAATTTTAGAATGTCAACTTCAGCTCGCAGTCAAGGTAAGCAGATTTTTTTTTACTTTGTTAGATTTACATTTTCTAATTCTTTAATTTATTGAATTTCACATTTGAATCTCTTAATTTGACTTATTTTTCTTCCTCACCTCTTCTCTCTAGGTATTAACTTCCAAATCCTGTTCCGAGGAAGGTCTAGAAGATGCCACAAATTTATTACTCCAGTTGTCTCGGGCCAATCCCTCCACGCACAATGCTGTACTGAAGCTGCTTTTGGATGGCGCTCAGGAACTTGGTCATACCATTTGTGAACATATTCGGTGAGTTAGCGGTCATTTCTTTAACAAAACATTTTAAACACATTTCTATTCTACATTAAATATTTGTTGGTCAAAGTTAATGACATTTAATATTTATGGCAGAACAATGGGGTTTCAATATACTTGGTACTGACGCTTTCTATCAAAACCATAAACGAAGGAGGGGGGAGGGTTAAGTGAACGGATATATATTTACACAAATGTTTGTCTGAATTTTAGCTTAAAACAAAAATTCCAAGTCTTTTTCTTTCAATTCTAAAAATAAAATTTTTGGAATGTTAATATTTTCTAAAAGTTTTTTTTCTATACTTTTTGAAAACTAAAGTCACTTTGTATTTAATCCTCTATTTAAATAAGGGGGTCGATTTTTCAGTGTTATTATCTACTAATTTTGAAAGAAAATGCTGACTCTTTCCTCCAGTAATCTATTATATAAAAAGAGTTGTGTGTGTCTCTCCAGCTAGGGAGTAGACAAATATTTCTAATAGAAATACATTACATTTTTGCCCCGGGCAACGCCGGGTAGACCTGCTAGTCTATTAAATAGAGGAAATTTGTAATTCTGTTTGTGTCAGGCTAAAAGTTGGAATAACACAAAATACAATTACAAACTTTGAACCATTGGATTCAGTGTGACCGTAAGCTGGTTATTATTATTATTATAAAAAATATACTGTAATGTTTATTCCCTTGAAGTCACCACGAACCAATTTGGTGGAGGTGTAAAAATGACCTATTATACTGAACAAGAGATTATACACAGTTTTTAATTCTATTTTGCTATTCATGTGTCTTGGCAATGCCAGGCAGCCCTGCTAGTGTATCATAAATTAAAACCCCTTGTTGCTGCTTACAGTTTACCTAAAGATTATAGAGGGAATCACAGAATAGTTAACAAAGAACCCCCACCACCATAACCATCACCATCCCCATGTTAAGAATGGTTTTCTAAATAGTAACATTGTTATTTAGAAATTCATTCTTAACATGGGGGGAGGGAGCTTTGTTAACTGTTCTGTTCCTACACCATCTTATTTTGCATACCAATTGTCAACTATTTTCAATTGTTAATGAAAAAGAATCAATTCGCATTAACGAACTAAGGTGAATCAGCTTTGTTTTAAAAGAAAAATAAATTTTTGTTGTCTCATCACAATTTTCAATCAATTACAAGGAAAATATTTGAGAAAAAATATTTAGAAAGATCTACTTACATATTATCACCACCACCCCCGGTATAGTTTACGTTTTGTAATAATATATACGGACATTACATGGGGTTTTTACACTAATTTTAAAAAGCAACAAATCTCCAATGAAATATTTAGAAATTTTAAGAGAATCGGAATCAGTAATTGTATCGGAATTGGAAAAATTTAGGAATCATCCCATCACTAATATATATATATATATTTATTTTTCTTTTGATAGCAAACTGTTGGTAGAAATCCGGGAACTAAACTGTAAACTAAAAGAATTCCAAGGTGATGAGCCTAAGGACACTGGTCCAATGGTAAAAGGATATTTGACTGACCGGTGAGTAGATCTTCATCTTTTAATATTCCTACACTTTCATTGTAAATTTAAAAAAAAAAAAAATTATTTTCAAACCAAATGTTTGCTGAGTGTGCTTGTTTTTATTTCCAAGGTTTACTCGTGCTGTGAATGTTGTAGTGTCTGCTCCAACCAAGATGAAAGGTGGCCATGATCTTCAGCTCCCGTCAATGTCCATGTTAACCAGCAAGAACTCCAGTCAACAGTTCTTCCTACGTATCCTTAAGGTGATCATCCAACTCCGAGACGCTGCTCGACAGTCGCTTGCAAAGAAAGCCAGAACTTCCAGTACGTCTAATTCCCTTTTCTTTTTTTCTTTCTTTTTTTTTGTCTTTTTTTCTTTTTTTTCTTTTTTTTTTCTTTTGAGGGGGGGGGGGGGATAATTAAGAAGCGAGAAAGATCTGATGACATCACAAGAATTTCATGTTTCTTTAAAAGCAGCAGCCACTGATCTATATGCTACTAACAATCTGGATGTTTGGTTGAAAGTAGCGGCCACAGCCATAACTTAGAATTTCCAAATATTCACAAAAACATTTGTGAATTTTTGGTTTAATTATAAAGACAAAAAAATGGCTTTATAATTAATTTTATGATGTTCATCGCAATTTTTTATCTGTAACTCTTAATTTAATTCTATTGAAAAATAATGAATGCTTATTATATTGTGTGTAGAGAGGGAGTGTGGTTGCTAAGTTTTTATTTTGTTAAATTCCATAGCCCAACCAGAATGTTAGCATGCTAAACTCTATTCACTGTAAAACATTTGAGCAGAATGAATGCTTGTGTATAAAATATAATGGTAAGTTTTAGAATAGCAATACACATGAAATCATTTAAAAAAAAAAAAATTACATTTGCTTAACAAATAAAACAATCATTTGAAATACCATTACACATGAAGAAATTTAAATTACTTAAAATATCTCCATAATGGCATATATAGAAAGAGCTTCATGATCTAAGAAAGAATCCTTTTAAATCTGACTAAAAATAAGGAAGTTATGACTATTTTTGTGTCTCGCATGATTGGATATTTTTCCCTCTTTAAGACCATATGCGTTTTGTCACATTTTTTACACTAATTTTTCAATAAAAATGTTATATCTTTGTTAAAACACAAGATTAAGCAATGAAATTTACCATATAATTGTATTTTTGTACAAGGAATCAAAATATGCCACTGAAAATCTCCAGAAATAAATGGTTTCTAAATAATCTGCAGTAAATGCACATAAATATGCTGCAATACCTTAAAGAATACCATGTATCCATTAAAAAAAGAAGTTAGAGAACTCAAAGTTGAATTGTAATACATTTTATGAACAAGAAACTGAAATCTAATACTAGGACTGTTTAAAAATGAATACATTACAAGATTTCTTTGGCATTGTTGTAGATTAATACCTTCTGCTAAATTGCCCCCTTGCTTTCTCAAAAGACGAGATTCTACCTTTTTTAGGCAATTACATGTGAACACCCTGAACAACTTGGCAGAAAGAAACAAAAACAATTAGAGTGGGGATTAGTTGCACATAAATTTAATGTAAAATAATCCCCTATTTCCGGGCCATTCTAGCGTTTTAGTGCAGTTGACCATTTTTTTTTTTTTTCTATGGGAGATAAATCCTGTGCGTTTTTTTTTGTTTTTTTTCGTTTTTTTTAGACGGTTGTGTAATTTTAAGAGGGTCTTTATGGGAGGAAGGCGGGCTTGCTACTCTGACTTCGGTCTAGTGGTAGGGCTAGGAGCAATTATGTGTGAATGAAAACGGAAAGAAAAAAAACAAACAATTATTTTATAATTTAGAGTAAAGTGATTGGTTTTGTGTGAATTTAATGTGTAATGGTTCACCATTTCCGGGTCATTCTAGCATTTTAGGGCAGTTAATAAATTTCTATCGGGAAATAAATCCTGTACGTTTATCTTTATAAGGATCTACTTTTTTTTTCTTTTTTTTTTTTTTAGACAATTGTTGTTTTTAATGTCTTTTTGTAGGATGGGTGCTTGCCCCCTTGACTTAGGGTTAGTGTTAAGGAAGGGGTTTTGTTTTGGATGGATGATGACATTCTGGCTGAGGCGTGCCCATCGTGATAGTAGCCTAGTTTAATATATTACGTAAGCCATGGTTAAGGGAGTTTTTTTAGGGGGTGGCTTGTCACTCAGATTTAAGGTTAATGATACGACACGTTCAAGGGAAGACATTTTTAGGAGATGGGCTTGTCATTCGAACCTAGAGTTAGTGGTAGAGTATTTATTTTATATCATGTTTTCAGCTCGAAATTTTTTTTTGTAATTGCACTAAAGGGCAAGAATGAATTTGTGCAAAACTCTAAATTCTAAACTATTTATTTGTCTTTTCTTTTTTACGCCAAGACTGATGTAAATGGCCAAAAATGGTGTTAACATTTTTATGGCATTTGCTGAAAACTTTTCAAATATATAATGTAGATTATTATTTATGAATGCATGTGAAAGGATATTCATTTCCGAACAAAATAGTGGTATTTTGAAGACTTCAAGTGTTTTGGTTTTTAAAATATGACTGTTAGTAGAACTACCTTGAAATCTGTGATTATCCAAACCATTTTATGGTCGATGGGTATTGCTACTTAGAAGTTTGGAGCAATGGGAGAAAAAAAACCCAAAGATTCTCTAGCCAGTTGCCTGGTGCTACCAGATCAGGCTGAAGATACCGGCTTCCTGACCAAAAATTCACCAAACATTGTTGTTTTTTTTTTCTTTCCTTTGCAAAACTCAATCATATTCTGCAAAGCCAAAAACAAAAACATTTTTCCTCTCTACAAAACAACCAAATAAAACACCATGTATAAATACGTGAACATATAAAGAATTTGAAGTATACATTTTTTTCCCAAAATGATCTGAGGAGGGTTGATATCCCGTAAAACAAAACAACCAAACTAGCCAGTTGCTTTTTACCAAATCAAGAATTGAACCAGGTAAATAGCATTTTGAAACGTCCATGCATCCTTAAATGTCGCGTCCCTTCTAACGTGTTATCTATACTGATGCCCTTTTCAGGTGTGTTGTCGCTTATGCAACTTCCTGTAGCCACACCTCCTCACTCCAGCTATTTATTCTTTAGAAAATTAATATTTCTTTTTATGCAGGTGGCATCCCTGTTTTACTGTAGCCACTGGATGTAATATCCTATTTCACTTCCAGTGTGATTGTCAAAATCATTTCGCTTATGGATATTCAACAAAGTGAAACTACACTAAAAAACAAAAAAAACAAATTGTCTATAAATATATCTACATTAGTTTCTCCGCAATACTTTACCTGCAATAGACCATCTACCTTGATCTATTTACAATAGTTCAGCTATACATGATCCACACTTAACCAATGGTTAAACCCTAAAAAGAAAATGTCCATCTAACGTTTACCCCCCCCCCCCCCACCGTTTCCTTACTGACTGCATTAAAAAAAAAAAAATTCTGCTTCCATTATGTTTAGGTGGCCGTTCTCTCGCTGATGATGTATTATTGCCGACGTTGGAAACCGAGGCGGAAGCCACTTCCGGTGGTGTTGTAAGTGGAGCTCTATTTTCTTCAACCACCTCTTCTCAGGATGCAGTGACTGTAGTAAATCCCCGCAGCAGCGCTACCCTTGCTGGAGCGGCAGTCGATGCAGGCAATGCCAGTGCGAGCAGCAGCCAAGAGTTGAATAGTAATAGTACGTCTGTTGATTCGCAACCAACTTCATCGCAGTCGATCACACAACAGCAGAGTTTTATAGATTCCGTCATTTCAATGACCGATTCACAAATGGATGTTGACCAAGCGGGTAAGGGATTCTTTTCTCTCTATTCCTATGTTTAGTGATTTAAAACAAAAAGTCATTTCAAACTTAAGCGTGACACAAATCAAGTGTTTCATTGATGTGTCGATGTATCTAAAAAGCAACTTCTCTCTTATACCTACAACCTCCATTAATGGTGCATGATTGGCCAAATGTGTACTGTTGCAGACTATGGAATCGGTGAAAATTTCAGATTACATCGGATCTAATGTCATTTACACACTAATACCATAAATAATAATTGTAAAAAAATTCAACTTTATTTTTAAATTTAGAAAAATGAGATGTCAGTACATAATGTTATTTCATTAACATTATTACAATTATCTTATATTAAGATTACTGTTGAAATATTTTTAGATGCGTCCACACTATAGGAGGCTCGGTCAGTCAATCACGCTTCAGTTTGAAATTGCATTTTCGTTTTTAAACGTGCAGACTTAATGGACGCACACACCACTTTAGAATATCCGTCCTTGTTTCGTCTTTTTGATTGAATTTCTATTTGCTGCTCAGCTTATCCGTATATTTTTGGCATTGATCAGAAACAATACAAGTTTCAGTTTCTTTGAAGGCTTTCTTTTTCTTATATTTTGTCGGATTAGAATTCTGTTTTGTAAAATGTAAAGAATTTTTTTTTCTTCTCAGATGTTTTGGATGATAGAAAAGGTCGGATGCGTAGAGAAGGTGAATTACCGCGCCTCAGTGATAACTTACAGTTGGATGACATGTGGACAACCCTGGGAGACTGTCTTACCGAATTAGCCAAAACCCCTGATCATCATGCTGTATTGATACTCCAACCAGCAGTGGAGGCCTTCTTTCTGGTTCATGCTGGTGAGTGCGATTTTTTTTTTTTTTTTTTTTTTTTTTTTTTTTTTTTTAAATTCTTTTTGTTAACCTAACATGAGGAACAGACGATGGAACTCAAAAATGTGGAAGTACTAGAAATGTATTGCCAATTATTGGATCATGCTAATTTTATCTACCAATCAACAACACTTACCTAAGACTACTTCACCTGATTTAACATGGACGTTTGCAGTTAGTATTTGGAGCTTTTAGAACATCTCTAGTTAAGTTTGTATGCCAGGCCAACGAAGCACCTGCTAATATTCAAATGTCATGTCAAAATCTAATTCTGCAAATGAAGGTACGTTCCATCAAAAATATAAAAATTATTCCAAAGGAGTGAAAAGGCTATAAAACCCTGTGACCTTCAGATGGAAACAATCGATAAATAAGTAAAAGTAGGCTTAACAAAAATACACTCTATCATACCACCATGTCTCCCACCTTTGATCATAAAGACTCCAGAAGTAATTTTACACCTGTGCAAACTCCACAAAATAAAATGTATCCTAATTTTCCAAGAGGAATTGGAGAATACTAAAAATATGTCCTAAACATTTGCACATCTTCAGATAGATTCAAGTATGAGAAGAAAAAAAACCCTCTTCCAAATCAGTTTTTCAATGCTGAAGTGCTCTTATTTCAAAATTGAATAAAGAAATTTATTTTATTTACCATCTATTGGCATCACTGCAAAGCAAGACATTTGACAACGCACTAATGAAACTTAATTACAAATGATGTCAATCAATAATGAAATATTGCTATGTTATATCCTAAATCATACAGGAATCTTTGTAATCGACCAAGCTGATAACGTGACCAGGTGTGCTTTACGTAAAGTTTCTGAAAAATAAGTTTAAGATTCAGTAGATTTACAAATAAAAATAAATATGACAACAAAGTCAACATTGTTGTAGCATCAATAAACATGACCCACTTTAAATTATGAAACATTTCAGGAGAATTGAAATGAAGTTTCAGTAAAACCTGAAAAGAAGCTGCATGACTATCCAAACTTTGAAAAGGTCATACAAGGATTGCACATTCTTGTATTAAAGAACAACCAATGTGCCCTGCCTGCCAGACTGCGTATAAAATAAATTGTGCTCACAATGATGCATTGATTTAAATCCTACAAGACAAACATTTTATCCTACAAACAAGTTGCAAGAACTTGAAGTATAGACATTTTTTATCAAAATGACTTGATTTGGCATTAAATGGCTGAAAAGATTGATATACTGTAAAACAGCCACCCAACCGACCAAAGAAGACGGCTCTGATAATCTGACCGACAGTGTAAAGAAAATGACTGGGACGCAAAAACGTTGTGGCTTTGTTGATCACAGGATTGTGGCTTCAAACCATTTGATGAAAGATTCAACATTTGGATATGGCTCGGATGAGACAAAGTCTAATTGGGGATAACTGGCTTGATCTTGCAACGATGATGAAGACGAAACCACAAAGGATAAAGATGAACGTTGCAAAACCATCTTGCATTAACATCTAGATGCTTCAGTGGCATTTATTGATGCCTAAAAGCTCATGGACTATCAACCCCACCCAACCTCACCTCCGGTTGGAATCATAGATGTATACGCTGTCTTACGAATGTGCATCAAGTCGGTCAAGCTGTTTAAAATGGGGGGGGGGGGGGTACTTCTATGTTCAATGATTATTTGATACAAAATGACCAAATCCTTTTAAAATGCTTTAATTTCTGCAGGCGAGAAAGATACTAAAAAACCAGACAGCCAAACTCAGAAACGCGAAGATCAACTGGCTCATTTGAATATCGATGTGGCCCCTGCCTCACCATCTCCTGCCCCAAACATGGAGAGTTCCACTCTTCTCACCCGAGAAAACTCCTTAGCATCTGTCTCTTCCCTTGGACATATATCAAATGATACACAAAAGTTTTTGAAATTTGCTGGTAAGTTTACTGTTTCTCTCTTGCAATTTGCGCTGCCTTCAATAGTGGTCGCCATCTCTATCAGTTAGGCAAACTCTTCCCCTTTTTGGGGAGAACCTTTTTCGCTTGTTCCATGGGAAATCTTAGAATGTTTCTAATAGACATGTCATATAGAGCTGAGATATTGTTTGTTCGTCACCCTAATATCTTGATTCATAATTTTCTGTAAGATTTCATCTTTTCAAAATGGATAAATAAGCCTTTTATAATCTCTCTCTCTCTCTCTCTCACTCTATCATATATATATATATATATATATATATATATATATATATGCATGCAAAGTTCTTTGTAAACAAGTAGAGCACTCTTCGGCAATTGACACTATTCATATAAACATTGAGATTTTGTTTACTCGCAGCATGTGTCTGATAGCCCAATGATTAGAAGTGTCGACTAGAGTATAGTTTTGATCTCTGCTTGTTTGTCTAGCCACACTGAAAAGCTGTGATACAGCAAAACATCCGTCTGTAAATTACATATATATAAATATAATAAATAAATGCAACAGGTTTCGGATATTTACACCTCCATGTTAACATCAAAATGGCTAATCTGTCAATTTAACCTTGAAATAAAACTTAATTACTCTTAAATCTTTTAATCAGTCATTGCGCATCTCATTTGCAGAAACATCTTTAAAATCCTTATTAACTATTTTAATTTTATATTTAACTGTATAAGCAATATTTTTTTGTCTTTTAAAAAAGGATAAACTAAAATTAGGATTGTTTTGGTTTTTTTTTAAAAAGTTTTCTTAATTTTTTTTTTTTTATTTGTCACGTATACAAATCTGTATTTATTAAAACCAGATTCATTATGAAAAATAGTTATTGAAACAAAACTTTGAGATTTATACCAAAAAGTTTCCTCATACCTTTTGTTTCTCTTCTATTTTTGATTCTGCTGTTTTATTTTAATATTAGGACGATCGGTTGGTTGGTTTTCCTTAAACATTACTAGTTTGTTTTAAGTACTTATTTTAACTTGTATCAGTTCATGAATTATTTTTTAGTTTTCGGAAGGAGGTTTTCATAGTCGTTTTTTTTTTCTTTGTTGCTTTTTTAATAACTATAAAGAAGTGTTGACTAAAAAAATGTAAAAACAATTAAAGGATTAAAATATTTTAATCTTATTAAAAGAAATTGTCAAAATATAAGGGTAAATTGATGCTATCTGCTTCATCACTTTACTGAATGGAATTAATTTTATCAAAGATACTAAGTATTTGGTTACATTTATTTTACTTTTTCATGCAACTTTCTAACTAGAAAAATGTTTGAATGTGCTGGTGCCTTGTTTTAACATTCAAAACTTGCCATGTCTCTTGTTACAGAAACCCACAGAACGGTGTTGAACCAGATCCTGCGGCAATCTACAACACCTCTTGCAGATGGACCATTTTCAGTTTTGGTCGATCATACCCGAGTATTGGATTTTGATGTTAAAAGGAGATATTTCCGACAAGAGCTTGAGAGGCTTGATGAAGGCCTGCGTAGGGAAGATTTGGCCGTCCATGTTAAAAGGGAACACGTTTTTGAGGATTCGTTCCGAGAACTGTTCCGACGATCTCCAGAAGAGTGGAAACACAGGTTTTATATAGTCTTTGAAGGTAAGAATGGTGAAATTGCGAATACAGTAGAATTCTTTATGTCCGATCTTAGCCAGAAGTTGGTAAAATATTCTGATACGAGGCGTTATCTCAAAAAGCAGAATAACATCAAAATGAAATTTAACATTTATTTCTTAACGTTTTTCCAAAACAACTCAATGTTGAACAGAATAACAGAATGTAACTAAAGAACATTTTAATTGCAATTCGATAATGCTAATAAAGAATTTTAAATACTTTAGATATTTCAATTTAACAATGGATGCAGTTTTAAATGCATTCCAATACATCTGGATATGCAGTTTTGTATTTTCAAATTGAATAATATATATCTATCTATATCTATATATCATTACTTTTGTAATTTTCACATTGAATAATATATATTATTTAATTTTCACATTGAATAATATATATTATTTAATTTTCACATTGAATAATATATATATTATTTTGTAATTTTCAAATTGAATAATATATATATATTACTTATTTAATTTTACAATTGAATAATATATATATATTACTTTTTTAATTAGCTTATTAACCTTTAATTTGACGCTAACACATAAAATCATAATGATCATGAATTTGAAAACTAGAAAATTGAGTTTCAATGCTTGTTCTTTTTATTTCTGAACGACCAGTAAATTTATTTCAAACTCATCTGGTTTGTAAATTAGCATTTCCTTTTCGTATCCTTGCCTACCATAGAAACAGTTATATTTTACAGAAGAAATTACATTTTCCTTTTAACATTTTAAATTTTACCAAAATATATTTAGCATATTTTACGCAACATAACAAATGAGCCCTTGAAACATAAACAAAGATAGTAACTTCCTGGAGTATTACTTTCGAAAATATAACTTTAAATTATTACATTTTTTTAATTCAGATTAATGCATATTTGAAAATAAAACAGGATAGCAAAATCTTAGGTGAGGGCTTGTTCAATTAATTATAAATTATGGTTAATTAGAACAAAAAAGGGTTTCTATATAAAGATTCCTCAATCCCATAACTAATGTATTTTGCGTGATTTAAGTATAGAGGGGGGGAAAAAAACATGAAAATAAGAATTCCTTGACTCATTAATTTTTGGATCTAATTAAGTTTTCTTGTGACTTAAAATGCGTTTTTGTATACATGTTAGTTTATTGTTAACTGATTTGTTTCTCTAACTTTTTCTCCTCCTCAGGTGAAGAGGGCCAGGATGCTGGTGGCTTACTAAGGGAATGGTATGTGATAATATCAAGAGAGATTTTCAACCCAATGTACGCTTTATTCCGGACATCGCCTGGTGACCGGGTTACCTACACCATCAACCCATCGTCTCATTGTAACTCCAATCATTTGAGTTATTTCAAATTTGTTGGTCGAATTATAGCCAAGGCCATTTATGACAACAAACTGCTTGAATGTTACTTCACTCGCTCTTTCTACAAACATATCATTGGCCAGGCCGTCAAGTAAGTTTTCTCAATACGTTTATTTATATATATATATATATTTATATATATAGGCAGCATATTTTCATTTAGGCAAACATTATTAAATAACACGGAGTGGTTTTGTTTGATGCGACTTTTTTTTATTTTTTCAATTTTCCGAATTGTCCATCTAATGTTTCGGTCAAATTGATGTAAATATGATCCATGGGTTTCTTGTTCCATTCTTTTTTATTTTTTTCCAAGTATGGATTAAAACAACTGGCCTACCTTTCTCTAAGTTACAACCTTGGGTCTTGTAACCCGACATCATTAACCCTTTACCTAGCAGGTCAGCTGCGGGATTGAGATGTGTAAATATGGTTTTAATACAAACTCATAGCAGTAATTACATCAAGTGATAGATATGTGTGTCTATTCCCAAACAAACAAAAAAATTATATGAACGTCAACCAACAGTTGAAAGAGAAAATATGGAAATGCTACCCGATCAAGGACAAAACAGTATTAAGCAGTCAGACATTTCTAACACGCATACACATACTTACTAAAAGCAGAAGCTGCACCTCTGTACACCTACTGTGACCAACCACTCGGTCATCTATATTTTAATAGACTACAAAATGCAAGAAAATACTTTCACACACCAAATCTCCCTATGCTGTTTAAGAATATGATTGCATCACAATAGACTGCTAAAAAACTCCCATAGAAAAAAAGATCCAAGATACAATTAAATAACTTTCCAAGTGACAGTTATAAACACAGTCCTTATGAGAGAGAAATCTATTTGATTTCATTTAAATCAATGATCGTTTAATTTTTTAAAATTCCATTATTTCTGAGGTTCTCATTTTGCCATTTTATTTGTCTTGGTTACTATATGCACACTCAACCGATTCCTGTTTAGAATTCAGTGAAAAAAAGTTAATTATATCTTTTTTTTTTTTTTTTTTTTTTTTTTTTAATTATATATATATATCACACACATTGTGTGTATTTAGGCAGCATATTTTCATTTAGGCAAACATTAAATAACAAGGGTGTTTGTTTGATAAGACTTTTTATTTATTTTTTCAATTTTCCGAATGGTCCATTTAGTGTTTCGGTCAAATTGCTGTATGGAACTTATATGCAGCAACACTAAATGTACCATTCTGAAAATTGAAAAAATTATTTTTTTAAAAAAAGTCTTATCAAGCAAAAACACTCCGTGTTATTTAATGTTTGCATAAATATACATATTGCCATCTTTATATTTTACAAATTTTTTTTTTTCCTTCAGATATACAGACATGGAAAGTGAGGACTACTCGTTCTATCAAGGACTTGTCTTCCTTCTTGAAAATGACGTCAAGGATCTCGGATATGAGCTTACATTCAGTACTGAGGTAAGTGACTGCCAATCTGTTTTTTAAAAAAAAAAAAAAAAAAAAAACTTATAGAACTAGTTCTATTTGTTGGCATTTTAAAGTTTATCGGTCGTGGTTTTCTTGCTTTGTTGATGTTGAAAGATTGTTAAACACGAATAAGCAATTAGATGGCGGACCTGAAAGGTTTGTTTGAAAACAGTGATATACACAACATATCCTACTTTTGATATACACAACATATCCTACTTTTGATATACACAACATATCCTACTTTTGATATACACAACATATCCTACTTTTGATATACACAACATATCCTACTTTTGATATACACAACATATCCTACTTTTGATATACACAACATATCCTACTTTTGATATACACAACATATCCTACTTTTGATATACACAACATATCCTACTTTTGATATACACAACATATCCTACTTTTGATATACACAACATATCCTACTTTTGATATACACAACATATCCTACTTTTGATATACACAACATATCCTACTTTTGATATACACAACATATCCTACTTTTGATATACACAACATATCCTACTTTTGATATACACAACATATCCTACTTAAGGGAAGTGAAACTATACTAAAGAAATGAGATGTAAAATTGATGCAATTTAAAATTGTCTACAAATTTATTGACGTTCTATTCTCCATAATAGATTGATATATCAATAATAATTCAGCTACATGAATTATACTTAAAAATCTAAAGTTGACTCTAAATTACCCATTTCTTACATAACACTTTGTTTCCTAATATGTATACCAGGCCGAAAACCATTCACCATGAAACATACTTTAAAGTGATCAGATCACAATATTAGTAAACAAATAATATGAACATAATTGAAGAGCTTTTCCAGACAGCATAGTGAATTTCTTGAAACATATTGAACTATACTGAGAAATTTATAAAAAATGATATACTATCCGACGTAGTACACCCAACTAATTTACCCATACTGCAGTAAACACCTCAACTGGAACGAAAGAGTATAAAACTTTCGCTAATTATCACACATATATAAAAGACCTATACGATAAAATAGCCCTACAAATAATCTTACAACACTAACTAAATAATCTTTTCAGCATTAAATGACCAAAAGAGTTGGTGAGCTGATAAAAACCAAGAAAAAAAATAAACGGTTTAATAGAATTTCTCGATTCTTGTCTGATTGTCTTTATCGTTTCCATTCTGTGTACAGATCCAAGAATTTGGTGTGACTGAAGCTCGGGACTTGAAACCAGATGGCAGCAATCTAACTGTGACCGAACACAACAAGAAGGAATACGTGAAGATTGTGTGTCAGATGCGAATGACTGGGGCCATTCGCAAGCAGTTGAACGCCTTCCTTGAAGGCTTTTACGATATCATTCCCAAGCGCCTGATTTCTATTTTTAATGAGCAAGAACTGGAATTGCTCATCTCTGGTTTACCCAATATTGATATTGATGACTTGAAGGCCAACTCTGAATATCACAAGTATCAACCTAATTCTTTACAGGTAAGTCTTTTTAGTTTGCTACGATTACGAGAATATCTTTTTAGTTTGCTACGATTACGAGAATATCTTTTTAGTTTGCTACGATTACGAGAATATCTTTTTAGTTTGCTACGATTACGAGAATATCTTTTTAGTTTGCTACGATTACGAGAATATCTTTTTAGTTTGCTACGATTACGAGAATATCTTTTTAGTTTGCTACGATTACGAGAATATCTTTTTAGTTTGCTACGATTACGAGAATATCTTTTTAGTTTGCTACGATTACGAGAATATCTTTTTAGTTTGCTACGATTACGAGAATATCTTTTTAGTTTGCTACGATTACGAGAATATCTTTTTAGTTTGCTACGATTACGAGAATATCTTTTTAGTTTGCTACGATTACGAGAATATCTTTTTAGTTTGCTACGATTACGAGAATATCTTTTTAGTTTGCTGCGATTACATCTTTTTAGTTTGCCGCGATTACATCTTTTTAGTTTGCCGCGATTGCATCTTTTTAGTTTGCCGCGATTGCATCTTTTTAGTTTGCCGCGGTTACATCTTTTTAGTTTGCCGCGGTTACATCTTTTAAGTTTGCCGCGGTTACATCTTTTAAGTTTGCCGCGGTTACATCTTTTAAGTTTGCCGCGGTTACATCTTTTAAGTTTGCCGCGGTTACATCTTTTAAGTTTGCCGCGGTTGCATCTTTTAAGTTTGCCGCGGTTGCATCTTTTAAGTTTGCCGCGGTTGCATCTTGTTAGTTTGCCGCGGTTGCATCTTGTTAGTTTGCCGCGGTTGCATCTTGTTAGTTTGCCGCGGTTGCATCTTGTTAGTTTGCCGCGGTTGCATCTTGTTAGTTTGCCGCGGTTGCATCTTGTTAGTTTGCCGCGGTTGCATCTTGTTAGTTTGCCGCGGTTGCATCTTGTTAGTTTGCCGCGGTTGCATCTTGTTAGTTTGCCGCGGTTGCATCTTGTTAGTTTGCCGCGGTTGCATCTTGTTAGTTTGCCGCGGTTGCATCTTGTTAGTTTGCCGCGGTTGCATCTTGTTAGTTTGCCGCGGTTGCATCTTGTTAGTTTGCCGCGGTTGCATCTTGTTAGTTTGCCGCGGTTGCATCTTGTTAGTTTGCCGCGGTTGCATCTTGTTAGTTTGCCGCGGTTGCATCTTGTTAGTTTGCCGCGGTTGCATCTTGTTAGTTTGCCGCGGTTGCATCTTGTTAGTTTGCCGCGGTTGCATCTTGTTAGTTTGCCGCGGTTGCATCTTGTTAGTTTGCCGCGGTTGCATCTTGTTAGTTTGCCGCGGTTGCATCTTGTTAGTTTGCCGCGGTTGCATCTTGTTAGTTTGCCGCGGTTGCATCTTGTTAGTTTGCCGCGGTTGCATCTTGTTAGTTTGCCGCGAGAATATCTTTTTAGTTTGCCGCGAGAATATCTTTTTAGTTTGCCGCGAGAATATCTTTTTAGTTTGCCGCGAGAATATCTTTTTAGTTTGCCGCGAGAATATCTTTTTAGTTTGCTGCGAGAATATCTTTTTAGTTTGCTGCGAGAATATCTTTTTAGTTTGCTGCGAGAATATCTTTTTAGTTTGCTGCGAGAATATCTTTTCCTATCTTGTAGTTCATGTCCATGTTTGTATCTGAATTATTTTCACAAGAGAAATCTTCTAATACCCAATATAAAATTAAAAAAAACAAAAAAAACTGAAGTAGACGCTATACTATCCTTTCTGAAAGTATTGGCTTTATATTTTTATTTTTTATTTTTTTAAAACTATAGTTCACCCCAAACAAGGCGGGCCGCCACTGTAGACGTAAGGGGCTACTGAGAAAAAAGAAATGGGGAGAAGGTAGGGGGGGTCAACCTAAGTTGGGATCTGCGCAGCGAGATGTCTGTTTACATTAGTTTTAAATTTCTGCATGTCTGTACTGTCGGGGAAACAGGGGGTAGGGAGGGAGTTCCAGAGGTCAGCAGCACCAGGAAAGAAGCTATTTGAGTAGGCTTTCCGGCATCTGGGGACCTCCACAGTGAATGAATGAGATTTAGTTGATTGTCGAGTTAGTCTAGTGGATTTACGTCGAGGGGGCACCAGAGTAGCCAATTCATCGGAGCATAGTCCATTGACGTATTTGTAAAACAACCATAAGGATGCTACATTGCGGCGATGGGACAGGAACTGAAGCTTGGTTGACAGTGAGGGACCTATTAGATTGGCGACTCTTTTTTTAACCTTGTCAAGGAGGGAGAGACTAGTAGATGATGCACCAGCCCAGATGTGGCAACAATACTCCATGCATGGGCGGATGGTGGCTTTGTAGAGATACAGGATAATGTCAGGTGAGAGGAGTTTACTAGCACGATAGAGGGAGCCAACCTTCTTTGCAGCAGCCTTGGCAATGTCTTCAATGTATTTGTTCCAATTCATGTTACCTGTGAAGCTTAGGCCGAGGAGTTTGAATGATGAACTCTCAGGTAGGGTGTTATTTGCCATGGCAATCGGTGGTTGGAGAGGCTTCTTGTAGTTATTGAAGGAAAGGAGCTTAGTCTTTGCCTCATTAAAAGTTACAGCCTGGAGGTCATTTTCTAAAGATTCAGCCATTGCCTCGGATATGATCGTGTCTGTTTTGCCAACATGGCGAGAGTAAAGCGTGGTGTCGTCAGCAAATAAACCAATCTCCGACTCTGTCATCAGGGAGATCGTTTATATAGATCAGGAACAACAAAGGTCTGAGGATCGATCCCTGGGGTACACCAGCATTTATGTCATGTTGCTTAGATGAACGGCCATCGAGGACAACCTGGATTTTTCTTTTGTTTAGGCAGGATCTAATTATATTAAGTAGTTGCCCAGTAATATGTATGAGCGTATTTTCAGGAGAAGCTCTTTATGCCATACCTTGTCAAAGGCCTTGGATATATCAAGCGCTACTGCCCTAGCTTCACCTGCCTTGTCGAGTGTATGATACATGCGTTCAGAGATGACCGTTAGAATGTCTACAGTAGATCGTGCTTGTCTAAATCCATACTGGCAGTCAGATAGAAGTTTAGCATTAACTAAGTGCCGGACTATCACTAGATTGATTAAGGATTCAGATTTTGGTAAAGATCGGCAGTAGACTGATTGGGCGGTAGTTCTGAGGGTCGGTTCTATTCCCAGAACTCTTGTAGACTTGTACCACAGAAGCAATTTTCCAGCTATCGAGGAAGCAAGATTCAGCTAGGCATTTATTGTAGAGTTTGGAGAGGACAGGGGCCAGTTCAGCAGAACATTTCTTTATTACTATTACAGGTATAAGATCAGGCCCACAAGCTTTAGAGGTGTCAAGGTTTTTTATGATGTCTCTGACCTGGGATGGGGTGATCACCAGGTTACCAAGTGTGACTTCGGTCCACAAAGGGAATTCAGGGAGGGGGTGGTTACCTGAGTCTAAAGTAGAGTTAGATGCGAAACGCTGGGCAAGTAGTTCAGCCTTATCAGTGGCCGTGCAAACGACATCATTGAGGTTTGATAGTGGGGGAATCGTTGATTGACCATTATTCACTACACTATTGTAGATTTTCCAGAAATCGCGAGTACCTAGCTTCTGTGGCTGGATGCGTCTTTTTGTTAACTCATTATACCTTCTCTTCGCTTCGCCTATCACGGCCTTGCATTTATTTCTTGACTATGAATTTATGTCTATTAGTAGCTGACTTATGGTGGCCGAATTTACGGAATGTTTGTTGCCTCCCAAAAATGGCAGCTGCACATTCTGAAGTGAACCATTGAGGAGAGTGGGGCTTGCTAAAGAATTTTCGCATGGGGACATAGGCTTCAATGCCTGCTTTGACCCATTCAGTTAATTCGTTTGCACACTGGTTGGCAGGTAGTGAGAAGGTTTCCCTCCATGGGGCATCACTGATGTGATCTCTGATTGACTCAAAATCAGCCTGCTCGTAGTATCTTGTTGTTTTGAGCAACGGTTCATCATCTTTATGGAAAGATTTAAATATCTCGCATATCTATATATGTTAATATTTGAACATTACTGCTTGAAACGAATGACAAATTTATCTTGTCAACAAATATTTGAAGATTTTAATAACTTATAGTATAAAAAAAATTTTATAAAAAAGAACTGGATTCACCATTAAATAACTCTAAAATAAAAAAAATTATTAAAAAAAAAAAAAAGCATTGATATGCCGTAGGACAAACCCCACAATTATTTTTGCTAGGCTGATAGGATATCATAAGTGAACTACATACACTGAACCCCAAAGGAGGAGACAATGATCGAGAATGATGTAAATGTATTTAAAATGCGATTATTTTTTTTATGAATTCTCTTTAATTAATTTTAGTACTATTATAATGATTATATCGACAAAACGATCGCGTATATAGAAGAAAATTTGGTAATACAAATTAAAAATGTATATTACAGAATATTAATTCATTAGAAATTTAAAAATATGCAAATGAACAATACTGAGATTTGTTCAAGGGAGTTTAAAGATTACTATATATACAGTATTTCAAAATATTCTTGTATCGTTAGAATGAAATAAGTCTAACCGCTGTTGATATTATTATAGTTAAGATAGATGGAAAAAAACTTTTGCATTTATTCATTTAGACTAAAAAGAAAACGTGAAAAAAGATTTTTTTTTTTTTTTTTTTTTTTTTTTTCCTCCATAAATGAAATTTAATCATGTTTTGTATCAATTTTTTAATATCGATCAAATGTGATTGATAAGTTTTATTCAAGAGTTAATGAGCAATTAGCATTTAAAAAAAAAAGGAAAAAAAATCAGTTTGGTTTTTTGCTCTCATGTCTTTCTCCTTTTTTTTTTTTTTTTTTTTTTTTTTTTTTCTTATCCACTCTCAGATTCAATGGTTTTGGAGAGCTTTACGATCTTTCGATCAAGCAGACAGGGCCAGATTTATCCAGTTTGTAACGGGTACATCAAAAGTACCTCTTCAAGGATTTGCCTACTTGGAAGGTATGAATGGTATTCAGAAATTCCAGATCCACAGAGATGACCGCTCCACAGACAGACTCCCCACAGCCCATACATGGTATTTATATTTTTTTCTTTCCACTTTGGACATATGCATGTATAGTGATGACTAGTTTTGAAACGGACCAAAACAAACCTCAACATTTGATGACATGCTATGCTTAGTCTTTGATTTTATATATGGTGATCTTTTTAACTTTTTTTTTTTTTTTTTTTTTTTTTATACATCTCCATAGAATTCATGATCCCATGAAAAAAAAAAAAGTTTATACTAGTATATTTTGTATTTCTAACTAAGACTGAATATTTAAAACCAGTGATGAAGCAAAAATTCTCAATTTTCGCTTTCATTGCCAGACCCTACATAAACGTCTGTAATACCTCTATAAACTGTATCTACCGAGCATTGGCTGGAATTTTTTGTTGTATTCTATTTTGTGTCTTTATGCCAAAATATTTTTTTTTACATGCAAGTTTAAAAGTGAGGTAAAAGTGACATTGTATTATTTCTTTTTAAGAGAACGTAATATTATTTATTTGTAAAAAAAAAAAAAAAACTACAAATATTTATTGAAATATTTAAATAGATGATAAACTTACCATGAAAAGAATCAATTTTTTATGAGTAATAAGCAACGGCGTGTATCATTTAAAATCCGTTCACCATGATTAATCAGCAGTTTGTAACATTTCATTGAAACAAAATTTTAATTAGTTGTTCGGAATAAAATTATCTTATCTACTGTTATGGTGTACAAGCAATTTTAAGAAATAAATAGTTAAATATTTATCTTCAACATATGTAATTTGTTCTCTGAAAGCTGAAAAAGATAAAAATGTAGAAATTTGTTTTTATTAATGTCTTCAGCTGATGCTCCTGCTTAGCATATTATTGAAAAAATATCTCAATTTTATGAATCCTCTGTGCTGGAATAAGTATTTTTTATTTTTTATTTTTTTAAGAAACTGAATCAAAATACATTTTCTTACTGTAACGAACCTAGTACAATGGTAAAAAAAGAAATTGGCTAATCAAAATCAAATATCAATTTGTCAAATTCAAAGCTATTGATGATAAACTTAGACCGGCTTCACTTTATTATATAAAAGAAAGAAAAAGATCAAAGAAGATATAAAAAATAGTCGTCCATACGCATGTTTCGGTTTTGCAAGACTGATCAGTGTCTCTACACATACTGATAACAATGAGTTAATCATTACTATTACTGACATACATTATTTTAAAGGAAATGCAGTTAGAAATTAGTCAAAAACAATTTATTTTGCTGTACCTATTCATTTGTGACCTATTTGTATTTAAACAAAGATACTTAATAGAAGTTATAAACCTTTAAAGTTCAGAAATACCAATTCTGTGCAAAACGGCCATTTTTGTTTAGTCAGTAATGGTTACTTTGCCCAGATTTACATAAACTTTAAAGGCTGATAACTTGCATTAAATTTTTATTTATTTATTTTTTTTACCTTGTAAGGATGCGATCCCACATGGATAGTAATCTTTTTAATTCATTTTGAAACAATCTGCTGAAGTTTTGCATCACAAAAGGGCGTAACTCTAACAAAGTTATGTCCTTTCGAGTTTATTTTATATAAAAAAACTTTCATTGTTTATTTCAAATTTTTATCAAATGTGATTGAATGCAAGCTGTTTTTTTTTTTTTTTTTTTTTTTTTTTTTTTTTTTTTGTGTGTTTCTTTTTTTCTTTGCTTCCATGTATTTCCTTTTTATTTTCAGCTTCAACCAGTTGGACCTTCCTGCCTATGAAACGTATGACAAACTACGGCACATGTTACTGCTGGCTATTAATGAATGCTCAGAGGGCTTTGGCTTGGCCTAAACTTTTGACTGTCTTAGAAAAGAACGGGCAACACCATATGCATTTGGAGAATAGATTTAAGGGAAAAAATGTTGCAAAAAGGAAAATGTTTTGTTCCATTAACCGATGCAGCATCGTCGGTTTTGTGATTTGGGTTGGCCTCAAGCAGCAGCGGTAGTGACTTGTGATACTAGCGGCATGCGTTGCCTTGCATCACTCTTCTTCTCTTGCTATGGAGATGAGGGGGGGCACGGACTTTTCTGCCTCTTCACTTTCCATTCTTATGGAGGACAAAATAAAAATTTACAAACTCTTCTCACTTCAAAATGTTTTTAAAATATTACAGCATTTAAGAATTGAGGTATTAAAATATGAAATTTAAAAATTTGAAAAAAAAAAAAAAAAAATTTGAAATTATTAATAAAAAATTTTAAATGCAAATAGACTGAAAAAAATTTAAATCCCTAACAAATTAGGGTCAAGGGGCGGGTGGTGGGGGGATTTTTTTTTATTTGTTTTAAGACTGCAGAGTTTTTTTGTTTTTTTTTGTCTCTTAGGGTGACTCCCTTCCTCTTCTTTCCTATCAATTCCCCCTCCTCCCTCCCTTTATACCTGCAGTAAAATAAAGCCAGTGTTGTGTTTGTTTCTTTTTTTTTTTTTTCACCCCAGGGGAGTTTAATGAGACGGAAGGATGATGACCCTCTCTGGGCCCCCTCAGCCCTTTTCCACCCCACCCCTCTTTTTTTTTCTTTTTTTTAGTCTACTTTACTTTAGGTAGACTCTTCTCCCTCGCACACCTGCTCCCCCTTTAAGGTCGCTACTACTGCCCGACTTTGATGCAGGTATTGGGTCTCTCCTCCTTCCCTTCCTCCTCACAGCCAATCCCTGTGGTTTGTCTGGTGTCACTCGCCGCCACCACCAGCGTAAACACACAACTTCATTGGATGTAATTGTTCTTTGTATAGACATCAACTTTCTTTTGCATGAATAAATGTCCACAGGACTAAGTTATTATGTTATGTTTTCAGCCCAAAGCTGTACAAAGGGAATTGATATCTTTGTTCAATAAAGAAAATCGTCTTTGATTAAAAAATTTAAAAAACCTGCCAGACTTCCTCTCCATCTATCACTTTTTCTTTTTCCTCACAAAATTGGTTTCCTTTCAAAATAGAATCGCCCTCTTAGGAAATTTCTCTTTCTAATCTGTCATCAGAGCCACAGCGTAAACCCAGTTTTATAACATTAAGCGGAACATGACAGGATGCTAGTCTGTTGTTGGTTATACTCCCAGTGTGAACTTGTGTTTGTCTGTGGTCACTGCATAAGTTGTGATTGTCTGCTTATTGTCTTTGTACAAATTCAGGTTTGATTTTAACACTGGCCGTAGTGTCAATCATGTGGTCTCGGTCACTGCTGTGACTAAAGGCTTTTCTTTGCAAACAGAATCACTAATCCAGTTTAAAACGAATAACAAGGTATTATTTTTAGAGGTTGCAATGGTATTTGGTTTCTCTGCCAAATGGCAAACTTCACACCAAATTCAAACAGTTCCTCCACTTAAGGCATAAACATCTAACTCCTCTATCTGTTTTGCTGGAATATATAGATATCAATTGGACCACACTGCGAAACCACCTAAGATTTATTAGCTGTTAATCTATGGACATAAAAACAAACTGACCTTTAGGGCCCCTATCATCTAGAATGAACATAACTTTTATAGAATCTCAAGTGGCTCGCAATCACAGCATCGGACCTCTGTTTAAAGTGGCAATCACTTTTCCAAGTGATGAATCAAATTTTGGATGGTCAAACTGCGAGCCAGATATTTTTCCCATCGCAGATCTGTCATGAGCATGCACTGCAATTATGCACCCCCCCCCCCCCCCCAAAAAAAAACTTGCAGCGATGTGCATGTTTACACCAGCAAACGAGTGAAGTGTATTGAATGTTTTGCTAACATCTGGTATTTCTCAAATGGTTAACCATCAGAGTACGAGCAAACTTCGATTGCACTTTAACTTGACTGAAACACCATCCGATCATCATTCTAAACTCTGGTTGTGCTTAATTATATCGACTGTTGAAGGAAAAAAAAAACAGCAATTTGAAAGTTTTGTTAATAAACATTTTTTTTTTTTTTTTTTTTTTTTTTTTTTTCCTCTGAAGCAAAATGTCCGATTCATGTGTATTGGAGATTAATGGTTTTACCGTAAAGCATGTTTTCCAGTTTCATCTGTACACAGGAGACCATACAATTTATATTTTGTTCCCCAAACCACTTGGTATAGGGCTATTTTATGTACTAAAGGGAAGTAACTTTGATTTGATTTTATCAAAAAATTACTCCCCTTATGCAGACTCATTCCTAGAAGAATTATGTAAAGGGGAGTTGTGTGTGTATGTCCAGAGAGAGAGGGGGCTAGAAAGAGGTTTTAGTAGAAATATGTTGCACTTTTGCTCTGGGTAGCCCTACTAGTTAAAAAATTAAAAAAAAAAAAAAAAAACTACATTTGTTTAAATTCCTTTGAATAGTTCATCTTACTTGGCTTACTTTCTTTGTGTGATGGGATTCGTGGACGTGAAATAACCTCCGACCTTTTCTGTGTATCTTTTTAAATTTGAAGTCTTTGTCAAACTCTTGATGGAACTTCGAACCTAGATTAAATAAATCTACAGGAATAGATTGTTCTCATCCTGTTAACCATGACCGTGTTGAAGAGTTTATCACCTGCAGCAAGACTCCAAATAGCTTTCACCGAGAACTGATTATTAACCAAATCCGTTTGCATCGATATTAGAGATGGATGTGTAATAAGAATCGGATTATTAGAGTGAACAATTAGTGTAGAATTTTCCATTTGAAGATTAGAAAAAGGCTGTGTCTTGACTGTAGATGGATATGGCACATTAGTAGAACGAATTGGGTCTCTTTTGTCTGTGCCACCAGAGAAGATGGTTGAGCTTTCGAATAACTGCCTTCTCCTCTCCTGGTGGTGGTTGTTTTATACATGTGTTAACCTGTATGAATGCATGCACTGGTCGTGATTGCCTCCCACTTCTGCCAGTCCTGTTGTTTGACTCGGTCAGCGCTGCAACAAACAATTCTCATTCCAAGTTAGGCCACAAGTCACAGGTTTATTTGTTGGAGGTTACAAATGATACTCCTGTTCCCAGGTTAAACAGCAGACTTGCAGAATGAGATTTTTGCCTGACCAAAAAAAAAGTTACGTCCAATCAGCACAATTCTTTTAGCTAAGAGCACTAATGAGCACATCTTGCCTGGAGGGACATCCAGCTGCAACTGACGGCTAGCTCTCAGAAAAACAAACTCTTTTGTTCTGCCAGGTCTCCCTTCTCCATTTCTTTGATTCCAGTCTTTCTTACTGGTCACCATTCAATCACACAGAGGCTGACCGCTGGAGGTATCCACTAGTCAAGTGGCCCATCATGAAACCCATCTATGAATATTACTTTTTGGACTCAGCATGATTCCGTTTTTACAAGGCACTTATTTCATTTAAAATACAAAATCAGATGTCTTCAAATTCCTCTGTACCCCCCCCCCCTTTCACGATTTCCTTTGAGCATCTAACACTTGCAACGTCTGCTATTTGCATGCAGAACTAAAACATGCAGCCTAGTGTATGGTTACACATGTACATGTATGCTCCGAGGAACGGATAAAAAAAAACCCTAAGTGATCTGGGTGGTGTGTGAATTTAAATATGTGAATGCGAGTCAATAAACAAATGAGAGAATTTGAACAAGAAAACTTTGTATGGTCAAGAATTAATGATTTATTTTTTACAATTGGAAGAAAGGGATTTACTAATTAATTTGAACATTTATGTTGGAGCTTGATATGTCTTTCTAAAATGTTCATCTCTGTTGGAAGCCGCAAGGGAAGTTACTCTGAAATTCAACGCAAGGGAAGTAACTCTCCCTTTAAATGTCTATTTTATTTTCTTATGTAGAAATGCTTAAAAAAAAAAGATTTTTAAACCCTAAATGTATTTGTTGATGCTTCCTTTTTGGGTTTTTTTAACGCTTGTTAAAGTGGTTATTGAAAAGAAAGAAGAGATGCAAACCTTGACTGCCACATCAGCACCAAAATCCGACCAGTGAATCGTATCAATAAAGTGGAAAAACCGTGGGGATCCAAAAACACCCCATCGTATTACATGTTCATCATTCGATCAAATGTCCACAATTAAGAATAACAAATAAACACTCTTACAAAGTTATGGCTGATGGAATGAGAACAATCTAACCTGTGGAGGAAATTAAGGGTTCAGTTCAAATTTTCATTCAGGTTCCCAAATTCTTCTAGATGGTTCTTGAAAAGATATACTTAAAGGTCAGAGGTTAATCGACTGGTTGTTATTTTAATAACCTTTCAAAGTGAGGATAGTAGTCATCCAAATAAAACTCATCTTAAATTCTCAAACGAAAGACCATCTTGACATTTACGATGTTCGCTCTCTTCATATTGGTAATATTAATATAAAAAAAAATTTATTCGTAATTTAAAAAAAAAAAAAATTATTTTTAAATTATTGAATTAAATAGCCGCATAGTTTATTTCAGGAGTAAAATATTTTGTTTTTACTGAAATTACGTAAATACCAGATATATTAAGGTGAAAGTGCATATTTTATCAAATTTACAGATGGAGTAAGGAGGGTGGGGGTTAAAAGAGGAAATAGAAATTATCTTGATCACTTTTAAAAATTGGTTGACTTCCTGTTTGTACTTTGTGAGTCGACCAATCAATATCGATAATGCAAAAGAATGGAAGTGGGGAGAGACAAAAAAAAATTAAAATTTTAGGAAAATATTTATTTTTTTCACAAATTGTTTCCAATGGGCTCAAATGTAATCATTCGTGAATATCTCTAGTAAGTCGGATCATTCATCGCACTGAGATTTGAACGCCAAATTCATATTCAAATTAGAATGTAATTGACATCCTATCATTAACTAATTTGCATATTGCTTTGCAAAAGGACATCTCATAAATCCACTATTCCTTTTTATTTTCATATTCAAACATGTATGTATGTATATTTTTCATATCGTGGATAGAAATTTAGCATTTTTGGTGAAAAGAGTCTTTCCATTTGGACCAATTAGGTTTCAGGAACCCCAGAAAAAGGAAATATGAAAAGGACAAATCCAGGTTTACACCGGTTTCTTTGACCTTCCCACGCACACACATTTATTTGTAAGCAAATGAATAATAACTATTTTTTAAATTAAAACTGTTCTGAATTGTTTGGTTTTTTGTCACAAGGTCAATTTTTAATATAAGAAAATGTTTATTTTAATAAGGGTGGGGGGGGGGGTATATTAAATATTTGTTTTAATGCAAGGTGCATTTTTTTTTTTTTTTCAAATTTTTTAATGAATAGATGAAACAGAGATTGTCTCTATTTACTTGCCTCCTCACGAGGGCGGAATGCATAATAAAATTTTATAGGGTGCGTCATTTTATTTACAGAATCTTTTAATGACTTCATTCTCTAACGAAAAATGAATTTGAGACGTTAAAATGCCTACCAAAAATATGAATATTAAAATGTAAAATGATTATTCCTCTTTAAAAGAAAAAATGCATATATTTATTAGAGTTGTAAAAATTTAAACATAAATCAAATAATCGTAGAGAAAGAATTTATTATTAAAGTTTTGTAAATAAAAGGACGCACCTTTAGATCTAATTTTATTACGCATTCTGACCTCGTGGGGAGGCAAGTAAATAGGGACACGATCCCTGCAATGTGTCGTTTGTTTATTTAAAAGTTTTATAAATAAAAAAACGCACCCTACATTAAAAAAATAAATATTTAATATACCCTCCTTTTCTTAAAATAAATCTTTCCCGATATTAAAAATCTGTATTGTGATGAAAGCACAAACAATTCAGAACAGTTTTGATTTGAAAAAAAAAAAAAAAAAAGTTTCATCCGTTTGTTTACAGATGACGTGTGTACGTGAAGGTCAACCCGAAGTCAACGAAACCAGTATAGACCCGGATTCATCCTTTTCATATTTGCTTATTTCTGGGGTTCCTGAAACCTAATTGGTCCTTTTTTCAAATTATTTCCGGAGGTTGCAACCCAGTTTTACATTCTATATTTTAGGTGAATTTACCTCTGGGGATTGTCATTCTTAGATTCCCAGGCAACAGCAAGACATGAGTCCCGCTAATATCAATATAAAGATCTGAATGATGTATCACAGTTTTATAATGTCTAGAAATATACATCACTCTGCAAAAGTAAACAAGCGTTAAAGAAGCACAAAAGATTATATGGGTTTTGGTCTTTTAAATAAGATTTTAAAAGTTCAAATGATATCGTAAACATTACATTTAGTATTAAATTTGTTATAAAATTATTTTATTAGTTTAAGTGACTTTATTTATTCAACAGTTTATTAAATGTTTCCAAGTTTTTAAAGATCACTAAGTAATTTTTTTTTCTTCCTGAATTATTAAAAGAAATGCATTCTGGTGGATTTTATTTCTTTTTTTGTTTTAGTAGGATTTCTTTTATTTTGTTTTAGAACTTTATGCTATTGCATCTTTGATTTCAATAAATTAGTAAAGAAAAAAATCTCATCGGTGATAAGCACAAAGTCGTAATGTAATTTTATTAATATAAAAATTGTTTCTCTGATACAAAGATTTGTTTTATTTTTTGTACTTCATGTTTTGAAATTTCATATAAAAAATCCTTAACCTGCTCCCCATTCCATGAAAAGAGGGAAAAAAATTCCTTATTTCTTTATCCTCTTCAATAATAGATTCTAAAAACCTGGCCACCATGTCGAGTTCAAATAATGGTTGAGGTTCATTTCAACTTTTTTTTTCGTCTTAAATTGAAAATTAAAATAAAATATTCAACATTTTTTTTTTTTTTAATTCAAGAAAATTCTTTGGCTAGCTTAATGTGTTGTCGACAGTTGAGTGCCCAAAGTGAAGGTCCTGCCTTAATGATTTGTGCGCTTCCGATGCATTCCTCTCCTGTGTAGAATACTGCATATTGCCCTGGGGAAATGGCTCTCATTGCTTGAGGAAGTTCTACCAGGTATGTGGAACCATCGTTTGCTGGCTTTAATTCACATGCAACGAGGGGGTGGATGTGCTGGAAACGAAAGTCTACTTTCACTGACATGGCAGATTCCGACCAGTTTGGTGGCGAACGAATCCAATGCGGCCGGTCAACTGTGAAACTCTGACTGAATAAAGCTGGATGGGACGTACCTGGTGCCTGAAAAAAATAAAGTATTTAAAACCTATTTTCAATATAAACTACTTAAAAAATACTTTCAAACAAAAAAAACAAAAAAACATTCCAATTATAATAAATAGTAAATAAACTATTTTAAAAATAAACTATTTAAAAATATATCTCCCCTCCTAAAAACATTCCAATTATAAAAAACAGTTTGATATTCTTATGTGTTAAAAAAAAGTTTTTTAAAACGTGAATTAATTTATTTATCCCCCAAAAAAGCTGACTTAGTAAAAGTTTTTTGATAAACACCGATGATTTTTTTTTTTTTTTTTTTGCAGAACATGATTGAGTTTTGCAAAGATAAAAAAAGAACAATAAAAAATGAATGTTTGATGCATTTTGTATCAGGAAGCCGGTATCTTCAGACAGCCTGATCTGGTAGTACCAGTTTCTCTTTTATCATTTCTAGTGTAATGCTATGTTTTGAAATTCATAAACATGTTGTTTTTGTTATGCAAAACTTGTATTAAACAAATTAGCAGCAACATCTAGATTCTGGTATGTGGAAACAACGTTAAGAACGGTATTTTCCATGTACGGATAAAATTAAGCAGAGAGGAAAGTTTCATTTAGAAGTTAAAAATTTAGAATTTATACTACGTAGCAGGATATGACGTCATGGGAGGAAGTGCGTTGCAGAAAAATTAGAGTTCCTGCGTCTGGGGATTCGATGTTGAAGTGATCCGACGTTGGTTTTGAGTCCTCCAACCTACAGGTGTCGGAATGATAATTTGCAATTTCTCAGAGCAAATAATGGAGTTGTTTGTTGTTCTTTTGTACTTAAACCTAGTTCATGTTTTAATTTCCCGTTTCTCCATGTACATGCAACTGGAGAAAATGTTTTACTTTAAATTGTGATAAAAAAACAATTTTAAAATTGCTCCTTTTGTTATCTACTGAATGTTATCTCTACTGATTCTGGACTTCCATACCTACGTGTTTGGCCGTCTTGTGATGATGTGTCATGTGGGCTGCTGGAGGAGCTAAAATCAAACTCATTAAGAAAAACCTCTTTCTTGCCAAGTAAAACGAATAAGACCAACTCTATTCTTTGGGTTTTTTAATAGATGGTCGTTTATTTGGAGTCGAGGGGGGAGGAGGAATGCGAGTACTCTTATTTGTTCTGATCTACTAGCCCATATCTTGTCTGTTTGACGTTACTTCTTACCGCTAACTGAATTATCCCCATCTGTCTTTGGCGGCAGGGATTTCATAACAGTCTAGGAAACATCCTCGGCAATCAATCCCACAAACCAAGAGCTGAATTGACAGGATCATGCCCTCTCTTTTGTCAGGATACATATGATTCAACTCGGTCAGGGGTGCACTCTTCCAGGCATTATCTCCTTTTTGAGAGGTGGCGGGTTATAGCCGATTTCCTGAGGTGCCCTTACCAGAGAATATAGACAGGTCCGCTCATACCCAACCGGAGTACCCCCTCACCTTCCAACATTGTGCCAGATCTTGCTTCAGTTGGAAGCAAATAAATAACCAACTGAGTTTTCATTTAAAAATCGTCTCTTGATTACGTAATTCTCCATCTGATTTCAGTTTGCTATTTTTTATCATTCCCACAATAGTCCCCCCCCTACACATCCCCCAAAGAGGAGGGTGCAGCTATCTCAAACATGTCCACTCTCATTTGTATTTCAGAAACAAGACAAAGATTTTATTAGCTTATCCACTACATGTCACTGGACACTTCCTGTCTGCCATGCATCTTTCTGAACACATCAGTCTACTCTTATATTTCTAGTGAAATTTTCTACTTAATGTGGAAAATTCTGTTTTCAACATTATTTTAAGACACTCACATCCAAACATTGTCTCTGTTGATAAAAAAATCTATCAATCCAAAAACGAGGAGCATGTTCATAGAAGAAAAACTCTTCTATGTAAATTGATTTATAATTTCTTTAGAAATATTCCCAACATCATCAGGTTTGTTATCTATGCGACCTTAAACGGCGAGAATAATAGGGAAAATTCTTTTAAAAAATTAAAATATTTGATATTTCAATTGTGATGTTTTTATATAGCGATGCAGTCTCTTTTCCAACACATGCCCAGACAGTCAAATTTACATACATTTATTTCTCATAGATAAAGTTAGTCAAAGAGAAACATAGAATGGACATAAAACATGATACATAAAAGGTGAAAATTAGACATAATTACTAACGAAAGAGGCCAGATTAAAAGATCCTACACACAATCAAAATAACATGAACTGCCAGGGTAAATAGATTATAGAGAATGCATAGGTTATGTAAAGTAAATATGACCTACTTTGATACTGTCTCGGAAGTATTCTCAATATGAATTCTGTGGCCAGTAGAAAAGGGTCGTACTGAAATGGCTAGCTGTATGAAAGTTCTGTCTCAACTAAAACCAGAAGTGAGATCAGGCGATAACACTGGAATATGTCCACCCGGTTTGAAGCCCACTGCCAGAAAGAGAGAAAGCCTTGATTTCGAATCTCACACACGCGTAATGCAAGTCTTTTTGGCAATATTGAATTCCGAATTGCATCAAACGGTCATAATAAAAAATAAAAAAAGTCACAAAATCTGTTTTAGGTAAAATTTTATAATTAAAATTTGCTGGAATAATTTTTTGAATGAAAATTAAATATTCATGTAAAAATGGAATTTTTGATTGATTACTGAAAACCATCAAATAATTCGAATTAAAAAAAAATTATCGATTTTTAAATTTAATTATATTTAGTGTGTAATCATTTATATCGGTTTGAAACCGTCTAAATGAAACAAAACGTTGTTTATGACAAAAGATACAGTCCACGGCCACAAATTCGGAATAGGGGCGTGTGAGCAAGAAAATTCAATATCGCCGTCTTCTTTTGTACTTAAAAATTGAAGAGTGTATTCTCTTGGTTTCAGTATAATTCAGGGAAGATAACTTTAATATGATTCAAGAGAAGTAAGTCTAAATATACTGAGCTGACATCCTGAATAATTTCAATCGAGATCAAGTCTTATCCGGACATAAAGGTTTGGGAAGTTTTTATCTCTCGATCCAAACTTTGGATAAATATCAATTCTCAAAACGCAAGAAAGATCTGAATACATAAACGTCATTTGGAAAGATTTGCTGTGGCGCCTTTTACGACCTTTATGCAAATTAACTTTTTTTAAACCAAAACTGTTACTTACAACAATTATGTCTTTCGTTGTGGCATCGATTTCTGCCACAAAATAGGCGTGTAGCAATCCTCCCAGGTGGATGCGCTGACCTAGCGTCCACATGTGAATACCTGGGGAAACAAAAAAAGAAAATTAACAGTGACGAGCAGAGCTACCAGGCGTTACCTGGGAGCATGAATAACAAAATAGATGAATGAAAAAAAGGTGTAACATTTTTCTTTTAAAAGCGTTCTCTTACCCTCTTTCAGAAGTGTTTTTTTTTTTTACTGATGAGTCACTGCTGATCAAGGCCCGGAGGTCACTCGAGGTTAGGGTTAGGCCACTCGAGGATAAGGGTTAGGATAAGGATTAGGGTTAGGCCACTCGAGGATAAGGGTTAAAGAGATTGCTGGTGGGACGATGATCGCTATCGCGAGAGGATTGGAAACTGGATGAAATGGGCAAGAAGATCACTTAAGAGGACAACTCAACAAGTATTTGTTTACATTAGACTTGAAGACGCCCATGCTGTAGTCGGTCGGGAAGCAGCCTCATGGTATTTTGTTCCACAGATGAGGTATTCTAGGAAAGAAACTTTGTTCATGGAAGTTCCGTTTGCTTTTTGGTACAAAGAGAGAAAGGAAAGTTTTTGCTGTGGTCGTAGCTAGACGAGTTCTTGCTAAGAATGTTTTACAGGGAGGGACCAAGGAGTGGAGCTCAGTCGAGCACCTACCATGAACATAGCGATACAGTAGAGAGTGGTTTAATATAATAGAAAGAAAAAGAAAACTAACTGCCTGACCTAATTTCAGGGTTGTTTTTTAAGCAACCACCAATAAGAATGAAAAAGAAACCAAATTTTTATGCCTTCTTTGAATTTAGTACTGATTACAGAAGAAAAGGTCAACCAGAAATGCTACATCCCGTTTTGTTATATAGCCCCCTTTAAAATGTGATTCCTTATTTTTTTTTGGGGGGGGGGGGGGGGGGACCAAGTTGACTTTGTTGTTCTCCTAGACAGCAGGCTGGAACATGTACATCATATCTTAAAATATATCTATAGATATAAATGACAGTGTCTGTGTGTGTGTTCCTTATAGAAAGAAAGGTTAGAGAATCTACATAAAATCTAAAAGTGTATTCTTATGTAAAATTTTCCAGGGAAGACAATGGAAGTTGTCCCAAATTTCTAAGTGCACCCTTAAAAGGGGGCTATGAGAGCATACCCCCCTTAAAACTTCAAATATATCCTATTTTGATGAAATTTATATCATATATATAAAATGTTTGTATGTATGTTATCACCTTTCACACATTAAAAAAAATGAGATCGTTTCACCTTTACCACTTTACTCATTTTAAAATTAGTTTTTCCAAAATCTAATTCTGTCCTCTCATCGACCCAAAAAGAACAATTTTAAATAAATATATTTCAAAAAGTGACATCCGTTTTATTGATTTGAAGAATATTTAGCTGAAAATTATTTTTACGGTAAGAAGACGGAGAATATTTATTGTTTTAAAAAGAATTAAATTTCTACAATTTTGAATAAATAAATAAATAAAGAAGAGACGATTCGTGTTATTTATTTAAAGAATGTTTAGCTAACAATGACAATTATTTTTATGGAAGTAGAGTAATTTTTTCTTAATAGTATCAACCCTGACAGACATTTATTATTTCAAAAGAAATATTATTATTATTAACAGTAACTTATACAAATTAATGTAGAAAGAACCGTGGAATTTCTACAGAGTTCTGCTAGTATATACATAATACCCCTAGGTGTCTCTCTTACCTCTCCCTCCAGTGATTGTTGTGCAGCTGAAATAATATTTTACATTTGTTCTTCCATTGATTCCAAGGCAGCTTCCAGCTATTAAAAATGAAATCCAAGATGGCCACTCACAGTTCAAATGTGGAGAAAATTAAGCCACTAACACAATTATAGGAAGGAGTACCAACTCAAATTATGTGACCTTGTACTGGACATGACTAAACTTAGTCGTTATTTATTTTTTATAAATCTTGATGTGTACATAATTTTAAAATGCCTGATTTAAGTCGATTCATTTTATTTAAATACAAATTAAACATAACAAAAAAATGACGAACATCTGATAAAACTTTCACAATGTCTGTAAGAGATTAAAAAACATTAACATTAATATTTCTTTTCAATATGTTTATTTAGTGTCAGGGCAGATTTGAGAAACTAAATCTATTAACCAATTGTTTTTTTTGCTAATAGAGTAATATACAGGGTGACTGGAAAATAACTCTCTATTATTAAGTGCTTGTAATTTATTAATGATTTGAAAACATTTTTAATTGTTATCATGAATGACATATTACAAATATATTTGAAATGACTGAGTTAAATAGATAATAAACTTACCATAAAGATAATTCATTGTTTATGACTAATAAGTAGCCACTTTCATTGAAACAACATTGTAATTAGTTGTTCGAAATAAATTATTTTATCTACTATTTTGATATACAAGTAATTTCAAGAAAAAATAGTTTAATATTTTTTTAAATCATATGTAATTGTTTAGCTGAAAGTTTAAATAGATGGAGCAAAGTAGAAATTTATTTTATTAATGTTGTAAGTTTCTGTTGAGGTAATTATTGAAAAAAGTCTCCATTTTAACAACCTTCCTCGTTGGATAAACTATTTTCTGAAAGGAATTAAATCGAATTGTATTTTATTGTTTTTACGAACATTGTTTCCCAAGAAGAATTGGCTATTCAGAATGAAATATTGATTTTGTAGGAAGGAACATATATATGAGAAAAATCGAGAATCCAACAGACTTTACCTTATTAAATAGATAAGTTGTCGTACCTTGATGTTGGCCAAGTGTTTTTCCTGTTTCAATATCCACAAATTTTCCTGGCAGAGGTTCAATATACTGAAAAACACGAAAATAATAATAATAATGTATTATATAAAGGAAAGTCATAATTCTGTTTGTGTGTGTGTCCGGCTAAAACTAAGAAACTACTTACAAACCTTACGTAATCGAATCAAGTGTGACCCCAATCAGGTTATGGTAAAAAAAATATTCTAATATTCATTCTCTTGGTGTCACTAGGGACCAAATGCATACACTCCCCATTTATTTATTTTTTCATTCTTACTGGTAGTTGTTTCAAAAACAACACTGAAACTAGCATTTTCGTCAGTCTGTTATGCTTATGTTTGAAATAGCATTTTTGTTAGTCTGTCATGTTTAAGCTTGAAATAAATTTTCGTTGGTCTGTCACGCTTAAGTTTGAAATACCATTTTCGTTAGTCTGTCATGTTGAAGTCTGAAATAGAACACTTGTTGTGCAGATTGTATAAATGTATCTTTAAAATTGTTTTTGTTCAATAGAAAAAAATTATGAAGATCAAATGCTGATTGAATCATTTTGAAAATCTTTTTTTTTCTTTTTTTCTTTTTTTTCTCAGCTGTTACCCCCCAACTAAACTCGGCTCCCAGCGGAAAAATAATTTGGTCTAATGTGCGTTTAGACAAACAGATCAAACATCATCGCCCTAATTCTAAATTATCCTGTATTTGTCGACTAATGAAGGCATTCATTCATATATTGGAAACAAAAACAACATCTGGCTCACATAATTAATTCAGAGATCAGCTGTCTTCATTAAACTTACACTTGTGTGCAATGAATCAGCTGAAATTACAAATGTATATATTCTTCTTATGTCTATAGTCGGCCATCTTGTCACGAGCTATTTCAAATTGCAAATCCTTCGATACAACTTTCGTCGTCCGTTATGCAATTGTGAGCACAAATCGAAACATAATTTTTTTGTGCTTATCCAGAAGCACGGAGACATTGGAAAAGGGAATATCTGCTTGATGTACGTACCTGTCACGGACTGAATATATCGTATACAAAAAATCACGTAAATTAATCAAGTAGTTTTTATTTTATAAATAAAAATAAAATTTTATCGATAAACGAATGACGGGGAAATACGGTCGCCATTACGGCATATTCAAGAGATATTCAAGGATGATAACCCTCTCCCTTGAATATGTTGTAATGGTGGGCATATTTCAGCCCGGGACAGGTATGTACATCAAACAGATATTCCTCAGTTTGTTTTTTTTTTTTTTTCGAATAAGCACCTTTTTTTTTTTTTTTTACTTATGAGTCACTACTTATCAAGGCTAAAAGCCACTCCAGGATAACGGTTAATGTAATTGATTGTCAGTTGAATGATGAGTTTTATGTTTCAGAGATCAGCTCTCTTCATTAAACTCACATCCCACTTGTGTGCAATGAATCAGCTGAAATTAAAAATGTATATATTCTTCTTATATCTACAGTTGGCCATTTTGTCATGATCTGTTTCCAATTGCAAATCCATCCGTTATGCAAAAAAAAAATTATGTTTCGATTTGTGCTCTCAATTGTATAACGGATAGATTTGCAATTGAGAGCACAAATCGAAACATATTTTTTTTTTTTTAACTAATGGAGATTATCCTAAGGATGAATTAATTACGCTGGTATTGTCATGTTGAACGTTCATCCTTCTGGATAAACCATTGCAGAAGCATGAATGTCATAAATTGAAGGAAGGTTGGCCGGCCATGGAAAACTTAGAAGCAAGTGATTGGACAAGACCGCACCGAGTGGAATTTGGAGACTGCTGAACCGTGAGAAGTAGAGAGTGAGATTGCATAATATCAGAAAATGTCTGACCCCTGAACAAGGGAAAAGTGACGTTAAATGAAGAAGAAAGAAAGTCGTTACTTAGCGAGGTTAAAAACAACTCAAGGATAACGATTGTCGGTTGAATGACGAATGGAATGGACAAAATTTGATTACTTATGAAGACGGTTTATGGCAAGTATTTGTTGATGTTGGATTTGAAGACGACCATGTTGTAGTTGCAGGGAAGCAATTCTGTGGAAATGTGTTTCACAGATGAGAACGTTTTGGAAAGTAACTAACAAAACGAGTTTTATGTTTCGGAATTTTTGAGATGAGGATTGATAATTTGGATTATTTGGATTCTTCAGACTACCATTCTCTTCTTAATTGTTGTTTTCACATGTCGGCCGAATTAACCTTCAACCTTCTTCGAAATGAACCCTTTATTTAATCCTAGGAGTAGATTGTTTTGGTTCCGTCACCCATGACCAGGTAGAAGTGTTAATTATTATGTTATTCTTAATCATTATTGTCCCTAGTAAGGATTGAACCTTTAACCTCTCGAAGACTGTCACTTAAAACTGATTGTTAATAAATGCTTTTATCCGTTGTGCCACAGGTTCATCAGTTCGAAATTCCATATAAGTTCTCAAGTTCAAAAAGATGCACCTAAAGAAAGTCGTAGGTTATATCGTTGTGAAAATAACAACCAAGATGAAAATAGTATGTATTATTTGGATTGTTCGGACTACTGTTCTCATCTTCGGTGTTATTCTTACAACGTTTTGGCCGATGTAACCTCCGATCTTCTTCAGGTATATCTTGACAATGGCTCTTATTGGTGAATGGTGGACAGAATGTTTTTATTCTTTTTTTCCAACAAACCATAGTCGTTAGAATTCAAAATGTGTAATGTCTTTATGAAATGGAAAAAAAGCATTGAGTCATTTCCATTTTCGTATTAATTCGGGTTTACAATAAGTAAGAGAAAACATCAAAAAGGTTGTCAAATTAATAAGAAAATTATATATACATTTAAAAATCTTTTAAATTGTATGTTTGCGCATATATATAAAAATTTTGCATTGTTTATAACTACTTTTTGTATTCCCTTATTTCTTGTGTATTGAATTAATATTCTACAAGGCTATACACCCGAACGGCTCCGCTCACTGTATCTTTGTAAACACAGTTGAGAGTGAAGCATATTTCTTTTATTTTAGTGGTTAAACAGTTTTATGTAAAACCTTTTTTATGTGAAAATTCTTTAGAAGAAGCAGATTGTATTTTAGTACGATTTATATCAATCGAAGATCATCCAACTATAAATTACCGATACAACAATATTTCCCCAAATCATTTTAGACCTAACGATGTAGCCGTCATAAATATTAACATTTGTTTCTTCTTGCGGAGAGCAGCCCCTGTGAGGTGATTTGGTCACATGATGAACAAGCACACTCCTGAGCCTATTAATCCTAACCAGAACCTTTGAAGGACTACTTTGGGATTTAGACAGCAGTCACAGAGAGCTTCCAGGCACCTACGAAGAAAGATGTCTTCTCTCTCGCCCCGGTCAACTTGACGCCGAGCAAGGCTATCCTCCACTGGAAGAAAATACTTTCGGCGGCCGACCTTTCTTACTTTGTTACTTGCTTCATTGTGACGTCACTGTTTTAACTTTCGGCAACCTACACCCAACGGTGTAGGTCACTCAAATAAATATATTATTTGTTATCTACTGAAGAGTTTTGCTTTCCTTTTATTTGGCAATTCTTTTGTTACAAAATATATCGGAGTTGGTCTTACAGTCCATGCGAAGACCAAACATCTAGAATGTCATATCCAATCTTTAGATTTTTTAAAACATTTTTCTGATAAATTACTTGTTGGCAGATACTAAAAATGGATACAAAAGTTGATTTATGAGTTTTCAAAAAAAAAAAAAGAAAAGAAAAAAACATTCCCCCATTGAGGGGGGACGAGTGTATGAAGGTGATCGAAGCACATCCTGTGGAAGTACTTGTAAAACACAAGGATGCAACACTGTGGCAATGCGACAGGGTCAGAGTTTGGCAGAAAGTGCGGGTGCTATTAGGTTAGAAATTTTTTTTTGGGGGGGGGGGGTCCTGTCCAAAGAGGGAGAGGCTAGTGGTTGGTGCACCAGCCCAGATGTGGCAATAATACTCCACGAACAGGCAAATGGTGGCTTTATAGGGACTTAAGATACTTGCAAATATAAGAAGTTTTCTAGTTTGGTAGAGGGAGGCTACCTTCTTTGTGGCAGACTTTATTGTAAGGAAATAGTTTAACAAAAAATAAAAACAAGAGAAAAGAAAAACAAAATAGTGCCTCACTTCTTTTATAAAATGCTTGAAGTTTCTGGATCCAATAAAACAGATTCCCATACTCTTAAAATAAATAAAAAAACACAAAGTATTAGTTGCACAAAAAAAAATGCATAAAAACTACAGGAATCGTTAAAAATGTTTTTTTTTTTTAATATCTTTGGATTATTATCATTTAAGCGTCACATTTCCAAATCATTACTTTTTTCAATCGACTTGTTCAATTTTTAGGCTTCAGTTTGGTATGTAAATTTAATGTAAAATTACCCCCCCCCCCCCCCGCTCTCTAGAGTTGATTTCACTCCTCTTTTCACTTTCATCATTTTTTTTATCATTCTTCTCTAAAATAAACTTTAAAAACATCTACTATATAGATTGAACACCAAATCATCAGATTATTAAAAAAAATGTTTATACTTACAGTTCAATTTTTAGATGGGTGTTCAGTGGGAAGCAAGAGATCTCTGAGAGAAGACCAATGGTTCTTACCAGCGAGAAATCAATGGTAAGCGGCTGTTGCGATACCGCAAGGTCATTTGCGGTGGCTATCGAAAAGATGGAGGAGAGTACTGAAAACTTGGGGAGGCTGGTTGTCACTCGGACTCCAGGGAACACAACCGGTTGTTGTCGGTGAGTAATCACTGACAATGACCTGTGTGATAACTCCTAGTGAGTACAAATAATAATAATAATAATCTAATACTCATGGAAATTGGGTATCTACCTATCTGAAGCCGAAACTATACTATTACTCCTATTATTTGTACTATCTGTCAAGGCTAAATTCAGCAGGAGGGTAGTATTTATTTTGTTGTTATAATATCATCCTCCCAGGCATTACCTCCTCCTTGTTTTGGATGGGGAGGGGAGGGGGATGTAGTATATGTTTGCTCATCATGATACATACCGTCCTTCCAAGCATTACCTCTTTCTTTGGAGGTGAGTAGTGTAGTAACTGTTCTGTGGTTATGATACCATTCTCCAGGGATTACCTTCTTCTTTTGTGTGTGTGTGAGAGCGTGGGGGGGGGGGTAGTGATAAACAAGCAAAATTAATAACAATAATAAAAGTAGTTAAAAAAACTAAGATGTCTGTGGCTAAAAATTGACCCAAATTTTCAATTCTGAAGTTATTAGTCCCGGGCAAAACTGAGTTTCTTTGCTAGTTAAATAGATGATCCTGAAATACTCAATACTTCCCCCCCCCCAACCCCCTTTCATTCCTATCCTGCCATTTTATTTTTTAAAAGAAACACAAAAAAGTATTGTCACTCACTTCTTTCTTTCTGGCAATTCTCTCCAAGTTCTCTTCAATTGCGATCTGTCGTACTTGCTCTTTTCTCAAGTGACCAATTGGGAAAATGGTTTTCTTCAGTGCTTCTTGTGATAATTGGGCAAGGAAAAATGTTTGGTCTTTGACAGCATCCACAGCCTTCAACAGTTTGATGCCTAAAATCAAAAAAAAAACAAAAACAATTTTAGTCCAATGAGAAGAAATTGTTAGTTTATTTGGAGAAAAAAGTGTTTAGCTAATGTGGTGCAACACATCTGCCCATAAAAATATTTTAAATGAATCCTTTTTTTTAATATTTCAGAATTCTATGGCTTAAGCAGCAAATTTTCAGGCTGTTTTAAACATGGTTTTTGGGGCAGAATAATAAATAATAAATAAAATAAATAATAAATATAATATATAATAAATAACAAATATAATCAATAATATAAATAATAAATATAATAAATAAAATATATAATATATAATAAATATAATATATAATAAATAATAAATATAATACATAATAAATAATAAATAAAATAAATAATAAATATAATAAATAAAATAAATAATAAATAAAATAAATAATAAATATAATTAATAAAATAAATAATAATTATAATAAATAATAAATATAATATATATAATAAATAATAAATAAAATAAATAATAAATATAATATAAATAATAAATAAAATACATAATAAATAATATATAATAAATAATATATTATAAATATAATAAATAATATATAATAAAAAATATATCATAAATAATAAATATAATAAATATAAACAAAAAAAGAAATACTGACAAGTCACCACTTATCAGGGCAAAAATCCACTCGAAGATTGTCAATTGGATGGTTTATAATACCATAAATGGGTAGAATTTGATTACTTACGAGTGCAACTCGACAACTATCTATCGGGGCTTGATATTGACTATGTTATATTCAGGGGAAATGGTTCCATAGTATTGTGTTCTAATATGGGAAGTTCTTGGAAAGAAACTTCATGGAAGTTCCATTTGGTTATTCGTACAAAGAGGAAAAAATGAATATTCTTTGCAGTTGATTTTAAATTGACCTTCGTAATTTAGTCGCTTTTTACTCTGTCAACCCTAACCCTAACTCTGTCAACCCTAAACATGAACTTGAAAAGTCAAGTTGGGGAACCATTTTACATTATATTTCGAAATCTTTTAGATGAGAATTTGAATTATTTCGACTACTGTTCTCGGTGCTTATACAGATGAAAGCACATATGAAAAACGCATTTCCAAATAAAAACTCTTGTTTATACTTACGTATTAGGCAAAAGTAAGTATCCTAAAAAACAATTAGGAAAAATTATTGAATAAATGCTGTAAATTTCATTAAAACTGGCAAATTGTGTCTTTTAGTGATTAAAATAAAAATGACATATTGGTTGGTTTATGAAGAGTGGTCCCTTTGCAGGGAGCCTCCATTTTATATATATATGAGGGAGAGGTGCATGAGTAGTTTCTTAGCAGGGAGCCCCCATTTTATATACATGGGGAAGAGGGGCATGAGATCCGAGTGCTGGCATTGCATTTCAGTTCCATAAAACTTCAGAAAAAGAAAAAGAAAATTCATTGATTACGATAAATGAGGGTCGTTTCCACTGACCTTCAGCAGGTGATGATAGCGGATGATGACAAGTAGCATCATTCAAAGAAGTTTGGGCATAGTGTCCAGTTGCTATGGCGTCAGCGCCGTGCTTGTTGATGGCATATTTAAGAAAGGCGTTAAATTTGATGTGCTTATTGCACAAAATGTCTGGGTTTGGCGTCAAGCCTCTTTGGTAATCTTGCAGAAAAGAACTAAAAAGAAAAAGAAGAAAGTGTTAGTTTACTTATCACATAAATCCAGTCATGGGCACACGTCCGTTTGTCCAAACTGCCATCTTTGTTTTCCCAGTCAATAACTAACAACAACAAGCAAGGGAGATTACTCTAAGAATTTATCACAAAGGAACATAACTCTTATATCTTAATACAAAGGGAGATAACTTAACAGAAGGAATCAATTCATCTGATAATCTTATTTGGTGGATGTCTGTCAGCAACCAAAATTATGTCATACCTTTCAAAGATTCTTTAAAACTCAAACATTGAGAATTATTAAACGATTCAATGCATTTGATCAATTATTGATTGAACTCAGTGAACTGTTTATGATACGTATCGCGTTTCAGAATTAAATAACATAAAAAGGGTTGATATCGTGATACTATAAACTATCCCCAAGTGCCGAGGCCCCGGACAATGATAAGAAATGACTCATCAACGCACAAAAAAGCAAGCGTAGGAGTGGTCATTTTTTATTGTTCAGAGGGCGGGAGCTTGTCGGTGACTGAGACAAAAGACCTGATGGAATTGAGTACATAACAAAGTTTATACATTTCTTTAGCTATTTTTTTAACAGAGGCCTAACATGTCATTGGTAAACTAAAGAATCACCCAAATGACATTTCTTGCATTGAAAAAAAAAGAAGTTTTACCTGAAAACGTTATTCCAATATTCCTTGACAAAGTCAACAGTGTAAAAAGGAATTTCCAGCCGTTTGCACACAAAGTGAGCATCTTCAAGATCTAAGTCGGCAGAACACGTCCCATGTTCGTCGACAATGTCCCAATTCTTCATAAACAATCCAACCACTTGGTAACCTTCAAATTGACAGGGAGGAATAAACGAAAAATAGAAATAGATGAATTTTTAAAATTATCTTTTTCTAAGGCAGAAAACAAAGCTGCGAATAAAGTCAGAAGAAAGAAGAGATAGAAAAGGGTTTTAGGGTAAAAATAAAGTGTAAATAATCTTTATCATTTTTTATGGGTACTATTCTAATCTTTTTGCAGAAAGTGGATCAACATATTCACAGCATTTTATACTCCTTTGCCTTTTTGGCTAGGAGCAAAGTGTAGTATCTGTTCTGATGCTGGACTTCATCTTTTTCTGTCCTTGGTCAGTGAAGGAGAGATTCTTTTGGACTAGGGCAATTTTTATTTTTATTCCAATCCAGAGTGCTCCTTTTTGGGTAGCTGGATTTTCTCCACATTAAAAAACGACCTTGTGTCTAACTCTGCCCTCGTGGGGGAGATAAGCAAATAGGAACTAAGAATAACTTTTATAAAATACAGTTTGTGCATGCACACATCTATTCTTTTTCTTTTTAATTTACACTAAAAGTTTTGAATTAAGTCTTATTATTGTGCTAGCAGAACTACTTGGCGTTGTCCAGGTGGAGGGGTACATAAAATATAGGGTGACTCCCCTTCTCCCCTCAAATGCCACCCATGCAATTGTTAATAAAATTCACAATCCTTTCGGCAATACAACCATATTTGGTACACATAGACTTTAGTCTATACCTCACTTGTCCACCAAGTTTCAGTCATGAATCTCCAACAGTCTTTGTCTTATCGCATTTAAATGCTAAGCACACCTGGATAGGAAATGCAAAATTGTAAATACCCCCCCCCCCCCCCCCCGCTCGGGACTGCCCTGATTTTAGTTGCGATGGATCCCTTCAGTTCAGGGATAGCCTGGAGATTGTTCTGATAGGCATTGTCTTTGAGATAACTTCACAGATAAAAACCTGAGGGAGGTATGGTCCGGTGAGTGTGAAGCCCATGCAGGATCACACCCCCTACTGATGAAATGATCACAAAGTGTCCCTCAAATCATTGAACGGCGATAAAACAAGGACTGTTGGACATTCATGACTGAAGCTAGGTGGACAATTCAAACATAGACTGAAGTTTATTTGTACCAAATATGTTTGGATTGCAGTTAATGATGCCTGCTGAAGAACACAGTGCCCTCTGTTGTCTACTGAAGGACATGTCCCCCTTTTTCCTACTGAAGGACATGTCCCCCTTTTTCCTGCTGAAGGACACAGTGTCCCCTTTTTTCCTGATGATGGACACAGTGTCCCCTTGAGGTTCTGTTGTTAACCTTGCTTGACCAACAACCCTTTGAAATCCAGATTTATTACGTATTGATAGATGCTTTAGAGGGTATCGCCATAACACCAGCTACTGTCAGTGTTACTATTTCAGAGGAGTTTTCCTTCTTCTAGATTGGTTGCCCTACATAGACTATTCTTTCAGATTAATTGTGTCTTGAAAAATTAGGATACTGACATAGTACCATGGTCAGTAAAAAAAAGAAGCAAAGTTGTCGACCATAGTCGGGGACAACCTGAAGGCTCCCTTTTTATTAGCTACTACATCGAGATGTAGGGGAAGGCACCACTCCTTTTCAAGGATTACTCCACTTACTCTTGATCCTCACCTTATAATGCTGAGTATTTAAGCAAGGGGACATCAAGTACCATTTTTTTAGTCTTTGGTATGACTCGACCGAAGATTGAACCCTAATCTCCTGGCCCGTTAGAAAACACTCTTAACATTATGCCAGCTGGTATTAATTTGGAGTTTTCCTTCTCTTACATTAGTTGCCATAGTCTACAGCACCATTTCACCCGTAGTTTGGTTGGTTGTTGGGTTTTAAGGCATGTCAATTCTTGTTCAGTCATTTTATGTCGAAACTACACGTTCATTTTGTATACAAATAGTTGATAGATTAATTTGTTTTGGAAACAAAAATGTATTTTGTGACTTATGTGCAAATGATAGATTCTATTTAATCCTGACGATGGGAGTGTAGCAGTTGCATGACAGAACTATTTCTTCTGTATGTAGACGCAATCTCTTGTGTTATATTGAGTTGTAGTTCGGTTGGCAAAAACAGGCTTGTCCAAACTTGCGTATTTATACACAGGCGATTAGAGCATTACTGCACATGCACACTTGCAGCCTTCTCGTTGGCAGGAAGAGACAAATCAGTTCCAAAAAGAGACATTGTGATGATAAGACGATAAAAACTTGTTCTTTGCTAGAAAACTGCAAAACTCATGGGACGCAAGAATTCCACATTCTGTTTATAGCTGAAGCCTGCCTGCCAGGCAACTCGCTTTATATTGGTATGTTCCTGTTGAATCAAATTTATTTATATTATAGTGGAGATGTGGAGATGTTGGGATTTTATTTGGAACTTGGTGACCTTTTTCTTATGCAGTTCAGGCCAGATGTGTCAGATACTTACCCATATAACAAAATGGCTATCTTCCATCTCAACACTCAACCAACCAACAGTCTACCATAGGAACCTGACAGGTACTACCACTCCAAGTCAGAATTAACCCAAGAATAAACTCTCCTCAAAACACTTTAAGAGTGGTGCCCTACCACCGGATATTTATTTTTATGGAAATCGCTCCAGACAACGCATGAAGCCACTTGATGTGAGGAGCTTAAAAGAACGAAAGATGATCATCACAAAGACAGGAGATGCCTATTGACCTTAGTCTTGAAAAGACCAAGGCTATAGGTAGGAAAACAGTGAGCAGGAAGAGAGTTCGACAAGCCTGCAATTCTTGGAAAGAAGTAACTGCAATAGTAAGCTGTATTACAATGAGGTTTTAGCTTAGTTTTAAATTTAGTTTAAAGTAATACCAAAAACAACCTAGCTGGAGGGAAAGAACTGATTCATACCTTTCCCAAACGTTTTAATAAAAGTCATATACTAGCTCTGACATAACTTGCTGGTAAACACTGCACCAATTCTTGGCCTTTTGGCTAGGAACAAAGTTTAGTATCTGTTCTTGTGTTACACTTAGTCTATTCTGTTCTCGGTCAGTGAAGGAGAAGTCCTTCTAGAGTGAGTCAATTTTTATTTTTGTTCCAATCAAGAGTGCCCCATTTTTAGGAGCTGGATTTTCTCCGCATTAAAAACCGACTTTGTGTCTAACTTTTCCCTCGTGGGGAGGCAAGTAAATAGGAACACTGCACCATTTCCACCTCCAATTGTCCGATTTTATTATAATGTAATGATGTAACCTTTGTCTTGTTATAATCCCTAAAAAGCCTTGCGGATGACGAACGTTGTGTGTGTGTGTGTGTGTGTGTGTGTGTGTGTGTGTGCTGTCTCCCCACCATCATGACCACAGCTAAATTTACATTTTCTTCACAGAACTCAACTTGGCCATTGGCTCTCTAAATAATGAGGCATTTAACAAAACATCATCAGAAAAGAAAGAAAACAACAACAAATATTTGAAATCCCGAATTGTTGTGACCCCCCCCCCCTCCCGACCAAAAACCCTAACTTTAAATTAGACAACCTCCCTACACTTTTTCTTTATATAAAAACCTCCCTAATTATAATTTACAAAACTTTACAGCTTTCCAAGGTCAAAGGTCATGACAGATATTTTAAGATCTGAGTCAGATACTACTTTCAAAATGAGACAAACATTTGTCATTTTTTTAAATTTATTTCTTTTGGAAAACAATTTAAAAATTTTTTTTATCCTTGATTATTTAAAATATTTCACATTCGTTTATATATATATATATATATATATATATATATATATATATATATATATATATATATATATATATACGCTCTTCTATGGGTGGAGCCCTCTGGTGGAGGAAATGAAAAGCAGTACTCTTCTGTAAAAAGAATTGAGTACTTTCGGTTATCAGAATCAGTATTCATTTAAATACAATATAATTTTTCCCACTTTCAGTAGCAGATTCGATGGCTCAGTCGATAGAGCAATTAGTGCCAATCACTGGGGTCTAGGTTCTGAATCTCGCTATGTCTAGCCACACTGATGAGTCGTAGACAATTGTTTTGTGTCTACGACTCATCAGTGTGGTTAGACATAGCAAGATTCTAATCCAGACACCAGTCACTGGTGTTCATTGCTCTACTGGCTGAGCTACCGAAACTTACTAGAAATTTTAGAAATTATATTATATTTAAATTAAATTATTTATTTGTTTACATTTTTTTAACAATACTGATAATTGAGAGAACTCAATTTCTAAAACGCTTGGGAAAGGTATGAATCTGTCCTCTCCCTCCAGCTTGGTATTAACTCAACTTTTTGATGGAAAAGTACTGCTTTTTAGCTAAATGGAAACCATCATGTGTTCCATCCATTGGGAAGTGTGTGTATATATAGTCTAAAGAAGCTTTAAGTCATTTTAAACAAAGAAAGAAAATGCAGTTTGAATTCCCAGAGAAACTAACTAAATCCAAAATATCGCAGACTTAGCACTTGCATAAGCCGACCCACCGTTGGAAAATTCATAAATAAAAAAGGGGATTCAAGTATCTAACAGTGAAACAGAAACAGAAGACCTTAACTTAAGCGTGAAATATTAAAACGGGGATACTCAGCGGTTTACCATGTAACTGTTTCTGAGATTTAAAAACAGGACAGTTATAATATTCATGGCTCTTCAGTGGTACTGATCAAACGACTACTTCCCCAATCAAATGTAGAAATAATTCAGCTTTAATTTCACTAATATATATATATAAAGTAAATAAATAATAAATAATACTAATTATAATAATAAATAATAATAAAAATAATAATAATAAAACATTAAAACTACAAGTTTAGATAAAATAAATAATAATAATAATAATAATAATAATAATAATAATAATAATAATAAAAATATATTACTCATAAGACTACAGTGTGATATGGTAATTTGCATATCAAATAACATTAATTACTAGATCACCCGTGACCCGTTGGGTCAGTTTGTTATATTAGCTATGGAATTCATGTATGAGCGTGACACTTGTGACATAAAGAAAATAGTTTTTTTTTACATAACAGAAGCATTTCTATGAAAGTATATTAAAATGAAAAAAGAATGAAAAATTTCATGCGTTCGTTAATCATAATAGAGAATAACGGAATTGGAATAACAGATTAAAGACGATGCTATTTACGCATGCGCAACCGGATGTTGAAAAGCGGAAAGCTGAAAGCTGATTGCAAACATACAAGAACAATAGAGTTTTAGTATTATATAGATAACAACAATAATAATAATATCCAAACACTTCACCCAAGAACTATTCTGCGATGTGGTAGCTAACAATAAAATTATATAGGAATAAAAGTTGCATTAAAAAAATTTTTTTTTTAAAAAGCTTAAGTACCTTTGGTACCAGATTATATATATATATATATATATATATATATATATATATATATATATATATAAGGGAGTAATAATTTAATATTTCTTTGTAAATATTGTTATAAAGCCCCTTTAAGAGATTAAAGTTTAGCACTGTTCGGAGATGTTAAAAATAAACTGTCATTTGGCTATAAAGCAAGGTTCCGATTATGTTCGTAGAACCCTTTAGATAGTCTGATGTTTACAGCACGCTGTATTTAGGCATACATATAACTTTATTTTTCTCGTATCACTAGATAATGTCCGATAGGCTGCAAGGATAGAGCAAAAGCGTACAGTCTTAGTTGACTCTGTGAACTGGGTTCGCGCCTTGTAACTCTGAAATTATCGCTTCCTACACTGTTAGGGTTAGGGCTGAGTTAGGGTTAGGGTTAGGGCTGGGTTTAGGGCTGGGTTAGGGTTTAGGTTAGGGTTAGGGCTGGGTTAGGGTTAGGAATTTTTTAAAGAAACAGGAAAAAAAACATTACGGTTTGACGAATGAAAATAATATGTAAATAAAAGCACATTGACATGTAAATAAAAAGAAAATTATTTTATTCCTTTTGCTTAAAATGTAGTTTTGTTTTGTTCTTCTGCTTGGCTAAAAAATGCAAAAATTGCGCTTTGACTATGAGTCCCAGTAAAAAACCAACCGAATTCAGAACGAGGCGGAAGTCTCGTTCTGGATTCGGTGTTTTCTATCGAAGCAGCCATTACTGTTTTTTTTTTCCACTTCACTTACGCTAAAACTATTAACTTATAGAAAATAGCACTTTTAACGGATTATAATCATTAATAACTGTCACAGTTAACTTGGAAATTCAGTTTTATCGGCTACGGTAACTTTTATTTGTTGTATATTTGTTTTTTCAGCGTTTTCGTTGTTGGGCTATTCTTAAAAATACCCAAACATTTTATTTTAAAAACATTTGATTAACAATGGTTCCTTTGACAAAAATTTAAAAAATAATCATGTAATTAATAACAGTTGTTGAGCTATGGTTTGTTCGTTTTTTATTTTTATATATGTATTTTAGTTTGGTTTTCTTTGTCGTAATTTATCGGCTGTCAGTCTTCAATTTAGTGTTTGGCAGTTTTCGCCTCGTCAACTCTCGGGCGCTTCCGTAACCTGCTCGAACGCTGACGATGCGAAGTCACGGAAACATGGTGCGTCAGCTATAAGAGTACCAGTACTTCAGTATAACCTGTTAATCTACACATATGTTGACAACGAAACAATCGCCTTCGAGGCTTAAGTTCTGTTCTCAATTAGGTGACGAAGCTCTCCCGAGAGACGATGCAATTTGCAATGAAATATACAATGAACACATTTTAAAGGTCACTTTTGTTTTGTTGTACAATGAAAAATTTCGAAGTGCACTTTTATTTGAAGACAAAATTTCTGTAATTTGAAAGCAAGGAGATTTTTTTTCAAGGCGTTTTATTTAATTAACACAAATTTGAAATTAAAACAAAAACACGTGGTTAAAATCGGGATTTTTTAACCAGTTACACGGGCGTTTCTTTTCAGCAGTCCACAGCCAAGGCCACCGAGAGTTTAACTCTCTCATTAAAAAAACGAAAAGATTTCGTTAATTTTCTTATAGTAGAAAAATTGAATATCTAATAAAATTAAACGTCATTAAATTTCCTTAGGCAAACTTTAATTACAGTTATCGAAATTTAAGCAAAAAAGAAAATAAATTGTTTTGCATCGGTTACAATGTTGAACATCGCACTAACTATTGTTATTACCTTTCCTTTTGAGTAGAGCCGCAGCGGCCGCACTGTCGACGCCCCCAGAAATGCCGCACACAATCTTTTTCCAACCACGAGTCATTATTCAAGGGTTGATTGATTAATTAATTGAGTCGTCCATTAAAAGTTCTTATAAATAATTAACATAATAAAACCTTTTGTTTATTTACGTAACGCATAAAATGTCATTGCTTCTGCGATACTAACATACCCGAGCATTTTAAAACGAACAATTTGATTGGTCAAAAATAAATCATTAAAAATAATAATGTTTGTTTGTTTTAAAACATTTTTAACGTATTTATGTTTATTTTTAACAAATGCATAAGTAAATATTTAAAAAAATTGGTAAATAATTTACTATCTTACCCGGCGCAGTTTACCTTCTAAAATAAAATAAATCAAATTCTACTTATTTTTTGCGATTACATTTAAAGTCTGGAAAGATATCTGCAAAGAAATAATAATACTAAATAAAAAATATATATTTAAGATTTTAGAGTGGGGATCACTTTCCTTTATACATTTAACGTAAAATGAGCGCCCACTTCCTGGCCAGTTAGCGTTAAACGAAATATGTAATCGAATTGGGGGGGGGGGCGTACCCTAACCCTAATTCCCTAACTCTAAAACTTGCCCCCCTCCCACACACAAAAAAGTACTTTTACTTCGCCAAACACAAGTATTATTTTCCATCATGTTTGATATTTTTATTTGGTAAATTAATAGAAATGCACCTCGTATTTCACCCCCTAAAAAAAAAAAGTTTCTACATTTTGGGGCAAATTACATGTAAACAGCCTCAACAAATATCCGGTAAGAAAATAAATTATGAAAATTTTTATTATTTTAGATGTTAGGAGGGGTGGGGGATCACTTTCCTATATAAGTTATACGTAAATTGAACACGCATTTCTTGGTCACGGAATCTACTTTTGGGGGGAAATTACATGTAAACAGAGGGTTAGGGTTAGGGTTCCTCCTAACATCTAAAATAATAAAAATTTTCATAATTTTTTTTCATAGCGGATATTTGTTATAGCTGTTTACACATAATTTGCCCAAAAAAAAGTAGAATTTTGGGTATTTTTTACTTTACTCAGCAGACTAAAAACGCTCAAAAAACAAATATACAACAAATAAAAGTAACTGTATGCGATAAAAGTTATTTTCAAACTTACCTGTGGCATTTGTTTGTATTTTTAACCCGTTCGAAGTGCTATTTATTAGAAATTAAATTATTCGTCACACAAACATCGCAAAATTCAAGATGGCGATCGTGGGGGGGGGGGGTATGTAAGAGAATAAGCACCGTCCACCATTTTCTTTTTGTGCAAAAAAAAACAAGAATTTTTTTTTTACATCTAATAAAAACCCATGTATACTACGTACAAATACAAACAAATGTCATAGCTACGTAGGAAAATATCTATTCTCGACGTAGGTCGCTTTTACTTGTTGCATATTTATGTTTTTAAACACTTTCTCGTTCGTTTTTTTTTTACCCTGTTCACGACTCAGCGGAGTAAAGTAAAAGATATCCAGAATTTTTATTTATTTAGAGGGAAAAATGTGAGGGGTGAGATTCCGTGGCCAAGAAATGCGTGTTCACTTTACGTATAACTTATATAGGAAAGTGACCCCCAGCCCTCCTAACATCTAAGATAATAAAAAAAATTATAATTTTTGTTATTACCGGATATTTGTTGAGGCTGTTTACATGTAATTTGCCTCCAAAAGTAGAAACTTTTTTTTTTTAGGGGGCGAAATACGAGAGGTGCACTTCTATAAATTTACCTTTTATTTTGCTATAATTCACTAATTTTAGATTTAAAAAAAAGCCCCCCTTCATATTTAAATCAGAAAAACAAATTAAATTGGCTAAATTTCTACGTGTTTTTATTGGCTAAGTACCCCCCACCCATAAAAAAAATTGGACTAAAAAATCAGAAACATTTCCAATTTCTTGTGTGGCTTCTTTTCTCTCAGTCAAATATTTCTCAGATGCAGCAAGTCCGCCATTAACATGCAACCCAGTAAACATGCAACCTCGTGCATGCTTACATTTTTGTGTCCCTGTACGAAGATTAAAATTAATATATAATGATACTAAACCTTATGTCTAGAATCCTTATTCTAATTTTGATCAAAGTCCATTACATTATTTTCATTCTAGAAATTAATTAATGAACATAGATCAAATTTAATGCAAATCTGAAAAAAAAAAGTAATTTTCGAATGGGAGGAGGAATAGCGCTTGTTGATTTTTTAAAAGTTCGATTAGAAGACGTTTTTGAAGCCTCATATCGCATTTAAAATTGACCCCCTTCTTTTTTTTAAATATATATGTTAACCTGTAATTCTAATTATGGAAATAACTTTTCTCCATTGCATCCTTCTAGACTTTATTTTTAAATTTGTGTTGGGAATTATTGCAAACATTTCCATGCATTGAACTTGTTACGGAAACTTTTGGTGCTTCTGTTTTATTGGGGACAGATGAATTTTTACATCTTTAATTTAGAAAAGTCAGTTGAAAGGGGAGATAACTAAAACGTTTTTGTTGTTGTTGTAACCATAACCCATAAGGAAAATCCAGAGAATTAGAAAGAAAATAAATAGAAAAAGGGTACTTATGCAGTTTACGGACCGGGCCGAAATAATAACGTTATAATTTAGAAAGCCATTCTTAACATGGGGAGGTGGGGTGAGGAATTGATTAACTATTCTGTTTATTAAATTGTTAGGTGAAAGTACAGAATAGTTAATCAATGGGTTATGATTACAACAAAAAAGTTTGAATTATCTCCCCTTTCAACTGACTCTTCTAAAATAAAAATGAAAATTTCATCTGTCCCCAATAATACAGAAGCACCAAACTTTTTTATGCGCTGAACATTGTCAATTTTTCTGCGCTGTTGTGAAAGTGATAATAAATTTGAATTTCTGAAACACGTGTACACAAGGATAAATATTGTTGGTGTGTATTTTTTCGGAACTGGTTACAAAATATTAATTATATCATAAATTTTTTATACCACTCTTATAAAATATGAGCTGTCTGTTCTTAGAGGTAAGCCATTGAGCGCAAAATTATCTGCTATATTTAGTTGTATACTGAAGATTCGTAACAACTTATTTATTTATAAATAATTTGTGTCATTGGATCTCCCGTGATATAGCTATATTAACAGTCGTAGAATTAAACTCTACTCTTATTATATACTAGCATCGTTACACGGGTTCGAATATGGGATAGCATCATACGTAACAGTATATTAAGGAGAGTTTACTTTAACAGCAACCTGATATCTTAGCCATTAAACTATTCATATATGTGTTAATACTCTTAAAACAATGCTTATAAATAGATGAATTTCAATTTAGTTCCCTTAAGAAGGTAGCTAAAGACATAGGACTATTTCTCTCATGTTTATAGGAAAATTTTACAGGTAAAACACTTATATTTAAGGTACAATTCTTAATTTGTCTTCATATTAAGGGACATGCAGACACACCGACAGGCAGACGTTCTCTTTTATTATATATATAGATCTAGATATACCGTATGAAACTAAAAGTAGGATGTATACTTTTAGAAATTTTAACCTATCTTGAAATGATTAAAGCTCAATATACGAGATAGAGCAATTGTATAGACAAATGAAAAAGGAAAAAGAAAAAACAATGTAAGGATGACAAATCTATTTCATCTTCAAGATTTGTCATTCTTACATTTTTTATTTCTCTTTTTTCATTTTCATTTTTATATATATATATATATATATATATATACAGAGAGAGAGAGAGGGAAGGAGAGAAAGAGGTACAGATGGACATACCAAAATCGAAGATGTTTTTTATTTAGATTTTAATATATAAAAAAAAAGGAAAAGTAATCTGAGGCAGGATCGAAGCAGCACACTCAAGGTTGTCAGTCTTAGTCTCTCCCAACCATGAGTGTGCTGCTTCGATCCTGCCTCAGATTATTTTCATGTATCTATATAATTGTTCTATCCCGTATATTGAGCTTTAATCATTTCACGATAGGTTAAAATTTCTAAAAGTATACATCCTACTTTTAGTTTCATACGGTATATCTAGATCTATATATATAATAAAAGAGAACGTCTGCCTGTCGGTGTGTCTGCATGTCCCTTAATATGAAGACAAATCAAGAATTGTACCTTAAATATAAGTGTTTTACCTGTAAAATTTTCCTATAAACATGAAAGTTATTAGGATGCAATTTTAAGTATTTTAAAATGGCCCTAATTCTCAAAATTACATCCGAATAAGTGCTTCCCATCTACGATTGAACTAAACACCTTTCTATTGGATTTACATCATTTTGAACATTTTTAACGCTGTCTCCACGAAACCCCTTTTCCATCTTTAAATCTTCCTTCACCGGACACTTTATCAACGGACATTCACCAACTGGACAGACTCCATATTTTGTAAAAAAATTTACACGCACACTCTTACTTTCCATTACTTTATATTTTTTTTGAATTTTGGATATTCCACTGCCAAAGTATCCATCTATATAATTCCTCGTATGATAAGATTTTAATCTTTGAAAAGCCTGGCTTAAGGAAAGAAAAATAAACATGTTTTTATCGAGTTCACCTTGTATTGAACAATCGAAGATGAAATAGATTTGTCATCCGTACATCTTTATCTCTTTTCCTTCATTTATCTATCTATCTATCTATCTATATATATATATATATATATATATATATATATATATTGAAACAGAGACACAACACATTATTATAGTTGATTAATCATTATTACCAATAACATTTTCTGATACCTCGTAAAATAAATAGATACTGCATTTAACAAATAAACAAAAAATTAAAAAGTAAATTTTAAAAATTGTTGTCAAGAAAATAAAAACACTGGAAAAACATAGTTGTTATAATCTTTTTAATTTATTGTGAATGTGGTGAGCTTTAGTCTTTAAAAAAATTTTTTTAACTTAGATCACCCCAAAATAAGGCAAGTTTCCACTGTAGAGGTAAGGAGCTACTGAGAATTAGGGCGAATGTTTTTTTTTGTTTTGGGGGGGATCCTAAATTGGGAGCTGTGCAGTTTTAGTTTTAAATTTCTGCATGTCGGTACAGTCAGGGAGCAGGGAGGGAGTTCAAAAGCCAGTAGCATGAGAAAAGAAGTTATTGGAGTAGAAGGCTCTCCGGCATCTGGGGACCTCCACAATGAATGGATGAGATTTAGCTGATAGTCGGGTTGGTCAAGTGTATTTACGTCGAGGGAGCATCAGAGCAGCAAGTTCATCGGAGCACATTCCACTGAAGTACTGTTTTCAACTTTGTCTGATGAGCTTTTACCGGGCCACCGTCTTTGCGAATTGGCAAGGAGAACCAAGATGAAGTCATATTGAAATGGGTGGATACTTTGTGCAACCACTAAGAAAAATTAATTTTAAAAATAGAGTTGCATATTCTGTACAAAAGCAACTCTGAATTAAAATAATATAAAATAGAACAAAATATTTTTCACCCAGTCAAAAGAGCTGTAAAGAATAGGGGTTTTGAACAGAATATTTTTCAGCCAATGAGAAGAGCTGTAAAGAATAATTTTTTTTTTTGTCATTTCCATTCACTTGTGATTAGAAGGCCAAACTCTTCTTTAACATCTTTTAAAAATTAGTTTTATTCACGTCTTCACTTCATCAACGATGGCGTTCGTAAGTTGGAACGAGTGTGCAGCACATCCGCTCCGGTTGACGTCTTGAATCCAACTACATAGAAAATGGAAAAAAAACTGTGTCAATAGTTCAGTGGAAGTACATCCCATGCAAAGTGTTCCGATCGAGTAATAGATCAATCACTCCACGTGGAAACGTAAGCTTACGTGAAAGAAAATAGTTCATTAACATATAACTGCTACAGAGCTAAAAATATTTCCACCGAAAGCATAAAAAGAAAAAAATTTGTTAAATATTTGTTGCCAAGGTGTTGGGAGCCTTTTCTCACACTATATAAGAAATAAACATCTCTTCCTTTCAGTCCAGTATTTAGTAACTCATCACCACAATGACATGCAACATTCAACAGTTTGATAGCACTACTTGCAACAACCCGTGGGAGAAGATTACACACAAGTTAAACTGTTCATGCTCACACAATCAGCAGGAGCCTCACACTTGCTGCGTTTATTTCAACTGGACTGAACTCTATTGTTGTACAAACTTTTAAACTTTCTATGCTATTATCTTTTGGTGTTTGTAAATGAATGTATATAATTTAATTTGTACAGAATTGCGTTGTTAGTTTATTTAATGTACGTTGATTCTTCTATAAGTTTATCATTTGATCATGTTGGGTTTCAAAGTTCAATTTGATTAAATGTTTCCAAATTTCTTTATCTTTCTCCTCGGTTATTAAAAGAAAAGATAGCAGTGTGTAAAAAAAAGGCCAATACATCTGAGGTTACTGTTGGATTGAATAACTTAAGATCAATGATCAATATATTGTATCAGACTCAGGAACTCCCGTGTCATGCGACACATGAGACAGTCACACTAAACCATCGTTTTCGGTCTGAAGCCAGATCCACAGCATCCCTCCAGCTTCTTCCTGTTGCGATCAAATCTCTCTCGATTCTTTGCTTCCAGTTCATTTTTTGGTTTTCTTCTTCTTTTTTTTTCCATCAGGGTTCCACTGAAAAACTTGGTTTTCAAATATCTCTGGGGCCAATCTAAGGGCATGTTCGAGCGAGCCTAGCCTGCATTTTCAGATTATTGACGATGCCACCTGTTGGTTAGTGCAGTCTCTGACTTCTTGGTTGGTAATTCTATTACTAGATAAAAAGAAAATCATTCTAAAATAATAAAGTAAATCATAATATACAATGGAACTCTTTTTTTCTTTCCTTCCTGCCATGAACCACGCCGTCTGTTGTCTGCAACAAAAGCTTCTCGACCCACTCACCAAACAACAATCCTTTTAAATTTCAATTCTTTTTATTACAAGCGTTGCTATTTATCGGCCTGGGCCATTCACTACGTCGAGAGAGAGAGAGCAAATCACTACTTAACAATTATTTCCTAAACCATTCCTGGAGGGGGGGAAAGGATATCTCTCACTTGTATTTTCTTAGGGAAATATTTCCCTTATCTGTTGTAGTTTACATGGTAACAATCACGTCTCATCGGTTTGCCTCCAAAACCCAGACTGACGAAACTCGCTTCTCACGAAGAACAAGTGACGTCACGGATCCCTCTGTTTCCCACGCAAGGGCCTGTGACGTCACAGCCTCTTGCAGGTGCACACTGACCCTTGATCTGGGATCTTGTCACACGGTGACCTTGTCACATCTGTTAGCTCTGACTGTGAGAACAGGCCCTATTCTGCACTCGACTGCACCCACGCTTATTCGCGCAAGTCAAACCAACGATTTCCAACAGATACGTCCATTCCCATAGGGCCATTATCTAACAACAATATCTCTTGCGGTAGCTTCATGTAAGTGTCAGGTAGAAAGATTTGTGTGTACGCGTTATCAGCAGTAGTAATAGTTTGGATTTTTGCTAGCTTTGTTGATCAAATAGATGCTGCTGGTTGTTGCATGCATTATGTGCAGTAGTAATAGTTTATAGTGTTGTTGCTGCTAGCTTTGTTAATCAAGTAGATACTGCTCGCTGTTATTGCTGTGGATAGCTGATTTTATGTAGACGATGCTGATGATTGCAGCTTGCCATCGTTGTTGTTTGTCAAAGCTGACGATTGCAGATGGCACTAGCATGACGACATATAGTATTAATTTCCCCAACAGAGCTCTAAACACTTGTCATAAACCATCGCATTTTGTTCACTCCATTCATTATTTTCAATACTCTCATAATATTCATCATCATTCAACTGCCAACTTATCCATCTTATTAGCACTTATCCTCCAATGGCTTTTAAACCTTGGTAAGTAAAAATAAAAACATCTCAAACTTCAGTAACCCACGTAGAGCAGTCCTGAGCAAGGTCATACAGGATGGCTAGTCACGTCATAATATTCATCATCACTCATGATTCCACTGCTGCTTGTGGGGTTTTACCACATAGTCATAGGGAAGCCTTCGACTTTTCTCGAATAAAGACTTCTTATATGTGTAGCAGTTGCATTAGCAAACTATTTTCTATCAGTCTATGTGACCGGCAGTGAGAGAGTAATTCGGCTTGGCGATCATGTAATCATCACCTCTTCATCACGTGGGCATATGGTACTTCTGCGTGTAACTAAATTCATACGCAATGGATCGTTTTGGTTCGAAAGCCAAACCACGCAGATCTTCAATTCGCAGTTTTTCTTCTTGCCGACAGAACGCGCCTTTTCCTGTTCTCAACCACAAGCGGGTGAGATATCAAACTCCGGGATAATACGACATGAATCAGCCCATTGTACTAGCTTCATTTTGTTCTCGTGTTCCCGTAAATAAAAGTTCATGTCTATTTAGTTGTGGAGCCATTATTTATTTCGTGAAAGAATGGCGATCCCTTTTTGCTTATGTAACATTTCTATTTCAGTCAGATTCGGCCAGACGTATTACTTTTCCAAGTAAGTTCTTCATTCTGATTGTCTTCCCGATTTAAACCACAAATCTGAAATTGGTTCCCTACTTAAATATGTAACATCGCATTCTCACTACTAGTTTGTCTTGGCTTTTTATAGATGTGCGCATGGATGGTTCTGGAATATTTTTCCTTACGTTCTTAATATGATGATTGGCTAGGGTTAGGGTTGCATAGGTGGTTAGGTTGCGCATGCACACATTATTGTCTGAATGATAAATTATCAAATTGAAGGCAGTCCTGACAGTAATAGTTGATAATAAAAGTTATCGTCCGCCTTCATGAAGCGCTGGAATCGACTACAGTTGTTATGATGATGATGATGATGATGATGATGATTGATGATATGTTGTAATTATGTAGTTGTGTTGACAGATAGACATCTGCAGGAAGACTGTTTGAACGGTCACAAAATAAACACGCATCTATCATTTTCTTTAATGTTTTAATAATGGATTCAAATGTCCGACTAGTTTACTTTATTGTGACTATTCCGAATTTGAAGGTGATTTAGAAACTGTTAATTATGAAATAGTTTCTGGCTTCAATTAAAGTTTAAGAGAAAAAAAAAATCGAGTTTTATGGTTCACATGGGCTCTTCAAAATCTACCTGACGAATATACCTGGTGAACCAAGTGCTTAAAGGGACAGTTAGAATCTGAAAAAGATCTCTCGGTTGGGGTTTTTGAAATAGCAAGTGAACGTCTGGCATCCGGTAGCAAAGACAAGAAGATAAGAAAATTTAAAAAAAAAAAAAGGAAAACATGGACGTTTTGTTGTATAAAAAAACAATAATTTTACATGTGGGAAAAAAAAACCCAGGATTGTATTCAACGAGAAACATGGTTAACTGTAAAAATACATTTTGGTGTGAGAGAATTGTTATTTTCTAATATATGAAGTAAAGTCAGATTTTCCCCTACTTCATTGACGGAATAGATTTCTTAACAATCACATGGAGGAAGAAAGGAAAGTTATTTGCAGTGGTGGTAGACAGACGAGTCCTTGCTGTGAATGTTTTACAAGGCGAAACAACAGAGATTGAAGCTCTGTCGAGAGCTCTCGTGGTGCAAGTCAGGGAGGTAGCCGGCTCACTCTGACCAGGGTGAATGTTGCCACAAATACAAATAAATTTCTATCTACATACATATGGTGGCATATGCTTATACGCATACTGACTGGTGCAATGAACGCAGACAATTATACACACCTTGTACATAGACTCATTCCTTTTGCTTACCTTTATAAAATAGAAGTATTTGTCCAGAAAGACACCCGAGATAAATATGATAGTTAAAAATAAAATAACAGGAAAACTTTAGGAAATACTTACTTGTGATTGTAAAATATTAGTGTTCACCAAAATTTACAGAAAATAATCCAGTAGTTTTAAAATTTTTTAAGAAATTCAAATTTCAAGCTGATCGTCTAGTAGTTATTTGATTCTTCCAGTCGGCCATCTTGGATTAGGAATGCATATGCCTGCTGAGCTGAAATTAAAAGCTTTCAAAGAAATAGCGACACCTTTTTGTAAGGTTCAGATCTTTATTCACATCTCTGGAAAACAAAAACAGTGAACCATAGTTGTTTAAAGTACTCCAGGAGAGGGGGGGGGGGCTCCTAACGGTCAAGACATTGACTGTCTAGAATACGTCTGCACATGCTGAGATCCAAGAAGGAAGCGAAAGTAAACTAACTGCTCTTCTGGCTCTGATGTCACTTCCTATGCTTCGGCTGCCTACAATGGTCAGGAAGGAGCTAAGAAACTGCCCTCCACTACAACTGCAGTAAGAACCATGACAAACAAATTCACACAGTCGGTGTGTGTGTGTGGGGGGGGGGAGGGTAATACATATTATTCAACATTTTGACTCTAAGTAGCTAAAATAATAAACCTATTTTCTTTAACTGTGGAATTTCCATGGGCCTGCTATTTCTTTTCTTTCTTTTTTCTTCAACAAATTGAAAACCAATTGTCAGATTATTAAAAACCTTTTTTTTAAAACTTTACCATTCAATTTTTAGAGAGGTTATTCAGTTTGTTATGTTTGTTTGATGTAAAGTTATACCCCCCCCCCCCAGCTCAAAATTCTGAAAGGGGATTTGTAAACGGATTTTTGGTGCTAAAAATCAGTTGAAAGGTAAAGTAGAAAAGCTATGTTATTAAACAAAACTTACATAGAAAACTGACTTCTTTTTATAATCTGAAAATATTCTAACAAATAAAAAAAAATTCATATATAACAAATTTCAGGGAACGAGAGATGTGTCTTTTACATCGGTCAAGAAGACATTTTTAACGCGGTCCTCTCCAGAGAAACGACATGATCCAAATATCAGTATGCTGTTCTGTCCTACTTTTGAACTAGTATTGTAGCAGTCATAAACGTTGACATTTCTTTCCTCTTGCAGAGAGCAGACCTAGTCAAGTGGTTTGGTCAGACAATGACCGATCAGACTTTTGGTGGTATTAATTTCGATCAAACCTTTGAAGGATTACATCCAGACATTTAGGGATTTGCAGAGCAGGCAGAGATATTCCACGCACACACGAAGAAAGACGTTGACACTGGTAAATTCCTATTTTAGTTACGTAAATTATTTATAGAAAAATAAGTTTTGGCACTATTCTTAAACAACTTAGTGTGACTTAAAACCATGTTTTAGAAAAAAAAAAGATTAAAATCGGTAATTTATAGCTAGTTGCTTCGTCTGCAAGGCTCGTTAAATTGTTTTACTTGTAGAAAAACGGCGTCCATGTCAAAGTTGTAGTCTCAGAAACAGGCAATGTCATTCAGTTATCTCCCTTTTTTGACTGTCCCTCTCCCATTTCCCCGTCGTGTTTGGATTTTCTGCAAAAAATAACTAAGCGCGAAAGGGAGATAATTGAATGAAACTCCCTGTGTCTGAAACTACAACATTAACATGGACGCCATTTTTCTACAAGTAAACGATAATTTAACGTGTCTCGCAGACGAGTCAACTAGCTATAACTTACTGTTTTTTTTATATCTAAATTTTCATTGCCGAAACATGGTTTTAAATAACACTAAGTTATTTCAGAATAGCGCCGACACCCTACCGAAAGGAAACCCGTTTCACTTTAAATAATTTAGTACGTGATTAAAATCAGAATTTAACAAATCAAATATTTTATCTCAAAGCTTTAGAAAACAATTACTAAAATGAATATATAAACATGGTTGCGATATGAAATGTGAATTGCTTTAAAAAATTGATGAAATGTTAAGTTATTTTTAATGAACTTTAAAGTGGTATCGACCGACCAATCAAATTGCGTTTTGTTGATCGAATGGTTTTATTATTAACCAATGAGAAGGCGCGAATTCTGCGACGACTTAAAGCGTTTTTTGCGTGTGTGCAATGAATTGCTTAGTCTAATGATGATGATTATGTTGTGAATGATGAATACGATGATGATGTTGATGATAATGATGATGATAGTTAAACAAACGAAAGGGGAGCGAATTATTAGATTCTGTTTTCGCTCAAAACTACTTGTTTGTTTTTGTTTTTCCACACAACCATGGATTTTTATGGCCCGACCACTTCGTAAATTTAACCAGGATGAGCCACGCAAACAGAAGGGAGATTGTAGAAGAGGATTTGGTAAAATTGTTGCGACATTTCATCCATAATTCCCACCGGGCGACCGCGAAAGATGATTTCAAGGTAAAAAAACATAAATAAATGCAATCGCTTCTATTTTCTTCCTTGTCAGATGGACAAAGAGAGAGAGAGAGAGAGAGAAAGAGAAAGAAAAACACGCACTTTTTTCCTGTTTAAATATAATTAATTAATAAACAAGAGTATGTAATTATTTGGGATATTAGGCTTCTTATAAATATGAGTAAATCATTATTTACTAAAAAATGATTTATTTTATTTATTTTTATTCTTACCATATTTCATAGTTAATAATAATAATAATGAAAAAAAAAGTGAATAAAATATTATAGGAATTTAATATTTATATGGATAAGTCAATCATCCAAGTTTTTTTAAAATATCCTTTTTTAAATAAAATAAAATCAGTTTTTTGTTTTAGTTTGTGCCGTTAATGTTTTTAAATTGTAAATCGATAAAAAGAAAAAAAAATGGTACGTACTTTTACAGAATTTTAATCGAACTGTCTTTATTTTTTTTTAACCCTAACCCAACCCTCACGTAAGTTTTAGGTTGAGTTCAGCAAAGGTCACATTTGTCCGGTTCAAATTCTGTAGAAGCACCCGAACTTCAAAAGTAATCCTGTTAAAAATAATTAATAATTTAAAGTGAAAATGTAATGATAATCGTTTACTTAAAATATGACAAAACATTATGCTATTGTCATCAACATGTAAAAACTGAAGATGGTCGGTAAACTTGATGGTATAAATAAAATATAATAATTTTATTTAAGGAAGATAAAACAAAATGTCTTGAATTAGAAAAATATCTCAAATAAATTTCCTTGCATTCGTTTATTCAACTAACCGTACCTCACCCGTGTTGACCGGGAGTATTTTTACTTTCATTAAAATAAAAAGGATTTTGAAAATTAAATTTAATGATTACGATATCATTTGGTCATCAAATTATTAATTGAATCATTTTTTTTTTAATATAAAGCTATAACTAATCTTGTTTAGGTAATATTTTAATTTCTGTATAAAATTATTGGATGCAAATAGCTTCAAAAACTTCAATCTTTTAATACTTGAGGATTTGCTAAACATTTTAACGCCAGTTTTAATGACTTTTAATTCGACAGTTTAAACACTTCCAAAATCCTTTCGGTGCGTGTACAGATTAGCGTACATATGAAAAACGCTGAAAATCGCAGTTCAAATTAAATTAACCGAAAAACTCGTTGAAATACTTATGTATCAAGCAAAAATAGGTTTGTACACCAAAAATTAGCAAAAACGAGTAGAATTATAATAAAAAATAAAAAATCCGTTTAATCGGGTCGGCCATTGATTCGAGCGAAAAACACGAAATTCAGGGGGAGGTAACCCAGTCTGTCATATTAACACGTAATAAATCAATGGCAGTAATCAAAATACGATGAAACTGATTTTTATTTTAATTAAAATTTTACTCTATCATTTTACCTACTTTTTGGTGAGGATACTTATTTAAATCTGCTACGTAAGTATATAATACTGTTTTTTTTGTGTGGTATTGATAATTTAATCCGCACGTTTCTCTGTACAAGCACCATCCTTTCAAATTTCGAAGGGTCACAACGTAATTCATTTTTTATTTTTTTCACTATTAACGAAGGATTAAAATGTCTGACTTGTTTACGAAGAAACCGAAATGCATTCTGGTCAATTTAATTTCGTAATTAAATCTTTTAAAATAGTTTTTTTTTTAAATTTCATTCTACTTGCATTTTTGATTTTAGAAATGTTTTATTAATATAAAGATTAGATTTTTTTGATTTTTTAATTTTTTTTTTCGATTAAAAAAACAAAAAAAAACAATCTAAGATCACAAGTTCAGTATAAAAAAAAATCCAATGCATGAATTGAGTAAACTGAAATATTACTTTCATTTTCCTCGCATAGACTGAGACCCTCTCCGCGTTTTATGCCTTTTTATCATTAAAATAAATGGTGCTTCTTTAGTTTCGCTACGACATGTTAAGGCCTCTCTTATAAAAACAAAAATAACTACAGAAATGTATAAACTTTGTTATGTACTTACGTGGTAGCTGAAAAGAAGACTACACCAAAAATTACACAAATTCATTCAGTATTTATTAAATTAAAAATAAAAAACGATTTTATCTCACGGTCGCCATTTTTGTTAAACTTTGAGTTTTTCCGAGAAAAATATCTGGGTTATCTCCCTTGCCTAATCAGTAAGCTGAACTGGATAAAAAAAATGTCTAGCGATACGTAAGATTGTTTTTTTCCCTCTTTTTCTTATAATTTAATACTGGATGAATTTGCGTAATTTTATCTGTAAATCTTATTTTTAGCTAACACGTAAGTACATAGCAATGTTTATACATTTCTTTAAATATGTTCATGTCGTAGCGAAACTACAGAAGAACCAAATAAATAGATTAAAAAAAACGACAGTTTACATTTAATTATATTTTTCGTTAATTTTGACATGAAAGCCACAAACACAAAAAATTAAAATAAAAAAAAAATTAATTTAATTGTTAAAAATGTGGGCTAAATGTGTTCTACTTGTACCCACCCCCCTCTCACGGTGCGTGGTTTATTTTTCTAAATTAAATGCATCGACTCTCCTCGTTTTATATTTAATAAGTGAAGTGAAGGGAGCACCTGTTATTCGGGCAGCATATCCCAGGCATTATATCCTCCTTCGAAGGGTGATTGATTTAATACTGGTCGCCTGAGGCACCTCAGTGGATCTGATGACGGTACACTTTACAACCAGCCAGATTGACCCTTTTTACTTTTCGATTATCGTGTCAAAACCTTTGACAGAAATTTTGATTCGTATTCATTTTTAACATAAGTCTAAATTAAAAAAAAAGAATGCTTCTGCTGTTTTTGTTTTTTTTGTTTTTTTTACTTGAGAATAATAGTGGACCCAGTAACCCTAACCCTAACCCCCAGAAACCGGAAGGGAAACGTACTTTTTAATGTTTAACTTTGATCCAATTCATTTTTGCAAGTTTCGTTTTGTTGAAGGCATTTTTGTATCATTTCTTTTAGTTTATGTAATAACGCCCACTTGTCAACAAAAACAAAAAAAGATCGTCTAAAAACGATTTAATTGACATATATATATATATATATATATATATATATATATATATATATATATATATATGTTTGAAAAAAAAGACAAACGGAAAACGGGTTAGAATGCAGGATAAAAACAAAAAAAACAAGAGATTTGACCGGTTTCGTTCGTATTATCGAACGTCTTCAGAAAAAGTGAAGATTTGGAAACAATTTTATTTTATTTTATTTTGAAGGCACACACACGGGAGAAGGAAAAATGATCCGATTGGACCATATGAGAAGACTCTTAGCTACATTGAAATATGATTTGACAAGTAGGTGACATATTCCTTTTTATTTCTCATTCTTTTTTTATATACCTTCATCCATTTTCCTTTTCTTTTCCATTTTCGCACCCACCGAGCTAGCATAGGGAGGGGGTAGGCGGAGGGGGTAAAGGCGATAAGAGGGAAGGAGACAGAGAAACTAGCCAGGATAAACACACATAAAGTGAAAGATATATATATAATAATTGGGTAGGCCGGCCTATATTTCTCATTGGCTATTTTAAAATGAGAAATATAGACCGGCCTACCCAATTGTCTTATAATAAGATATCATCCACATTGGTTTGACTGTAAAGTAGATTTTTCTAGACTGTCAATTTAAGATTTTTATTGCTTTATAAACTTAAAATTAGACGAATAAGCAGACCTATCTTTGATATTTTCTGATTAATATTTGGAGGCTTGTGTTCGGCGTATCATTTCCATGCCCACTCCCATGTTGTGATGGTTTAGTTTGTGTTTATTTATACTTATATATATTTACATACATAATTGTATGCATGTTTTTATATATATATATCTTTCACTTTATGTGTGTTTATCCTGGCTAGTTTCTCTGTCTTCTTCCCTCTTATCGCCTTTACCCCTTCCTCCCCCACCACCTATGCTAGATCGATGGGTGTGACAATGGATGAAGGTATATAAAACAAAGAATGAGAAATAAAGAGGAATATGTCACCTACTTGTCAAATCATATTTCAATGTAGCTAAGAGTCTTCTCATATGGTCCAATCGGATCATCTTTTCCTTCTCCCATGTGTGTGCCTTCAAAATAAATAAAATTGTTTCCAAATCTCCACTTTTTCTGAAGACGTTCGATAATACGAACGAAACCGGTCAAATCTCTTTTTTTTTGTTTTTCTCCTGCATTCTAACCCGTGTTCCGTTTCTCTTTTTTCAAACATTTTGTCTACTACGGCATTTCATTTTCATGACTTATCGTGTACCTTACCCCATAATTTATATATATATATATATATATATATATATAAATATATGTGGGGGTTCTAACGAATTCTATTCTTGTTAAACATGAAAGAACGAGCAAAATACGCCAGTAACCAACACAAAAAGATAAAAGGTAAGAAAGCCAGCACTCAAACATTCATATGAACATAACAATTTATTTAACAAGGTTCATTTGATTTGTATAAATTCCTCAATGAAAGTCTGAGTTTGTGTACAGAAATGTCCCTTTTACTGTTTGTATAAAATGTCTCTTTTAAAGGTTTGTTCTTGGAAAACATGTGTTTGGGTGTGCGCGTAAATAGAGAAAATGAGCCGTCTCTCTACCCCTTTTTTTGCCGTGTAAGAATGATAGGAACGTTTGTTCGACGGTACTTAAAAAAGAGAAAGGGTTTAAGCTTACTATTTGTCCTGTGTCCGATGAGGAGGAAGGGGGAGACGGCTTGGAGTGACAGTAAGACAGCAGCAGGCAGCTTCTTGCCCCAGTGCTTTAAGAGTCTGTTGACAGGACCGTCTTAATTGCTGGTCGTAGGGAAAAAGAGGAAGAAAGGAAGTGCGTGCCTTCTTTTATAGAAACTCAAACCATGCGTGGTCAAGCTGACCTGTTGGTCCCTGATTGGCCGGAACCCTCTGGCAACGTGATTTTGCGAGATCGGCCCCTGTTCTCTACCTTAGAGACGAAGAAGGGCTGAGTCAACAAAGAAAGAAAGGTCGTACATATATCCCCTTAGTTGTGGCGTCTGCCACTGGTTTGTGTTCTTCCGCCCATGCCAGTATGATAACATATTAGGATTTCAATCCGATATATATATATCACTTGTTTAATAATTTCACTAATAGGATTTGTTTATTGCAAAACTATCGGTGAAAAATATTAGTGTATGATGTACAGTACTGATATTTCACTGTACATTACGGAAAATAAGCGAGTAGAATTTTAATAAAAATAAAATTAATTTACTATTCGGAGTCCACGAACTCCGAACGATAAGCCAGCGTGTCGTCTTTTTTATTTTAAAAGAAGAGATGATCTTCTACGACACGCTGGCTTGACACGAATATCGTTCGGAGTTTGTGGACTCCGAATAGTAAATGAATTTTATTAACATTCTACTCGCTTATTTTCCGTAATTTTTTTTGGTACACTAATATTTTTCACTGATAAGTATATCCAGAAGATTTTTCTGTTATTTTATTTTGAACTGCCATATTTCACTTGAGTTTCAATATAAATAAGCACCGCTATCTTTAAAGAGATGTATACAATGATGCAGAAGCACCGAGATTATTATTTATTTTTTTTATTTCAGTCGAAAATAAATTTGACGAATACGTCGCATGCCAAAACAAATGTATATTTAGATTAATCGGACAACTTATCTCGATTGTTATTTTCGCAACCTTTCGGTCTATGTAACCTCTGACATCCTTCATGTACATATTTTCGAACTTGGGAACCTGAAGATGCACCTGAAGAAAGTCGGAGGTTACATCGGCCAAAACGCTGTAAAAATAGCCACAAAGATGCGAATAGTAGTCCGAATAATCCAGATACACATGTTTGTTTTGCCATGTGGCTTATTTGTCGACTATCAAATTTATTTTCGATAGTTCTGTATTAATAAATACAGAGATGAAACGTTTCTTGGAAGTCGCGTTCAGAGATGCAACCGAATCGAAAAAAAACTGTTTTCAATTTTACATGATAAAAATCTAGTCATATTATAATTTAAAAAGAAAAGAAAAAGATTTTTAAAATTCGTATTAGTTTTGCCTTATTTTGTTTCTGATTTCAATAAATGGTGCTTCTGCAGTTTCACAATGACATTAAAATATTTAAAGAAATGTATAAACTTGGTTATGTACTTACGTGTTAGCTGGAAATAAGATTGTACAGAAAAATGACGCAAATTCATCCAGTATTTATTAAATTATAAGAGAAAGAAAAGAAGAAAAAAACAACGATTTTACGTATCGGTAGACATTTCAGCTTACTAAGTAGGCAAGGAAGATAACTTTCGAAAAAGCCAAAATATAAGAAAAATGGCGACATATAGATAAAATCGTTTTTTATTTATAATTCAATAAATACTGGATGAATTTGTAATTTTTTGGTGTGCAGTCTTCTTTTCAGCTACCACGTAAGTACATAACAAAGTTTATATATTTATTTAGCTATTTTTTTAAAGAGAGGCCTAACATGTCATTGTGAAACAATAGAAGCACCCAATAAATATTCGGTTAATAGTAAAAATAAAAAATCGATAAATTTGTACGTATACAGTACACCTATGCTAATCATCCCCACTCCTACACAATGAGATTGTGATGATTTTTAGACGATTACATGTAAACTCCCTGAAAATCTTCGAGGTGGCTATTTCATACTAAAATTGTCCTGTGTAGTTCTAAGGGATCCACTTTCTCGCCCTTTGAGAAGGGGTTAGTTTATTCAATTGCTACTCGCCTGAGGCGCTCCTACCGGGGACTGCCAACGGAGTTGCCCAGGCATTTTTTGTTCGGTCAGAGTGCTCTGCGTCGAGAGCGCTGGCTTTTCAAATCCCACTTTCCCGACCTTGTCTAATCTTCCTGGAAAAATTAGCGGTAAAAACAACAACAAAAAACAATTTTTTTAGAATTGGTAAACGATGCGATCGCCTTCCTAAAAAAATACAATAAGAATGGCTTTGTTTTTGTTTTTTTGTTTTTTTAAATTTTAAAAGATTATTCCATGATGAACCATTTCGAGATGAAATCTGAACAAAAACACGTTTAAAACAGAACCGGCGGGACAGTTATAAAAGTGTGGGGGGGCGGTTACTCTCCTAAAAAGTGTGTGGGGGGGGGGGGCGGTTAAACACATGCATATATAACTTCATTATTGATGACCGTAAAGTGGGGGGGGGCAAGTACCAAAAGTGGGGAGGCTTGAGCCCTGCCTACCCCCCCCCCCCCCCGGTGCCGCCGTCCGTGTAAAATGTGTACATATGCTCGCATAATCAAGGTTTTTACAATATGGCGTCCTACTGGAACCGGAAGTAGGTTATTATCATGGACGTTGGCACCTGGGGGGGGGGCACAGGGGGAGGCTCATGCCCCCCCCCCACTTTTTGACTCCCCCCCCCCCCACTTTACGGTCATCAATAATGAAGCTATATATGCATGTGTTTAACCGGGCCCCCCACTTTTTAGGAGAGCCCCCCCCCACACACACACATTTATAACTGTCCCGCCGGTCCTGATTATGTAATAAGCAACCTGAAACGAAGCGAGCACTTTCATTATTCCAGAAAGCAATTTTGATAATTCCAAGAATAGTATTTAATGACGGCTAACATTTATTCTAATTTTTGAAGAAACTTTTTAGGGCGGGGATCTCATCATTTACTCAGAATTTATATGGGGGATCAGTTTCGTATATAAATCTCATGTAAAATAATCACCCATTTCCGGCCCTGCAGTTACTAACCGGATAGCGTTTTAAGGATATGAAGACAACATTTTGTTAATTTAACGAGATAATTTTTTGGGGGGAGGGGGGGGGGGGGGTTAATGCTGAAAAAGTAAACACATAATAAAATAATTTATTGCCTAAAGAAAAAAAATTGCATGCTCTTTTTTAACCCTACCACTAACCCTAAGTCCTGGTGGCAATAGATAAAAACACAAAAGAAATACCCCCCCCTCCCACACACACACAATTGATTTCCAAGAAATCCAGAAAATGGCTAAAAACAAAAATTGGTTACATGTCCTTAAAATACCATCTAATCATTTTATGTTAAATTTATTGGCTAAATTGATCCCCAACCCAAAAGTCTAAAAATATATTTTTGGTTTCTTTATTTTTACCGCACAATTTTTCGGACTTTTTGCATATAATAGTTAAACTTGTAGGAATGCTCGGAGCCGGAGTTAGATTTGTTAATCTCTGAAAAATCAACAGACAGTCCGATTCCGAATATTGGAAGACTTTAAAATAGGGAGTTGGAGTTGCAAATTTGGAAATTCTAGGAGTCTGAGTCGGGATATTTGGAATCTTAGTGGTCAAAGTTGCAGTCGAACCTTATACCTTCCAATGCTGCAACCTTGCTGCTAATGAATATATTATATCCTAGGTTTTAGTGTGTGTTTTTGTTTTTGTTTCCCTAACACAAGGCTGCCATTTTGTGTGTTATCTTGGTTAATAAACACGAGGGTCGTCAGAACAAAAATAAACAGTTGGATTTATTTGCATGGACGTTTATAGTCACGTAAAATGGGGGGGGGGATACGAAACATGTAAGGTGGTATACAACATAATATACAAGGGGAGAACAACAGACATTAGTAATAAAGAAGGAATGCGTTATGATCACAAGTACAAAAAGAAAGAACACATGTTGCCAGGGTTGAAGATAGAGAGATATGATATACAAAGGGAGAACAACCGACATTAGTATTTAAGAAAAAATACATTAATGTCTCAATATAGAGTGTTTGGGATAAATTTTACATTTTTTGAAAGGAAAAGAAAATGTCATATCTTGGCCAATAATTGATCTATTCTCAAAATTTAAAGTGCATCTCGTAGAACTTTTGCCGAATACAGAACACCCGAGCGGGCTATCCTGAGCCTTCATGATGGCTTCCACAGTGTCTTTCCTGACCATCAGTTTGATCGTGGTAATCAGCTTGTCTTTGGTGCTGCAGGCGTTATGGTTATTGTCTTTCTCAACTGCGCCCCACGCATAATAATCCATAGGGTTGCAATCGGGCGAGTTGTGTGGGAGGTGGGGGCAGATGTTGGGACTGATGAAATTATGGTAGTTCTTAGACAGCCACTTCTGGGTTTTCTCATGTGTGAGACTGAGCCAAATCCTGCTACCACGTATATGGTCTCCACACAGCGCTTGACAACAGTAGACAGCAATTCGATATAGCGATCTAGAATTGAGTCTAAGTACCTTTTTAGAAGATATGGGGCAGCATGACGTATGGGGAAATACATCCATAGACCATCACAGTTTGAAAGAACTTGGTCTTTATGGCACGCGAGACTTCGTACAGACTGTAGGCTAACTACCTGTTCTGCACATCGTGAATGAACTCCAATAAACAAAGACAACAAATTTGGCAAACATTCTTTTATTAAATTAAACATTTTTTTTTGTAAAAAAAAATAATTAAAAAAAATGGTTTTATGCCAGACTAAGGTGTTTTGAAATAGTGCCGATCAGCATTATTTAGGATTCCCTAAAGTTAATATTAACCCAATTCTTACCTATTAAAGCAGCAGCAGCAGCAATAAAAAGATGCCAGCCTCATTGTCAACTTTGATCAACTATAAAGTAGGATTATGATTGTAAATTGATAGCTTTTTTTATAATAACAGATTCTGAGTTCATCAACGTTTAAGGCTTGTTTTTCCTATACACTTTAATAACACAAAATACATGTTAAGATATTCCTCAATTCTCGGATTGAATTATGTTTGAAAGAAATTCTGTTTAAATTGTTCTAATTAGCAGTAATTTATACTTAACTGAATGGGTCATCCGTATCTCTCTTTGCTATCTACGTATTTCTCTTGACCCCTCTCACTGTATGGTGATTCAACCACTCTCTAATATTTCTTAATGTTTCTGTGCACATTTAGAGAAAGAGTAACTCTCTCTCTCTCTCCAGCTAATTTACATGTGCACGAACACACACCATAAACACATATGTAAATTAGATGGCAAAATAATAAGTCTCCGTACGTCTATATTATTCATAAGCATAATAGAAAAGTAAAGAAATGTAGGAGAAGATGGGAGCAAAAGGAGGGAAAATCCAAAGAACCGGTTTTACTATGGCTGGATGATGTCACATTTGTATACTCATGTTTATTTCGAGATTATATAAGGGGTCTTGAACATATATACCATCCATAATACGTTTTGTTTCTCAGCATTTTTGAATCTGAATCTTCATAAAAATTGAAATAATGTCCCAATTTTTCTGCAGACCGTCAGAGATTTTGTACAAACTTTCACTGGCCTATGGACCACCGGTTGGCGACCACTTGTCTAGTCTATATTGAAATAATTTAAATAAAAAAAAATTTTTTTTTTACATATCGATATGGATTTATAAAAGTAAGATCTTGTAATACAGATTTATTATCTGTAATTGATCGACGGACAAATTCTGTTGATCTGGGTTTACTAATTGACGCTATCTATTTGGACTTTGCCAAACGCATTCGATACACTGCCACCTAAAAGACTTCTCTTTTGAAACTGCAAATTTATGGAATAAGTGATCATGTTCTAAAAACTTGTAGTGAATTTATACAAAGGAGGAAGTTTAGGGAATATCAAATTTGCAAGCGATCTGCAGCTGCATGTATATTCTAATCATGGGAAGATGACATACAGCGCCTAGCATTCCCAAATGGTCACCCATCTGGTATTGGCTAGATTCCACGTCAGTTAACTTTGCTGATCTAACGCGACTATGCTGTACATTCAGTGACAGCTTTAATGTTTAAAGAGGAGTACATCAAGGTTCTGTACTGAGTCCATTGCTTTTCATTTGCATCTTAGAATCATTGTCCAGAGTGTTCCGCCCGGAAGAGATGCTGAAACGGGAAAGGTTGAGTGTCTGCGTTACATTCAGGGAATTGACATGAGAATGATACGATGAATGTGTAATGTGAGTCTTAAAGACATGTTTAGATCTGAGGGCATCAGAGGAAGATTAAATCTAGACAGTTGATGTTTTGGGTTTTGATGAATTTTTAGCAGTCACATAATTTGATGTACTATTTACTCTTGATGTAAATAGACAGGTATACCTGAGTAAGCCTAAGCAGGGGGTGATGTAGCAGTTACATATTTTGATGTACTATTTTTTTGTGTGTAAATAGACAGGTACCACAGTGTAATTGGCCCATCGGCTAATCATATGTCTAGGCGTAAGAATACAATTTGTTGAACTATTTCTAGCGCCCACGCCAGTTATTCTTTCCTACTTTTAGTGAAGTTTGATTTTCGAGAGTCATAGAAACCGGACGTTCTGTTGCTGGCTCTTCCAACTCACCAGCGACATAGTGAAATCGACAAAGATGCATGGCACCCCTCTTTTTTTTTTTTTTTAGTAAGCATTCACTCTTAGCTGCTTTTAATTCCTTTTCTGCACTGGCAAAATAAGTTATTTTCTGTTAACCTTCAATGTCATTGTATTTTTATTTTGAATGTGGAATCAGATGGTCCTTCGAACACAACCAAACTTTAATTATAATGAAGATGGATACCCCTTTACCTCACCCTATCAAATCATTATAGATTGATTGCAAACCACAAAAAAATAAAAATCTCCAAATTTTACTCACAAATTGTTTGATCTTTGTATAGTGTTTTGTTTTCAATTGCATCCTCGAACTGATGTGCTACAAATATAGCATAGATTTATTTTAAGTTACACTTCGATGATTCCTGGTGACTGAGTCGTTGGAGTACTGACGCTCGACTGAAGTGTTTGAGATTTGGAAAGTAAATATAGTCAGAATTTTCTTTTTGATATTTTTTATTAATTGGTTAATTTCTTATTAATTTTTTAATAATTTAATAATAATAAATTAAGTAATTGAATTTATCTAATTGAATTAATTTTTATTAATTGGTTAATTTTATTAATTAGGGTTAGGGTTTTGATTAATTGGTTCTTACAGACAAAATATCTTTTTCTTCTTTATATATATATATATATATATATATAAGTTGTGGATATTTCGAAGTCAGACCCAAATAGCAATCCATCTGACATTTCAATATTCATCCGAACCAGCCCATTTTTATTTTTCGTTTCTCTCTTCTAATGTTATTGGCAGGAATATATTATATTTCATGGCATTTTCTTTCTGAAAACACTTATTCTGGGTAAAAGCACATTTAAAATGGATACTTTCTTCCTTCGTTCATTATATAATTAAAGCTAAGTGCCACATGTTCACACCGACGAGTAGCTTCTCTTGGAAGCATTTAAAATCCTCATGTATTAAAAGATTGAAAGATTTGAAAGCTCCATCCAATAATTTTATAAATACATTAAAACATTACCATAATAAAATAACAATTTAGTTAAAATAATAATTTAATGATTAAACAATGCTGTGATATTTAATTTTAAAAATCCTATTTAAAAAAAAAATAGTTTGGTAAAAAAACAAAAAAACAGCATAGTTTAAAAAGAATGCAAACCCAAGGTGCAAAGACTCCCGGGCAGCGCCTGGTATATACAGCTAGTAAACATATAAAGATCTATACATGTCACATTTTACTATAATAGGTTTATTTTATTGTATTCTGCAAGGAAACAACTTTCCTTTCCCTCATTTTCTTCGGCCCCAAACAGGAGATGTACTTGAACAATCAACAGCTCATTGTGAAGGGTTTTAAAAATATAAACACAAAAACAAAAGATTATATAACTACTTGGTCTTGGCCTTTTGGCTAAGATCAAAGTGTAGTATCTGTTCCGATGGATACTGCACCCCATAGACTGGTATTGTCTTGTCCTTCGGGGCTTGATTTACGCCGGTCTATGGGATTGTCCTGTGCAGTTCTAGGAGGTCCACCCTCCCAGGCTTCGCCTCCCCTCTTTGGGGAGGAGTAAGTTAATTGCTTACTGCTTGAGGCGCCCCTACCGGGGAATGCCGACGGGGCTGCCCAGGCAATTTTTAATGGTCAGAGTGCTCACCTCTCGGGCGCTGGCTTTTCAACCCCCACTTTCCGACCCGACCTTGGGTCACATCTTACTTGTGGGAGTAGGATAAAACTGGCCTTGTGCCTAACTCCTGGAGAGGAGTAAATAATACTTGGTCTTCGGGCTGGGATCAAATTGTAATATCTGTTCTGTCCTCGGTCAAAGATGGAGAAATCCGTCTAGACTGAGGCCATTTTTATTTTTTGTTCCCAATCCACTGCCCCTTTTTAGGAGCTTGGTTTTGCCACATTAAAAACCGACCTTGTGTCTAACTTTGCCCTTGTTGGGAGGGGTAAGGAAATAGGGGTTGTATGATCTTGTAATTAAACACCAGGAAATATGAATGTTATAGGGACAGAGAGGGTGCTACCTAACTCCCAATTGGCAAGGTGCAAGTTTACTGGGAACCCTAGAAAGAGATGGTTTCAACAGCGCTCTGGAGGCCTCCATAGTTTTATTGTTGTTTCCTTTACTCATGTTGTTGGAAACAAATATTAGGGTCAATTTTAACAGTAATAACATATTTTATAACAAGCAAAAAAACGTTACTGTGTATGTGCGTTAATCTAGTACAAAGTTAAATTCCATCTAATTTCAACTATTTTGAACTGACTTTATCTAATATATAAAGTAAAGCCAGTTTTTTTGCTTTCTTCCTATAAAATCAATGTTTTATTTTGGCTCATCAATTGTTTTGGTGGATCGTTACAGCATGTTCTTGAGAACAATAAAATGTAATTAGATTTAATTCTTTCCCCAAAATACTTTGACCAGATCACATTGACGCCATCTTAAAAAAAGGGATGTAACTCTGTATTCATCAATAAAGAGTTATTACTCTAGAATAATAAAAATATTTTTGAGAAAAAAAAAATTGGTATAGTTAAAAAAAAATTGGAAGTAAAAACTCTACCAGACTACGCTGGGTAGGTATAGCTAGTAAAATAGGTAATTTATTGAATAATTTTGTTTATATACTAATGAGTCACTACTTACCAAGACGAAAAGCCACTCGAGGATAAATGTTGGATGCTGAAAATTTCATTTGAATTAAATAATTGTTTGATTTTTTTTTTTTTTTTTTTTTTTTCCAATTTTTGGTGATTTTTTAAAAAAAGAAAAGATAAATACATTTTGTTTACAGAAGAGAGTAGAAAGTGGACCCTGGATTTACTTTCGGCAGCCTTGTAACTCTCGCTTCCCTTATTTTGTCCTTTAGTCTTCACTATTCCATGAGCGATGTTTCTGACAAAGGGGGAAGAATTGTTGTTTTCTGGGTCGGAATCTATTCATCTAACACTTATCGTTGGCTAGTTTTTGACCTTAAAGTAGTATTTTTTTTTTTTTTTTAGCTCCTAACATCAAATGGTTTCATATCTTGTCTGGAGCGACTTCCATAAAATATTGTTTAAATCTCTTCGTATTTGTTGAAATAGCATACGACCTCACTCAAAACTGTACACAACTGTTGTTTGACCCACATAAAGTAAAAAACAAAAAATCATGATAACAATTAAAAATATACCTCATCGCTATCAATGTTCTATAGCGTGAACGAGGTGTGTCCATTTAGTCTTCATATTTAAATATTTAGTGGTTTCTATTTTGACTGCCCGTTGAATAATTGTTGTAGCTTTTAGTGTCGGAGCAATTTGTGATAAAAACGCAGTTTGTATGAATCGCAAGTTATCTTTTATTGATTTGCTTCATTCTGGTGGCATTAGTTTCCCCCACCTCTGGTTGGTTTATTTTTAGGATAATGAGTCTTTAAAGACAGGTTTAGATCTGATGACCCCAGAGAAAGATTAAATCTGCATAGTATAGATGTGCGTAGAACAGGAGACGTTGTTGGTTTAGTCACATTGAAAGAATGGAGAAAAATGCCGAAACCCATTTTACTGAAAATGATTAACGACCATATATTAGGAAATTACCAGAGTTAATCATCAAATAGACAACAGGCGTTGTGGTATTTTGTCCATCCTCAAAATTTGGTGATGTAATGCTAACAAATATTTTATATCCTAATATAGGGAGATGTGTGCAAAACAGGAGACTTCGTTGGTTTGGTCACATTGAAAAAAAATGGATGAGAGTGCTTGGGTAAGTAGATGTAGAACAGTTGAGGTAGCCGGTTCAGTTCACAGACGAAGGTTAAGGAAAACATGGGAGGAAATGATAAGAATGGATTTGAGAGAAAAAGGGATAAATAATGACCTAACCAGAGATAAGTTAGTTAGGAAGTCAATTTCTAAAAGCCATTCAACACATGCCAGCATGTAAAACACACGTTGAACTGAATAGGATATGATGATGATGATGATGATGCAGGTACTCATGGGAGGGACCATATGAAGGTTGCCAATATTTCTAATGAAAGTGGTCCTATGGAACCGACAGGACTCTAACACGGCACATAGTCATCAGTCCGTGTCGGTAAACAACAACAACGCCGCCAACACCACCACCCAGTAGTTTGTGGTCACAAAATTTAGAATCAGGTTGGTTAGTTGGTGGTTGAGTTTTATAGCATGTCAACCTTCGTTGGGTCATTGTTGTGAGTGGTAAAACACAAATATGAAGAAATAAATGGATGAAAGCGATTTTATGGAGATCAACAATATAAAATGATTTATTAACAATTGTACAACTGGAAGAATTTATAAGAATTAGGAGTTTAATTGTTTGTCTTTAAGCCGATTTCGGTAGCCTCCTTCATTTTGAATTATCTCTGTTTTTTGGATTTTTTTTTGTCTGGTCAATGCGAGCAGATCAATCATGCTTCAAAGTTTCTCTTGGCAAGGAAGATAACTTAAGGGTACAAAAGAGTTGTCTCCCTTTTAAATATAGAAATATTTAAAAGTATTATATGTATGCACCTAACTTTTATGGCATGCCAACCTTTGTTTGGTCATTTTATGCTGAAATCATACATGTTTTATATTTGATTGGTTTGTAGATTAATTTGTTTTTTAAACGATAGTTTTTTTTTAACCCATAGATGGGGCCCTGACAGATACTACCACTCCGGTTTAGAGTGGACGTGGGGTAATGGTAACAAAGGGGTTACTCCACACTTCCCGAAGCTCTCAAATTGAGGCTTCGCCGCCAGATGCACATTAAGGTGATACCAAAGATTTATCGGTGAAAAATTAGTACTTTAACTCGACTTAAAGAATGCATATGCACAACTTCAGAAATGCTCTACCATGTTTTTTCCGCAAGGCTAAAGATCGATTTGTAATTTGCAGAGATACGAACGGAGCTCACGTTGAATCATTTAAAGTTTGAGGCTTTTTTTGTTTTTGATAAATCGTTTCCTCTTTTTATCATTGAGTGGAGAAGATAAACATCTGTGTTTTGTTGTTAAAACTATCAATATTAAATTTTTTTTTTAATTCTAGGGATTTTGAAATATATAGAGACCTTCTGTACATCGGAGATTAAAATTGTGTGCAAAGGTCAGTTTGAAGACGATCAGCATAATTCAATACAAAATTTACATAAACGTGTTTGATTTGATCAAAGTTGGTTTGTAATTTATGTATGCAGATATGACAAGTAAATAGACATTATTAGTGGCCTAACATTAACAGGTAACATGAATTGGAACAAATACATAGAAGACATTGCCAAGGCTGCTGCAAAGAAAGTGGGCTTCCTCTACCGAGCTAGAAAACTTCTCACACCTGACAGTATCCAGGGCTTTATGCGCTCCACTACTTTTGAAGGTGCTCCCACTCCTGCTCCAACGCCCAAAATTGGAGCTGGCTCCTCTCACGTTCCTCATTTTCAAAAACGAGCCGCTCCAGCTCAAACTTCTATAAAAAAGGAGCGGCTCTTTTTCAGCGCTCCATAATGAAAATGTACCTTATTTCATAAACGTTCTATTCTGCCAATGAGTGGTCGAAGGATAGGGTTGGGCGTCAAAGGATCTCGTCAATATGGGTGGGAATGTCACTTTAAGTGTAAGACCTTAAGATAATATTTGACAAAATCTCACTAATATTTTAAGATGTGCTAAGGGTTATAGGAGAACATGTCGGACGAAGCATAGGATTATACGTAAATTTTCGTTTCCTGAGGTATAAAATAGAAATAGAAAAATCCCTGAAGTATTTTAAAATAATTTTAATTTTCATTGCATTAACAACCTTTGAAAGATATCATTTCAGGGGAGGAAATTTTGACCCAATATTTTTTCTATTTATTTTGGAAGGGAATTTAGATTTGTTTTAAGTAAATAAAGTTGATTATTTTCTTTTTAAAGAAAACATTTCTCTGGAAGAGGAGATAGCCAGGGCAACA
>OY744529.1:38865212-38962712 GCA_963556195.1 Sepiola atlantica | reverse complement strand
CGAAAACATTCCAGCAGAAGTACAGCAAAGTAGTGAACCAAAAGGGGAAAAAAACTTTTGGGGTTTTCTCCGAAAGAACAAGAGAAATTGATACCAGTGGTAAAAAAATATCTCGGATTAAAAACGAGGTAGATCGATTTCTTTATGGAAAAGCCATCGACCCATCAGCCTGTCCTTTTGTCTGGTGGAAGAAAAATGGGAGGCTCTACCCGAATCTTTGTATTCTGGCAAGAGAACTTTTGAGTATTCCGGCTACCTCTGTAGCGAGTGAACGGATATTTAGTAAGGCTGGACTTGTCATTAGTGACCGGAGATGTAGGCTGAGAAACTAGTTTTTCTCAATCACATCCTAAGAAAATGAGTAAAAACATATTCACCTATTAAAATTTTTATCTGTCAAATAATTTTGACAATATTTCATTTTCATCATCATTTTTGCTTAATTTTATTTGTAAAATTATTTTGTTTTAAATAAATTTTCGTTTTTGAATTTCTTGCATTTCTGAGTTATATTTTAGCTTCTGATGGGTTAAAGAATTAGATAGAATGTATATTCAAACTCAGTTTTATTCTTCAGAAATCTTTCATGAATCTTTGGTCACTGTTTTAACGAGTTAACTGTTGAAAAGGTATCAGAACTTTGATTACAACAGTCAACACCTTAAAACTTATATGATTCATATCATGGAGAATGATTCAGTCACAAAATTATTGAAACAGTGGCATAATTCAACTAAACGTTGAATAAAAACTAATCATCACACAAGAGAATGAATAGCTTCCATAGTAAAAAATTTAAAAAAAAAAACGAAAAACCGAACCGTAAACCGAGGTTTTAAGGGAAAAAAAACGAAACCAAAATTTCAAAACCGCCCAACTCTAATATATATATATATATATATATATATATATATATACACACAAAATATTCACTCTCCTTTTGATTGATAGTAATTTTGTTCTTTCTCTCTAACTGAAGAAAACTGATAAATTATAATATCATATTGTTATGGTGCCGTACCTGTACGAAGACCAAATAGACTCGCACATCCATAATAAAATGCAAGAAACATTCCAACTCACTGACTTCTTCCACCCAGTTCTATACTGGCAGTCCAGAATACCAGTTCTTGTATTTATATTCTTTTTCTTCAATAATATATCTTTGTTCCTGTAACCCGTGTTTCCGTGTCTTTATTTCGGCCCCTAACAGGGTTCAACAAACTGCCAACGAGGCAATTTAGAACTGACACGGGTCGCCAATTAACGGTCGACAAAGTACCCATACTTATATGGGAAACCACAACGAAACTATCGAGTTACAACAGAAGAAAAAAAAAAAACGACGTTGGATTTTAAGCAAAACAACAAAGTATTTTTGCCAGAACCTTCGAAAAAATCAAATTAAAGGAACAAAACTTGATGAAATCGAATACACATTGTCTAGTTCTGAAAACTAGTTATCGGTGAAAAAACAAAAAAAAAACACGATAAACCAAATTGACCTTTTTTCTTTTTTTTTTAATTAAAAAAAAATAAAAAAGGTCAGTTTTTTTTCTCTCTCTCCCTGCATTGTTATTTTGACTGTTAGAATATGTTACAAATAAGGGAATATATGATTTTATTTCCACCGAAAAGAAAAAAATTGTGAAACAGTATTTTTTTTCTTTCTAAAACTAAAATGCGTAAAGCGTAGTAAAAAAAAAAAAAAAAAAAAAAAAAAAAAGGTTTCATAATCTTTTCACAACTAAGATGGCGTCTAGCAAGCGCTAATCTAAGGAAAGCCATACTAAAAAAGAAAATATTCATTTTCTAAAAAAAAAAGTACTTATGGAAGACCTTAAGTCAATCATCATGGAATTAACCAGATTTCCAATCTCCCAACAACAGGCTGAGAAGAAATTTCAAAAGTTTTTACTCGAGCAAAATGAAAAACAACAACAACAGCGAACTGAAGAAAAGTTTCAAAAGCTTCTCCTCGAACAAACTATAAAGATGTCAGCAAAAGAAAGAAAATGACGACAGATTGGAAACACTACTACAAACAATATCGTGTAGAGACCAAGGGAATGAAAGAGACAACACGTTTTCGCAGAACGCCGTGTGGAACGCCATCGATAGTTTCACATATTCGGAAGAAAATACGTTCGCAGCATATTTTCGAAGATATGAAGATTTATATAGAATTGACTGCGAAAGATGGGCTGAATCAAAAAACGTTCGCTGGCTACTTAGGAAACTTGGTACCACGGAACGTACGAAATTCGTGGATTCATTTTTCCTCGGAAAACTAGCGATTTAACTTTTATAGAAGTGGTAAAATTATTAACGGAATTGTTCAGTCCCAAGACCACGTTATTTCACAAACGTTGGAAGTGCATAAACCTGGTAAAAAAAGACGAGGAAGATTACGCTACTTTTGCATCAATAGTAAACAAACATTGTGACGACTTTAGACTAGCTGAATTGAGTGCCGATAATTTCAAGTATTTAATTTTCGTACAAGGATTAGTCTCAGGAAATATACAGAGAGATTAGGCGTAGAGTCCTAAATAAATTAGAGAATGAACCAAGCCTTACACTGCAAAAGTTGTCAGATCTGTCAAAGATTTATCAATCTAAAACAGGACTCAAAAGACATTGAATTATCGGGCATTGCGAATATAAAAAAAAAGTACATCAAAAAACAAACATTCAACCATGTAAAAAATAAGTCAAAACAAAAATAGTGATTTTTATGCAGCAAAGACAAGTCAACTACCACCGAGCCCTTGTTCATGCTGTGGTAGCCCACATTGGTACAATGAATGTCCTTTTTGTTTTAAGTCCTGTATGAATTGCAAAAAGGTTGGGCATAAAAGTTTGCACTGCAGAACAGGCATAGGAAAGAAAATGCGGGTTCAAACCACTAGGACAAAGAATGAAAAATGCATAAACATAAGAAAATTTGTACAGGTGAAAATGCTGAATAAAAACATAAAATTACAATTGGATTCAAGTTCAGATGTCTCCATGATAAATTTACATACGTGGAGAATCTTAAATAAACCCACTTTATTAAGAACAAACAGGCTGGCTAGCACAGTGACTGGGGAAAGAATTAAATTTGAAGGAGAATTAATCACAAATGTGTCTCTAATGGGAAATACTAAAAAACTAAAAATACTGGTGCTGAAGGATTCAAATAATCTTTTCGGTTCGGACTGGATGCAAGCATTTGATTTATGGAAATTGCGAATAAATATATTTTGTAAAAAAATAGTCGAGCAACAGAATCAGAAAAACTGCAACGAGAATTTAAAAAATCTTTTCCCGTGTTTTTTTTCTGGCGGTTTTGGGCACTGCACTAAGATGGCTGCCAAATTTCAACTTAAAGAAAATATGCAACCGGTATTTAAAAAAGGTATTTAAACTAGACCGACTTGTAGAGACTGGTATTTTATCAAAAGTACAACACAGCCAGTGGGCTGCACCCACGGTTTATGTAAAGAAAAAAATCTAATGAGATTTGCGTATGTGCAGACTTTTCAACGGGTTTGAATACAGCTCTAGAAGACTATCACTACCCACTGCACAGCCCCGAGGAAGTGTTCTCAAGTTTAAATAGAGGAAGATTTTTTTCTAAAATAGACCCAAGTGAGCCATACCTCCAAATACCGGTGGATGAAGATAGTTCGAAGCTGTTATGTATAAACACACATCGTGGTCTATATAAATTAAAAAGGTTAGCTTTCGGAGTGAAAGTCGTGGCAGCCATTTTCCAACAAGTAATGGATACAATGCTGGGCGGACTAGATTTTGCGATAGCGTATCTTGATGACATTTTGATTAACAGCAAAGATATCAAACAACTCCAGAAACATGTAAATCAAGTGTTTGCGAGAATCCAAAATTATGGGTTCAAAGTAAAAGAAGAAAAATGTGATTGTTTTCCTGGAGGAAATAAAATACCTGGGTCATGTTATCGACGAGGATGGCAGAAGGCCGGACCCAGAAAGGGCTACCGCGATAAAAAACATGCCGGCGCCAGAAAACATCACGACATTACAGAGTTTCCTGGGGCTAGCAAATTACTACCAGGCCTTTATCCCAGAAATGCATAATTTGCGCGCCATTAAATGAGTTATTAAAAAAAGATAAAGCCTGGGTGTGGACACCTGAATGCCAGGATGCGTTTAATATAATTATAGAAAGGCTTACGTCAGAGTTATTTCTAACACATTACAACCCAGAATTGGACATAATCGTGGCTAGCGACGCTAGTTCATATGGTTTAGGAGCGTGTATCCTACATATAATGCCGGATGGGACCCATAAACCCATTGCACATGCATCTAGGACCTTGCTCCCGGCAGAAAAACAGTATTCTCAAATCGAGAAAGAGGCCCTAGCAATAATATTTGCGATAACAAAGTTTCACCGATACATACATGGTAAACGATTTACTTTACAGACAGACCATAAGCCGCTAATTACAATTTATGGATCTAAAAAAGGTATATATGGCTAATAGGTTACAAAAATGAGGAACTATCTTATTAAATTACAACTTCAAAATGCAGCATTTGCCTTCAAATAAAATCTATCATGCAGATGGGTTGTCAAGACTAGTGCCAAAACAGAGAGAGACTCTAGAAGACACAGTGATCGCGTCCCTTCAAACAGAAGGAGATTTTAAAGAGATTTTGTGCAATGCAGTGAGAGAGCTCCCGGTGACGCTATACGAGATAAAAGAAGCTCATGAGGATGAATTTATCACCAGCACAAAAATGAAAATGGTAGATAAGGATGTACATGTGGCAAAGAGTTTCTTACTCTGTGATGAGGTACTCATGCGCAACGAAAAGGTGGTCATCCCAGAAAAACTACGAAAGAAAGTTCTAAAACATTTTCATGTTGGCCATCCAGGGATAAGCAGGATGAAGGGTTTAATGAGGAGTTTTGTGTACTGCCCAGGTATGAATGATGACATTGAAAAAGCTGTGTAAAGGCTGTGCCTTGGCGGCAAAAGTACCGCATATAAAACATAGCCCATGGCCAAAGACCGACCGTCCGTGGGAAAGAATCCATGTGGATTTCGCGGGACTACTAGAAGGTTTTTACTACTTAATCGTAGTCGACAGTTTTTCGAAGTGGCCTGAGTACTACGTTGCAAGAGCCGCGCGTCGGAGGTTACAATAAGATTCCTACATGAACTATTCGCCCGTTTTGGGGTAGTAGATTGTCTGGTGAGTGATAATGGGACGCAGTTCACATCATCAGATTTTGAGAAGTTTTGTGCGACGTTTCAAATCAGACATATAACGACTCCCCCGTATCATCCTAGGACAAACGGCCAGGCGGAACATTTTGTAGACACGTTAAAAAGAGGATTAAAAAAAGGCCGGTGATACTCTTAAGGAGAGGGATTTGCAACAATTTCTGCAAGTATATAGAATTACTAAAAACGTAAACGTACCATCTTCATTATTCCCCGCAGAGATGATGTTTACGCGGAAAGTGAAGTCCGTGTTTGATAAGTTACTACCTAAACAAAATAATTATGATCGAATCTCTACGGTACCGAAGAAAAAATACAGCCCTGGAGATTGGGTATGTTTAGATGTACAAAAACAACGCATCGTTCTGGGAACCCGGTACAATTGAAAAGAGGATCGGGTCGATGGTCTATATTATAAAAGGACCACAGTTCTCGTATAAGAGACATCTGAATCAGATCAGAAAAAGACTGTCAGATGACACTGACAGCTCTCCACAAGTAGAAGACGTGATGGACGTGATATATGACACTTTCAACTTGCCAGCACCCCAGGTAGTCACACAGAAACGGCAGCCAAAAAGAAAACGAATGGCTCTGGACTACATAGAGTTATATCCGAAAAGGAAACGTTACTAAGACTCCTGAGGAGGTAAGGCTTGGAAGGGGGGTGTTATGGTACTGTACCTGTACAGAGACCAAATGGACTCGTCCATCCATAATAAAATGCAAGAAACATTCCAACTCACTGACTTCTTCCACCCAGTTCTATACTGGCAGTCCAGAATACCAGTTCTTGTATTTATATTCTTTTTCTTCAATAGTATATCTTTGTTCCTGTAACCCGTGTTTCCGTGTCTTTATTTCGGCCCCTAACAGGGTCGCAACACATATATATATATATATATATATATATATATATATATATATATATATATCAGGCACAAAACACTGTAGAAAAAACAATGTTATTTCATGAACAATGTTTCTGACAAAGGGGGAAGAATCTATCCATATAACACTTATCGTTGGCTGGGTTTTGACCTTGAAGTGGTATTTTATTTTTTTTTTAGCTACTTACATCAAGTGGTTTTATGCCTTGTCTGGATAGATTTCCATAAAAAAATATATCAGTTTGGGAGAATGTATCTCCGACAATAATAATAAAAAAAAAATAATTGTTACATCGGATTTACTACCACAACACTTTTCCGTAGGCTCATTTTGCATCTCTCCGACGCTAGCTCAATCTGTTAACATCTAAACAAAAACATGATTGCCTCCCTTTCTCAGTATAGACACATTTTAGTTAATAATTTAAAATATACACCATGATATCAACATTAAAAGATTAAAAATTTAAAAAACCCAGACATCCCACAATTAATAATATTAATTACGAAGCGAGTCACAAAATTTTAAAGTGTCTAGCCTAGTAATTAACATTTACAAATTCTTAGCCGTTAAAAATTTTTTTGGATTTTACAAGCGCTTAGCACGTAATCACGTACGCATGCAACATCTCATCACTACAGATGCTCATTTTAAAGTCGTAAATTACTAACCGATAAAAATCTCCACAGTAAAGACAGTTGTAAAGACACCAAGACTAACACCACAAGCGAAAAAAAAAAAAATGGAACAAGAAACTCACGGAACTTAATCCACCAATTTAACCGAAATAATAAATGAGCTATTCGAAAAATTAAAAAAAAAGAAAAAAGTCTTATCAAACAAAAACACTGTGTTATTTAATAACATTTGCCTAAATAAAACCATGAGGACTAAATACACACACACACACACACACACACACACACATACACACACACACACACATATATATATATAAATAATTTTGTTTTATGCATCATTTATTCCTATATAATTTGATATGCTAACTACCATATTACAGAATGGTTCTTAAGTGTAGTGTTTTAATAATATTATTATTGTTATTGTTAGAATTAGTATTATTTGATATGCAAATTACCATATTACATTGTAATCTTAAGGGTAATTTTTTATTATTATAATTTATTTACTTATATATATTAGTGAAATAACAACTGAATTGTTTCTACATTTGGTTTTTGGAGAAGTGGTCATTTGATCAGTACCACTGGAGAGCCATGAATTTTATAACTGTTTTTAAATCTCCGAAACAGTTACATGGTAAACAGCTGATGATCCCCATTTAATATTTCACAATTCAAGTTAAGGTCCCCTGTTTTTGTTTCACTGTTAAATACTTGAATCCCCTTTTTGTATTTGTAAATTTTCTAGCGGTAAGTCAGCTTAGGCAAGTGCTAAGTCTGTGATATTTTGGATGGGAAGCGTGGTTGGCGCCTTTTTTTTTTTTTTGTGAAAGGAGTTGGTCACATCTTAGAAAACATTATTTTCATAAAATTATTTAAAGAAGTTATTTTGATTTCTCCACGAGAGGGCCATCTCTCGTCGGTTAATACCAGCAGAATGAAGAAGAAAAAAAATGAGTCTTGCTTTGAAAAAGACGTTTTATGTCGTTTCTGAAAAGGGTTGATATGCTGTAAAACAACCAAACCAAACAACCAGCATAAAGGAAAAAAGATACTTCTCATCCTCTTTCGAATTTAGTCTTCATTTTGACAGGACGTATTTACTGAGACGTCCTTGTGTCGTAAAAATGAACCCTCTTTCACAAATGTTGTTATACTTAAATGGATAGTATCAGATAAGTTGGTCTTTCAATTAAGCAGCAAATACTTTGTTTGCAAGGCATTTCTTGTATTATAATTTCAATACATGTATCATAAATCTGTTGTGTATTCTTCTTCATTCCTACATTCACAAAAATAATAGAAAAAAAGAGGGAAATAGAAAAAGTTATGTATTATTTGTGTGCGATAAAAAAAAAAATAAAAAGAAGCTGTGTGGGTTAGATTTTGGGAACACTAAAGATGCGTCTGGTTCATACCAAAAATATAAGCAAACTGATCACATTAGGAGGGTTGGTTAGTGTTGTGGTGTTACACTTGACCCAAAAGTTTGTAGTTATATGATAACCTCTTCGTGACACCGGAAGAACTTGGTACGTGTAGATAGTGGAGGGAATTCAGTAATGCAGAATACAAGGGATTGCTTATATTGTAGAATCACTCGAAATCAAAGTTTTGAGCAGGAACTCACATTGTTAAAACTTTTTTATTTGCTTAAAAATGAACAATAATAGACAAATATTAGAATGGAGCATTATTCTTTTTTTTTTTTTAACTAACGGATCACCACTTATCCAGGCCAAAAGCCATTCAAGTATAAGGGTCAATAAGAAAGATGGATTGTCAGTTGAATGATGAAGAATATTATGAAAGGATTGAAAATAATGAATAAAATGAACAAAATTTGAATACTTATGACAAGTACTTGTTGACATTGGATTTGAAGACGAGATGTTGTAGTCTGTAGGAAAGCAGTACCACGATAATGTGTTCGACAGATGTGAAGTTCTTGGAAAGAAACTTTGTTTAAGGAAATTCTGCTTGATGTTAAGCACACAGGAAGGAAAGTTCTTTGCAATGGTGATAGCAAGAGTTCTTGTCTGTGAATGTCTTGTAAAGAGGAAACAAAGATTGGAGCTCAGTCGAGCACCTTTCATGAAAATGAGTAGAGAAAGACTAGCAACGTGTCTTCTGCGAAAAAGAGGATGTGGAGAAGATAATAGATCATCCCTCATTAGATTGCAAAGTCATTTTTGATCTCTGTTGAGGCAAGAAAGAGTGCTCTTAGTGGCACCGTGGCAGGCGTATCTGATATTTGGTATAAATACGTGAATGAAAATAGGGCTACAAGTATAAAAATGTGTACTTTGGTGGTCAAAGTGGATCGTGAACTCGTGTAGAGGCCCAACTTTGCCTGTGGAATCGTGAGTAGGTCGCAATTGAGGTCGAGAAGACTTATAATTGTTAAGCCTAATTGGGATCTTCTTCTCAAATTGATGAGAGCCGCGAAAAATAAATGTTAAATTGTGAAAGATGTGCATGTATATTTTATTTATAGTTTGCATACAATATTGCATTAAGAGCAAATTATGAATTGTCTACAAATTGGTTAGAGTTCGTAGATTATGTGATTTATGAGGCTATTTTAGCAGACAAGGGAGGTAACCTATTACTATACTCCTTTTTTTATATATAAAGCTATAATCAGAGCTGCGGAGTACAAGTTTTGGATTCGGTAGCAATTAAGGAATCACTGGAGTCGGTAAAACTATACGAAATCCTCTGACACCAGTTGAATTTATGGCCCTAGTTTACGTATTTATTTGGTATAAACTAAGGTGCTTCTGCTGTTTCGCAACAACATGAAAATATTTAAAGAAGTGTATAAACTTTGTTATATACTTACGTGTTAGTTGAAAATAAGATTGTACAGAAAAAATCACGCAAATTCATCCAGTATTTATTAAATTACAAGAAAAAGAAGAAAAAAAAACGATCTTACGTATCGGTAGTTATTTCAGCTAACTCAGTAGGCAAGGGAGATAACTTTCGGAAAAAGTCAAAATGTAAGAAAAATGGCGAACATGAGATAAAATCGTTTTTTAGTTTTAATTCAATAAATACTGGATGAATTTACGTAATCTTTTGGTGTACAGTCTTCTTTTCAACTACCACGTAAGTACATAACAAAGTTTATACATTTCTTTAGCTATTTTCTTTTTACGAGAGGCCTAACATGTCATTGTGAAACAGCAGAAGCACCTAAACTAGTTTTAATGATGTAGACTTATTCAGGTTAGGAGAATATATGCATAGTTTTTATAGACGATAATCACTTAATTACATGAAGAGGAGTCGGAAGTGCCAAAAATAGAGGAGTCTAAGTAGGAGTCACGATTTTGACACAAGTTAAATTTCCACTTTAATGGCCCGAGTTTATTTATTCTTTGATATAAACCAGTTTTAATGATCTTGGTAGACTCGAGTTAGGAGCATATACGCATAGGCTTTATGAGATGTCTAGGACATCATTACTTAATTACGTAATTGGCCCAATTTACATTAAAATCGATGGCAAATTTCTGTTTAAGTCTGTGTATATCGTGAGAATGTCTAAGATTCACCTGATACCATTTAAAAAAAAAAATTCAGGCAAAGCTCAATCTGATTCTTAAAAACCCATCAAATGACTCTTAACCAATTTTTTATAAGCACAAACCCCAAACTGATTACACCATCTGTTCTCGTTCAAGGATGTTCAATTTCTTTCAGACGTTGTCTCAATCGTATTGAGGACATTTTCATTGATTAAATTCTTATTGAGTTTTTAGATAAAGAATGTATAGAGATCTAGTCATTATGGTTACATAACAATGAAATATCTATCATCGATTCTGAATTAAATCTTTGCTTTTAATCTCTGCGGATTCTTCAGAAATTCTAAATCGTTAAATTCTTGTCTGTCTGCCTGTCAAATTATGTAAGATGCGTTTTTGGCTATTTCTGCTTAAATAATTTATTTGTGATTGTTTGAGTTAAAATTAAGAAAATATTTATAGGATTTTATAAGGTTAATTGGAAAATAAAATGTGTTTTTTTCATATACGGCTCATCATTATGCTCCTATGCAATCCCTATAAATTTGTCATTTCACATGAAAAAAAAGACAATTTTATCTTTTCAATATCATATTAAATAGAATCAAATCATGATTTAAATTTTCAAATAAAACTTAGATTCTCATTGAATGTGTACATTTGATGAAACTATTTTCAAAGTTTCCCAATGTGGGCAGTTAATAACCCCAAAAGGGTTGATGTGCCATAAAATAAAACAAGCAATTTTCAATAGATGATTGTATTTTGACATTTAAATAACCCAAAATGAGTTCATATACTGTGAAATAGATAACCCAAATCAATTAATAACTGTTTAGCATTGTCAACATATTCAAGAGTTATTTATATTGAACTATATTCAAGTTATCTCCCCTGAATTATACTGGACAACAAAAGAATGAACTCTTCTATTTTAGAAATACAAAAAAAAAAAGACTCTCTATGCACGTGAGAGATTCTAAACAAGGCTTACCCACTTTCTGGCTGTGGACAATTTTACATGGTTTTCAAATCACTGAGGCTATTTTATCAGATCTCGCTTTTGGTCGTAATTTAGATGGGGAATTGATTTTGGGTTCTTCTACCTTAGTGACTTAGTCTATGGCAGATATTTTGCCATTCAAATTTTGTAAAGAAAAAAAGCTATTGTTTAAATGCTCTTAATACTATACTATCGCCCCAACTGCACCTCCAATATCCCCCTTTTAGGTCACTGCCCCCCCCCCCTACCTCGATATCAAAGTGCATTGGGTGGGGGTGGTGTGAGGAGCTAGAACCCACTTTGGAAAACAATGCTTTTCCTGACTTCAAGGCAAGAACACACTATGATTGAGTGATAATTTCAATTTGAAAAGGAGGTATACCTTGAAAATTTGAGGAATGTGACCCTGTCCTTGTTTGACACATTACATTGCTAAATAAATAGTTAATTGAAAATTATTGAATTCTTCAATATTCTCATTTGATCTGTTTACCTTGTCTCGTATCCAACAATATTTTCTACCATAGTCACCGCATTCAAAATTCAACTTCTTACATACTATTCACAATGCTTTAAGCAAACTACAACGTTCTAATCTTTTTTTTTAACTTTCATTCACTCCCAAACAAGGTATACTGCCACTGAGACATAAAGAGCTACTGTAATTAAAAGCCAGATTTATAGGGGGCATCCTAAATGGGGAGTTGTGCAGCGAAATGTTTGTTCATATTAGATTTAAATTTCTGCATGTTAGTACAGTCGGGGGAAATAGAGAGCACGCTGAGGAAAGAAGGTATTAGAGTAGAAAGTCTTCCGGCAGCTGGGAACCTCTACAGTGAAGGGGTGGGATTTTGCTGTTAGCTAACAAATGCAAAAGATCTTTTTAATGTATTTTTTTCTTTTTAATTCTTTACAGTATTTGTCGCTATTATTGCCATCATTCATGTGTTTCAAGCTGTTTTCTTTATCTTGGTGGCTACCATTTTCAAGTTTTAGCTGTTAGCTTTTTAATTTTTTCAAACTGTATCCATTATTTAATCTCCACCAGTGGATTAAATAAAGGATTAAGTTCGAAATTCCTGCAAGGTTTCCGATTACAGCAAAAGGCATCTCGAAAAAAACAGTGAGTCTAATGGCTGAAGCATTATGAAAATGGCAGCAACCAAGATGGGGAAAGCCATACGAAAAGTGTAAATAATGTTAATTCTTCATATTTCACCCAGGATTCCAATGCTGCATAAACAAAAGTATTACAATGCAATGCAATAATACTGGGGAGTGCATACGGACGAGAATAACATTTTTTGCATTTTTTATTTTCTTTATTTTGTGATATCAGCATTTTATATAAAAATAATTTGCATTCTTTTTCCCAACTTTTTTTAGGGCCACATCTACACAGATGACTGTGAAAGACTCATCGCTGAAGATTATGCATATTCTGTAAGGTTTTTACTTTTTTTTTCTTTTTTCTTTTCTCATTCTTTTTTTTACATTCTTTTTTCTTTTTTCTTTTTCGTTTTTTCTTTTTCGTTTTTTCTTTTTCATTCTTTTTCTTTTTTTTTCTTTTCGTTTTTTCTTTTTTCTTTCCTTTTTCTTTCCTTTTTCTTTTGTCTTTCCTGTTTCCTTTCTTTTTCTTTCTTTTAGTAGTGCTCTAGAGGCCTCCTTAGTTATATTTTTGTCCTCTTAAAATTGTGAAAAACTTTCTATAAAAATTTTCTCCTGACTCACACAGATTATCTGTAGTGTTACAATGAACAATTCTTGGTTTCAGCAGATTATTCAGACTGCAGCTCATCACATAAACAGCTGGAGTCTTGTTGTGTAGATGACATGTAGCAGTAGTAGACGTTGTAGTGATGTTGTTTGCTTTCTTTTTTTGTTTTTCCTTTTCTTTAGATCACAGCTGCCTTAGAAAATAAAATTACTAATTGTGTTCATCCCACTCAAATTCTGTCAAATTTCCACTTTTTGAACATCGCTATGATATCAAATTTAGAAATTTTTTTTCTTTATGAAATATATAATTTATTGAATAAATACTGAACATTCTGTTAAAATTAGTAAAGTGCATTTTATTACCAAAATGATGATTGAATAAAGCTGTGAAATTGCAGTAAAGTGCATTTTATTACTTATTATTGATTATGTATGTATGTAGATTAGGATGATAATAGTTTAATTAAAAATGATATGAATAATGATGCCCAATTATGCTCCGTACTAGTTTCGTAATCTTTTCCTCATCTCATTTCAATGAAGTTTACAATGTTTTCTTTCTTTCAGGTGATCCCAAATTTGAACGGTGAACTGTGTTGCCATTACCCGTACAAAGTCTTTGTTTTAGAGTATGAGAAGAGCGAAACCGGAAACGATCCTTTAGGCGTTGAAAATGGAGAAAGGTAAAGACTTCTTGTTCTTGTCACGTGTTGTTGTCTGGTAAATATGGTTATAATAATAATAATGATAAAAAACGTCTTTATTAATTTTTTACAAAAAGAAAAACTTCAACGGAAGCGAAGTACTCTTCTGCCACACTCTTCCAATTTATTTTTATTTTTCCATAACGAGCAAAAAATTAAAAAAGACAAAAGGACAAAAGAATCAAATGCAATGACAGCAAATCAGTAAATCAAATAAAAACATGCACAGACACAGATTTGTCCATACCAACACTTCACTAATACATCCGTATGTATATAGTAAGCTATGAAAATATATTTATGGCAATTTAGCCTGAAGAATCCCCCCCGGGGATGAAACGCGGAAGCCTCTGTGTAGCTTAATTGCCATAAATATATTTTCATAACTTACTACCTAGCTCTACTTACGTATCGAGCACTGTTGAAGTAAATACTGAAAATTGATACATAAGAAATTATATCTCCTCATAAGATTTTATGTGGGTACATGAAATAGTGTATATGTGTATGTGTGTGTGTATATATACAGGGTGGGCCAAAATAAGGGTCCTATCTTTAAATTTGAATAACTTGAATTTGAATAACTTCCACAAAATAAAAGTTAAACTCACCAAACTTTATGTGTGTGTAGACTGACCCTTCCGAGATTTTTTGAAATAAACAAAACAAATTTTAGCCGAAAAACACTTCTTAAAACTTACAAAAACTAAAGTATTGTTTTTTACACTGTTTTAAGTTTTTTAAGCAAAAATAATGTTTTCTAAATGAGGGTACGTTCCTTAGGGCTAATACGGCTCATGCTTGCTTTGGAAGGGGTCCTTTACTTATTCTAAAAAAAAAAAAATTAAAAAAATCAATAAATAAAAAAGTTATGAATTTTTAAAAATAGGACCCTTATTTTTGCCCACCCTATATATATATATATATATATATATATATATATATATATATATTTAACAACCTTATGCCAGAAGGCAAGTCTTTTTTCTTGTGAAGCCATCTTGAGATACATTTCCCCTTGAACAAATAATCCGGCATTAATGTTATTTTAGTTTTCTTTTTCATGCATCAGATTGACTACTTTTCTTTACTCGGTGGGGGCAAATTTATATTCTTTTTCTTACAACAGCCTATACTCAGATCACCTCAGCTCTCTTGGGTTCATCTTAATAAACTCTGTCTCTCCTCCTGGTTGTTTGGGCACTAGTACAACCTGTGGTTGGTCAATGTTATCTGATTATGTGAGTTGGTTTCCGCATTCTAGGATTTTTCATCAGTGCTGTGATTTGTATGCTGTCTTAAAGCAAATAAAAACTTTTTGAAAATTGTTTTTTTTAAATTTCGTATTATTTGTATTATTCGAACTACTATTCTCATTTTGGTTGTTGTTTTTCCACATGGACTGGATAAAGGCATTGATTATCAATCAGTTCTAGGTGATAGTCTCCTGGAGGTTGAAGGTTCAATTCTTACTACAAGTGATAATGACTAAGAATAACATAATTATTAATTAATACTTCTACCCGGTTATGGCTGACGAAACAAGAACAATCTACCCTAGGAATTAAATAAAGAGTTTGGTTCGAAATTCTGTACATGTTCCAAAGTCGACATAAAGATTTACAAGTTTTAAAAGAAGCACTCAAAGAAGGTCGGGGATTACATCGATGGAAACATAATGAAAATAACAACTAAGATGAGAATAGTAGTCCAATAATAAAATTATAAATTCTCATCTAAAAACTCCGAAACATAATGAATTTTGATAAAAACTTGAAAATCATGGTTTTAATTTTTTTTTTTTTTATACAGATATGAGAGTTTGTTGGATACAGAGAAACTGAAGCAATGCTTTTGGGCTGCTCGTTCGGCAAGATGTCGTGGACGTTTTATTGTGCCAGTGATTTTGTTTGAGGGGAAGGTAAGTTTTTTTTTTTTGTACCCCAAAACCCAGCCTTTTCCTTCGGTGAAATTCATTAATCTTGACAATATTTATTTCTATCATTTTAGCCGTTGCTTACAAGTTCTCATGATTCTCATAATAATTGTGTGTGTGTGTGTGTATATGTTATATGAGGCATGTCTAAAATGTATCCGACCTTAAGCCAGAAAAAAAATTTCAAATACGTGACTGGGTTGGGACCCTAATCCCCTTCAAAGTAGGCCCCTTGTGCTTGCACACATTTAGCCCACCGATCCATCCACAGCCAGAAACACCTCTGGAAGTCTTCTTTTGGAATGGCGTAAGATTCTGCAGGTGCTTGGAGAAGATGCGATGTGTAACACAAATTAAGGAGTGATTCAACCAATTCAAAGATGGCCACACATGAGCGAAGATTGACCAGCGTTCTGGCAGGCCCCAAACTGCTCAGAGTGCAGCTGTTGTTGAGAGGGTGTGAAAAAAGATAATGCGGAACGCAATGGCAGAGATGAACACCATTCTAAAAGAAGACTTCCAGAGGTGTTTCCAGCAGTGGATGGATCGGTGGGCTAAGTGTGTGCAAACACAAGGGGCCTACTTTGAAGGGGATTAGAGTTCCAACCTGGTCACTTATTTGAAATACTTTTTCTAGCACTAGGTCGGATACTTTTTAGACAGGCCTCGTACATACATACACATGTGGGAAAAATGTTTTTGCATATACTTTGTATTTTTTAATAGACCAACCTTTTTAAGGTAAAAGCTCGATGATTGTTAACATATAACAACAGAGCACATATCAATAGACAATATTAGGCTACGTTCCAGTGACCAAGATTTTCAAAACAAAAACTTTTGGACATTTTTACGGACCGTTTCACTCACAGAAGAATATTCGACATTGACATACTAATGTCGGATGTTCTCTGTGAACGAAACGGTCTGTAAAAATGTACCAAGGTTTTTGTTTTGAAAAGATGGTCAGTAAAATTAATAAAATCTTGGTCGCTGAAATGTAGCCTAATATTGTCTATATATATATATATATATATACAATTATTTAATAATAAATATTTAATTATTATCCGTATACGTTTCATCCTAACGGAATCTTCAGTGTGGCGATAACTGTTCACCTTAAACTTAATTCGAAGTGCTCTAACTGATAAGGCTAATTCAAACTGTTATGCAACAAGTAGAGAAATAAACACTATTTATGTCAAATTAAGTGGACAACATAGTCAGCCGTCTTAACAGTGTTCAACAAATCACGTGGATAAGAACTTGCATTTCTTTTAGCTTAGATTAGACGGCTTATATTATTTTCTCTTAAAGAGTCCGTCTGAAAGGGGGCTATTATTAATTATTTAATAATAGATATTTAATTATTATCTACATATGTATATGTTTCATCTTTGTGGAATCATCAGTGTGGAGATAACTGTTCAAACCGGTCACATGAAGGTTCCCAAGTTTGAAAAGATGCACCTGAAGAAGGTCAGATATAACATTGTGAATATAACAACCAAGATGAGAATGATAGTCCGAATATTACAAATTATCAATCCTCATCTAAAACATTTCTGAAACATAACTTCAGTGTTGGGACGATTAATCGGAATCGAAAAATTGGAACTTTTTGGAGTATCAGAAAAATTTTAGCCTAATTTCCAATTTCAAAAACTATTTAAAAAATCTTCTTTTTTTTTTTTTGTTTTAAAACTTAATTTTCTATTGGTAGTACTAATGATAAAATGATAAATATTTATTGTTTTTAAACTGCCAGTAAAACTACAAAGAATTTAGGTAAAAATGACACTGGAAGAAATATCACAGTAAAATGGCACAAGTGAAAAATATAGATAAAAATCTTTTAGTTTATAAAATCACTATTTTCAATCAATTACGAGGAAAAGATTAGAGAAAAATTAGTTTGAAAGATCTAAAAGTGTATTGTTACTTTTGCGAAAATATATACACACATCCCAGGGTTTTTTATGATAACCCTAAAATTACAAAAAATAACTATTATAACTCAATATTTAGAAATTTTTAAAAAGAATCGGAATCGGTAATTGTATCGGAATCTGGGGAAAAATATTGGAATCGTCTCATCACTTGTAAAGATTTTCATGGTGGAAAAATTAAAAAAAAAAAAAAAATTTCTTTTGATAGTAAACAATATGTTATTTCATTAAATATTTTTCTTAACCAAATTGAGATTTGGAGGTTTGTTCAGTTCAATTATTTTTTATTTCTTTAATTTCTTTTCTTTTTTTTTTGTATATTTTTTTAGCAAATTTGTCGATCTGGCACGCTTGCCACTGGAGTGGAAATGTTTGGACGACTCGGAATCGACTTCTTTCGTAGTAAGATTTTTATGTTTTTATTGAGAAATAAACATTTGTAGCTTTAATTTCCTAGAGCTTTATTTCCTATTAAGAAAGTCTGTTTTTGACATTTTGCTTCATCAAAGAATAAATGTTATATAAAAGAAAAGTTACTTTTTGCCAGTTGGAGGCAGGGTCGGGAGCAACGTCTTTCCGAGCTGGAGGTAGGGTTGGGAGCAACGTCTTTCCGAGTTGGAGGTAGGGTCGGGAGCAACGTCTTTCTGAGCTGGAGGCAGGGTCGGGAGCAACGTCTTTCCGAGCTGGAGGCAGGGTCGGGAGCAACGTCTTTCCGAGCTGGAGGCAGGGTCGGGAGCAACCTCTTTCCGAGCTGGAGGCAGGGTCGGGAGCAACCTCTTTCCGAGCTGGAGGCAGGGTCGGGAGCTACCTCTTTCCGAGCTGGAGGCAGGGTCGGGAGCTGCCTTTTGCTGTGCTGGCGGCATAATTAAGTGATTCTACCTTCCTCTCCCTTTTTATTATTATGATTAGCTCCTTACTTCAAGCCTTGTCTGGAGCGACTTCCATAAAAAAAATCATCAGTGAATCCACAGGTAGAGGATGTGTTTATTCTATCCATTTACTGATAGACAAGAATTAATATCTATAAACGAATAAATATTTAGTATGTTTCAAACATGTTAATCTCAGAAATTTAGATATAGACATTTATATTTGATATTCAGTTGAATCCAAAAAAAACAGTAAAACTATTTTATGATTTTTTAATTTTTTTTTTAAAGTTTTTAGAAATAATTTTTGCACTGGTGTTTTTAGAAATAATTTTTGCACTGGTGTTTTTAGAAATAATTTTTGCACTGGTGTTTTAAAAAATAATTTTTGCACTGGTGTTTTTAGAAATAATTTTTGCACTGGTGTTTTTAGAAATAATTTTTGCACTGGTGTTTTTAGAAATAATTTTTGCACTGGTGTTTTTAGAAATAATTTTTGCACTGGTGTTTTTAAAAATGATTTTTGCACTGGTGTTTTTAAAAATAATTATTTCCCTTCCACACAAGTTGGTCCTAGGTATGACCTCAAAAGACATCCAGTGGTGAGGCCTCCATTTGGGAGCTGTGGGGAATGTGGAGTTGCCCCTTAGTTGCCATTGCTCCCAGGTTCACTCTGGCTCGGAGTGGTAGTACCTGTAAGGGCCCAATCTATGGGTCAAATAGAACCTACTGGCGCTACCAGATCAGGCTGTCTGAAGTTATTTACTTCATGACTGAAAATGCACCAAACATTGATGTTTTATTGTTTTTTTCCTTTGCGAAACTCAATCGTGTTCTGCAAAATCCAAAACAAAAAACAATTTCAAACCAAACATTTGAAGATATAAAGAACTTGAAGTATAAAACTTTTACCAAAATGACGAAATTTGGCATTAAATAACCTGAAAAGGGTTGATATGCCATAAAATAAAACAACCAAACCAAACAGCATGAATAAACATTTGAAGATATAAAGAACTTGAAGCATAAAAACTATTCCACTGGCTTAAGACTCAAATGAAGGATATTTTCTTCTACATTCATGGCATGAAATGACCCTTAGGGTTGATGTGCCATTAAGCAATATCTTATCATCTTCCACACAAATCCTTTAACCTCTACAGATTAAATTATTTTTCCCAAATTTTTCTTATGTTAATTATTTTGGATTTCATATCTGTAAACATTGATTTTTATTACATAATATCTCAACTTATTTTAATTATGTGATGCAAATTGGTCAGTGGGTATTCCCATATTAAAACATAGTTTTGTATTTTTTTTCTAGGTCCCGATTCTGGTTCAACAACTTCCAATTCCTCTTTGGAACCTGGCAAAGACAACCCAAGGTCAACTGATTGTCCTTTTTTAAATTTTTTGCTTTCGATAATCTTATTCTTCTATGCTTGTTTTTTTTTCTTTAGCTAATAAAAATATCAACCGTTATATTTTTAAAAAATTAAATAATCATATGTGACATCTGCTACTTGTAACCTCTCTGAATGAATGTTCTTTCATTTTATTCTCTGCCTTCATACTAAGAACCTGGTTTGACAAAATTCAGCTGATTTCCACCCAGAACTGAAGCATGTTTGCAAATGTGTATCCAAAAATGTTCGTATAAATGAAAAAATTTTGTTTTTCATTTAACCAAATCATTATGCAAGCCTTTCAGAAAACAATGGTTGTCATCATCAAACGTTTATTCCACTTCCTGCACAATACGATCTATTGTGTATTAAATGTCTCCAAAACCTCCCATCCCTTACTACATTGTTAAGCTTATTGATACCGGCTTCCTGACCAAAAATGTACCAAACATTAATGTTATTGTTTTTTTTCCTTCTCCTTTGCAAAACTCAATCATGTTCTGCAAAGCCAAAAACAATATTTTTCCTTTACAAAACAACAAAACCAAACACAATGAATAAATATTTGAAGATATGAAGAACTTGAAGCATAAAAACTTTTGCCCAAATGACCAGATTCGGCATTAAATAACCCGAAAACAACCAGTCATCTTCTCAAAATGACGTTCATTTTGGTCCAGGCAAAGCTGTTGCACTTCAATTGCGTTTTCATACTCCTAGTAGCATTTTATAATGAATTTACTTTCTTCAAAGTTTAGTTGTGCTACCATCATTAAAACCAGGATTTAAATTATTCCACTCAAATCAATGAGTTTGACCGTGACAATATTCTAACAAAAGAATACAATATTTTTTTATAATTGTACCATTCTACAATTGTTTAAAGTGTATATACGTGTTTTTGAAACAGCCTCTATATATAGACCTTCTTCTGATATAAAAAAGCCAAATGTAAAACGGTTTTCGCATCAGAGATTGCATTACACATAAATAAGGAAAGATAATTGACAGGGCAGATAAAAGTAAGAAAGAGACGATAAGGAAACGGGTAGTGTAAGCAGGATGAAATTGATTTCTGATGACCTATTAGAAGGGATCAAATGCACTTTCATTTAACACCCTTAAAATTGTAATAATTTCTGCAAATGAATATTATTCCGTTTTTTGAGAGGGGGTTTTTTGATTGAAGAATTTTGCAGTTTTCTGAATGTTTGTTTCTATTGTTTCCAGTGAATGGCCAAGCCACGACAGAATCCGAGGCCACGATATCAAACTGCTAAAGTATCTAAATATTGATTATATCTGTGATCTTATGGTAGAAAAGAAGAAAGTCAAGTATTATCTGAGGTCAGTTGCTTTTCCTTATTTTTCTTTGTTCTTGTTCATTTGCTCTTCTGTAAAAAAAATCTTCGAGGTAAATCGATTTGGTACTGGGACAGCTTTGGAATTAGACAAAACAGACTTTTGCCGACACAGAATTACGTAAACCACTGGAAAAAGCTGAATGAAAACGAACCGGCATCAAAATCAAAAAAAGGCTGTGTTTCAACAGAAAAAAATGAATCTAACAACATTTAAAGCAACAAAAACACTCACAATACATTTATTTTTGGAAAAATTATTTAATTTTTGACAAAGAAAAATTTAAAAAAAAATAATAAAACAACTGTTATAATTTTTTTTTTTTCATGAGAAAGTTAATTTTTTTCTTTTTTTTTTTTTTCTTGTACTAGTCCAGCTTTTGAACCAAATAAAAATTAAACCGTTTTTTTTTTAACCCTAACCTAACCCTAAACTACTTTTATTGCCTTTGGTAACACTTATTTGTTAACTATTTTTTTTTTTTTTTACCCCCTTTTTTCTCTGTTGGAAATTCTTGACAATCGTCAATTTACGATTTAATCAATTTACAATTTAACTTGTCGTCTGCTTTTCTTATATTTTAATTGGATAAGTGCTTTAAAAAATTACGTAAGGGGCTACTAAGAATTAGGGAGTAGGTTTAGAGTGTCATTCTAAGTTGGGAGCTGTGCAGTGAGATGTCTGTTTACATTAGTTTTAAACCTCTGCATGTCGGGGGAGCAGGGAGGGAGTTCCAGAGGCCAGCAGCACGAGGAAAGAAGCTATTGGAGTAGAAGGCTCTCTGGCACATGGGGGCCTCCACAGTGAATGGATGGGGTTTAGCTGATTGTTGGGTTGGTCTAGTGAATTTATGTCAAGAGGGACCAGAGCAGCAAGTTCATCGGAGCATAATCCATTGAAGTAGTTGTAAAACAAGCACAAGGAAGCTACATTGCGGCGATGAGACAGGGGCTGGAGCTTGGTGGATAGTTAGAGACCTATTAAGTTGACGACTCTTTTTTTTGACCTTGTCTAAGAGGGAGAGACTAGTGGATGATGCACCAGCACCGATGTGACAACAATACTCCATACATGGGCGGATGGTGGCTTTGTAGAGATACAGGATAATGTCAGGTGTGAGGAGTTTACTAACACGGTAGAGGGAGCCCACCTCTATTGCTGCAGCCTTGGCAATGTCTTCAATGTATTTGTTCCAATTCATGCGACCTGTGAAAGTTAGGCCAAGGAGTTTGAATGTTGAACTCTCAGGTAGGGTGTTATTTGCCATGACAATCGGTGGTTGGAGAGGTTTCTTGTAGTTATTGAAGGAAAGGAGCTTTGTCTTTGCGGCATTAAAAGTTACCAACCATTTATGACCCCAATCCACTACAGCCTGGAGGTCATTTTCTCAGGATTCAGCCATTGCCTCAGATATGATTGCGTCTGTTTTGCCAGCATGACGAGAGTAAAGCGTGGTGTCGTCAGCAAATAAGCCAATCTCAGACTCGATGTCATCAGGGAGATCGTTTATGAAGATCAGGAACAATAAAGGTCCAAGGATAGATCTTTGGGGTACACCAGCATTTATGTCATGTTGCTTAGATGAATGGCCATCGAGGACAACCTGGATTTTTCTTTTGGTTAGGAAGGATCTAATTATATTAAGTAATTGCGCAACAATACTGTATGAGCATATTTTCAGGAGAAGCCCTTTATGCCATACCTTGTAAAAGGCCTTGGATATATCAAGCACTAATGCCCTAGCTTCACCTGCCTTGTCGAGTGTATGATACATGCATTCAGAGATTGACCGTTAGTATGTCTGCAGTAGATCGTGCTTGTCTAAATCCATACTGACGGTCAGAAAGAAGTTTAGCATTAACTAAATGCCGGACTATTGCTAGATTGATTAAGGATTCAAAGATTTTAGCAAAGATCGTGAGTAGACTGATTGGGCGGTAGTTCTGAGGATCGGTTCTATTCCCAGAATTCTTGTAGACTGGTACCACAGAGGCAATTTTCCAGCTATCGGGGAAGCAAGATTCAGCTAGGTATTTATTGTAGAGTTTGGAGAGGACAGGGGCCAGTTCAGCAGAGCATTTCTTTATTACTATTACAGGTATAAGATCAGGCCCACAAGCTTTGGAGGTGTCAAGATTTTTTATGATGTCTCTGACCTGGGATGGGGTGATGACCAGGTTATCAAGTGTGGCTTCGGTCCGCAATGGGAATTTAGGGAGGAGGTGGTTTTCGGAGTCCAAAGTGGAGTTAGAGGTGAAGCGCTGAGCAAGTAGTTCAACCTTATCAGTTGCTGTGCAAACGACATCATTGTGGTTTGATAGTGAGGGAATCGTTGATTGACCATTGTTCTCCACACTATTGTAAATTTTCCAGAAATCGCGAGTACTTAGTTTCTGTGACTGAATGCATTTTTTTGTTAACTCCGTATACCTTCTCTTTGCTTCACCTATCACGGCCTTACAATTATTACTCGACTATATAAATTTCTGTTTATTCAGGGTTGACTTATGGCGGCCGAATTTACAGAATGCATGCTGCCTCTCAGCAATGGCAGCTGCACATTCCGAGGTGAACTATTGGGGAGAGTGGGGCTTGCTAAAGAATTTGCCCCATTCGGTTAACTCATTTGCACATTGGTCAGCAGGGAGTGAGAAGGTTTCCTTCCATGGGGCATCACTGATGTGATCTCTGATTGACTCAAAATCAGCCTGCTCGTAGTATATCGTTATTTTGAGCAAGGACTCATCAGCTTTTAGACGACTTTTTATGGTGATATGAATCATTAGCACTATGTGATCAGCATTCTCGAGTGGGCTATGAGCTTTCGTCACACAAGCCTCGGGCATTGAGGTGAAGAAAAGGTCTAGAAGTGAGGCTTGCTGGTCTACTCAATCGGGATGCGGGTTGGGAAATCGACAGTCTGAGAGAGGGAGTGAGCTAAGGAGAAATTATAGGTAGAGTTGCCGGCTGCGTCAGTAAGGCTGGAGAATCCCAACCAGTCACGGTGGTGTGCATTAAAATTCTCAAATACATGTATCTGGGCATTCGAGTCAAGTGAGAGTGCTCTATCTATGCTTTCAGAGACGGTTTAGCAGGGTACAGTCCTGGGTCGAAGGGGAACGGTATAAGAAATATAAGTAATTAACGCTGTGATGTAAAGTCAATCTAAAGCACTTGTAGTCTTGGTCATCCGATTTCAACCTACGTTCTCTAGTCAGGGGGAGAGTGTTCCGAACATAAACTCCTAGCCCGTGCATATGTTTGTCAGTCTTTACAGTAGAGTGGGAGGTAGTCAGTCATGTCAAAGTGGTGAGAGGAGATTGAGGATTGAAGGTTTGTTTCACTTAGTGCTAGGATATCTGGGGAGTTTGTCAGGAGAAAGGTTTCTACGTCATTGATGTTGATTCTAAGTACCCGGATATTTGTGAATGCGAGCATCAATGGCGAAGGTGTTTTTTGTTGGGTGTCTGATTTAGGTTTGATTTTAGTTTTTTGTAATGACATGTTTGTTTTGTTATAGAGTGGTTTGGGCAAGGTGGGTGCTTGTTAGGTGCCAATAAGCTCGCACAACCAGTCCATTAGTCACGACCTGGTCCATGGGGGTTGTGGCCTCGGGAAAGCCCACCGGAGATAACTGCAGGGTCCCTTTCCATGCGCGACATGGCACATAAAACTACCCACGGTATTATGCAACTGATGATGGAGCAGCCGTTCTTAGCGCTACCCAAGAGTTTGGGCTCCTGTCCTGTCAGTCGGAAACAGCAGCCAGACAAGCTGTCTAACCTGTACCCTCAACCTGTCGGAACAAGAGCAACCCAGACTGGTCATGTAAGACTTAGTGATGAAAAAACTTTCTCCAAGTTGCCCAAATAGAGAAAACGAGAAACGGTGTTCATTGTCTTCGTAAGGAAGCAAGGCCAGGCACTGAATGTTTTTGAGGTGTCCCAGCGCTGGTACCTCTGCGCCTGGCTAATAGACAAAAAAGGAATGCAAGGGTCGGCGATAGGCAGAACCTATCTACTTTTTAAGCAATTGTAAGTTTACAAACCGGATATTTTGTTCGAGATTCCAAATCTAGGAAGGTTGTTGATCAGGACTAAAGAGCCCTCCCTCCCCAACGGTTTACTGCCATGGCGTAAGTAGTTGGTAGCAAGGTTTTATTGTCAGATATTTCCTTCTCTTAAATGGATGGCCCGACAAGGTCTTACGGTCCAACACATAGAGAGGGGAAAATAGCCTGCGTCCGTGTGCTAGTCGGGTATTTCCGAGCCCCCGCAGGTAAAAAAAAAAAGACTTCCATATATATATATATATATATATATATATATGCGTGTGTATATGTAGATAGAATAAGTCCACTGTACACTGCTGAGGGAACAGATAGGTTTCCCTCGCAAGTAAGTACAAATAAGAGAGAGACAGCCAAAACTTCAGGCCAGCATGGGATTTCAAGAATTTCTTCAGTGGAAAATCAGTAGACAGGCAATAAGACAGTATATATCAATAATTAAACACATTTAAGTCAAACACAGAATTAAGTACATTCAGATAGTACACATTAGAATTTAGAGAAAAATAATATGTGAGTGGCCAAAAGAGAAAAATAAAAAAAGTGCTTATGTTTACAAGAACTGATGCAACAATGGTTCCAAAGAAGTCCCGTTTCATCTTGGTAGGACGATTTGACTTCCAGATCACTTTCATCTTGCCAGGCCTTGCTGATTCGAACCTTTAATTCACTCTGTGGAATTTTGCTTTGCAACTTTACTGCCAAAATGGTCTCAACTCTGCAAATGGTTAGGGTTAGCATCTAATTGAAAGACTAAGTGTGTGCGGAGGGAAGGAACCCCATCTATCAGAGATATCTTCCATGGCTTTTTCTTAAATGTGAAACTTCTCTGAAATAAATGACACTGTAAAGGTAACAGATATTTGATATTCTAGTTTTTGGCCGTGCACGTGTGGTCACCATTTTGTATGTTGTGCTATCGTGGATAACATGGAAGGATCGGCGAAAAAGATAAAAAGGACATTAATGAAGAAACAATTGATTTTTACGTACAGATTTATTCTCACAAACAGTTTGTCTAAGATAAATGTAAACAGGTGTTGTAATGGAATAGCTTATGCCTTTTCCTTTTTCCTATATCGACTTCTCTGATGCTACCAGATCAGGCTGTCTAAAGATATCGGCTTCCTGACTTAAAATGCACAAAACATTGATGTTATTGTTTTTTTCTTTGCAAAACTCAATCATGTTCTGCAAATTTAAAAAAAAACAATATTTTTCCTCTACAAAACAACCAAACCAAACACCATGAATAAATATTTGGAGATATAAAGAACTTGAAGCATAAAAACTTTTACCAAAATGACCGTATTCAGCATTAACCCAAAAAGGGTTGATATGTCGTAAGACAAAACAACCAAACCAAACTATATGGACTTACTATATAGAGTGAAAATGGCATTAGAAGTTGAGTCTTCCTTTTGATATTAGTAATATTTTACTAATGTCTGTCTCTCCATTATTCTATTCTGGTTGCAATAAACCTTTTTTCCACTTAGTAACGACCTTGTTTATTGTACACCTTTTAACAATGATGCAACAAAGGGGGATACAAAACATCATGCATAAACAGGTGAAAACCACAGACATAATTACTAAAGAAAAGAATACATTAATGTCCCAATACAATAAAAAAAGACATATGTTGCTAGAGGTGGATAGAGAGATGCCTGAACAATGTATAAATAAATGTGATTTATATGTTGTCAGTTGTGTGTTCTGGGCACTTGCAAACAAAAGAGGAAGTCTACTAGGGTTTGTGAAAGCCATGCAGAGATGGTCAGTTGATCAGAGCACGTCCGATGGCCTTGAAGAGTCAGCCAGAAATGGGATAATATTCCATTCTAAATTCCCCATGCGGGTGGAATCAGATTTTTTACTTCCAGAATGCAGAGTGCATTCTCTGGTTAGTCAGTATAATTAAAGGAAGATCACTCAGGTAATTCTGGAGCCAACTACAGATTATTAAAAAGAACATATTTAAATTTTTCACTTTATGCAGCTCATGTTTTTCTATGGAATATTTTATTGAGTTGTCTGAAAAGTACTCAGCGATTTTGACTACATGAGGGAATGATTGTGGAGCAGTGGGTGCTGGTGTGGGCTTGGTGTGCCATGTCAAAGTTCTGTGAGGGACTATTGCATCACTTTCACAGTCTTGGGAAAGGTATGAATTCATATTCCTCCCTCACCTCCTCCAGCTAGTAGGGGAAATTAGATTCTCAAGCTTTGGTAGAGCAACTATTTTCAGAGAAAGGAAACTTTGATAGTGATTCATGTTTTGCACATTTCACATAAAATAGATTCGATAGTTTTGGACTCTATCAAGGGACTGACCATTATCAACTGTAATATCATGCTAAACAATCAGAAGATCTCTTACTTTTATCAGCCCTTCTCAAGGTTAAAAATGGCTAGTTGCATTTTCAGTGAATAATGTTTCTTTTGTAGCAAGATTGTACGAAGCTTGTTGGATTACGTAGGAAGGAAATTTCCGCTTCGAAGTAAAGGTTAGAAATTAAGTTAACGTGTAAAAGGAAGTGACTTAAGAAAACAGGAAGTCGAGATTGGATATGTGGTAAGAAAAAAAAAAAACCTAGTGTAGCCTTTTTCGGTTTTTGATCTGTTTCGGGGATCTTTTTCTTCCTCCCCTATGATGAATGAACTGGAGGTTGGGATCAACTGGAAAGAAGTAATACCGCAAAGGAATTTTTAAAACCCAAAATATGAGTTGTTATTACATGCTTGCAGTCAACCGAAATATGCAAAAAGCCAGGACAACAACTATTACAACTGTTGCTATAAAAGACAGAGAAAGAAAGAGACAGATGCATAACCGAACTGCTACTAAAAGAATAAAAGGAAAACAACTATACAGTCGCAACTACTACTACGGCTGCTGTGTAGAATAGAAAGACTATGCGTACTACCACGACCAGCATGTCTACAAAACACAACTATTTACACATGCAACCATATTTGTCATGAGATAAAGAATTGCAGCAAAGAGGGTGAAAATTCTGTAGAAATGTGTCAAAACATTTGTAAAATGTATGGTGAAAGTGTTGTAAGTGCATCAACTGTTTAAAGATGCAAAATTCATATGCAGTGATATTTTTTTAATTCATGAGCAATGCTGCATAACATGACATCAAAATTCAAACAAATGATTAGTTAAGTTCAAGAATAAAGTGATTTTGTTGCATTTCAAAGTTTGAATTCTAATTGTCTGTAAAAGAAGGAATTTTATTTGGCAAATCATTTTTTTTAGAACTAGCCTGTTTTTACTATTAGTGTGTGTGTATCTGTTAGTGGGTGCATGTATGTATGCATGTGTGTGTATCTGTTAGTGGGTGCGTGTATGTATGCATGTGTGTGTATCTGTTAGTGGGTGCGTGTATGTATGCGTGTGTGTGCGCATATGGAGGAGACGAGAAACAAATTGTAATGCTTTGTCTGGATCATTTGTAGCAGATATCAAATGTTCAAAGTAGGTAAATACTTCACTCTTTATCTATTGTTAGTTTGAGTTCTGTTGGTTTTGTCTTTAGTCATACATTTGGTCTTTTCTTACATATATATATATATATATATATATATATATGTATAGTGTGTGTGTTAGAGTGAAATAAATTCCAGATGGAAATCTGAGTATGGGAGTTCAATGTAATAAACAGAGCAAGAATAAAGTAAAGTAACACATAATCACTGGTGCAATAAATTATTGCACCAGTGATTGTGATTTCGTGTTACTTTATTTTATTATATATATATATATATATATATATATATATATATAACATCTTCCTTAATTCCTGCCTTGAACTGAGCAGAATACTTGGCATATTTTTTTTTGTTTTATTTCTTTCAAGATTTATTTAAGATTTCAAATGATTATTTGTTACCATAGAAACACTAATCGGTGCTGGTGCAGATTAGAACCCAAGCTAACCATTACACTAACCCTAACAACACTAACTCGATTTTAGCTTGAGTCCTAATCTGCACCAGCACCCACTGATCATTTCTTCAGATCAAAAAGATTTAATATTATTTTTATTTTTTTTTACCAAAAATTTTGTGTTTTCTTATAGCTTTAAATGTTATTTTATTTTTTGGTGTGTGTGTGTGTGTGTTTATTTTGGTAAGAAATCTACAAAACATGACCCCCCCCCCCCCAAAAAAAATCATAAAACAACAAAAGCAATCTAGAAAAACGGAGGGGGGGGGGAGAGCGTTACTGAATGTCTCTTGACCATCACTTGACTGGAAGTGTCAAATGAACAGATCTTTAGGAAATGAATGGGACATTCAGCTAGCTAATACTGTTTAGAATCGAAGGCTTCTGCCTTATAACGATTCTCACAAACATACGTATAAATGAAGAATTACTTTGACATGCGGGTTACGTTACTGACTCGCTGAGGCAATCTCGTCTATTTGCTACTACTTCCTAACATTTTAGTAGCGATACATAAATGCAATTCGCAGATCCACAAGCAAATAATGTTATTATTGTTTGATAATAAATTTGATTTACCCAAGTCTTACCAATTTCTGATAACATTAACTAGAACATAAATCTAGATGCCATTAAATAAACATTCCCAAAGTTGCAATAAAATAATTCATATCGTCTAAATAGAAACCTTGGTAGTTCATGGTGTCTGAATCAATTTAGCTTGGCATAAAAAAAGACCAGTTCCGTATTGAAGTAACATTTGTATCCACTCTTGAATATTTTATTTATCTTTTCTTTTTCCTTTTCTTCTTCTTAGAGTGGCTTCTTCTGAAAAAGTTGACAAAGAAAATCGTTATTCTGATTTCTGCCTTTTGTCCCTTCCTTATCCAGGTAAGTGTCAATCATTTCACCCTTAATAAGACTCTGTTAGCAACTATGTTCAAACGAAACTCTTCCAACGATCAACCACCCTTGAGACATAGCCAATGAAGGTAGTTGATCAGTGGAAGTTGGAAGTCTTTGACAATGACTACCTCCGCTGCATTTTGCATTGCCAAGGGGGCCGACCATGTCCCAACTGCTGTTCTACGCCAACATGGGGCTAACACTTTATTTCTATATGAAATACATCGATATCTGAATATTCCATTAAAGTTCTCCTTTACCTGTCAAACGTTAAGTTAGTAAAAAAGTTAAGAACATTAATTGTCCTCTCCTCAATTGACCAGTTAACTATGTTATAGTATATCTTTCTTGTGACCTCTTGGTCTTACCAGATTCCAGGACAAAAATTCACCCAGTCTGGTGGAGTATCCAGCTGAGTGCTGTTACTTGAGGTAACATCACTTTGAGAAGGTGCACCATTCCTAATATGAGCCAGTGTATAGCCGTGTTGAGGGGATCTTATTTGGGCTTTGAATACTATGTTATTTTTAATATTTGGTCAGGGTTTACTTGTAGAGAGAAGTATCCTCATGTCAGGTTGTCCTGACAAACCCTTGTACAGAGACACCGAAGACACTCGAGGATAGTGTCTAGTAGGTCATTCAAACTCATATATAAACATAGGCGGCTGGTAAATCCACCTTTCGGCACCTCCAATGGTTTGTGTGGAGGCATCGGGAGATCTCAATCAACCAAGAGGCGTGTATAACAATCTGTCATCCGATTGATATTTCTCTATGTCTGAAATATGGTCAATGAGGGTGGTCGATCGGCGGAAGTTGGAAGTCTTTGACAATAACTACTTCTGCCGCATTTTGCATTGCCAGGGGTCCGACCGTGTTCCAATTGCTGTTCTTCGCTAACACCTCAATCTAAAGTCTCTGCCGTCTGTCTTATTGCAGTGATGTCTTCTATGGTTTGGGCATGTGTCTCGTTGCCCAGAGGGAGAGCTAATTCGCGACGTAATCTTCCCTACATCGTTGCTTAGGTGGCGCAAGCATGTCAGTAGACAGCCGAGGACCTGGACAACAACCATCAAGGAGGATTTGGCTGAGCTCTCGAGTCCACAGGTGATTGGCCTTTGACGGTGGAATCGTAATTGGTTGTCTATCTCGTGCAACTTTGCTCAGGACTGCTGTGCATAGGCTGTCATGGTTCGGGAAGGCCAGGGAAGAAGCCAGCTCAACCCGACAAGGGTGAACACTGTTGCAACAATAACAAGCTCTTTTATCCATACTAAATAAGGTCCAAGTGTACAAACAGTTCAAAGGGTTCTGATTGGATAATGTATCAATCACTCCGCGAGAGAGCATACGCCTATGCAAAAGAAAACAATTTGTCAACTGCATCATTATTAACTCTAAAGTAAACACCATACGTAAATATTTGAAAATGTTAAGAACCTGAAGCGGAAAAACTTTGACCAAAATGCCTGGATTTGGCATTAAATAACCTAAAAAGGGTTGATGTGCCATAAAAAAAAAGAAACTGCTATTATGTTTCTGAATTTTTTAGATGAGGATTAATAATTTTTTTTTTTTTTTTTGACTACTATTCTCATCTTGAATGTTATTTTCACAACATTTTGGGAATTTTTATGTTGGACCCGGGAACCTATATGAAATTTCAAACTGAACCTTTTATTCAATCTATAGGAGTAGATTATTCTCATTCCATCAGCCATGATTGGGTAGAAGTAATTTTTAATTTATTCTTAGTTATTATCACCTGTAGTAAGGATTGAACCTTTAACCTCCTGAAGACTGTCACTTAGAAGTGATTGATACTCAATACCTTTTTTCTATAGGTCCATGTACCTCTTTCATTTTTTTCGTTTCAGGCTGTGAATTCTTCAAGGAATGGAAAGACAGAGCCTATTGTGGGCAAGACGTTATGTTTGATTGGAATCTTGTAAGTAAATAATGCGAGTTCAGACTAAATTAAATATTGATTTACAACCTCTAAATTGTTGGCCAATCAAATCATTTCTTTTTATGCTTCAAAAATAAATCCTGGGAATCGATATCTAGACATCGGTATTAGGATATAATATTAAAATTAGAAGGCGTACAAAGAAAAGCAACTAAAGGGATAAAAGTTGTCAATTAAAATAAAATAGGTTTCAATCTTTAGGTTTAACTACTTTACTAGAGAAGAATGAGTAGATTTGATTCAAAGTTCAACATTTCTCCTCACATTGGAAAATTATTGGTAAGAAAGGTTTCAAAAACTAAATCTAACACGCTATTAAATATTTTTTTTCTAATAGAGTAATATATTTTTTGAACAAATTACCAATTAAAATTTGAATAAACTCAATAATGAATTCAGAAATAATGGTAAAAGAATAAATTTACAAGCACATTTTTGGAGATCTGTCTGATCAAATATTTCTAGAATTTGATCTTTTTATATATATTTTTTATTATATAGTAGCAGGACTACCTGGCGTCGCCCGGGTTTCTAATTTCCGTAAATTACAGAAAAAAAGTAAACAATCTGCATAATAAAAATGAATATGGCCAAGTGAGGTTCAAACCCTCAAACGCTGTCTCTAAGTACGACGAGCGAACCGTAAACGAGACTGTGCTCCTCCTCTTTGTTTCTCTCTGATTCGTTAGTCAAAAATCGGTTAGCCAAAGGCAACGAAAGAAAGGAAAATATCAAAGAGATCTTTTTTATTAAATCAGTGATTTGGGTAGCTAGGACTTAGAACTGTACAAGGATTAGTGCTTCCAACTCTGATATTAGTTATCAAAACAAAACCAAACCTGTTGATCAGATAAATATGAAATTCAATGAAATTGATTGGAAATTAAATTTTTGTTTTTAACACAGACCAATATTTCTCTTAGGGTGGGCCAAAATAAGGGTCCTATCTTTAAATTTGAATAACTTGAATTTGAATAACTTCCACAAAATAAAAGTTAAACTCACCAAACTTTATGTGTGTGTAGACTGACCCTTCCGAGATTTTTTGAAATAAACAAAACAAATTTTAGCCGAAAAACACTTCTTAAAACTTACAAAAACTAAAGTATTGTTTTTTACACTGTTTTGAGTTTTTTAAGCAAAAATAATGTTTTCTAAATGAGGGTACGTTCCTTAGGGCTAATACGGCTCATGCTTGCTTCGGAAGGGGTCCTTTACTTATTCTAAAAAAAAAAAAAAAAAATCAATAAATAAAAAAGTTATGAATTTTTAAAAATAGGACCCTTATTTTTGCCCACCCTATATGACCAAGGATGTGAGTTCTCCACTTTTTTTGCAGAATTATATATATATTTTTAATCCATTAAAAGCGGATTTGCACTTACATCGCATGGTTCTCTGCCTTCCGGTCAAAATCCACTTCTTTTTTTTTAAATAAGAAAAAGCTGATTTCTGCCAAAGCGTTAGAGCCTTACCTCCTTATTTTTTTGTTGCTATTTGGCTGGATTTTATTTCTCTTTTCTCCTTTCGTTCGCTTTATCTTCCTTTCTCTTTTCCTGTTTTGTCTCTCTTCCTCTTCCCGTCTTGTGCTGCTTGTATTATCTTCTTTTTCCCTCTTATGACAATTCTCTCTGAAAACTGAAAATGTTAACTTCAAGCATTCATGATCGGTGGGTAGAGGAACTTTAAAACTCATTTGACTGACATTCTCATGCAACAGGAGCTGTAATAAGTATATAGATGTTGCCAAATCTGCTGCAAAGAAGGTAAGCTCCCTCTACCGGGCTAGAAAACTTCTTACATCTGCAAGTATCCTATATCTCTATGAAGCCACCATTCACCCGTGCATGGAGTATTGTTGTTGGGTTGGTGCACCAAACTAGCCTCTCCCTCTTCGACACGGTACAAAAAATAATTTCTAACCTAGTAAGCCCTGCACTGTCTGCCAAGCTCCAGCCCCTGTCACATCGCCGCAGAGTTGCATCCCTGTGACTGTTTTACAAGTACTTCCACGGAATGTGCTCCGATGCATTCACTACACTTGTAACCCCCCCCCCCACCCCCAAAAAAAAAACCAACATAAATACATACTCTCGACCCACCCGATTAGCAGCAAAATCCCACCCCTTCACTATAGAGGTCCTGGGATGCTGGAAGATTTTCTACTCTGGCAGCTTGCCTTTAGAATTCCCTTCCTGCTCCATGTTTCCCCGACTGTAGAAACGTGCAGAAAGTTAAATGTAATGTGAACAAGCATCTTGCTGCCTTGTGCTCCGCCCTAAAAAAATCTGGGTCCGACCACAGTAGACCCTTACGTTTCAATGGCGATATGCTTTGTTTGGGGTAAACAAAAGTAAGAAATTAAAAAATAAAAAATCAAAGACTAATCTTCATTATTTACCCTAATATTCATGTTTTCTTTTCCTTTTTGTAGCCGTCGGTAGATGCAGCTTTGGACATACCCTATGAATTATATTCACTTGTCGATATCGATTGGGATTCTTATAAGGTAAGTGAATAGTTGTATCTAAGGAGTTTGTTCTCTTCTGAACCCCAACTATTTTATTTGATCGTTTGGGGGTTGCTATGCCGAGTAATTCATAAAACTTGTATGTTCATCATAATTGCATATTTGTTACAAGGTAAACAAGCTTGTAAAATACCTGGTACCTGGCATTCACCCCGGGCGAGTTAAGTCGTTTTCTTCCATAGGAAGGAGTTTATAAGGAATATTAAATTCAAAAGCAGTCCTCAGTTGTATGTATGTTCCGGTCAGGGGAGATGATGATGCTAGTTTTTGCAGTTTTTTTTTTTTTGTAGGGATGTGTCGCCGTTTTCCCACAGACAGTGCCTGGTATTCCTAAATGGTCACCCATCTGGTACTGACCAGACTCAATGTTGCTTAACTTCGGTGATCTAACAAGAACCGGTTATGTTGTATATGGACTCCCTGAAGATGTAAAAGAGTGTTTCTATGACCAGCTGCAAAGCAGTTTCCAGGATTCCTGCCATTGAAACTCTCATCCTAGTGGGTGACTGGAATGGTCATGTTTTCACTGCTGCTACTGCTTTCAACGAGGTGCATGATGGCCATGACTTTGGAACCCGTAATGCTGATGAGGAGAGAATCCTAGAATTTGCTGTCGCTAATAACCTTCTCATTGGCACCACGTTGTTTAAGGAAAGAGTCACAGAACCCAGATAGATTACATCTTGTTTCAAAAAGAGTTTCAGAGGGAGAGCAAAAAATGTTCAAGTTCTCCTAATAGAAGAATGCGTCCAACAGCACCAACTTGTGGTCTGTGATTTCTTGGTTCACATACCAAGAATGAAAAAAAACACAAGTTTACACCTTGCAACTACACCTGGAAACGGAAGAACAAAACTGCTGATAGCCAGTTTTACAAAATTTTCAACATGGCTGCTGAAAAAAAAACGGCTCTGAAAATGCTGTGGAAGGTGTGTGGTCTACATTGAAAGGCGTTCTTATGAACGCAGCGACTGAGGTAAGCGTCTTCTAAAAGCCATCAATGGAGACTAGGGACTTAGTGGTGGAATGATCGGCAGACAGGACACAGGAGGTAGTTGTTTACAACTAGGAATCTCATCAGAGTTGTAGCTATGAAAGAAACTGGTTAGATTGCTTAGTACTTAGTACCGTGCCCGAAAACTTCTCACACCTGACACAGTATCCTATATCTCTGTTTCCCCGACTGTACCGACATGCAGAAATTTAATACTAATGTGAACAAGCATCTCGCTGCACAGCTCCCAATTTAGGATGACCCCCAAAACTTTCACCCTAATTCTCAGTTGCCTCTTGCGCTACAGTGGCAACTTGCCTTGTTTGGGGTGAACTGTTAAAAATTGTAGTCAAAGTGAAAAGGATGCTGGTATCTATGAAAGTGTCATCTGATGGTGATGGTGATGTTCATTAACTGAGAGAATTGCGGTTGTTGTTGCTACTGCTGATTTTGTTGTTTTTGAGCAAATTGGACTTCTGCACAGATTCTACGAAGATCGTTCCTTAGGATTGTCTGGTCTGCATGAAGTTCTCCTCGTTGGTCGCAGCTATTTGTTAGACCTGCATGATTGCAGGTTTTACTCCACGACACTCAGCGCAGCAAGGCTCATCAGTTGCATATGAAGTCGGAGAAAGTTTGGCCCACGACACACAAAGGAATAGCGGGTGCACATGTGCAGAAGGAACATTGTTATCCTCACTCTGTGGATTTGTGGTTCGGCACCTAAGATGTCCTTGCTTGCCACCACACGAGGAGGTGACAGGAGGACAACAGATCCTGATGTTGACTCCGCCCGGATTTTCATCAGAACCCTGTTAGATGGGTAGGTCTGATACTACCATGCTGTCACTATCCCTACCACGATGAAGAAGGATTGAACTTCGGAGAAAGGGATGCTGCTGACGGAAAGATTGTCACAGGGCAGGCAGTGTCGAAGTGCTACTGCTTCGTAATGGTGATTATCAGTCCTGCCGAAAGTGGGGTCTATCGTGGTGTTGCTTGGCTGCAGAAGTATTGCCATTCGGATTCTGATTGGTCATTCGAAATGTGGATGCGCAGAGTGAGACGAAAATAGATTTCCTTTTATCACATGCACTTGGTCTGTCGGGCTGGTCACTTCTAGTCAGCTTTTGATATTGCAGTATCATTTAGATACAACATTTACAAGTTTCTTTCCTCATTTTGTTTGTTTTTTTAAATAACAAATCTTGTTACATAGTCCGGAGGATCGTCCCCACGTTGACCCCTATGTAATCGTTCAAGTCGTTTAATAAATCAAAGCTTCAATCAACTTAAATTATATCTTATTTTCTTGGATGTCCCCCTATACATGTGTTGTGATCCTGCTTGACTGAGGATAATTTTATTACTGTGACAGAAACCCATCTGATATGCTTCTCACATGAATTATGTAATTAATAAAACCACCAACTCTATCTTAAAAGATGAATTATTTATCTGTATTGGCCGCGCTTGATCATCCAGTGCTGAAAGGTAAAAAGGAGAGGGGGGGGGAGGGGGAGGGAAACTCCAATTATCTTATTTAAATGCATGGCTTACTTATTATCGCTTTGTTAAACCATCTTAGTAACACATCTTGGCGATCCACGCTCTCACACAAGACTCCTAGCGATTGGCAACCGCCACTCTCTCAATCCTGTGTCTGGCATCATTTCCGACTAATTATTATCACTTCCTTTTTTCATGAATCCCAGCTTATTTACATGGAGAGTCGACAACCGCTTTGTGATCTCTGTCTGGAACATATCCTGTTTACAGCAACATGCCAAATCCATCTGAACAAATATATTTTAACTATTAATGTACCCACTAATGTTTAACAATTTGTTACTAAGCTTGTTGAAAGGTTTTGTTTGGTTTGACATACCTTTTTTTTTTCTTTTTTTTTTTAGTTTAAATATCAGTTGAAAATTGGTGCTGATTTCCATTAATCCACGAGTGAAATACGGCAGTTTATGATAAAATAACAGGAAAACTATTTGATATACTTACGTATCAGGCAAAAGTAGATGTCTACACAAAAAATTACGGAAAATTATCAAGTAGAATTTTAATAAAAAAATTTAAAAAATCAGTTTCTTTCGTATATGTCCGATTCTAGGTTGGACCGAATCCATTTTACGTCTTTAATTTAGAAGAGTTACATAAAAAACGTAAAATGGGTTCGGTCTAACCTAGAATTGGACATATACGAAAAAACTTCTTCTTTTTTTTTTAATTCTCGATAATTTTCTGTAATTTTTGGTGTAGACATCTGCTTTTGCTTGATACGTAAGTATATCAAATAGTTTTCTCATTATTTTATTTTGAACTGCCATATTTTACTTATGCATTAATGGAAACAAGCATCAAAATATTTAGTTTTTGTTCATTTGATTTGCTTGTTTTTTTTGTTTTTTTTTAATACGACTTTGTTTTGTTTGTTGTCCTTTGTTAAATAGGAATGGGACCTTCTCACACTCACAAAGAATTATTTTAAACTGCTGATTACTCTCATCAAAGATGGTGAGTTCTCTTGAACTTTTTTACTCTCTTATCAAATTATATATATCTTATATAAATAAAAGTGAATGCATATGTTTGTGTTCACCAAAAAATAACAAAAAGGGCTAATCGTAAAGATTGACGATGTAAACAGTTTCTCCAAAAATTTGAATGAAATTAGTGTATAGGCGATAATATATATATATAACAAGAAAGGAAGGTTAGTGAAGAAATATATATTTTAATTTAGGAGATTCTGAATCAAAATATTAGAGGATGAGAAACAATTAAAATATTAACAGTGAAAAATATGAGATGCCGATATTTTATGACAAGTTCCATTAGAGAGACAGAAAAAAAAGATTTGATAATGGATACTGACTAATTTATGGACTTTATTTGCCTTTGTTTTTCATTGTTTTTTTTAATATAATCAGCACTGAGGATAGCCACACCAAGAAATAAATGCATAGGAGCATTTACATATATCTTGGTGTATGCCGAAACAATTGTATACTAAATAAGAAAATAAATTCGGTGAAATATGGGAATCTGTTTTTCAAAACATTGGATATTCGATAAAATCAAATAATAAAAAAAAATATATATATATATCTTTAAAGATTATGACACTAAGAACTTTTTGGAGTTAAAAATTAATCTATTACGTAGTAATAGGGGGAAAAAAATGACGTTTTAATACCTTTTTTCGTCTTTAGCGATACAAAGAAATACAACATGACAGCCTCCTGTAAGACTCCATTTTGTGAAAATAACAGTTCTTGTAGCATACTTACACATTTCAAACATGTTTTTCTTCAGATTCCATGCGCAATACTAAATAGATTTTAACTCAAAATGGTTCCTCATTTAATAATATTAAAAAAACAAAAACAACATAAAACCATTTTTATTGCCAATACAAAAGTTTTTATCACATTATGTTTACATCATCAGTCTTTACAATTACCCAAAAGGGTTTTAAAGAGTGATGAATAGGACGTTGGTTGGAACTATGATTTATGCAATAACAACTCTGTTGGCAACAACCATGTTGGTGATGCCCAACATTTTGGTGATGCCCATCGACTCGATTGTGGCTGTCTGACCATTACATCCACGGCAACTAAAATGAAATGAATTCCTATAAATCTTATATATATAAAGGAAAGCTAGCAAAAGTGTGGATCTGTCGGCAGTCGATAGACTCTTAAATTGTCTGGAGATTAACATTACTGTTTTGCCATAAAAACCTGCCGTACACCTGACTATATTCTTGTATAAAATATATTTTTACTAAATTTTGCTTAATGAATATTTCATTTGGTTCTAGATTTCATATTTCCGTATTGAGACAGTGGAAATAGGGTGTATTTCCATACAGTAAAATGTATTTCCGCTTCTACTCTTCCAAAAGATGGAACTTTTTTCAATTGAACATCATATTTATATCTGCAATAAATATTTATTTAAAATCAAAAAATTAATTCTAAAATGGTAAAAAAAATACATTTTTTTTTTTTTAATAAATAATATAATTTCTATTCAAGAAAAAGAGAAATTTAAATTTGAACAATAATTATGGTAATAAATATTCAGTGCGAACGAGTTAGACAAAATGTTGAAGGGAGATAGGTAGGAACCAGATGTATCCTCTTTTCTGGGTGGTCCTTCAATGACATGGTCTGATTGGCTGACATCTTTGCATGGCCTTTACAAACCCTGTTAGCAGTTGTATTAGACTCTCTTCTGGTGGCAGTCGCCTAGACTCTCAGAACACCACAATCAAAAAATGTAAGTCATTGTTACTTATACATTGTTCATTCATATTCTCTATCTTAAGTTTTGGCAACACATGTCTTTCTTATTGTATTGGGACATTAATGTATTCACATTTTCATAATTATGTCTGGTTTTAACCCTTTGTATATCATATGAACCCCTTTTACGTATGTCTTTGACAATCTGCTTATTATTATTATTTTCATTTTTCATTTACGTGTCTCATGCTGAGGTTAGACATTTCATGAATGACTTTAAACTTCTTTTGCCAATTCACTTGTTCCGCCTGCTAGGAGCAGGGTGTCAACTGATCCTCTTCATGTCTTAAGTGGCATACTACATGGTTTGATCCATCGACATTTTAGTAGGACACCCGTTGGAGTATTTTGAATGACTGACGGTGGGTTATGTGGTCATATTACTTCTTGGATCAAACCATGATGTGCTGCAAAAGCTTGAGTGTTCTTGTTGATCTTGTGTGCTCTACCGTCTAAAATCATGCACTCCTGGTATGGTCACCAAAGGCAGGCTGGTCACAAGAGAGTTTCAGACATATACCATCCACAAAAATCTTGTGTATATGATGGTAGTGGGGTGGTGGGTGCTCTATGCATCTGCTGTCTTATGTAAGAATCAATGTATATGTATGTTGTGGTGCTACCAAATCAGGCTGTCTGAAAATATTGGCTTCCTGACCTAAAATGCACCAAACATTGATGTTGTTTTTTTCCTTTCCCTTTGAAAAACTCAATCATGTTCTGCAAAGCCAAAAACAACAATTTTCCTCTACAAAAACCAAACCATACACCATAAATAAATATTTGAAGATATAAAGAACTTGAAGCATAAAACCTTTTACCAAAATGACCGGATTTGGTATTAAATAACCCTAAAAGGGTTGATATGTTATAAAACAAAACCAAGTATGCATATGTAAATCCAACTGTTTCTTCACTATCATCCTTTCCTCTTTCTTCCGATGATAAAACAACACACAAAATGGCGGTCTTGTATATGAAAAAGATATCCCCGAACACGCATGTGTCGTTAAAAACATAAAAGCTAAGATATAAAATATTTGTTTGCCTAAAAACATTTTCTTTCCCGATTTGATCGTCAATAAAATGTGATTTCTATTTTGCAGGTTCTTCCGGGTTGCTGGTGCATTGTATATCAGGATGGGATCGTACACCCCTTTACATCTCCCTACTGCGACTCTCTCTTTGGGCGGATGGTGCTATTCACCAATCTCTTAAACCAGAAGAAATTCTGTACCTTACCATTGCTTACGACTGGTATCTTTTTGGGTAAATCTTTCTTTTTTCTTATTCTCTTTGACGAGGGGAAAAAAATTTCATTATGGAAATATATAAAACATGCTATACCTACCCGGTATTGCTCGGGAGACTTTTTACTTTGATTTTTGTAAAAAAATTTTTTTTTTTTTTTAAACTTCGCCCTTTTTTATTTTATTTTTTTATTCATTTTTATTATTACCAAATTATTTTTTAACTAGGATTTTGAAAGTTAAATTTAATTATTCCGGTATCATTTGGTTATTAAATTATCAATTGATCCAAATTGTTATAACGCTCTAATTTTCTTATAGTAATGTTTTAATAAAGTTATTGGATGTAAATATCTTCCAAAACTTTTAATCTATGAGGATATTGTGGAGAATTTTAAAGCCAACAGTTCAAATAACTGATGTCCTTGGGCTGTGCAGGATGAGATAGCTTGGCCATGTCGGGTCAGAAACATGTCCATCACGTCAAGTCGGCAGGCTGGAAGACCGAGGTTTTCTTAGGATGAGCTGTGTAAACGTGACCGTGCAGCCCTGGGATTACAAACTTAGATCCTCGCAACTGCCGAGCCTGGAGTGGAAGACTTCGATCAAGACTGACAAGCAGACCCCACCCACTTATAGAGGCCGGTTCAAAAATAAATCGGATGAAGATCTTCATCGAATCGTTTTTATCCATTTATTTCTTCATATTTGTATCTTACACCACTTCAGAACAGAGATTATGAAGCAAGTTAACATTTGTCTATGTTTTACTTGGGTAAATCCCAACAATACTAAGTTTCTGATGAAGCACAATTAATCGGCTCCTTTCTTCCAATTTGCAGCTGCACATCCACCTGATCATGCTATGATCAGGTTGATATGCGGTTGCAAACCAGAAGACAGAGATTGTGTCCTTTTCTCCTATGTTCTTGTTAAGGTTACATATCGCTCTTATAAATTATGTATTACTGCTAGTTTTGTATCAGTATTTTTAAGTTAAAATTATTTAACATCAAATTCTTTTATTTTTCAGCCATTGTTTGCCTGACAGAATAGAAAAAGGTGAAGAGGTTGGTATTTGTTATTTTGAATCACTTTTTCTGATCGTCGTCTTATCAATGGCTAGATTGGATTAGCTCAAAAATGGTCAACCTATTGTGCATGTGCCAACAATGGCACATTACAAGTGGTGCACTGAAACCCAGAGATAATTAAAGAAAAAACATGCCTACTCATGCAAAAACAAATATTTTAACTGATTTGTATAAAAAAGTACATCAAGAATTTAAGTAAGTTATCGCTGAGCAAGAATTTTACTGAACTTAATTCTAATCTAAAACGGCAATTATTTCCAAATGAAAACGGTAATATTGAGCATCTATCTTCATATTGAGAGTTACTCCGGTATATAATAAGTTAATTCTTTCTTATACTGTTTATATTAAAATTCTTGTTACACACACACACACATATGTATGTATATATATATATATATATATATATATGATGAACTTAAAAGAGACCAGCTCCGTTGTTAGCTTTGTATTCAAATGACCTAAATAGACATCTGAAGGCTAATTGATGTAACTTTAGAAAGTAAAAAAATTACTCTCAAGTGAATTTGAATTTTTATAAATAAATTATAAAACTTATTAACTATTTTAAGAAATATTATTGAATTAAAATTTATAAATGTCCACACAACTTTTAGGATGTACTAGCTCTGAACGAAAAAAATTCAAAATGGCGTATTAGTGGGTTCCCCCACGTGTGAGTTTGCTCTTTTCTTTGTTTTTTTTTTTTTTTGTTTGGTTTCACCCAAAAATGAACCACTGTATAGTGTAGGTTTTTTCAAGACACTTTAATCCAAGAACTTTTTACTCTTTGTGAATTTTTCTGATGATTTTGTAATGTTGCAGAGACGATATTGACATAAAAATGTTGTTTGACACAAGACAAATGAAATGGACCGTAAAAAATATATTTCACAGAAATGTTATGTTTTTTTAGAAAAGTGAGAAAATAAAAATAATAAAATAAAACATGGTTATTGGAATATAATATGAACCTGATATATGTATATATATATATATATATAGGATCAAATATAAACCAAAAGTAAACTTTTAGTAAATGGAACCTATAGTGAAAATGTTAAGCTCAATATACGAGATAGAGCAATTGTAGAGATAGAAGAAATAAGAGTGATAAACATGTAACGAATGTCCAAATTTATTTCAAATTTCGATTGTTAAATGCAAGGTGTATTCTGTAATAAACTAGTGTTTATTATTCTTTCCTTAAGCCAAGGTTTCTTATTTATTCTCTCTCTCTCTCTCTCTCTCTCTCTCTCTCTCTCTCTATCTATCTATCTAATATATATATATATATATATATATATATATATATATATATGAGAGAGAGAGGAAAAGGATAATGATACTGGCTGCATACCTGTGTTCAAGCGTTGCTGTTACTTGACTAATAAAAGTTTACAAGCAATTTGTGTGCGTGAAGTTTTTTTATTAAGGAAAGGCGTTGCACAGAACCAGTCCTATTTTCTATGCGACTGCGATAAAAAGAATAGCAATTGTAAATTGTTGGAAGTAACGGTTGTTGCAGAGACTTGCTGTACAGCGATCTCAAACACCAACTTTTCTCTGTCCCAGAACATATATATAAACATACATAAACACACAATACATATATACATATACTAGCTGTTTATATATATACTAGACCACCCATGACCCGTTGGGTCAGTTTGTTATATTAGCTATGGAATTCATGTATGAGCGTGACACTTGTGGCATAAAGAAAATAGGTTTTTTTTTCATAACAGAAGCATTTCTATGAAAGTATATTAAAATGAAAAAAGAATATAGGTAGATTTCTATGAGTCGTTCTGTTTATTATAATTGTTTTTTTTTTGGATGTAATATGTGTAAAACATATGATTCAAATATTTGCTGTTTAAAAAACAACAAAAGGAAACACTATTTAATGTAATAGAAATGTGTGCATTTACCGATTCAGCTTTCTCGCGCACGTAACGAAAACAGAGGGAGTAGGAGTGGTGAAATCTATGAGAGGGAAAGTGGGAGGTGGTTTTTTTTACATAACAGAAGCATTTCTATGAAAGTATATTAAAATGAAAAAAGAATATAGATAGATTTCTATGAGTCGTTCTGTTTATTATAATTGTTTTTTTTTTTGGATGTAATATGTGTAAAACATATGATTCAAATATTTGCTGTTTAAAAAACAACAAAAGGAAACACTATTTAATGTAATAGAAATGTGTGCATTTACCGATTCAGCTTTCTCGCGCACGTAACGAAAACAGAGGGAGTAGGAGTGGTGAAATCTATGAGAGGGAAAGTGGGAGGTGATTTCGTTCACCGATCGCTAGTATCGCTGATATTAATAATGATTGTTGTTGTTTTGTTTGTTTGTTTTTGTTTTTTAAAAGGGAGGAGGTTTTTTGAAACTGCGACAGACTTTACGAAGTGCTCCCGTTGAATGTTTTTAGTCGTGAAGAAAACAAAAAAACTATTTGATGAAATTAAATGAAATTGTTTATATTAAAAGCGATATAAAAATTTCCAGAATGAAAAATTTCATGCGTTCGTTAATCATAAGAGATTAACGGAATTGGAATAACAGATTGAAGACGATGCTATTTACGCATGCGCAACCGGATGTTGAAAACCGGAAAGCTGAAAGCTGATTGCAAACATACAAGACCAATAGAGTTTTAGTATTATATAGATAAACAGATATATATATATAAACATATACAAACACAATACATACATACGTATGTACATATACTAGCTGTTTCCATTGAATGTAAATAAGGTACAAAAGGTTGGCTACACTTTGAAAAAAGTTTTGTTTTTTTATACGAGTTCTTCGGTTAGTAGATGTAGAACAGTTGAAGTAGCAGGTTCAGTTCACATGGGGAAGTCCAAAGAAAATATGGCAGGAAGTTATAAGAATGAATTTGAAAGAAAGAGGGATAAATAAAGACCTGGCCAGAGATAAGTTAGTTTGGTTGTTTAGAGAATAATTGAATGCAAATAAGAAGTCAAATAAGCATAGATGAAATAAGAGAATGATACAATCGATGTGTAATGTGAGTCTGATGATCTCAGAGGAAGATTAAATCTGAACAGTACAGGGAGATGTGTACAGAACAGAAGACTTCATTGGTTTGGTCACATTGAAGAAATGGATGAGAGTTCTTGGGTTAGTATATGTAGAACAGTTGAGGTAGCTGGAGTTTACAAGAGAAGGCCATGGGAGAAATTGATAAGAATGAACTTGAGAGAAAGAGGGATAAAAAAGACCTGGTCAGAGATAAGTTAGTTTTGTAGTAAATTTCTAGAAGCCGTCCATCACATGCCAACATGTAAAGCGGATGTTAAAATGATGATGATTTATTTATTTATATTTTACATGCATCCAATTGTCTCTACAAGAGGCTCCGTCCATAGGTCAGTCTGTCATGCTTAAGTTTAAAATGCCATTTTTGTTCTCGATAAACTTAGATTGAGAATACCAATTCATGTTTTTGTATAAATGTGATTAAGGAGTCATATTTCCTTATATACCCCCCCCCCCCCATCATAATGTCCTCTAATAATTAAAATTAAATTTTCACTTCAGATCGTTTCCAATTATCTGAGCAAACGCCATCTTTTAACTCTACTATTCTTCTCCTAATCAAATCTCTATATTAATAAAATTGTGTGACAGCTTCTTGTGTGATGTGTGTGTGTGTGCTTCTTGTTGTTATATTTTTTTTTACTATTAATAAAATATTTATTCAAATCAAAAATGCAATAGCAAAATAAAACAAATTTAAAAAAATCTTATTTGAAAATAATTTAATTACAAAATCAAATCCACCAGAATGCCTTTCGGTTTTTTCACAAATAAGTCTGTCATTTTAATCTTTTGTTAATAGTTAAGAAAAAAAAAAAAAATTACTTTGTGACAATTCTAAATTAAACACGGAATTTGGAAGCATTTAAACTATTGAATAGAAAGCCATTTTAACTAGCTTTTAAAATTCTTAGCAAATGCTTATTTAATTAAAAGTAATCATTAAAATTTAAAACATTAAAATCATTAAAAACTAATTAAACTCATTAAAATTCAAAACATTAAGCATTAAAATTGGAAGTTATTTACATTTTAATAATTTTATAAAGAGATATTGAAACAACATTGCATTAACAAAATTAGTTACAATTTTATTACAATTTGGTTCAGTTAATAATTTAATGACCAAACGATGTTGTAATAAATTTAAATCTCAAAATCCTATTAAAAAAAATAATAATCCGATAAAAACATAAATAATTAAACTGCCTATTTAAAAAAAAAAAAAAGAAGGCGGGATAAAAATGGAAGTGAAGCTTCCCGGACAACGCTGGGTAGGTCCTCAATATATTACAGATGCCTTCCTTTATTGCTGGAAATGTTGATCTTCTCATCAAACTATTTTGTTTCTTTCCAGATATTTCGATTCTGCTTCCATTTTTTAAAGTTCATCACATCCGACGAATTTTCAGTTTATCCTGGGTAAGTATGATTTATAAGAAAACTGGCCGGGTAGAGGGATAATACAAAATAAGAGTTCACAAAATGTGAGTCTTAAAAAGACAGGTTTAGATCTGATGACCTAAGAGGAAGATTAAATCTGGACTGTATAGGGAGATGTGTGCAGAATAGGAGACTTTAGTGGTACGGACATGTTGACAGAATGGATAAGAGTTCTTAGGTTAGTAGATGTAGGACAGTTTAGGTAGCAGGTTCAGTTCACAGGGGGAGTCCAATGAAAACATGCAAGGGAGTTATAAAAATGGACTTGGGAGATAAATAAAGACCTGTCCAAAGATAGGTTACTTTGGAAGTCAATTTGGTAAAACGGCATAACAACCGAAACATCTAAAAAGAGCATTTGTACTTTTAGCTTTAGTAAGTATGGATGTCCGAAAAGACAATCAGAATATTGATGTTCAAGTTTATTATCAGTGTTTTTGTTTTTTTAGGTTTGTTGTTTTCGTTTATAAATTTAATGAAAAATAGAAATAAAACATTCTGCATTGTTTTTGTACAAATTCTTTTTTCTTCTTCGTATTCAAGATGAAGTAACGAATATCACCAACCCGGAAGCAAATAATAAAAAAAAAAAGAAGCAAAATCAAACTCATCCATCCATTAATTTTGATAGATTATTCACGATATGCCGTTATACCATAACAAAATTAAATAATAATTTTTGTACCGATCATTTGTTTTCCGGTATAGTTTTTTACTCGGTCATAAATTAATTACGGTATTATTTATTCATCGTTCCTTAGATAAAAGCAATTGATCATTAATAATAATTTTGTAATGATCAATTCTTTTATTTACAGAACCTGTACAGAATTTCCAAGATTATTATTACAGGTTCTGTCGATAAAAACAATTGGTCATGAATAATAATCTTCAAAGGGTTCCATTCGATATTCTGTACAAATTTGACAAGACACACCTGAAGAAGCCTTGAAGTTTGTAACATATTTGGATTTTGTGGACGGAAACCCTAACCCACAATATTGTTGTTGTATAACCTTTTCACAGAACAGATACTACACTGTGACCCTAACCCGCAGGCCAAGAAAATATATTTTATTTAGTTTTATGTTCAAAATAACAGCGACATCAGATGAAATTATTTAAAATGTTTTTTGCATTTCATCTTTGGTGATCGAGCCATCCCATCTTTTAACCCTTAAATGTTTTTTGTTTCAAATATGACCCATTCCAACAAAATCCCTATTTAATATAATATTCAATGAAAATGTGTCAAACTAACTTGTTTAACATCGGCAACGAGCCTGTTTGCAAGTGTGAGTAGGTATTAGTATTTTATTTACCTCCTCTCCAGGAGGTTAGACACAAGGTCAGGTGTGGGTTTTGATGAAAGTGTTTCTGTGTACCGAACTGGATTCGAACCCGGCACACCCAGGTCCTCAGTCCGCGTCGTTAACCACTTAGCCACCGAGCCATACGTCTTATTATGTACCCATGATCGAAACTCAGTGATCACCTTTAGAAAGAGATAACACCCTAAAGGTGAAAGTAATATAATATTTTAAGCCCAAGCTAAACCGGTTCACGTCAGCCACTAGGTAACCAAAATGATGCTAAGGCGAACTTCGGCTGATATGAAGAAAAAAAGCGGACAGAACAGTTGCAAAAAAGACCAATGGCAACGTTTTGTTGTCGCCCCATTGGAACGATATAAAAGTCTTTGTGTAACAGATCTCCATAGGGTATATAATACTTTAGAAGTAAGATACAATACAGATTTAACATAATATTTAAGTGGTGTTCACCAAGATAAATGGACCATACAACTAAATACCCGTACAGTAGTAAACAAAAATATACCAATTTTCGGGCAACGCTACTTCTGATTGAATAAGAAAAATTGCAAGGGAGTTATAAAAATGGACTTGGGAGATAAATAAAGACCTGTCCAAAGATAGGTTACTTTGGAAGTCAATTTGGTAAAACGGCATAACAACCGAAATTTGTACTTTTAGCTTTAGTAAGTTAACCACTTAGCCACCGTCACACAAGTCACGTAAATAAGTATTAGTATGATGTTGCATCAGCACACTCGCTAAATAGATAATCAGAATCTAAGATGTCAAACCAATATAAAAAAATAAAGCATTTAAGGGTTAAAAAAGGGGTGGAAGATGATAACATGGGCACGAGCATCAAATTGCCGTAGCATATTATTATATATGTATGCGTGTAAATGAATAGATGAGCTATTAAATAAATTCCGACATCGACTTTAATGTTGGCGATATTTTAATTTACTTTGTTTTTAAAATTTTTGTGATTATTTCTTTCCTAGGTTTGAACAAATGTCATTTTTTTCTTTTTTCAGTTCCAAGCAAGATGTCAAAGTTCAACGTTTGGTCAGAGAGAAACGACAAAAAGAAAAAAAAGATCCGAGTTCATTTAAGAATGACTTTCAAGAAAAAACTGCTGGTATTTGAAACATTTCATTGATTCATATTCTATGGAAATCCCGTTCTATAAAAATAGTCAATCCTATCTAAAAATATCCAAAATGATTTTAAAAATATTTTATATATGATTACAAAAAAATACATCTTGCAGATACTTTGAAATTAGTTGTCAGTGAAGTGCTGGCTTCATCGCTTTTTTTTTTGGGGGGGGGGGGGGGGGGGGGTTCAACATCATATACACTCAACTAGTGACTCGGTTTTGCTTTGATCAGAGACAAGCTTCACCTTGAGAGTAACATGATACAAAACAAAATACCCTTTTGGACTTTTGTGTCTATGATTAGATGAACCAAAGCTTGCAGGGATTGAATATTATTAGGTGATTCTTGTCCCCTCCTCATCTCCTCCATTTCTTTCAGGTCTTACGCGTGTATTTAATAAATCTAATATGTAAAGTAAAGTCAGTCTTTTTCTCGTTCCTTTGTCATCGATAGTTTTCTTTCTACAAAATCAATGTTTGATTCTGATTTGTCAGTTCATTTGATGGATCGATGCGACATGTTAAGAACAATAAAATGTAATTCAATTTAATTCCTTCTAGAAAATCCTTTGATCCGGTCAGTGTTATTTTCATATGGACACTATCTTAAAAAGGGTCATAACTCTATTTGTCAGTTACTTCATTTATAAATAATAAAATAAAACAACTAACAATTAAAAAAAAAAAAACTCCCGGGCAACTAGTAGTTTATAAATGAATTTTATCGAAATAAATAATAATTTCTCTAAAGAAATATAAAAAAATTTTTATGTAAATATTTTATTAAAAAAAACAAAAAACAATGTTTTTTTTTTTCCATTGTAGATAAACACCAAAGTAAAAGTCTTCAAGATGAAGATGTCAATTTGCTCAGCTGCTCAGACTCCCAACAGTCAGAATCTACGAGTCCGTCAGGAGCTCAAGTCTTTCTCAGTGAAGGGTAAGGAAAAGCAAACTTTTCAAACTGATTTTTGAGATAATGAGAAATTATTTGTATTGTTTTTATTTGAACAATTGAATTCATCATTGTTGTTTATTCATTTTATATGTAATATTGATCATAAATGGTGTTGTTGAATACAGATTCAAGGGATTATTTTTACCTGAGTGTTAGATTATTGGGTCTATAACGTGTTAAGTTGCTGGTCCTATAACGTTCCTTGTCGCAAAACTTATTCATAGAATAATTTGTAGAAGCAAAATGACCTCCAGGCTGTAATGGAGTGGAGTCATAAATGATTGGTAACTTTTAATGCCGCAAAGACAAAGCTCCTTTCCTTCAATAACTATAAGAAACCTCTTCAACCACCGAGTGCCATGACAAATAACACCCTACCTGAGAGTTCAACATTCAAACTCCTCAGCCTAACATTCACAGGTAACATGAATTGGAACAAATACATTGAAGACATTGCCAAGGCTGCAGCAAAGAAGGTAGGCTCCCTCTACCGTGCCAGAAAACATCTCACACCTGACAGTATCCTATATCTCTACAAAGCCACCATCCACCGATGCATGGAGTATTGTGCACCATCCAGTAGTCTCTTCCTCTACCGTGCTAGTAAACTCCTCACACCTGACATTATCCTATATCTCTACAAAGCCACCATCCACCCATGCATGAAGTATTGTTGCCGCATCTGTGCTGGTACATCATCTACTACTCTCTCCCTCCTAGACAAGGTCCAAAAAAGAGTCGCCAACTTAATAGGTCCTTCACTATCCACCAAGCTCCAGCCCTGTCCCATTGCTGCAATGTTGCATCCTTGTGTTTGTTTTACAAATACTTCAATAGATTGTGCTCCGATGAACTACCTACTCTGGTGCCCCATCGACGTAAATTAACTAGACCAACTCATCAATCAGCTAAATCCCATCCATTCACTGTTGAGGTCCCCAGATGCTGGCGAGCCTTCTACTTCAATAGCTTCTTTCTTTGTGCTGCCGGCCTCTGGAACTCCCTCCCTGCTCCCTGTTTCCTCGACTGTATTGACATGCAGAGGTTTAAAACTAATGTAAACAGATATCTCACTGCACAGCTCCCAACTTAGGATGACACCCAAAACCTACACCCTAATTCTCAGTAGCCCCTTACGTCTATAGTGGCGGCCTGCCTTGTTTGGGGTGAAATATGTTTTAAAAAAAATTTTTTTTTTAAATGCAAATATTTGGTTCAAGTGAAGGAAAAATATAAAAACACGTGACTCTAACCCTGGAAGCAGTGAATTTATTGCTGGAACTAAAAAATAAAACAATTTGGTGCCTAAACAAGAATAAAGTGCTGCGTGCAATTAAATTCGAACAGTGAATGTAAAATTTACACATACATATGAAATAAGCACATATATCAATATTCTCTTATGTTTTACAACTTAACACAGCTCCGAGAGTACAAGGCCTAAAGTGCTGAAAATTGGTAGGTCAAATAATCAAGTGGGTCTGGGACTGCGTGTAAAATTTCGCTACAAAATTCCTATTACTCGTGTAGTTATAAACAAAAACGATATGCACCTTCAAGTCATGTTGAATATTTGTTGATGTTTTGCATATTTTATGTTTACTGACATATCTTTGAGAGTAAATGGCGTAAAGTTCTGAAAATTGGTAGGTCAAATTTCGCTACAAAATTCCTATTACTCGTAACTCTTCCCCTCTCCTTCCTACTCCTTCTACCCTCTTCTTCCACCCCTCTCTTTCCCTCTCCTTCCTACTCCTTCTACCCTCTCCTTCCACCCCTCTCTTTCCCTCTCCTTCCTACTCCTTCTACCCTCTCCTTCCACCCCTCTCTTTCCCTCTCCTTCCTACTCCTTCTACCCTCTCCTTCCACGCCTCTCTTTCCCTCTCCTTCCTACTCCTTCTACCCTCTCCTTCCACCCCTCTCTTTCCCTCTCCTTCTACCCTCTCCTTCCACCCCTCTCTTTCCCTCTCCTTCTACCCTCTCCTTCCACCCCTCTCTTTCCCTCTCCTTCCTACTCCTTCTACCCTCTCCTTCCACCCCTCTCTTTCCCTCTCCTTCCTACCCCCTCTCCTTTGGTTTTATTTTCTGCTGACGCATCTTTTTTTCTCTTTTCCTTCTTCACCTACAGAACACAGAGTGCCACCTATGTGCCTCACAAGTCATCTTCCTCTTCTTCCTCTACAACTGATGACAACAGACATGCACAGATGTGCAGATCACACCACCAGATGCAACCTTCTTCTTCTTCCTCCTCCTCCTCTCCTTCTTCCACCACCACCACCACTTCTTCTTCAGCTGTCGACTCCACCAGTTCACCTTTACGGTGCCCATCATCGCAGACACGGACGCGACCCACCTGTGGAAGGTGCCATCCTGGTGAAACTTGTTCACCTCGTCTCCCTTGTTCATCCGACTCTCATTATACACCTGCCTGGTTCTCGTCACCCGCGCACACAGCTCATATCTCATCTCCTGCCACTTTAACCCATTCATTGTGAGTGCGCTAATCGTCTCTTCGCATAGACCCCCCCCCTCTCCTTTGGATCACAGATTCGGAGGGGGGGGGGCTGTATTTTTCTCTGATATTTATTTCTGTTTGATTTTCCAGTCTGCAGTTTCTTTACACAGTTACTATAAATGAATATATCTATATACTACTAAAGCTCTGTGGATCTTGTATGTTTGTCTCCGTGCACAGTGCATGACATAACAAAGGGATGACGTCATCCACTAAAACAGATGAAAGTAAATGGATGATGTCATCGTTTTGTAATCCACTAAAACAGATGGGTGAGGAACTGATAAAAAAAACCTGATTATTATCAAGAAAGAAATATATATATATATAATATTTATAAATAAATATTAAATTATTTATACCTACAGACGCTAGCGTTTCAAGCTTATTGCTCTCATCAGTGCAGGGAAGTAACAATTTCAGACGGTCGGGAGGCGCGAACCCGGTACACAGAGTCAGCCATATCCATATAAATTTGAAAATGGGTGCAGTCATAAAAGATGAATGGTAGCTTTTGACAACTTTATAGATAGATATATCAAATACTGATCCAACTGTAATGGGTGGTCTATAATGTGTGTGTATGTATGTATGTATACATATATATATATATATATATATATATATAATAAAGTAACACATAATCACTGGTGCGATAATTTATTTCAACCCTCCGGCCTTTTCAAGCAGCCAAAACGAGGCGATTACATGTTTGAAAAATATTTTCAAATAAATAAATTATTGCACCGGTGATTATGTTATTCTGTGTTACTTTATTTTATTTTATTCTTGCTCTGTTTATTACATTGAGCTCTCATACCCGGATTTCCTTCTGAAATTTATTTCACTCTAACACACACGATATATATTTATTAATTTTATACGTACATAAAAGTAATCCATGGAAACATGTTTCTAACTCACAGCCGTCATCAGCATGGCTAACATAGACAAGGATCGAACCTTCGATATTGATGTCTATAGTTCAGCATCTTACCAATGGACTACGACGCCCTGCCTAGAAATATGTATGATTTTTATCACCTAAATATTTAATGTATTTTTATGTAATTGTTTTTATTGGTGATTGCATCGTTTGTTGTTTTTCCATATATATATATATATATATATATATATATATATATGAAAAAAGGAAAACCCAAAATATTATTTATGTATTCATCAACGTTTCGTCTTTATTTCAAGAACAGTTATAAAATTCATACATATATATTTATATATCAATTCTTCAAAATCTGAACAGAACCAGATCAAGACAACAGACCTTACACACACAGAGGGCTTGATATCCTTTCAAATATAGCTTTATAACAATACTAATCTAGTACAGCTATAATCCCTGACCTTCTTTAATACCTGTTAAACCGGCTAATCATCTTTTTTGCTTTGTGCAAAATGTGATGCGAGCTGATGCATGCTATTTGCAAAATATCATTAACATTCACTTTTCAAATGTAAAAGATATTATTAATATACTTCTGAAGATCGGATCTACAGTGAAACTGCATTAAAGTGTTAAGATAGGCTCTTTGAATGATTTATTTATATATATATATAACTAGAGATGAAAGATGAGAATAAAAAATTGTAAAGATACAATATTTATTAGAACATCAAAAGTTCAGAGCAAGGAGCTTCATATCCTTAATCCATGGATTTTCAAAGATAAACTCTTTTCATCAGAGGATAGGGAAAGCCGGCAATGTAATTGTAAATATTATCGGCAACATTTAACTTTGAAAATTTTACATAAAACAAAATAAAGACCAAAAGGTAAAGAGTCTTATGTTGAGATGAGAGCGTAAAGTCAGGGTGGATGATGTCCCAAAACACGTCAAAATAAAAACAGCTGTTATGTTGGAAATGAATGTTTGAAAAAGAATAATACTCAAATTGTTTAGGAATCCCAATATTTTTGTTAAGAGGCTGGTACTCATATATATATATATATATATATATATAACTAGCAGGAACCATGCACCGGCGTTGCGCGGGAGAGATATATAAATATTAGAGCACAAATAAATTTGTGAAAAAGAAATTTAAAAGAACTCTGTAGTTAATTTAGGAGATTAAAATAGGATTTATCCAAGTTTTGAATCAAACAAAATAGAAATTCAAAACCACTGTCCCCTCTAAAAAAATTAGGTTAATGTGATCCAAAAATAGGTCAGTGATGGAAAAATCGGAAGGATAAAAATTTAATGTTTATCTTAGACCCTACCGTGATAAAAGTATGCTCGATATAATGGCTAGATCATTAATATAAGAACAAAAAAGATGATGAATCAATAAATATTGTAATTTATCCAATTTTTATATTGGATAAATTACAATATTTATTGATTCATCAGGTATTCAAGCAACTAATATAAATAATATAATATATTGTTTACAACTTTTATATTTTCAAATACCAGTAAACATTATTTTACTGATTTTTCTCCTCTGATGAAAAGAGCTTATCTTTGAAAATCCATGAATTTAAGAAAAAAATCTTTTTATATTCCTTTCTTGAAAATCTGATGAATTAATAAATATTAATATATTTATCCAATTTTTATTTTCACTATCTTTTTATTTGATGACATATATATAATATATATGGGGTAAGGTACACGATAAGTCATGAAAATGAAATGCTGTGGTAGAGAAAATGTGTGAAAAATCACAAATGGAAAACAGGTTAAAATGCAGGAGAAAAACAAAAACAAGAGATTTGACCAGTTTCATTTGTGTTAGCGAACGTCTTCAGAAAAGTGAAGATTTGGAAACAATTTTATTTTGAAGGCCCATCTTTTCCTTCTCCCATGTGTGTGCCTTCAAAATGAAATTGTTTCCAAATCTTCACTTTTTCTGAAGACGTTCGCTAACACGAACGAAACCAGTCAAATCTCTTGTTTTTGTTTTTCTCCGGCATTTTAACCTGTTTACCGTTTGTCATTTTTCACATATAATGTATATATACATATATATATGTATATTCTATGACTTTATTTTATGCATATTCTATATATGAGATCTTATTAAAATCTTAAATATTCTAACATTTGAATGAATTTATAATTTTTAATAAATGTTAACTTTTCTCTTCTGCTACTGTTTATTTTCAGATCTGAAGAAAATGTGCCGTCGCGTGCTAGTCGACTCGCCTGTGTTCGGAACATGTTCTTCCATGCATACAGTCTTGCAGAGTCCAGCAGAAATGGGCATAACACTGTGAATACGCTAAGCGATAATCTCCGTTGGGGCACAAACCGAAGTGACGATAGGTGAGAGTGGCAACTCCTCCTCAAAAAAAATTTTTCTTTCAACTGAAGATGGTGGCTGCCTACTTCTCATTCTTAATTTCCAGAATTTTCTCAACAATTTTCTCAACCAAAAAAAGACAATCTACTTTCTGGGCATTTTGGTCTTTCAATTTTACCTCATTTGTCTTGAACTGATTCTCACAAATTCATAACAAAAGGAAATATGAGAACAAAGAAACCAGAAATTGACTTTTATACTTTCATTCATCAACGTAATTAAAGAATTTTTTTTTTTTTAACCATTACTAATAAAAGTAAGTTTAATTATGTAAAACTTTGCTGGCACGACTAAACCACCCATTTAAGAACCATTTTTTTTTTTTCAAGTCATAAAAAAGGTAAAATTTCACTCCAATACAAATAAAAATACTTTTTTTAATTTGAATTTGAATACCTAGATGAGTAAGAAAGTCAGCCTCATTTTTTAAATTTTATTTAGCACTAAAAAAAAAACTGCAAGTCTTCAAGTTTGGGTTTGTAAGAAAACTTAATTGACAAATTTTATTTATAAGAAATAATCATTTTGCTTTTTAACCCATTTCTTTCTTGAATTTATTACCAAAAATCCTTTTTAAATACAATACTATATTTGAGAAAAATTACATTCAAAAGATTTACTTTATAGAATAGTTAGAGCATTCATTTATACGATATATAAAATGGGGATTTGGTTATAAGGACTAATTAGTAATAATTTTATGATTATGTATCCTGTCCGAAATCAACAGGTGTTCAATTCCAGTGCTTGGCCATGGTGGTGTGTCTGACTAGCTTCAATAAAAGGGCTTTTATCCAAATGAAGGGACAAAACTGTGATATTAACAGTTAATAACTTTTATTTTTTTGATTGAATAATAGATGAAACTGATTGTATCCTTTCACTCTAGATTTTCACAGTAGACTAAATACTGAGACGTCAGTGTTGCCAATATACATCAGACAGTAGATGTAATATTTGAAAGAAACTCCAAAGATTATAATTGAAATTTGTTCTGTATTATTGTTCACTTGAAGAAATGTACTAATATGGAAACGATTTGCAGGATTACAGCGGACTTATGATATTATTATGATTATTCACTTATGATATTATGATTATTCACTTATGATATTATTATGATTATTCACTTATGATATTATTATGATTATTCACTTATGATATTATTATGATTATTCACTTGTGATATTATTATGATTATTCACTTGGAGTTCTCACAGCAGTTATTACTCGTGATTTTTCATGGATAAAAAAAGCTAATGACAATAACTATCTTAAACATTCTATTACTCTCATTCCCTTCCAGTTCAGGTCTGTATGGTATCATCCCTCCTTTGTCTTTCTAATCTTCCGAGCCTTCTACTGCGACTTTCCGTGATATCAGCCGATGCTGGTGTCGTATGGCAGGTTGTCACTACTTACCACATGTAGTTAGGTGCGTTGCTATCATAGCATCTGATTGAGAGGTCTGTGATCGTCTTGTGCATGTGACCTGTTTAGATTTGATACATATTCGATTCTGGTGCATGGTTGTGATAATGTGTCCGACTAGCTGGAATAAAAAGGCTCTGATCCAAATGAAGGGACAACGCTGTGCTATTAACAATTAACGACTTTTATTATTTTAATTAACATTTCTTGACACAATCCATAGTTTGGATTGAATAATAGATGAAACTGATTGTATCCTTTCACTCTAGATTTTCACAGTAGACTGAACACTGAGACATCAGTGTTGCCAATAATCATAAGACGGTAGGTGTAATATTTGAAAGACACTCATATCTTAATGACTACCTCTAGACATCTCTGAAAAATAAAGATGTTGCTGAAATATGGTTAATTATGTTTCTGGTTCTAAAAAAAAAAGGACCATGAGCACTAATGAGTTAAAGAATTCTGTTTAGGGTTGGGATTGAACATTTATCACATTTATTTATCACAATTAAGCAGATAGTCCTTCATTATGAGCCCGTAGACATAAATGGGCAATGTTATATATGTTACATGTAAAATATAAAACTTTGAAATCGCTGTATTAATAATATTGTGTGTATGTGTTTCTCAGCTCTACGTGACTTGCAACTAAATCTATCACATATTATTATAAAATTATGTAAAATACTACACCACACTTTTAAAAAAACCTATTTAAAAAAAAAAATATTTCATTACAAAAATAAATCCATTACAATGCATTTCCATTCCTTTGTAAACAAGTCAGCCATTTTAATCTTTTAATAGTTGAAAAACAAAAAGAAGGGATTACTTTGTGACCCTTTGAAATTTGAAAGGAATTTGGAAACGTTTAAAATTGTCAAATAGAAAATCATTTCCGGCTTTAAAATTCTTAGCAAATCCTCATTTAATTAAAAGTTTTGGAAGTTAATTTACATCAAATAATTTTGGAAAGATAAAAACTTGATTACGTTAACAAAATTAGGTATGGCTTTATAACAATTAGGTTCAGTTAATAATGACCAAACGATACCGTGATAATTAAATTTAACTTTAAAATCTTATTTTAAAAAAAATTAATAATTTGTTAAAAAAAAAAAAAAAAGAAAAGAACAGTATAAGTAAAAAGACTTCCGGGCAACACCGGGTAGATACTGTTGATTTTTATTTGTCTCCGAGTGAGATTTTACTTGTTCATGACTTGATAAGTACCGAAAAAAAAGACTCTTAAAAACGTGTTTTTAGTGTTTCTTCTATAGGTTGATTCTACCAAACAAATTAGATATCTTGATCTCTCCAGACTCTAATAATAATAATTTTTGCCATTGTTACAATTGACTCTCACACTCTCCCTCTTTTTTTTTTAGTAAACATTTTAATAATGTTTAACTTGGAGCCAGGCAAGGAGAAAAGTCCCACAGAAAATTAACTTTTGTTTAACATTTGGATAAATCTAAATCTTACACATAATTTTTTTTTTTTTTTCTAATAATACTAAGTTTAGTAATATATTTTTGCAACAAATTACCTAAAGAAGAATTAGCATTTTAGAATATTTGAAGAATAAATTAGATGGATTCAGAAATAATGGTAAAACAATGAATTCACAAAGACATTTTTGGGATGTACCCGATAATTTAAGAAGAATGTGTGTGGATGTAATGGTATACATAAATTTGTGTCTCACTATTTTGTTTTGGGTCCTGGGTATGACCTTAAAAGACATCCAGTGGTGAGGCCTCTATTTGGGAGCTGTAGGGTTGCCTCTTAGTTGCCATTGCTCCCAGGTCCACTCTGGCCTGGAGTGGTAGTACCTGTAAGGGCCCCATCTATGGGTCACATAGAATCTACTTGCGCTACCAAATCAGCCTGTCTGAAGTTATTGACTTCCTGACTCAAAATGCACCAAACATTGATGTTTTATTGTTTTTTTTCCTTTGCAAAACTCAATCATGTTCTGCAAAATCCAAAACAAAAACAACAATTTCCCTCCCTCCCCCCTCTTTCTCCCTCTCCCCTCTTTCTCCCCCCCCCCCTTCACTTAACGAAACACCATGAATAAATACTTAAACATATAAAGAACTTGAAGCCTAAAAACCTTCACCAAAATGACCAGATTCGGCATTAAATAACCCGAAAAGGGTTGATATGCTGTATAACAAAACTACCTACCTGTTTTGTTTTGTTCCAGCCCTTGGTTGGGACATCAAGAAGTGTGTGTGTGTGTGTGTGTGTGTGTGTGTGTGTGTGTGTGTGTGTGTGTGTTTTAGTTAAAAATTTTAGGGATCCTTCGCCTTTATCAATCAAGAGTGAAATGAAATAAGTCATAGTTAGCTCTTATCTGTTCCGACTATTTTTCTCATTTGTAGAAAAACACACATTAACTCCAAACACACGTTTTTTGTTTTAAATATGTATTTACATATGAATTTATTAAAATTTTTTTTTTTTAACATATTTCACCCCAAACAAGGCAGGCCGCCACTATAGACGTAAGGGGCTACTGAGAATTAGGGTGTAGGTTTTGGGTGTCATCCTAAGTTGGGAGCCGTGTAGTGAGATGTCTGTTTACATTAGTTTTAAACCTCTGCATGTCTGTACAGTCGGGGAAACAGGGAGCAGGGAGGGAGTTCCAAAGGCCGGCAGCACAAGGAAAGAAGCTATTGAAGTAGAAGGCTCTCCGGCATCTGGGGACCTCCACAGTGGATGGATGGGATTTAGCTGATTGTCAAGTTGGTCTAGTGTATTTTTTATCATTTTTAATAATACAAAAAAAAAAAAAATCCAACTTTAAGAAATGAAAATTTATTTAAAAAATTTTAAAAAGTGGAGATAAAAAAAATAGGCACACATCTGATTACGATGAAATATTCGACGACGAATATCATTCTGAATCAAAATAAGAATAAATTTCATTCCAACTCTTTCGATGATAAAGGACAAGATTTTCTTGATTTTCTATTAATAAAGGTCATTTGAATGTAATATAGAGTTTAATTAGCGACTATGAATATCGTTTGACCCCCCCCCCTCCCCCAAAAGGGGTAGTGGAGTGCTCTCCGGATGCTTTTCTCTCGGACAGCAGTTGAAACATATTCATACAGGAAGGAAGAAATAAGAATCATTTTAACTTCGAATGCTTTATTAACTTAACCTATTTACCTAACCCTAACCACAATATAAAAATTATCTATTACAATCAGACTTTTAAAAAAAAATTTTTTTAATCGAAATCGCTCCAGACAAGGCATGAAGCCACTTGATGTAAGGAGCTAAAAAGAAAAAAAATACTACTTGAAGGTCAAAAAACTAGCCAACGATAAGTTTTAGATGGATAGATTCCGACCGAGAAAACAGCAAATCTTCCCCATTTGTCAGAAATATCGTTCATAGAATGTGACGATTAAAGGACAAAATAAAGGAAACAAGAGTTACGAGGCTGCTGAAAGTAAACACAAGGTCCACTTCCTATTCTCCACACAGCAATGCAAAAAATACGGAAACAAATGGATATACAAATTGTACATAGTAAAATAAAATTTAATTCAGACATAGTGATATTACATAACTATAAATATTTTTCAACTGCTTTTCTAAGCAAACAAACTTAGATGGCTAAAACGCATGCAGCAATTAAAAAAAAACAAGAAAAACCCAAAACACTGGTTTGAAATTAACACATGCATTTGTGCAAAACATTAACAACAATACAAACTATCTGAATATAGAAAAGCTAACATTTATTTTATTTTCATTCTTGACTGGTGAAGGTCATAAAAAATATATTTGTGTGGGCTTCTATGTCAAATCAGAAGCCGTACTGAGACAAATCAGCAAAACAGTGAGTCACAAATTTATGTATTCTATTGTTTTTTATTTTATTGTAGGTCGAGAAATATATATATATTTTTTACTTAAAAAGATGTTTTTAATTTACTGTAACCATAATTTCACGCGCATGTCTGCACACGATCTTCAGACGACATGATATTCGAAATTGGAGTTGAATTCACAATGTTATATAATAACATTGATTCTTAATTTATAAATAATACCATGTGAAGATCATGCCTGTGCATTAAACAATGATTATGATAAATTAAAAACAACTTATATTTTTCTGTCTGAGATGGCATCGAGCACTGTATACATGTAAAAATTAGAACTCGACACCAGCCCCCAAAAACCTGATTCCTGAAGCTATCAGTATATATGCATCACAAGTTAGGAGAAAAAAAAAACCCATCAAAGGTTTTACAAGAGCTAATATTAATTATTTTATTTAAATACTATACATTACTGTGTCTACTGAGGATACCCAGGTTTCGTCCATCTAGTCATTCTGGAATTCAGAAAAATTCCTGCTTGTTCTTATTACAGAGTTATCAGTCTGATTTAAAACAAAATGTCTAAATTTGATTTGACTTCCGATTTTAGACATTTCACTTTTATCTGGAGTAAGAACAACCTAGATTTTCTCCTAATTCCAGGATGATCAGATGAACGAAACCTGGGTATCCCCAGTTGACACAGTAATGTATAGTATTTAAATAAAATAATAATACATATCATTTGCACACGGCAGTGTGTGAATGATATTCTTAAGGTCAACATTTATCCAATCGTGACCAATTCTTGGACTTGTCATTAATTCAGTTTTCATCCAAACTTGATGCGTTTTTTGCACTAGAATTGACTAGTCCCAAGCCTTTTTTGAACATTAAGAAATTAAAATTTGGTCCAGTAGAAAAAAAGTTATTAAAAATATGTGTGGTTATGTATGTATGTGTATATGATGAAAATAAGATTTGTGACAATACAATATCTATTAAATCATCAATTTTTCAAAACAAGGGAATTAAATAAGAAAATTATTTTATTATTCCTTCCTTAAGTTACATTTTTGAAAAGTCATGGTTTAAGGAAGGAATAATAAAATTATTTTCTTTTTTAATTTCCTTGTTTTGAACAATTGATGATTTAATAGATATTGTATTCTCATCACTTAATTATTTATATTATTGCTCTCTCTCATATATCATTAACTATTCATGATAGGTTATATTGTAAAGATATATTTTATCTTTATTTTCCTTTTTCACTAATATATATATATATATATATATATATATATGTGTGTGTGTGTGTGTATTTCTATTTAAAATTTTCATATTCCAACATAATAGCTCAATAGTGTAAGACTAGAGCTATGTTGTATAAAATATTTTTTAAATTTAATTTTATACCATATCCAATGTTGTGAAGGATAGATTCACATCATTTCACAAAACTTGTTTTTTATTCAGCATACAATTGTTTTGGCTTTTTGGTGTAAACATTGAATATGGTATGAAATTAAATAAAATATATTGTGTGTGTGTGTGTATGTATATATATATATTTTTTCATGTATCCACATAAAATGTTATAAGGAGATCAATTTTTAGTATTTACTTCAACAGTGCTCAATACGTGAGTAGAGCTAGGTAGTAAGTTATGAAATAATATATATATATCTGATTATTTTTATTTACAGACATGTACAAAATCTGCAACACTGGCATGTCAATGTTATCGATCAACAGTTATTATAAACTGAGATCTCATCAGGCAGAGTTAGAATCCGATCTTAACCTTAGATCATATTTGGAAATGTCGCAGGTTTTATACATGTCTGTGTAAATAAACATAATCATATATAAAAGCTTTATTTGATATTGAGCACTTTTTATAAACCCGGTTGAAATTCTTTGGGCTTACTACCCTGTGGATGTTTTACCTGGATTATATATATATATATATATATATATATATATATATATATATATATATTTGTTTAATTTTATAGACATCCTATGACTATAAAAATATTGATTATTTTTTTGAAAATTTTTACATATTTTCGAGTAAAAGGTAAAAAAATAATTTCCAAAATTCTTAGTTGGGGAATTTCTTTATTTTGGGAGCTTTTGGCTAAGCATCAATCATCTTCCAGATGGATTGTAATGTTGTATAACGAGAGAAAAGGGAGAAACAAGAACTTGTGAGTGACATCACACCGAAAGTTGGTCGACAACCGTCAACCTCTTTTCCAGTACATCATCAAGCGATACAAACGTGTGCTGAGAGAATTCGTACGGAGTTGGATATAAAAATAAAAACGGTAGTTTTGAACTTCAGCTCATGTCAAAAAGGCCCCGAGCAGAGGAAATAAAAGCTTTGAACTGTCATTGTGTTGTGTCAACATCTTTTCGACCAAACGAGAACACATAGTTACAGATATAAGATGGCGGATACACACATGTCGCACAGTTGCAGGTAACGTCCAGAAAAGCAAGGACGATGCAGCGATTAGGCATATGCATATAATCTGATCAAATGTAGGTGGCAAAAATGTGACCTGAATGACGTCACTTAATTCAAATTTTATTTTCCATTCCACTTTTAAAAGATCCTTTCACATTTGTGCCTTTTCACATTTGATCAGACTGTTGGATTAGAATTGTCCGAGTTATCTCCCTTAGTCTGATAGCTGAGTTATCTTCCTTGAATTTTGCTGTCCAACGTTAGAGGAATGCACTTTACTGTTCAGAAGTTAAGAAAACTTGTTCTATGCATGTGCGTAAATTCCAAGCAAGGCTCTCTCTTTCTGGCTGGTCTTACAAAGCCATCAGACATAGTCCAACTGGCTGGCTATTGCTGCATGGATTGTGTCCACTAAATGCCTTTTCTGGTAGCAGTCACCTAGACTCCAGAATAACTGAACACAAATGTAAGTAATAATTACTTATACATTGTTCACCCATATTCTCTATCTCCAACCTCGGCAACATGTGTCTTTATCGATTGTAATGGGACATCAATGTATTCTTTCTTTTGTACTTATGTCTGTTGTTCTCCCTTTGTGTATACTATATTCTGTACTACATTACATGTTTCCGTAACCCCCTTTTTATATCTGTCTTCGACAAACTGTCTTCGAATACATGTGTTATGTATATAAAATCTTTCTTTATTTTTCTGCACTATCAGTATATTTTTAAAAAGAAAAAAATGAATTTAGATAAAGATTGGTTTCCAATCTTCTATCTGTATCTATAAAGTTATCTTATCGGATTTTCAAAGTCAGACCCAAATAGCATTTAATCCGACAAATCAAACTTTGTTTCTCACTAGCCAATATTCATTTGTATTACTGTTATTGGCAATATAATAACATATTTCGCTACAATTGATTTTTTAAAATTACTTAATCCAGCCCAGACAATCAATATACAAAAGTTCTTTAAAAAGAAAAAATGACTTCACTGCATCCCATGCAACGCCAGGTAGGTATAGCTAGTAGAATAATAAATATGTTTATTTTTAGACCAAAAATTCCAATGAATATATATATATATACTAGTAAACCTGAGAATGTTATCTTGTTTGTTGCAAAAATGTTTTAGATGGTGTGAGGAAGGATAAATAATATAAATAAAGGACAAATAATTACAAGAGAGAGAAGGGAAAAGAAAGGGGTATATTATAACATCACAATGTATTCTGAAATCCTTCAACCTTGTGAAAATTGGATATGCCGGAAAGTGTGTGTCTTGTCTATTGATTCTTTTATGGCTGTTTCAAACATTGATACCCTTCAACTTGTCTAAGCTTACACTTTTTATCTATCTATCTATCTATCTAATGTACAATGTACCAGCGTTGGGCCACTGGGTCACCTGGTTACTTTTAAAAGTTTTCATGAAGCCAAGTGTCGAGATTTTCACTGTTCTTCTCGACAGAGGAAAGAGGGTCTTAGTTAAGAGAACAGTCGGCCCCCGGTAATGTTTTGCGAAAATACTGCCTTTCGCGATCTCGACACCTATCAAGGGTCAAATAACATAGAACGCTTGCTATTTGGTTGAGAAGACGAGACACCACCACTGGTAACGTAGATTGGAGGGGTGTCTATTTCCTCCTATAGCAGCTGTAAGGAACTTTGTTTCTTTTAAAGAACTGGGATTACGACAAACACGTGCGTGTTTTACTTAGCAATAAAGTTGACTGAAAAAGTAAGGCGCCCATTTTTATAACGGCTCCCCTCCCACTACATACGGGCACTAATTTGTTGCAAGTATGCAAATTAACTCACCAGAGCCCACTGTTGGATAACCGTCTCCTGCTAAGACAATCCCCTCCTTTTTTTCCACACAAGATGACAATTATAATAAAATAAATAATATTTCATCTGATAAAATAAAAATGTGATTTTAGAAGTAGCAATTTATAAAAACTAAAATAAATGGTTACAGAATTTTTTTTTTTTTTTTTAGATGAGGATTGATAATTTTTATTTGGCTTATTCAGACTACTGGTCTCATCTTGGATGTTATTCTTACAACGTTTCAGATTTGAAAGTTTTCTTAAAGCAAAGGTGACAATTACAATAAGAAAATTTGATAATAAATAATATTTCACGTGACTTGAAAATATGACATAAAATACGACTAGAAGCGTCATCTAATTCAAAAAAAACCCCTAAAATAAATGGTTTATATTGTAAAAACTATGTTGAATGGGGAAAAATTCCCTTTTTGCTTTTTGCCTCCCCCTCTCACCTGGCTCCGAGTTCTTATATATATATGTACCCCCGCACCTATCTCTCTTTCTCTTTGCCCATGTTTCTCTAAAAAATGAAGTCTGGAAAAGAAAGAGAGAAACTGACCGAAAAAAACTAAGACCAAGAAGAGGTTAGTACAGAACCTGCTGAAAGAGTTGCCCAACCCCCTTCTATTACGACCCCCACTCCACGTGCCTCAAATAACAGATTTAAATTAGCAAATAACGCTAAAAGGGCCGGACACTTTTAAAAAATAAATCTGTTACCCCCTTCTCTAATTCTAACCACTAAATGTTATTTAATTCCTCTATATTGTGCTCTAAGCCCTCCGAATAATAAAAAATTCTGGATTATTATTTTATGTCAAGTTTTCATTATTATCTGTATAATAATAATACGCATGTTTGTAATTACCTTCCACACCCATTTTAAAAAATGAGAATGTCCGATCGCTGAAGATGAAATGTAAAAATCTAATTGGGAAATATCTGGTGTCTTGCAAAAAAATTCAGATTTTACCAATTTAAAAATGAATTGTTTCAAAATCCAATAAAATATATATATATATTATATATATATATATATATATATATATATATTATAAATTGAATAAGACATATATGTGAGGATAAAATACATGATATATAATAAAATGAAATGCCGTGGGTACAAAATGTATGAAAAGACAAAAAGGAAAAATTAAACACAGGAGGAAATAAAAATCAAACCATTGATTGACCGGTTTCATTCGGATCAATCAATGTCTTCAGGAAAAAAAAACGACTTTATTTTTTCTGAAGATGTTCGTTGATCTGAACAAAACCGGTCAATCTCTTGTTTTATTTTTATTTCCTCCTGTTTAATTTTTCCTTTCAGTCTTTTCATACAAATATATATATATATATATATATGGAAGTTGAAAAAAGGAAAACCAAAAAATATTATTTATGTATTTATCAACGTTTCGTCTTTATTTCATGCACCAAACATTGATCTTATTGTTTTTTTCCTTTCTCTTTGCAAAACTCAATCATGTTCTGCAAAACCAAAAACAACAATTTTCCTCAACCAAACCAAACACCATAAATATTTGAAGATATAAAGAGCTTGAAGCATAAAACTTTTACCAAAATGGCTGGATTCAGCATTAAATAACCCGAAAAGGGTTGATATGCCGTAAAACAAAACAACCAACTTTCTTGACTTCTTTATATTAGATATGAATTGCATCATAAACCGTGGAGATTTATTTCAGGGGAGACATATCAGCAAACATTAGTGCATTCATACACAAGAAATACTTTTATTTCATGCATCATTTTATTGCCTTTTACTTACAGCTTCCACAATCGTTTCTATTAACAACATGTTAATACTAACTTCCACATTAGATTCATAAAAAATAAGCATAAAACAGTACTGATACAGAATGGGACCCGATTTCCGCCAACTTTGCGCCGGCATCTTCGGGAAGTTTAGGTCAGCCGCTGGAAAAAGCCGACGCAAAGACTTTGAGGCGATAAAACAAAAATGCTGCTGCATCGCCATTTTTTGCCTTTTCAAGAAAAGTTTCAAGTAAATACATTTTTATTTATTTATTTTATTTATTTATTTATTTATTTTTAGAAGAAGAAAAGAAAAGTTTCAAGTAAATACATTTTTTTGAGACTAAGAAAACTAAAAATAAACAACTGGTCAAAGTTTTATTTTTATATAAAACGAAAAAAAGACAACTGTTTATAATCAAATTGTTTTTTTCAATTGACATCTGACAGCTGATTGGCTAATCACTTCGGCATCTTTCGGTGGCTTACGTAACCTGTCTGAAAGCTGCCAACGCAAAGTTGGTGGAAATTAGGTCCGATTCTGTATCAGTACCCATAGAACTGCTACTAATGGGTTCATGGGACGTATACTCTTCTTCTTTCTTTCTCTGTGTGCTTTGGTTATGGTGAAGAAAAATGAGTTTCCAGGCAGGTAAGGGATTTTTTTCATATTAAACATCATTAAATCAGTATTAACCAGCACATTATCAGTGAACATAACAATTAAAAAAAACAATTTCATTTTATTAAATACCCTATTTTAAAATGTTTGTTTTACTAACATTGGTAAGTGATGTGACCGTGTCGGTAGTTGAAGTGGAGATATTGAATGAATATATGAAAATAAATTTGAATGAAAAATCTTCGGTATAGATCAATTATTTATTCGTATTTTTATAATCAAAGAAGAATTTACGGTGCTTGTACAGAGAAGCGTACATATCAAAAACACTGAAAATCACAGTTTCAATTAAATTAACTGGAAAACTCTTTGAAATACTTATGTATCAAGCAAAAATAGGTTTGTACACTAAAAATTAGCAAAAACTATCGAGTAGAATTGTGATAAAAAATAAAAATCCGTTTAATCGGGTTCGGCCATTGATTCGAGTAAAAAACACGAAATTCAGGGGGAGATAACCCAGTCTGTCATATTAACAAGTAATAAATTAATGGCATTCTCCAAAATACGATGAAACTGATTTTTATTTTTAATTAAAATTCTACTCTATCATTTTTCTTACTTTTTAGTGAGGATAATTATTTAAATCTGCTGTGTAAGTATATAGTACTGTTTTTTTGTGTGGTATTTATAATTTAATATGGACGCTTCTCTGTACAAGCATCGAATTGACTTTTATAATTAATTGAAGGGCGCTGTGCGATTCACCTCCACAAATGTCTGCTCTCTAAATGAACACAAGGGGCGTAATTCTGCTCGGACAAGGACAAGAGTCACTTCCCTTTAAAATACAAAATGTTTCCATATTTATTTATTTTTTAGGTGGTATGTAACTACCAAACAGTTAGTAAAATACAGTTTTTAGAAATTGACTTCCAAACTAATCTATCCCTGGCCATGACTTCATTAATCCCTCTTTTTGTAAAGTCCATCCTTATCACTGCCTCTCATGTTTTCCATAGCTTTCCTCTGTGAACTCATCTATTAACCTAAAAACTCTCACCCATTCTTTTAACGTGTCTATACCATCATAGTCTGTTATGCACATATCTACCTATACTAACCAGATTTAATCTTCCTCTGAAGTCATAAGATCTAATCCTGTCTTTAAAACTCACATTACACATCCATCGTATCATTCTCATATCAGTTCTCTCCATACAACACATGTCCTCAACCCTCACTGGCCAGGTTTCACTTCCATACATTATCACACTATGTACACATGCTTGATAGACTCTTCCCATGATCGACAGTGGTAATGCTGTGCTGGTTAGTAATGGTATAAGTTCCCTTAACTTACTCCATACACTCCTAATTATTGCAGTCACACTAACACCTGCTCTTTCCTATGTTCCAATTGTATCACCTAGGTAATAATCACTTTGAACAACCTCAATAGCTTCCCCATCCAAATATACTTTGTCCACATCTGAGTTCTCATCCATTTCAATTGTCTTGCACATAAACTGGTTATCCTCTTTCAACTACCAGTAATTCCACTGCACTTCTTGTGTACCCAATGCTTACAAGTACCACAAAAGATTGAATTGCACCTGACTCCCTTTCCACAAACTGAGCAGGGGAACTTTCATCTCTTTGGGAGTTTTCCAACACTACAACCAGTGATCATCACTTTGGTCTTGATAGCATTCATTCTCAGACCTTTACTTTCCATAACATTCCTCCAAGTCTTTAACTTAAATAGATCTTCCATTGTTTCACAGGCAAGTACTAAATCATCAGCATCTCTTCTAGACAAGCCATACGAAACTCCCTGAACAATGCTTCTAAGACACTAATGAAACTGTGCAGAACCCTGATGTACTCCTACTTTAACATTGAAGCTGTCACTTTTGGTGCTGTTAATTCTAACATGACTTTGAGCATTTCTGTACATTGCTTGAACAACCTTCACCAACCACTCGTTTGCTCTTAGTTGATGCAAAGCCCACCAGATAACCTCTCTTGGCACTCTAACCCTAACCCTAACTCTGTCAACCAGTTTGTGTGCGAAAAGTACATGATAATGGAGATGAATGGGAACTCAGATATGGAGAAAGTATATTTGGATGGCCAAGCTATTGATGCTGTCCAGAAGTTTTATTAGTTCAGTGATACCATTGCTGCTGGTGTAATTGCGAGGGTTAGGAGTGGATGGAATAAGTTCAAGGAACTTCTGCCAATACTAACCAACAGAGCATTACCAGTGTCGACTAAGAGAAGAGTCTATCAGGCATGTGTGTTCAGTGTGATGATGTATGGAAGTAAAACCTGGCCAGTGAGGGTTGAGGACATGTGTTGCATGGAGAGGAATGATATGAGAATGATATGATGAATCTGTAATGTGAGTTTTAAAGACAAGCTTGGATCTAATGATATCAGAGGACAATTAATTCTGGACAGTACAGGGAGATGTGTACAAAACAGGAGACTCCATTGGTATGGTCACATTGAAAGAATGGATGAGAGTTCTTGGGTTAGATGTAGCACAATTGAGATAGCAGGGTTAGTTCACAGGAAAACGTGAGAGGAAGTGATAAGGATGGATTTGAGAGAAAGAGGGGTAAATAAAAACCTGGCCAGCGATAGATTAGTTTTTAAGTTAATTTCTAAAAGTTATTCAGCATGCAAAACGGACGAGGTCATATCTAAGTAACCTTTCTTTATTTGTCAAACTGATAAAAGGGCATAATAGTTAACAGTTAAGAAATCATAAAAAAACAAACAACAAATAACTTAGCAAACACAGTAGAATTTAATTATCTATCAACTCGTATACTTTTAAAGCGTTGAAATTATGTGTAAGATATATTATCTCTGAATTTGTTTTCTTTAAGTTGACTTATCAACACATGAAAAAAATTGCCGTCGATTTTTATTTTTTTGGAGGTGGTCACTCAACTTCGGATACTTTCATGCTGAAAAGATAGTAAAAAAAAAAATAAAACAAATGAAATTACTTACCCTACTACTAATCCTTAAATCTGGGGTGGGCTTTCCACTCGGACTTAGGGTTAGTGGTAGGGTATGTCATTTTTTTTTACTATCATTTTAGGCATGCCTCCCCCCCCCCCCCAAAAAAAAAACCAGTTAAGCAACAAAGCCACCATCCGCACATATCTGGGGTATTGTTGTCACATCTGGGTTGGTGCACCATCCACTAGTCTCTCCCTCTTAGAAAAGGTCAAAAAAAAGAGTCACTAATCTAATAAGTCCCTCACTATCCACCAAGCTCCATGGAATATTGTTGTCACATCTGGGTTGGTGCACCATCCACTAGTCTCTCTCTCTCTTAGACAAGGTCCAAAAAAGAGTATCTAATCTAATAGGTCCCTCACTATCCACCAAGCTCCAACTCCTGTTCCATCGCCGCAATGTTGCATCCTTGTGCTTGTTTTACAAGTACTTCAATGGAATGTGATCCGATGAACTTGCTGCTCTTGTGCCCCCCCTCGACATAAATACACTCAGCCAACCCAAAAATCAGCTAAATCCCATCCATTCACTGTGGAGGTCCCCAGATGCCGGAGAGTCTTCTACTCCAATAGCTTCTTTCCTCGAGCTGCCGGCCTTTGGAACCCCCTCCTTGCTCCCTGTTTCTCCGACTGTACCGACATGCAGAAATTTAAAACTAATGTGAACAAGCATCTTGCTGTACAGCTCCTAACTTCGGATGACCCCCAAAACTTTCACTCTAATTCTCAGTAGCCCCTTACATCTACAGTGGCAACTTGCCTTATTTCGTGTGAACTATGTTAAAAAATTAAAAAAACTTTATTTTTATGTGTGTTGCAAAAACAGCTTTGAATGAAATAAAATTTTAAATAGAAAAGAGAAAAAAAAATTATTTTCACACATTAAAAGTATGCGGGCCGGTAGAGAAGTTAATTCTACTGCTTTTTTTTTTTTTTTAGAAATTATTTGTTTTTCTTTTTTGTTTACGATTTCTTGATTGTTAATTATTCTGCATTTTTACCGGCAAATAATATTTACACTTAAGTAATATGATTTTTTTAAATTATCACTAATGTGAACCATTTTTATTCTTTTTTTACTCTTTTTTTTTACTCTTTTTGTTTCTCTTTTCAGATTTTTACCGAGGAGATATTGGGTAAGAGTTGCTAAAAATTATCACCCAGCACAAGTGTGAAAATAGTGCAAGAAAAGAAATATAAATAAGATGAAGAGAATTTTTAGAAACAATGGACAGATAAAGTTTACTAATTATTGTTAAAAAAAAAATGGATACAGCCAAGAAATGACCCTTTTAAGATTAAATCGGAAGAAAGTATTAGGTTGATAGGAAAATATATATTTTTAATAAATCCTTATTCAAATATGTTAGTATTATATAACATTAGATCAGCCATGACCTGTTGAGTGAGTAGTTGTTAATTTCTTAACGTTGACATTAGTTGATAAAGCAGCCAGCAGTTATGGCTGCTGCTGCTTTCGAGCAAAAGCCTTTGGCAACTATCATTCATCCTTTATAATGTCACACTGCTTTTGGCAACTATCATGTATCCTTTATGACATCATCCATTTTCAAATAAATATATATTTTTATATTTTGTAACAAGCAAGATTAACAAAAAAGATAACAAAATTACACAAGACACCCTCTTCGTCGGACCATTTAAACTTTAGACAGTTCGCCTTGGCCTTTTGGCTAAGATGAAAGTGTAGTATCTGTTCCGATGGATAATACACCCTATAGACCAGTATCGTCTTGGCCTTCGGGGATTGATTCTGCCAGTCTGTGGGTTTGTCCTGTGCAGTTCTAGGAGGTCCACCCTCCCAGGCTTTGCCTTCTCACCCTTTAAGGCGCCCCTACCAGGGAATGCCAACAGGGCTGCCCACGCATTTTTTGAGGGTCACAATGCTCTTCCTCTCGGGTGTTGACTTATCAACTCCCACTTTCCGACCTTGTGTCACATTTTACTTTGTGGGAGGTAGATAAATACCCACAAGTCGTCTAAATAAGACTACATAAAGGATCTCTTCTCTCCTATTCTTTGTTATTGATGGATGACATTGTCATTTTGTGACGTCATCTACTGTGCACGAGGACAAACAAGCAGACGAACAAGATCCAAAGAGTTTTAGTAGTCTCGACTAGACACCCAGGGGTCTCATCTAGACGGTTCCTCTAGAAGACGACTCATGATACAACGGCTCACAGCTTGTATAGGTAAAATCTTATAAAGGATTTTCCCCAATTTCTCTCTGGTTTGATGAATGGCGTCCTCATTTTGTGACGTCATCCACTGTGTACGGTTAATCTTCATCTCTGTTTTAATGGATGACATCATCCATTGTGCACAGGAACAAAAAAGTCAACAAGATCCACAAAGTTTTAATAGTATACTAGATCCCTCCCTCCCCGGAATCTAAACGGTTTGTCTGGTAGATGAGCCATGATCTCGTCTAGATAAAGTGTCATAAAAGATCTTTCTCCATTTCTTTCTGGTTTGATGAATGATTCATCATTTTGTTGACGTCATCAGGTCTGCACGGTTATCCCCATCTCTGTTTTAATGGATGATGCCAACTTTCAGTAACAACATTCTTTTATTATCTCATCCAGTGTGCATGGAGACAAACAAGATCCACGAGATAAATTGTATACTAGGCCCTTTGAGTCTATGCGGTTCGTCTAGCATATATATATATATATATTATATAATGTTAGTCACTGTCCACAGACGACTCGTGACCCAAAGAATCACACGTCATCTATGTTCTCTGTTTTAATGGATAACATCGTCCTTTTCATTCATCTCTACTTCATTAAACAAGGAAGTGGATCTTTTCATGGCTCTGAACAGCCGATAGTCGTTAGTTTCATGATATTTTAAAACACAAAAACAACAACAGCGTGGAGACGTTTTTGCAATTTTCGCTTCACTTTCAACACAAGGAAGTAAATATGTTGTAATCCGGTAATGAATTAAAAGCAACTTCTCAATATCAATATCACTGTCTGCTGTCATTAACTCATCTTAGTACTGTGGCTGAATCAGTGCTTATTTCGATTTCTCTCAATCTCCATTGATGCCTTTCAGAACAGCATCTAGTTCGGCCACGTTAATGTGATTATAGTCATTCTTTTTTTTCTAAGCCATGCTGCATCTTCTGCCACCAAACCACCAATCTCCACAACCACGCTTGTTGCAATACTGCTTGCATCACACTAAATATCTACCGAAGACTTCTCCATTTTCAGTCTTCTTTATAAATGTTAGTGGTTTGACTTTAGGTTAGCGACCTGTCTCATTAAAATATTTTTGCTACGAAAACAGTTAAAAGTATGTCAAATTCAAATTCTTATGAATGTGATGAATCACTTTGACTGCCTCACGTGTCTCAGGACATTGAGAGTACCTAACTTTCTTTTTTTTTTTAAATTTACCACCTGTTTATTTTTATTTATTCATTAAAAAAACTATCTAACTATTTTTTTAAATTTTTTAATTATGCTTTATAAAATCCGATTGTTCAATAAAATCATATGGTGAAAAAGTAAAGTATAAGATTAATAATTCAATAAATAATTAATAAATCCCTTATTCGTCACTTGGACATTGTTTAGTTCAATATTGAGAAATCCTGATTCCTTATATATAATTGTATCACAGTCAATAGTTTTCTTTGAATGTCCGGCTGGCTTGGCAGGCCGAGAGCAGACTCAAGGCATTTCCACGAATAATGGTGATAGAGAGGCGCTCGTAAAGCCAAATTAATTTCTATTTATCTTCCTCCCACAGCGGTAAGATGTGACACAAGGTCGGAAAGTGGGATTTGAAAAGTCAGCACCCGAGATGGTGAGCACTCTGGCCTACAAAAACTGCCTGGGCAGCTCCGTCGGCATTCCCCGGTAGGGGCGTCTCAGGCAGTAAGCAATAAACTTACTCCTCCCCAAAGAGGGGAGGCAAAGCCTGGGAGGGTGCACCTCCTAGAACTGCACAGGACAAACCCACAGACCGGCGTCATCAAGCCCCGAAGGCCAAGACGGTACCGGTCTATGGGGTGTAGTATCCATCAGAACAGATACTACACTGTGATCCCAGCCAAATCGCGATTGTCTCCGGTGTTGCGCGTCATTAATAGACCAAGGCTTCCGAGAAAGTCGTCCTTTTGTTACTTCATCATTTATGACGTCATAAAGGATCTTCCCGGATGCCTTCAACCTGGTTTAGTGGATGGTGTCATCTCTTTGTGATGTCATCCCTGTGTGACGTCATTCAGTATGCCCTAGAGACAAACAAACAAGATTCACAGAGTTTTGGTCCTCCAGGATTAGATCTTTGTTAAATGGTGACTTAAAATGGAATATTTTTAGTTCACCATTTAACAAACATCTGGCAAGATTTCATTATACGCCAGTATTAAGTTAGAGGCATACATATAGGTCAGGGGCGATAACTCTAGATATAACTGAGTTATTTGCCCCCCCCCCCCCCATTAGTTTACGTTTTGTTGTATTTGTACAATCCGGAATAAAGTTTTTTTTGGTTCTTTTCTTAGATTAGGACCCACTCTGAAATCGACTTGACGTCGGTACTTTTCGGATGTTTACGTAAATCGCCAGAAATAACGACGCCGAGTTGGTTGACCTACCTGCGTCCATAAAATCAAAAAACGAGGCTGGATTTAGAAGTGTGTGTGTGGTGGTGGTGGTGGTGGTGGGTGGGGGTGGGGGTATTAACCAGCATTTTTAGCCAAAAATTAAAGCCCAAAAAATCAAATTAATACATTTAGCCAAATTGTATCAAATAAATATTTATTTATTTTTACGAAGAAATAAAAATAAACAAGTGATAAATTATATTTTTTAAGTGTTTTTAAAATTTTTTTACTGAAAATTATTTTTGGTTTCGTTAGAGTTAGGAGTTAGGTATTAAAGTTTTTTTGTTTTTTTTGCCTGAACATTTTTTTTCTTTGGCGATCAGTTTTTCTTCCTGACAGAAGTTAATCACTCATTCGGGAGACGCAACAGCCAGTGATAGCTTGAGAAAATTTGTTACTTTGTTACTTTGGGACCTACGCTAAAACTCCCTCCGCGTTGGTGCTTTCCGGCAGTTTACGGTAAACACCGGAAAGCCCCGAAACAAGGCTGTTGAAACTCCTGAAGGAACGATAAAGTTCTGTCAGGACCATAAATTGATTGCTAATAATATATTTTTTTTAAAATGCAAGATCTCTAAGCGAACAAAACCCAGATTAATACTCTTAGAGATGCCTTAACGCCCAACCCCTAATTCCTAACCCGACTGCCCTAACCCTAATTCATAACCCTAACACTCATTCCTAACCTTGAATCGTAACGAAATAAACAAAAATAGTTATAAAAACAGTTGACAAAATTTTTGCAAAAAAAAACAAAACAACACTTGATTAACTTTTCACTGTTATTATCACTGTTTTTTCTTCGTTAAAAAAGGAAGCTTTCTTTCATATAAATGTTTAATAAGGAAAAAAGTAAAATAAAAAATAAATTTTTAATTTAAACACTTATTTGAAACTTCGTTAAAAAAATAAATTATAATTTCGAAAAAAATGTTGCTTGTTTTGTCACGCTTGTAAATCCAACCTCGTTTGTGCTTCTTTTTTTTAACGCAGGTAAGTCAACGGGGTTTTCATTCGGCACTCTCCGGCGTTTAACGTAAACATCCGGAAAGCACCGATGCCGAGGGACTTTTAACGCAGGTCCCAAAGTAACAAAGTACCGACATTTTTTGCAGTATTTTCGCGTTTCAATCAGTTTAAATGTTGACATGTAGTCTGCTTATTTTCTAGCAATTTGATTGGCTAAACACTTTGGTACTTTCCGGTGGTTTACGTAAACAGTCGATTTTAGTGTGGGTCCTAATCTAAGAAATTACCACTTTTTCGTATCTTCATACGTTTTCGTGTGATCCGTCTTTATTTATTGGCGATCCCACCGCTGCCACCACGGTAATAAAGATGTATCAGACGAAACCGTTTGAAGGTACAAAGAGACTTTATTCTCGAGCGTACAAACACAACAAAACGTAAACTAATGAAAAAAAAAAAATAATGAAAGAGTCCCTCGCCAAGCAGACGAGAATAGCAACTAACTCAGTTATATTGAGTTATCGCCCCCTGACTTACATAATACCGACACTACATAATGTAAAATAAAGCAGTTTAAAAAGGCTGTTGTTATCGGTCAAAATAAATTTATTACTGTCTTTGTGATACGATAGGGAGTTTGAGTTAGTTAAGCTGGTGGAAATATTTATTGATTAATTAAGTATAATTAATTATGGGATAATTAATTGCAAGAAGTTTGGAGTGAGTACATATTTTGAAGGTGATAAAGTATCGGCGAACATTATTTTTACGTACGATTTAATTCCAATTTCTTGTGTAGAGTGACGTTCAACCCAGAACATTTGCTTTGATTGTAAAAAAAACTAGCGATCAAATCGTAAATTTAGAGATTGTATTTTCGGGTCGAAGATGAATTATCAGAAACAGCTTTTCAAGATTAACAACAGATTAGGTTGTGTTTTCAATTTAAAAAGGTCGCCAGAGTACATTTGCCGCGTTGATGTTGACATGTCAAACTAGAGATTATGTTTGGGAATTTTTTAGATGAGGATTGATAATTTGGATTATTCGGACTGTTTTCCATAAAGATCCGTGGCGCAATGGATAAAACTGTTAAGTTATAATCAGTTCTAAGTGACAGTCTTCTGGAGGTTAATGGTTCAATCCTCAGTCCGGGCGATACTAAGAATACAATTACGAGTTAATTAAGACTTCTTACCGGTCATGGTTGACAGAACAAGAACAAGCTACACCTGCGGATTAATTAAATAAAAGGTTTTGTTCAAAATTCGTTACAGATTTCCGAGTTTGACATAGAGATTCACGGATTTGACATGCAGATTTCTGAGTTCGACAAGACACACCTGAAGAAGGTTGGAGGTTATATCGGCCAAAACGTAGTGAGAATAAAATCTAAGATGAGAACAGTAATCTGAAAAATCCAAATAATTCAGATTAGGTTGTTTTAAATTTAAAAAGGTTACCAAAGTGCATCTGTCGGATTGATGTTGAAAAGTCAAACTAGAGAAAATTATTGTTTGATTTTTTAACAAAATTACCAAAGGGATAATTTTCATAATTAAACTCAATGAGACAGACGGAGAGAAGGACCAAAGTCGGCGACTGATCAAAGACAGAAATTCAAAAGGCTAAGAATTCTTATCCAAATCCAACCTCCCTGAAAGGACAAAAACACAAAGCATATTTTTTAGGTCAACCAAAGTTTTTCATTGCTCAACCAATCATAAGAAAGCAAAAAATACGATATGAATTGTGATTGGGTAGTGAATAAAAAAAAAAAAAAAGACTTCTTCAGGTAATAGTTCTCAATAAATACCATTGGTCAGCTCAGTGAGAGAGAGACAGACTGAGAGAAGGACCGAAGTCAACAACCGATGAGAGTCAAAAGACTAAGAATTCTTTTTCCAAAATTCAACTCCTCTACAGCCAATTTCAAAATCCCTTAACCAAGACTTAGCATCAGTCAAAGTCTTCAACTTGTCTTTTCTCCCTAACAAGAGCAACATAGCTTTTCCTTTTTATTATTGTTACACACTTTTGTTCCAATAAATATTTTTTATTGTTCACAATTTTGTCTTGTTTTTGGGGTTGCCGACAGAACCAACCACTTATCCAAGTTCATGACATAGCTGCATTTTGTTGGATACTGCTTACCGTCATGGGTGTATAACATCACACACCTTTGCATCTTTGTTGTAATACAGGTTTCATCAATACTTGCGCTGTTGGCTCCTGTTCCTTGCCTGTTGATCGAGAATCACGTGGACGCCGGTTTGGTTTTAAAGAGTTTTATTTTAAACAGAACAAAGACAGAAATCAAATGCATGTGTACGAGAGAGATTTAGAAGGAATTAATTGGAGGGAGAGATACCATTAACAGATATATCTTTTAGCTACCTGTGCCCAGTAGTAGATAGTGACGTCTCTCAGTTTTTTTCTGTCTTTTTGGCTTGTTGCAGTCATCCCCTTTTTCTTAATAAAAGCCGATGTAAAAGTTGTTAAAAATGACAGCACAAAATCATTGAGGTTTAATAATGCTCGTTTGTTTTTTGTTCATTTTTTTGTTGTTCTTTTGTTTTTATTTCTTTTCCAGCATACAGTATGCATACATAACCCAACCCATAGGAAGATAGACCAGCTGTCCCAAACACGGTCAATCTCTCTCACTGTCACACACACACACACACACACACACGGTCCAATCAAGAGAATGATTTTATCAGCTTATCCACTACGTGTCACTAGTGACTTCCTTTCTGTCTCGTGACATGTAGCCCTAATTCTAAACTTTTCACTTCTGATGGAAATTTCCATTTCTCTCCTTATTTACATAATTATAGTCATAAGCAATTTTTTGTTAAACTTTTATTCACCCCCAAACAACGCATATTGCCACTGAGACGTAAGGAGCTACTGTGATTAGCGGCCAGATTTATAGGGGGCATCCTAAGTGGAAAGTTGTGCAGCAGAGTGTTTGTTCACATCACATTTGCTTGTTGTTCTTTTTTTTTGTTGTTCTTTTATTTTTTTTTCTTCTCCAGTATCCAGTATGCATATGTAACATTACGACTTTAAAAAAAAAGTGATTAAAAGCCTTTAAACTGTCGTATACGTGTTTTAAATCTCGTTGCTAAATCACACTTTAAGTGGTTAACAATGTGGACTGAGGACCTGGGTGTGCCGGGTTCGAATCCAGTTTGTTCTACAGAAACACTTTCATCAAAACCCACACCTAACCTTCTGGAGAGGAGGTAAATAAAATACTTACATACATGGACATTGTTTGACTTCCATCCCTGTGTACTATACAAACATTCTTCATGTGTGAACTTTTTCTCTTTTATTACTAACAGGACATTCCTCATATATAAACTATTTTCTCTTCCCTACTAACGGGACATTTATTTAACACCATGTAAACTTTCTAACCTTTCCTCTTTGTCCATATTCATGGATGTGTTCATTCACTAACCGCCTTCTCTTTCATTTCTTTTTATTCATGTTGATGAAGACGACCAAGGAAGTTGTTTTAAATGTTAGAATAAGACTGTCTTCCTATTCTACAGGTAGGAGCGTCTGTCGTTCAAGGTTTTTGAAGTTAAAATACCGTGAATGTTTGAAACAGACTCTGACAGCAACATTCCTACAAGCTTATTTTCTGGATTTTGTCATTCTTTCATAACTTAGTGAAATCCTCTGGGGTTGAAGAAATTAAAAACACTTTTACTTATCTATCTCCATCAAAACTTAGTGTGTTTTTATTTTAATAAAAAAATAAAGATAAAACAGACTCAATTCTCTCTATCTGGGCAACTTGGGGAAAGTTTTTTAGTCACTAACTCTTACATGACTAGTCTGGGTCGCTTTTGTTCCGACAGGTTGAGGGTACAGGTTAGACAGCTTGTCTGGCTGCTGTTTCCGACTGTCAGTACAGGAGCCATAACTCTTAAGTTAGCGCTAAGAACGGCTGCTCCACCAACAATTGTAAAATATCGTGGGTAAATGTACGTGCCATGTCATGCATGGAATGGGACCCTACAGTTATCCCTGATGAGCTTTCCCGAGGCCACAACCCCCATGGACGAAGTAACGACTAATGGACTGGTTGTGTGAGCCTATTGGCACCAAACAAGCACTCACTTTGTCCACTCCACTCTATCTCAAAACAAACAAGACATTACAAAGTAAACAATTCAAACCTAAACCAGACACCCAACAAAAAACATCTTCGCCTCCGCCCTTGAGGCTCGCATTCACAAATATCTGGGGACTTAGGTTTCTACGTCATTGATGTTGGTTCTTTCTCCTGACAAACTCCCGGATATCCTAGCACTAAGTGATCCTTCCATCCTCAATCTCTTCTCACCACTTTGACATGACTGATTACCTCTCACTCTACTGCATAGACTCTGGCAAACATATGCACGGGCTAGGAGTTTATGTTCGGAACACCCTCCCCTTGACTAGAGAACATAGGTTAGAATCAGATGACTAAGCTTACATGTGCTTTAGATTGACCTTACATCACAGTGTTAGTTATTTATATTTCTTATACCGTTCCCCTTCGACCCAGGACTGTACCCTGCTAAACTGTCTCTGAAAGCATAGATAGAGCACTCTCAGTCGACACGAATGCCCAAATACATGTATTTGGGGATTTTAATGCACATCACCGTGATTGGCTGGGGTTCTCCAGCTTTACTGATGCAGCTGGTAACTCTACGTAAAATTTCTTCTTAGCTCACTCCCTCTCACAGACTGTCCCTTTCCCGACCCGCCTTCCTGATAGTGTGGACCAGCAAGCCTCACTTCTTGACCTTATTGCTCAAGGCTTGTGTGACGAATGCCCATAGCCCACTCGGGAATGCTGATCACATTGTGGTAATAATTGATACCACCCTAAAAACTCGTCCAAAAGCTGATGAGCCGTTGCTCAAAACGACGAGATACTATGAGCAGGCTGATTTTGATTCCATCAGAGATCACATCAGCGACATCCCATGGGGTGAAACCTTCTTACTCCCTGCTGATCAGTGTGCAAATGAGTTAACTGATTGGGTCAAAGCAGGCATGGAAGCATATGTCCAAATGCGAAAATTCTTCAGCAAACGCCACTCTCCTCAATGGTTCACCTCAGAATGTGCAGCTGCCATTGCTAAGAGGCAGCAAGCATTCCGTCAATTCGGCCGCCATAAGTCAACTGCTAATAGACAGAACTTTATAGAGGCTAGAAATGATTGTAAAGTAGTGATAAATGAGAAGGTATACCAAAGACGCATTTAGTCACAGAAAATCTACAATAGTGTGGTGAACAATCAACAATTCCCCCGCTATCAAACCACAATGATATCGTTTGCACGGCAACTGATAAGGCTGAACTACTTGCCCAGCATTTCGCCTTAAACTCCACTTTGGACTCAGCAAATCACCCCCTCCCTAAATTCCTATTGCAGACTGAAGCCCACTTGAAAACCTGGTCATCACCCCATCTCAGGTCAGGGACATCATAAAAAACCTTGACACCTCCAAAGCTTGTGGTCTGATCTTATACCAGTAATAGTAATAAAGAAATGCTCTGCTGAACTGGCCCCTGTCCTCTCCAAACTCTACAACAAATGCCTTGCTGAATCTTGCTTTCCTGATAGCTGGAAGATTGCCTCTGTGGTACCAGTCTTCAAGAATTCTGCAGATAGAACTGATCCTCAGAACTACCGCCCAATCAGTCTACTTCCGATCTTTGCTAAAATCTTTGAATCATTAATCACTCTAGCGATAATCCAGCATCTAGTTAATGCTAAATTTTTTTCTGACCGTTAGGGTATCCCCAGTAGATCATACTAACGGTCATCTCTGAACGTATATACCATACACTGGACAAGGCAGGTGAAGCTAGTGCAGTAGCGCTTGATATGTCCAAAGCCTTTGACAAGGTCTGGCATAAAGAGCTTCTCCTAAAAATTTACTCATATGATGTTACTTGACAAATATTTAATATAATTAGATCCTTCCTAACACAAAGAAAGATCCAGATTGTCTTCGATGGCCGTTCATCTAAGCAACATGACATAAATGCTGGAGTGACCCAGGGATCTATCCTTGGACCTTTACTGTTCTTGATTTTCGTAAATGACCTCCCTGATGACATTGAGTCTGAGACACCACGCTCTACTCTCGTCATGTGGGCAAAATGGATGTGCACATGTCCGGGGCAATGGCTGAATCCTTAGAAAATGATCTCCAGTCTGGAGTGGAATGGGATCATGAATAGATGGTAACATTTAATGCTGCTAAGACAAAGCTTCTTTCCTTCAACAACTACAAGAAACCTTTTCAACCACCGATTGCCATGGTAAATAACACCCTACCTGATAGTCCAACGTTCAAACTCCTCGGCCTAACATTCACAGGTAAAATGAATTGGAACAAATACATTGAAGACATTGCCAAGACTGCTGCAAAGAAAGTGGGCTCCCTCTATCGTGCTAGTAAACTTCTCACACCTGATATTATCTTATATGTCTACAAAGCCACCATCAGCCCATACATGGAGTATTGCTGCCGCATCTGGGCTGGTGTATCATCCACTAGTCTCTCCCAAGGTCCCAAAAAGAGTATCTAATAGGTCCCTCAGTATCCACCAAGCTTCAGCCCCTGCCCCATCGCCGCAATGTTGCACCCTTGTGCTTGTTTTACGAGTACTTCAATGGAATGTGCTCCGATGAACTTGCTGCTCTGGTGCCCCCTTGACATAAATACACTCGACCAACCCAACAATCAGCTAAATCCCATCCATTCACTGTGGAGGTCCCCAGATGCCAGAGAGTCTTCTACTCCAATAGCTTCTTTCGTCGAGCTGCCAGCCTTTGGAACTCCCTCTCTGTTTTCCCGACTGTACCGACATGCAGACGTTTAAAACTAATGTAAACAGACATTTCACTGCATAGCTCCCAACTTAGGATGACCCCCAAAACTTACACCCTAATTCTCAGTAGTCCCTTATGTCTACAATGGCGGCCTGCCTTGTTTGAGGTGAACTATGTTAAAAAAAAAAATCGCTTAATATTTAAAAAATTGGGTTAATTCGTCGTTTCACAGCCAAAATGTCAGACAATGAATCATCTGCATTCTTTTCGACATCACAAATGAATAAGTAAACCAAAATAAATTGTTTTGGACTAGTTTCAAATTTCCTTAAATTATTTAAAAGGAAATACAGTTGGCAAATTAGTCCAAAACAATTTATTAGAGTTTACTTACTCATTTGTGATCGGAAAAAATCAGAAAATTGCAGCCGATTCATTGTCCGCCATTTTGGCTGTGAAACGATAAATTAACCAAAAATTGTTTGTTTCTTTGAAACTTTTATTCACCCCAAACAAGGCATACTGCTACTGAAGCGTATAGGGGTTACTGTGGTCGGATCCAGATTTATAGAAGACAACCTTGGCAGCAAAATGTTTGTTCATATTAGATTTACATTTCTACATGTTGGTACTGTCAGGGAAACCGGAAGCAGGCAAGGAATTCCAAAGACAAGCGGTTTGAGCAAAGAAGCTATCAGAGAAGAAAGTCCGCCACACCATGTGATTTAAATCCCAATTTTGGTGCTTCGTGGGAGCAGATAAAATTCAATAAAAGCCCAGATTTTCGTTGAGAAAATCAGTTGGGAAAAATCTCAGCGAACTCTAACATATATATTACGCTAAGCTGCCCTTGCCCTCTTGGGGGCAAGGGATGGCTCATGCGACTCCTATTCAACTCACATGCGCACACACACACAGAGTCGTACACTTACACACCCGACAAATCTCAACTCACTATTTTTCGAGACAGCTGAAACCGACAGAACACATTATAGCACGTTTGGCCGTGAACTCTTGGCTATTTATCTCGCGGTGAAACACTTCCAGCATTCACTTGAGGGTCGTCAATTTAGTAGATCTTTGACTTTAGACGGTTGCTGATCTTGTGATCGCATTGATGTGCGCAGTAACTTCTGACGAGGATGTTGCCGTCATCGCTGAGGGGCGAACCAAAATATTTGAAGGCGTGCGTTCGTGGAAGATTCTATCTGTCAACTTGGATTGTGCCATGTTCGTTTTTATCGGCAATTAAATATTCCGTTTTTCTGATGCTCAGACGCAGACCAAACTGTGCCAGCCTGTCCTTCAAGGACCGGAATTGTTGTTGCAGGTCGGATTTACTATTTAGGGCGAGCAGAACATCATTTGCATGCAAGAGTGTCCAGGGCATGAACCAGTGCAGGTCCTTTGTGATGGCGTCAATGACATGAATAAAGAGCAGCGGGGGGGAGAGGGGCAAGCCTAGGTGTACTCCAACCGTCATAGGGAAGTCCTTAGACATACCAGCGGCGGTTAGCATCAGACTTTTGTACTCGTAGAGTAGTTTGAGCCAGCTAACCAGCTCCTCCGGGGCACCATGATGTCACAGCGTGTACCAGAATACATCGTGTGGCACACCTTTTCCAGGTTGAGGAAGGCAATATGCAACGGTTTCGACCTCTCGGCCTGCTTCTCCACCAAGGCCTATGCCGCATGGATGGCATCTGTTGTGCCGCACTTCTTAATGAAACTGCACTGATTTTGTGCAATCGTGACAATCTCCCATATTCTACAGTCAACGATTAGCTCAAAAATGTTCATTTTGTGCGAAAGAAGTCAAATTGATCTGTAATTATTGCATTCAGTGGGACTGCGGTTCCAATCAGCGTGAAAACGTGAAATAAAGTTGATAAATTATGTTAGAAAAGACTTTGTCATAAATTTGCTCTTGACCAAATATTTCTTTTCTTTAATGGTGACCCCGACGTGATATGAACACACAACTTTCTGATTTTTTTTTTACAAGGTGAACGTAGAGTTTGCTAACTGGTGACCGGTCGTTGTCGTCATTAGTAGCAGCAGCATCACCACCCAGCCACCCACCTTAGTGTCTCATGCAACAAGCAATTTTATTTTCCCTCTGATAAAAACAACGCTGTTTATTTGAAATGCAACTTTGTTATTTTGGTAATCTTGCAGTATAGTAAAAAGCCAAGAAATCGCCCCCCCCCCAAAAAAAATATACACAACAAATAACTTTAACCAAACGCATTAAAATTTAATTTTCTACTGATCTGTATACTTTTAACGTTCTGAAACTGTTTTGTAATTTTTTTTTTCGATTTCTCGGCTGTTAACTATACTGAAAGATTACCATCAATTAGATTTAAAAAAAAAACATCCCTATTTTGCCAGTTTCCCTACGATGGTTGGATGTGACACAAGGTCTAGCTTTAATGTGGGGTAGACAATGGGCACCACAGGTATGCCCAAGGCCGGTATGGAACCAGCTATAAAAAAAATTCCGGAATCAGACCTGTCTTCATTCCCCGGTGACGAGGCGTCAGGCGATCTGCAATAAAATAAAATATAGGAGAGTAGAAAGTGAACTTTGTGTCTATTTTCGGCAGCCTCGTAACTTTCACTTCCCTTATTTGGTCCTTTAGTCCTTATATTCCATGAGCGATGTTTCTGAAAAAGGGGGAAGAATTGCTGTTTTCTGGGTCAGAATCTATCCATCTAACACTTATCGTTGGCCAGTTTTTTACCTTGAAGTAGCATTTTTTTTTTAGCTCTTTACATCAAGTGGCTTCATGCCTTGTCTGAAACGATTTCCATAAAAAAAAAACTGGCGCTTTTTTTACATTGGGACCCGCACTAACTCGTTAGGGTTAGGGACAGGGTCAAAGTGGGGTTTCGGGTTAGGGTTTAGGGTTAGGGTCATGGTCAAAGTTAGCGCGGGTCCCAATGTAAAAAAGTACCAAAAAACTTACTCCCTCTTAACGATGGAATGGGTGGGGGGTAATCCCTTTTCCGAAAGGAGATGGTAATGCTTGGGATGATGGCCTCCTGTGCACCGAGCAGAATCGACAAATCTAATCGTAGCCGGATAGACGATGAAATGTGTCATATGAACATTGTTGTTTTGTTCTTTTAGGAACACAGCTTTGTTTTGTTTTTAATTAGATCTTTTAATATTACATCTGTTACGTAATCTGTTAACTTACCCCCTCCGCTCCCTCCTTTTTTCTAAAATGGAAAGCCTAAAGGGTTCAGAAAACGGGTTGGCTTTCTTTCCGCCAGTGTGTCTCCTTTTTAATTCGTGCCCCTCTTTTTAGTTGATCCCCTCCTTCCTACCCCTTCTTTCTCAATATTCCCTCCTCTCAAAGGTGTGACTGTTGTTACCATGACAACAAAACAACATGGCTTCTTCATGACAAGTGGTTTTGGGACGATGTTAGCCGGAGCTTATTCGTATCCTTTGTTGTTTCTTTTGAAAAAATATTTTCAAAGCATTATTCCCTTCTCTAAAAAAAAAAACAAAAAACAAAAACAAAAAAAACGACAGATGTCGACAACACATTCAGGTACATTTTTTTTGTACAGATATATGATACTTAATTTAACAATTGTCGTAACGTATTTTTTAACTCTTGCCTTTTTAAGTTCATTTGTTTGTTTTCTTGTTTTCTTTTAGTTGAATATTTATGTTTTAACGATGACCCCCCTCCCCCGTGTTTTTCTTTTCTTCATATTTTTAAATCAAAGAAATGTTACGTACGTCCAGGTCATTGGGCTTTGATATATTTTGAGTGCAGTATCTGTTCTATTTGGTTTCAGGAAGCAATCTTCCCAGCCATTACCATCTCCTTTGTCGATCGTCTGAGGCGCCCCTATGGGGAATGCTACCGGGGCCGACAACGGTAAATTTTTCACCCATTCAGAGTGCTTACTTTGGAGAGAGGGGGGGGGGGTCACTTTAAACTGTCTTTGTGTCTAACTTTCCCCAAGTGGGAGGCAGTCCACATCTTCCTCCGACAGAAAGAAAGAAAAACAAAAAAAACAAAAAAAAACAGATAAATAAATTGATCTCTACAGAATTCATTTTTAACCAGGCATGTGAAACTTAGGGTCCCTCGCGGGCTATGCGGGCCCATTTGTACTGTTATGATGATCACACGCGTTTAATAAAAAAAATATGCAGATTAGCAATTCGACCTATTAATTTTTTTTTTGGGGGGGGGGGGGTGCTTCTGTAGTTTCACAATGACATTAAAATATTTAAAGAAATGTATAAACTTTGTTATGTACTTACGTGTTAGCTGAAAATAAGATTCTACAGAGAAAAAAAGTACGCAAATTCATCCAGTATTTATTAATAATTTAATAAATACTGGATGAATTTGCGTAAGAAAAAGAAGAAAAAACGATCTTACGTATCGGTAGACATTTCAGCTAACTGATAAGGCAAGAGAGATAATTTTCGGAAAAACTAAAAATACAAGTAAAATGGCAAATATAGATAAAATCGTTTTTTATTTTTAATTTGATAAATACTGGATGAATTTGCGTAATTTTTGGTGTATAGTCTTCTTTCCAGCTACCACGTAAGTACATAGCAAAGTTTATACATTGCTTTAGCTATTTTTTTAAGAGAGGCCTAACATGTCCTTGTGAAACTACAGAAGCACCTTTTTAAACGCAAATAGGTCACAACTAAACCAAACTAAATTGTATTTTACCAATTTTTCAACTGTATTTCCTTTAAAATAATTTATGTCGCTATTAGTAACATTAACCTACTTTCGAAACGCTAAACTCTTTAAAAAGTATATAATTATCCAGTAAATTCATATTTTAGTCACGTCATTATTTAGAGCGAAATAGCTCTCGGCACTATTCTCAAACAATTCAGTGTTATTTAACACCGTGTTTTAGCAAAAAATAATTAAAAAAGAAAAATTAAAAACAGCAATTTATAGTTAGGTGACTCGTCTGCGTGACACGTTAAATAATCGTGAATGTGTAGAAAATGGCGTCCATGTCAAAGTTGTATTTTCTGAAACAGAAAATCTCATTCAGTTATCTCCCTTTCGACACCCTTCACGCTTTGATTTTTTGCAAAACTCACTAAACACGAAGGGGGAGTCGAAAAGGGAAATAACTGAATGACATTTAATTTTTCTGTAAATAGAACTTTGACATGGACGGCATTTTTCTACAAATAAACATAACGCAGACGAATCAACTAACTATAAATTACTGTTTTTAATTTATTTATTCTTTTTGCTAAAACATGGGACTAAGTTGTTTGAGAATAGTGGCCAACCCTATTTTTTATTTATTTATTTTTTAATTTTTATTTCCCTCCCACAGCGGTAAGATGTGACACAAGATCAGAAAAGTGGGATTGAAAAGTCAGTGCCCAAGAAGAAGAGCACTCTGGCCTACAAAAAATTCCTGGGCAGCCCCATCAGCATTCTCTGATAGGGTCGCCACAGGCGATTAGCAATAAACTAACCCCTTCTCAAAGGGTGAGAAGGCAAAGCCTGGGAGGTTGGACCTCCTAGAACTGCACAGGACAGTACCTCAGACTGGCGGAATCAAGGCTCGAAGGCCAAGACGGTACCGGTCTACAGAGTGAGCATCTATCGGAACAAATACTACACTCTGATCTTAGCCAAAAGGCCGATTTATTTAGACAAAAGTAAACAAAAATTACAAACAAATATTTTAAAAGAAAAACAATGCACATAAAATTTCTTACATTTGTCTTAGGCATGAAGCCCAAATCGTTATGGGTGGGTGGTCGTTGGACATACAATTTGTCATATATTTGACTTTACCCTATGCTAGACACTCTTACCAAAATACCTCATTCGCTGTGTGGGTTGGACCTACTTAGATGATCCCTAATTTGTTTTTAAAATTTCTTTGTGAAATTCATAGTGGGGGAGTGGGACAATATTTACAAAAGTTCTATACAAGGTTAGTAGTGCCCTCCCAACCCTCTGCTAAGTGATAGACTGCCCACAGTTTTCCGTGTGGTCCGAAAACAAGCAGATCAGTCTCTAATTGGGAGTGGGAACAAAGGAGGGGGGATAAAATGAGTCTGGACGGGATGTGGGAATGGATGGTGAGATATAGGGTGATATAGGGCAAAAACAAAGGGTGGGGAGTGGGCATCTTTGGAGGCTCTCTAGTACCAAAAACGAAAACAGGGTCATTCACTCTACTAGCTAAAGGTCTTTGTTAAAGAGAGATTGAGATACGTAACTAAAATAGGAATTAACCAATTATTTTATTTGACAGTATATTTCGACCGTGCCACTATTGTATCACCGATAAAAAAAGACGTCAGTTGAATATTTTGTTCGTTCTCGTCGCCATGACAATTGTTAATGACCTGTATTGGTTGGTTTTGTATCGATTTTATTGATTTCATTTAATTCGGTTAATGTAAGTGTAATGTCGTAATTCTTGACTTTGCACAGGTCGAATCAGCTGATGTAAGTAGGTGTGAGGAGAGGCCAATCAGATAGCGGTTAATATTAACCAGAGGGGAATCCTAAAAAGTGACGATCGGCTCTATTTCAAAACACCTCATTATTGTAAAAAAACACTAGCTGTACTTACTCGGTGTTGCCCAGGATGCAGTGAAGTCGTTTTTAGCTTTGAATTTTTATTTGTTTTCACATTTTAAAAACTTATACAGAAAAAGAAATAACATTTTAGTTGTAAGGGAGATAACTCCTATTATGTTCTTAAATTAAAGATATGAGTTACCCCCTTGCTGATTTTTATTTTTAGGTGGTTATTTAAAAATGTTTCATCTTATCAGTTGTCTGGGCCAGATTAAGTAATTTTAAAAATAAATTGTAGCGAAGTATGTTATTATACTTGATACGGCATAATCACGTTGACACACCGATTCCCGAAGTAAAGCAACATTGAGCCTGGCCAGTACAAGATGAGTGACCATTTGGAAATACTCGGCATTGTGTGTCATCTTCCCTAACCGGGATATACATGCTGACTGGGGACCGCATGTGAATCTGTACTCCCGATAAACTTCCACTGAAAGTGGAAGGCAGAATCTCCGACTCTGGGTGAATACCACAAAAAGTGGCATTACCAATTATTTGATTCAACGTTATTACATTGTCAATAACATGATAACACAATAACAAATGAAAATTGGCTGTGAGAAGAAGAATGAGATTTGTCAGCTTAAATGCTATTCAGGTCTAACTTTGAAAATTCGACAAGATAACTTTATATATTAGATATACCTAATGTTTTTTATATATAAAAAAAATTTATAATATAATTTAATATAAAAAAAACATTAGTGTTTGAGAGACCGTTAGAGTCCATTTTTAATATGGCTGCATCTTGATTACATGCGCTCTGATGCATTATGGTTGAATTTTTTTTTTCTTAAATGTTCGTGAGGTGGCTAGTAAAATGGACTTTAAAGCAAAGTACAATTTCATTTCCAGACTAAAAATACAAAATAATAAAAATAAAAGATAACACTAGGTTCCTTTTTTTCCACACAAAGAACTTGAACATATATTTATATACTGTTTGTGTCTGTGTGTATATATATCTAAATGAATAATGCGAAAGTTTTTTTCATTTATCATTTATATATTACCATCAAAACGGGTTGCTGTTATTCAAATTAATAATACAAGATAATATTTAGAAATACGATATATATAGTAATGACGAAAGCCCCTTAGACAGAAATTTGAATCCTAATTTGCATATCTATTTTTTAAACAGTCTATAATAAATTAATACTTGGTGTTATTGATTCGTAATGTTATGGTCTTATTTCTCTCATGTATATGCAATAATTTCGTTGATATCAACAGTAATTAATTAAAGTTATTTAATAAAAAAAACGATAAATTCATTCATTTTTAAGGAAACTTATCTACTTTATTTAGCTAGAAAGAAATATGTGCCGACGCATACGAGTTCATAGACAGAGTGAGTAGGTGAGTGCTCTCTCTTGCGATGCCAACGCCAAATTTTCTTTTTTATTGTTTTTAAAAGAGACCCCATCCCCATTCCACATCATCGCTTAAGTAAAGTGATTTATTTCTTATTTAAAAGATAAATAAATTTGTGTAGAGATTACCAAAATATTAATATTTATCTGTTTATATGGATAAATGTTAATATTTATCTATTTATATGAATAAATGCAAAAGTTTTTTTGTCCTCTGTTTACAAGACACTTATTAATGAAATGTCTATCATTTTAAATTTTGGTTTCAAGTAGCGAACTTTGTGAAGCGATTTTATTTAGTCAAAAAAATATACGTTTACATTGTTTAACAATTACAAACAAAAATTCTTTCAACTTAGGCATGAATCCCTAATCGTTTTTTTTTTGACGATCATACAATTTTGACAACAAATCTTTGTTTGTGGGGTCGATAGTCATGCTTTTCCCCCAAATACCTTGGACTTACTCTATGCTAGACACTCTTACCAAAATACAGCATTCACTCAATGAATTTATCCTTACTTTTTGAAGCGATAGCGAGCTGTCAAAACGATCTAGTATATATATATATATATATATATATATATATATATATATATATATATATATATATATATAATAAGGAGAGGTAGTTTGCTTGAAGCATTGTGTGTAATACGTATATAGAGGAGTATTAGAAGGCTATTACGATGCAAGAAATGGAAATATGTCGACGTTGAGAAGTAAGACAAAAACAAGTTTATATATTTTTTCAAAAAATTTTTTTTTTTATATTTTTTTTCCTATATAGCAATAAGATTTGCTATAAGATTTGCTATATAGGAAAAAAAAATTATTAAAAAAAAAATATTTTGAAAAAAATATATAAAGTAAAATCACTTGTTTTTGTCTTACTTCTCAACGCCGACATATTTCCATTTCTTGCATTGTGATAGCTTTCTAATACTCCTCTCTCTCTCTCTCTCTCTCTCTCTCTCTCTCTCTCTATATATATATATATATATATATATATAGATAGATAGATAGATAGATAGATAGATAAGACGTCCGTCCCCTTTCTCTCTCTCGTCCCTGTCCACTGGATGCTCAAGCGTTGACTATCTTCACCTGAAGATAACTGCTAACAGACTTTCGGCAGCCCACAGAACTTTCTAACTTTTTCTTTTCTCACTCGGACACTGTCCAACTTTCTTCCACCTATACCAAACGGTGTAGTTAACTGAATAAACCTTTTCGTTGTTATTATAAAAAAGGTTTTGTTTTTCCTTTCGTGCGACGGTTTTCGTTACTTACTAATAATATATAGGAGTTGGTCTTAACACCCACTAAAAAGACCAGCTCTTATAGAAGTGCAATATGGTAGTGCTCTCCCCTCTCATTCCTGGTGACGATACTGAAGACCATCGTTGTAAGTGAAAACTTTGTCTGTATGACTCTGGGCACATCTTTGGAAGCAGCATCAAGCCACCAGTTGTTCTGGGAGTTGATCTTCTGGTTTTGGCAAAAGTTTTTTTCTTGTCGCAGAAGAACGACAGCATGTCTGCGTTCAGTGGGTGTTTCAACTTGTTGATCAGCTTCTTTGCATGCTTTAGTTGCTTTTATTGCATCGTCTGTGACAGGTATTGCCCCTTCCTCATCTCGCATGAAACGTAGCAGATATCCTCATGCATCACCAGCCTAATGAACTCATCACCTATACCTTTCTCCCTTCGACTTGTTGGGTTCATTGTCGATGATCTACTGAACGTCAGCGACAAACTCCAGCATTCTGACTTCATCAGATTGTTGATCATATGTTCATTCTCGCTGATGTAGCCTCGTAGTCAAGTCCTGAATCTTTCATATCTTTTTTTTACCTTTTTTACTATCCTATCATTGAGAAAGTCTGAAATCTCCTTATTTATCCTTCCAGCATAGATTCCAACGAGAACTCCATGTTTCTTCCACAAATATGGAGGTTCAAAATTGTGCATAATCAAATATCAAATATTCTGAAAAGAAAAACAGATGGCAATATAGTAACTGTTTTTATGAAGACAAAACTGACAACGAAAATAAATGAAAATATGCATAAAATTATCAGTTTAAAATTGTGAACAAATATCGAGCGCACCTTGCATCTTTCGTTGTGATGATGGCTGGCGTTTGATCGTCTAGTGGTGGGTGTGGTTGAACTGCCAAAGAAGCTCAAATATTAAAATCATAAAAGAAAGCTTTTTCTGGCTAAATGAAACTCAACCGTTAATTCAAAATTAATAATACCAACTCCAAAACGATTTATAATTGGACGTCCCTTTATTGGGTCTCATATTAGTCAACATAGTGAGAGGGTGGGGGAGAAATGGGAGACTTTTGATTATACCTGTAAACGTAGGAGTTTCACATGTTGGCCGGTCATAATTCAGGAAAGGGACATTTTGTATTCAGCACCGTCTTCTTCCGGAAGACATGCGCATGGGGTAACTGTTGTGTCTCTACACCACCTGCTTGCCGAGAGGTGGTCTTTTCGAATCGGTCAACATGGGAGTCGGACGTTTGTTCCGCTTGTGATAGACGTTGGCTCTGGGGCAAAGTAGCTTGGCAAAAATAGAGGTAAGCAACGCATAGTTCTCTAAACCTATTTGAATTTTTACTCTTTTATAATTTGCTTTGTTTTGTCTTAGAACATGTTTGTAAGACTTGTTTATTTTCATGTATTTCCAGTTTTACGGTGAAAGGATGTTATAGTTCAGCGTTGGCCACGTGCGCGCAAATAAATACATATTCATCAGTGTAATTCGTATCCAAGATCTTTGCTCCAGTTTGCTTGCTTTATTGGGTCTCATATCAGTCAACATAGTGAGGGGGTGGGGGAGAAATGGGAGACGTTTTAAGAGTCCATTTTCCACGTCTGTTTCAACTCACTCCTAATGGCTTTCTCTTCTGCTTAGAAAAATTTCTTAACTTCCTAATGACATTGTATAACTATACCAGCCCCTCAACGATCGCTAACACCTAAAAACGCATGTGTGCTGTGGCTTTTCTTCTTCATCTTGATCTTATTTTTCAATTATAGCCTTGGAGATCGCCGAGGGTGCAAGCACCAGTTTATAATTTACGAACATAATCAAGTAACAACGCAGACACATACATTGTGTAAAGACGACTTGTTGAACACATGTGTGTGTGTCGTTGGGGCCTTGTCACTAGTGCCTCCATCTGAGTTAGGCCTCCCTTCTCCCAAGTCCAATATATCAGCTAAGACCCAACTAAGATTATCTGCCTATCGAAACCAGTCATTGTCGTCCGTTCAAAGTCATCTACTTATCTATGTCTAACTCATCTCACTCCCCAAACCGATCTAACACGTCTCCTCGAATAGTACTAATCGTCCCATGCCTCGACCTGTCTCCGAAATATATCTACTTTCGACTGTAAATCCTAAATGTCTGGTCCTTTTCTCAGTTACTCTCAGCTGACCATCGGAACTGGCAACCTCGGCTTTTTTCTCAGCTTAATCTCAGCTGCCCACCCAGAAGCTAACAACTAATTGTCATGGTGTCATTCCGTCTGTTCCCATATTATTATCTACTTCCTCATCAGTTTTGTATTGTTGCCTATTTTGTAACTAACATTTTCCGGCGGTCCAGACTGTGGTGGTGATGGTGGTGGGGTTCATAGTATCACAACATCACTCTCACATGATTCGCACTTTCTGTCACTTCTGTCTACACTTTTTGACTAATCTAACCTTCTGACACCACCAGACAGCTCTGCCCCTAAGTTCTTGAATGCTTCTAAGTACACTCACATGGAAAACAACTATTATATTATACAAGCTAAAATACCCAAACCCAATATATAACAAGTGTTCGTAGCTGTTATTTTTTCAAACTACAAATTGTTAATCAAATTTGGAAAAATCGATCTGCAATCAGTGATGTAAACATTTGTTTTTTGTCAAAACGATCCACATTGATTTGATTTTGTTTCTGAATGTGTTCAAAGTAGTTTATAATTTGTTAAATGACCCATGTCAATATTTGTGTACGTTGTGTGTTTTCATTATAAAACTCGTTTGTTTTCGTTTTCATACAAAGATAATCTAACAACACATTGATTGGTGTTGATTTGATAAGGTGGACTTTATAAGCTGCGGTAGGACATGGCGGTTATGTTTATCTTAGCTTGCAATGTTTGTCTGAGTGAGGTTTTCACTACCATATTCCTTCTCCACCCTGGGAGTTTAAGAGAGAGTGACACACACACACACACACACACACACACACACACACACACACACACACACAGGTGTGATTCGAGAATTTTTTTCAGAAGAGAATTTTGGATGCCAACGCAACGTAGAGGAATTGTACTTTGTATTAAAATGGTGAAAATGCAATGATAGTTGCAGAGGAATCGGAATTTTTCTTAAAGAAAACTGCAACGACTTTTTTTTTAATGTAACAAAGTTTATAACATTAATAAAAAAAAGTCTAAACCATAACATTTTTTTTTTATTAATGTTATAAACTTTATGACATTTAATAAAACAAACGGGCGTCGCAGCTGTTTTTTGCTTTTTTTAAAGACTGTAACATTTTTTTAATTAATATGTTATAAACTTTGTTACATTAAAAAAAAAAGTTGTCGCAGTTTTCTTTAAGAAAAATTCCAATTCCTCTGCAACTATCGTCGCATTTTCACCATTTTAATAAAAAGTACAATTCCTCTAAGTTGCGTTGGTTTTAGCGTCCCAAATTCTCTTCTGAAAAATATGATGAATCTCTTAATCAACAAGAAGTATTTCCCTTGCATCAGTGCTTTTCTCTACAAAAGCGCCCAAGATTGCAGGTATTACCTCCGACACTCAATGCAGCAAGATTCAAGAGTTGTACACAGAATCGGGGAAACAATATTATTATTATTGAATCAAATTAACACTTACCGGCATAACAGGCATCAATATTCCATATGAAAATATTGCTTGAATGAAGTAATATTTATATAATGAATTATCTATGTGTATACTGGCAGCCAATCAGAGCTCAGATAATGGACTTTTCAGCTTTCATATAAACTGGCTTTTTTAGTATTCCTTCAGATTTTACTTAATTTGTTACTCAACTGGTCACACAATTGATCTCTAAGTACTAAATTCTATATGGCGCTACAAACAGGATATATGGATCCTGAAGATTGGGAACATTACCTTGTCGAGGTGGGGATCTCTGCTAGCTCAGCTAAAACCTAGGTTGTCACATTTGCAAGTGAGAAGCTAACAAAGGTTAAGACCTACAAATGATGGATCGGGCCATGTTAAAAGAGCTGGGAGAAGCTTCAATATTCCATATGCAAATATTGCTTAAATGAAGCAATATCTATATAATGAATTATACACTCGTGGACTGGCAGCGAATCAGATACAAAAACGCTGTACACTTTTTTTGAAAATGCCAATTTTAAAGAGGATAGGATTTTGTTGCGAAAGAAGAATTGTTAAAATAATGGACGAAAGTAAATCTGGCTTTTTTACAAGTTCATCATCATCATCATCATCGTCGTCATCATCATCATCATCATCATCATCATCATCATCATCATCATCATCGGTTTAACGTCCATTTTACATGCTGGCATTCATTGGACGTCTTTAAGAAATTGACTTCCAAAGTAACCTATCTCTGGTCAGGTCTTTATTTATCCCGCTTTCACTCACATCCATTTTTATCACTTCGTCTCTGGTTTTCCGTGACATTTTTCCTTGAACTAAACCTGCTACATCAACTGTTCTACACCTACT
>OY744529.1:38760212-38857712 GCA_963556195.1 Sepiola atlantica | reverse complement strand
CAAAGAATCCCACCTTCCCCCTTCCGCAATGGGCTTTCATGCCTACGGGTGGATGCATTCTGGGAATATAATTTTAATTCCCTGAATTAATGTTTCCTGGGATGTATTGCCCTAAATACAATCTGTTCCGATGGATAATACACCCTATAGACCGGTATCGTCTTGGCCTTTGGGTCTTGATTCCGCTGGTCTGTGGGTTTGTCCTGTGCAATTCTAGAAAGCCAACCCTCCCAGGCTTTGCCTTCTCACCCTTTTGAGAAGGGTTAGTTTATTGCTAATAGCCTGAGGCGCCCCTACCGTAAAATGCCGACGGGGCTGCTCAGGCATTTTTTGTAGGTGAGAGTGCTCTTCCTCTGGGGCACTGGCTTTTCAATTCCACTTTCCAACCTTGTGTCACATCTTACCGCTGTGGGAGTGAGATAAAAAAAAATTATTAGCTATTCAGAAGAACATTCCTTATTTCATTAAAAACACAGGATCGGCTGGCTTAGATAGTTTTAATAATGGGAAATGGATATTTTAGTCGAAGTAGTTGGTCTGGTAATGAGTATCGTATGTTAATCTTTGCGGTTGATTTGGAAATTTGGGTATCTATTATGAAATATAAAAATATAAAAGATAAAAATATAAATTAAAAAATATAAAAACATAAAAAATATATATTTAAAAATTAATACCAACACAAAAAACAAAATCAATAACAATATTAAACCACAATAAACTAGAAATTGGGTATCTTATGTTAATTTAGGAAAGAAATCGGGAATCAGAATATTTAGTGTGAATCTGGCCATTATGTCGGGAATGAGCATCTCATATTTTGAATTTGAATGAAAACGAAATATGTATAAATTAAATGAATGTCGTACGCAGTTCAATTTTTCAGCCTGATTGTGGTAAATTCTACACTGATAAACCCTCTTCATGAATATTTGTGATATTTTTATATATATATATATATATATATATATATATATATATATATATATATATATATATATATGGAAAATGAAAAAAAGGAAGACCAAAATATTATTTATGTATTCGTCAACGTATCATCTTTATTTCAAGACTTTCTCAGGATGATTGGTCTGAAGAAATAACACACAAGTATCAATATTTCAAACAGTAGCAGTAGGAGGAGAAAAGCTCAAAAGGCCGCTTATGAAAGGATAAATTATGAGCTACAAATCGATGGTAGCAGTGGGAGAAATTGAGGGTACTCTGGAAAGTGTGGAGGGGGAATGGTAGCGTTCTGGAGTTATTAAAACCATTAGGAAGGCTGGGGGGAGCATGCATGATGTAAACCCTAAAAGGGTCGCTTATGAAAAAATAGGAGAAAATAAGTTAACAGTGGAAGGTGTGGAGGGGAAAAATTGGTGGCGGCTGGAGTTATTTAAACCATGAGGGAGGAGGAGGAAGCGTGTGTCATGTTTATTGAGGTCAGATAGTTGGTTATTGAAGCAGGAGAAAGGGAGGGTTGAATATCAAGGTCGCATAAGGGGATGGTGTAGGTGGGAGGGGGAGGGGGAGAGGAGGAAAATAAGATATAAGGAGGGGAAGTAATGTATTAATACTGGCAAGACTTCATGAAAATACACTCATAAATTTATAAATAGAACATTGAATGAAACCGGCTTAAAAGAATAGAAGACATATCTCTGGTGCTTGGTCATGATTATTATTTATTAAGTTATTTCTGATAATGTGCAAATTAAATTTCCTTCCTCTCTTGGTATTCTATCATGCCTGGTTTTAAAGCAAATAATTACAAGTGTTGGGTTATTTTTTATGCAGTATTACAAGTGATATTCTTTTATAATTTTTCTTTACAAAAAGGGCCGACCACTTTGGAAGATCTTCTCTGCATTGTTCGAGGGGAAGAAACAGCTCTGAATAACCCAGCCACAGTCACGAGGCAACAACGTGCCTGCTCGGCTAGGATCTTTCCGAAAGAAAGAGACAAAAGAGACGCCGATGTGTTGCACGTGACAAATAAATTGCTGACCAAACGTCCGTCATCTCAACCTGGCCGCCCGGTTTCAAATGGCTACCTTTACGACCAAAGTCTGAGAAACTTCATTAACAGTCGCAATCTGTTTGAACAGCAGCTAAGAAATAAACAAAATCAAAGGAAGGGGTGTGAACAAGCCGCCACTCCAGTCGCCAGAAATGATGATGATGACACAGACTCGGACAACAATGATTTTTATAGCGTTGACTCTTTGGAAGAAAAGCGGCAAAAACCAAGAGAATGCAATTCTTCTGGTGAATCATCGGAAGAAAATAGACAGAAAGAAACAGAAACTTCACATTCGGGATTAAACAGTAAGTGTCAAAATAATTGCTTCATCTATGTAATAAAATGTATTATATCTATCTGTGTGCCTGAAGCTGATGCACTCCATAACTGCTGGTATGGGGTGTAGGGGTTAATCCCAAGTTCTATCTTCATGAAAACAGTGACGATATGTTCGTTTGTTTTTTTTCCAGAATAATTGATTATGGACAATTTTGAGCATTTTTATTTCCTGGCCTTCGGGTTAGGTTTATCTCAGAAGGACACCACCCACTCTCCAAACTCCATCTCCCATTTTTGTTTTTCTCCCACGTAGATCCCACTACCATTTAGAGATAGGCCTGCTTGTTTTCGGTTCTGAACAAACCGGAAAACAGTGGGCGGTTTACTATTTAGAAAGAGTTGGTGGTGGTTGTGGTGGTGGGGGGTCTTACTAACCGGTTTTTACTTTTCTTTCTGTCACTCCCCACTATACTCCAATGAATTTCTCTATATATAACCATATTTATGAAAAATAAAAAAAATTAAACCAAGTTGGGGATATCTTAAATAGGACGGCCCCTACAGTAAATGTGGTATTGTGGTGACTGAGATCATTTTAGTTAAGGGTAGGATATGCATTTTTATCATTTTAGACCAAGAATGATTAACGACACCCATTTTGCCCACACTTTTGATGGTCTTGTGCCTAATTTGTTTTGAATGTAATTTTAAAATATTTTCTGCAAATAAATAGTGTAGTATCTGTTCTATCCTCAGTCGGCAGCGGAGGAGAAATCCTTCTTGACTGGAGCAATTAACATTTTTGGTCCCATGCAAAGTACCTTTTTTGGGGAGCTGGATACCCCTCACATAAAAAAGAAAACGACCTTGTGTCTAACTTTGCCCTTGTGGGGTGGCAAGTAAATAGGGACAATTTTGAACTTTCATATTTGTGTAAGAGACACAAAGTTCTCCTTGGAATCTGCACCAGAAGAATAAATCAGAAGATTTTAGACTTCCTCAGCATCAGCAGGAGGGTGGTAGAAAAGGTGAGAAAAGGAATTGAAAGATTCAGAATTCGACTGGCCAAGATCAAAGTGTAGTATCTGTTCGGATGGATACTGCACCCCATAGACTGGTATTGTCTTGGCCTTCGGGGCTTGATTTACGCCGATCTGTGGGTTTGTCCTGTGCAGTTCTAGGAGGTGCACCCTCCCAGGCTTTGCCTCCCCTCTTTGGGGAGGAGTAAGTTTATTGCTTACTGCCTGAGACACCCCTACTGGGGAATGCCGACGGGGCTGCCCAGGCAATTTTTAATGGACAGAGTGCTCACCTTCTTGGGCGCTGGCTTTTCAAATCCCACTTTCCCGACCTTGTGTCACATCTTACCTTTTGGGAGGAAGATAAGTAACTCGACTACGAAGTGAGATCAAAGAGAAAATTGCATGATCAACAATCTGACCCTGTCAGAATGGTGTCAGCAGCAGCGAAGGTGACGTCATGCCACCCCACTTCTTCCCTTAGGTTGAACATTGATGACTACATCCATGTTCTAAGTGAGTTTGTGAAACCCCGCATCAACCAGGTAGCTGTAGATAGGCCATATGTGCGGCAGTAAGATTCAGCGACCTCCCATAGCAGACGGAAGACCCATAGCCTGCCTATCAGAGAACTTTATTGACCACACTTCACCTGACGTCTTCCCCTCACCCCACTATCGAGTAGAAATTTAGTAAAAAATAAAAATCAGTTTTTTCTGATATATCCGATTCTATGTTCGACCGACCTTATTATCTCCCCTTTTCTCTCTTTTACGAAACTCTACTAAATTAAAGACGCAAAATGGCGTCGCTCCAACATAGAATCGGACATATAAGAAAAAACTGATTTTATTTTTTACTAAAATTCTACTCGATATTTTTCCGTAATTTTGGTGTACACAAACACTTTTTCACTGATATGTAAGTATATCAAATAGTTTTCCTGTTATTTTATTTTGAACAGCCATATTTCACTTGCACATTAATCTGAATAAGCACCCATTAATTTTATTCAAATTTTTAAATTACTTACTTGAATTTTCCTCTGAATAATACTTTTTGTAAAACTTGAGCATTGTGTTCTTTCATTTTTGAAAAAAAAGTATTTCGTTTTTTTATTTCTAATCTTAAACCTAGCATTATTTTAACTTAATTTACTTTAAAATGAAGTTGGTGTTAAATTTTCTTTCTTTATTTTGTAAGCTATGCAGAAAATCGTAATGTTTGTTTCTAAGAGAACATTGACATTTTTTGTGGTTTATGAATCAGATGATTCTAGTGTTGGTATTGGTTTCCCCGATATCGTTCTAGTCATAATTCTTTCTAGAAAGACATCAGGTACTTATAGGAGGCACTACGTGAAGGTTGTCAAAATCCTAAGTTAAAGTGTTTCTGTGAAACGAACTGGATTCGAACTTGGTACACCAGGTTGCCAGTCCGTGTCGTTAACCACTTAGCCATCGTCACCTTCGAGGTTAGTAAGATAAAAACTGTAAATACATAAGAATAAGCTAACCTTAATAGAAAATAATTGATAACTATTAAAAAGTATCCACAGTGTATAGTACATATTACATTATACTAGAAGAATGATCAACCGCTTATGTCTTTGAAAAAAAAAAGTTTTTATTAAAACGGAAATTATATGTAATATGAATGTAATAATGGTGTGAGCTGAATTTTCTTTTTTTATTAGGTCCATAAGAAAAAAAATGTCTATACAGATAAAGAAATGTAGGAAATTCTTTTGATCAATTTTACAAGCGGCTGGTTCTGTTTAGGTCATAAACGAATAATGGCCCAGTGTAATACACTCCCGAGCCGACCTATTTATTATCAGATGCTTCCTATCCAACAGAAAGATTCAGGTTGTCCTCAATGGCCATTCATCGAAACAACATGACATAATGCAGGTGTGCCCCAGAGATCGATCTTTGAACCTTTGTTGTTCCGGACTTTCATAAACGACCTACCTGATTTTTGTTTTTATTTAACTGAATTCACCCCAAACAAGGCAAGTTGCTACTGTAGACATAAGGGGCTACTGAGAATAATTAGGGTGAAAGTTTTTTTTGGGGGGTCATCCTAAATTAGTAGCTGTGCAGCAAGATGTTTGTTGACATTAGTTTAAATTTCTGCATGTTGGTACAGTCGGGGAAACAGGGAGCAGGAAGGGAGTTCCAAAGGCCGGCAGCACGAGGAAAGAAGCTATTGGAGTAGAAGGCCCTCCAACATCTGGGGACCTCCACAGTGAATGGATGAGATTTAGCTGATTGTCAGGTTGGTCGAGCATATTTACGTCGAGGGGGCACTAGAGCAGCAAGTTCATCGGAGCACATTCCATTGAAGTACTTGTAAAACAAGCACAAGGATGCAACATTGCTGCGATGGGATAGGGGCTGGAGCTTGGTGAATAGTGATGGACCTATTAGATTAGAGACTCTTTTTTGGACCTTGTCTAAGAGGGAGAGACTAGTGGATGATGCACCAGCCCAGATGTGACAACAATACGCCATGTATGCGCTGATGGTGGCTTTGTAGAGATATAGGCCACTGTCAGGTGTGAGAAGTTTTCTAGCACGGTAGAGGGAGCCCACCTTCTTTGCAGCAGCCTTGGCAATGTCTTCTATGTATTTGTTCCAATTCATGTTACCTGTGAATGTTAAGCTGAGAAGTTTGAACGTTGGACTCTCAGGTAGGGTGTTATTTGCCATGGCAATCGGTGGTTGAAGAGGTTACTTGTAGTTGTTGAAGGAAAGGAGCTTTGTCTTAGCAGCATTAAATGTTACCATCTATTTATGACCCCATTCCACTAGAGATAGGAGGTCACTTTCTAAGGATTCAGCCATTGCCCCTGATATGTACGCGTCCGTAGTTGTTGATTAGGTTTGACGTAGCAATAGCTCTAGATTTGTCTTCTTTTTATTATTGATTAATTTCGTTTCAATAATTTCAAGTAGTGAATATGAATTAAATTGCAAAGTGATAGCGAGCGGGTGAAGCCAGCTCGTAAAATAATAAAGCCATAATTATTGACATGGACGGCGACACCGGAGGGGCAGGGAGGGCTCAATCCAGCCCACACACACACACTTTTTGACTTGGCCCCCCCACTTTACGGTCATCAATAATGAAGTTATATATGCATGTGTTTAACCGCCCCCCCCACTTTTTAGGAGAGCCCCCCCCCCACACACTTTTATAACTGTTCCGCCGGTCCTGATTGAGTCAAATGCGTTTCAAGTGTGAAATGTTTGTTTTTTATTTAGTTGATCCCAAACGAATTGATCGTCAGTCAAATCTTTCTGCAAAGAAAAGCACAGCAGAGCAACCTCGTCTGGCAAATGGTGTCCATGAACAGCAGGTTCCTTGTGTGGCACAAAAGAGTCCTGTCATAGCAGCATCGGCAATTGAAGGTGGGAAAAATACATTGAACCCTTTGCAGGCATCATTTCGAAAAACAGCTTGGATTCAACCCTCCATGGCTCTGAATAATGGACACGACCCGTTTTACTCACAGATGCCATATCAGGTCAGTCAAGGTAAAGTAGAACCACATTGTGATACTTTCTATCTAAATTCATTGCAACCAAAAGACAAGGACCAAAGCTGTGACCAGCAGCAGCTGCAGCCACCGTCTGATAGGACATTGCCAAGAGGCAAGCCGCCGATTTGTGGGGCACCTGTCAAGCAAACGATTATATTCCAACCCAAACACAATCTCTATGATCGTCAACTTTGCACGCCATTTTATCCAATCACAAATGGACATTCCCAACAACGCCCAATTTGGGTAACCGAAAGAGAACCACGATTACAACTATTTCCAAACTCCTTACTGATTGAACCACCCCCAAATAATCAAACGAAACCTCAGGCTAATCCAGATAATGCCGACAACACTGCGGCAGTCTCTCATTTAAAAAACAACAATAACAACAACCTGCCCATTACTGCAAAGAACATACTCGAATTTACAACACAAGAAGAAAATAAATTTCAAGATTCTCAAAGTTCTGGATTCATTGAACAATCACAACCGTCTGACGATTTCGTAAAATTGGATGACAAATCCACGAATAACGACAATGCGAGGACCCCGACACAAATTGCTGACAATGAGGTGGTAAAAACCAAACAAACACAACAACCGCGGAATTTCCAGGTCTTAGTAAAATCTGACCGGAAGATTGTTCCGAGAAAGCTTTTCGCTGATCAGCAGAAAGTTGTCCGCAGTATTTTGAAAGTCACCTCAACAGACAATGGAAAGCAACGGTCTGACATTCGCGACAGTTTGGAAATCACACGGCAACTATTTAATCAGAACTCAAGGGAAACACATCATCAGAACTCAAGGAGAACAATTCAGGAAAAAATGCAACCAAAGGTAGATAACTCTTGTCTTCAATATTATTAAACTAATTTGTTTTGTTTTTTTCGTTTTAGTTATTTTCATGTTTTTCATAGAAACTTTAAATTACAGATCAAAAAGGGCACTGTGAATAATGCAGATGGCATATCTACCTTCTTTCTTTTGTTTCTTTTTTAACATATGAAATTAACTCGTCGCATTTCAAAGTTAGACCTAAATAGCAATGTATCAGCAAAATCGATATTTTATTCTGACTACCCAGTTCTTGTCGAACATTCTTACTCTGTGTCATTTGCAAAAAAAAAATTGGAATTCCAATCGATTTCATTGATTACATATTCTATCCGAACCCACAATTCTTTCTGTAGCCGACAGACTCCTAAGGCACCGGTGTCGGTCAGCATGAAATAGTTTAGCCTTCAAAACCCCCAGAAATTCATGCATTTTTACTTTTATTTACTTTAAATAAATATAATATATATTTTTTGTCGATACATTTATTTCACTTGCTCCTCTTAGCTGCGGTCGTATTATCTTAATTCATTAGTGACCAAATAATTACGTAATCATAACAATAAAAATTTTAGGTTTAGAATTCCTGTCGTAACATCATTGAAAGATAATGTTTTGAAATTAAACTTGTCATTGCTTTTATAGTTTTCATAATATCATCCTGCCATTAGACCTGATGGTTGGGGGAGAGGGATAACAATCATAAATAAAACAAGAAATTCTCTTTGAAACTAAAGGGTAAAAAAGAAATAGCACTTACTAAAAAAGGTTGCTCAACCAGGCCTGAGGGGTTGGAGTAGGAATCATGGTTCCTATTTTTTAGTGTCACTCTATGATTTTTATTATCATGAGACTTTTTATTGGATGTTCATTTCCATGAGAAATGTCTTGTTTTGCTTTTCATGACCTTTTGGTTTGACCTTTTGGTTTGACCTTTCTGCATGCCAAGTTTGGTTGAAATCTGCTTAATAGTTTCTCTGTTTATAATGGGCAAAGAATTTGATACTTTATTTTATAAAAGTGTAGGGACGGCCTGAGTTATCTCCCTTTGGGAGAAATAAGTTTTCAGGCAAGAGTTATGCCCCTTGGTAACAAAAAGGTAATCCCCAATTCTTGTCACCAATATAAAATCTGCTGGTGATAACTCTCATACAAACACGTGGTCATGAAATAAGACCATAATTCGTTCTTTTTTGTTCACACCGAACAAACTTGCCTTTTGGCACATTACCTAACAAACAAAGACGCTGTGGTTTTTTCTTTGTGCTTAGTGCATAGTTTTTACCCCTATTGGCAATAACTTGTGCATTTTATCTGTATTGGGATTGATGTATTTAATTATATGTATTTTATTTACCTCCAGAAGGTTAGACACAAGGTCAGGTGTGGGTTTTGATGAAAGTGTTTCTGTGGGACGAACTGGATTCGAACCTGGCACATCCAGGTCCTCAGTCAGCGTTGTTAACCACTTAGCCACTTGTTATCTTATTTGTGGTTTTATAGTTTAAGATAAACTATAAATGAATGTTACATCTTTATTAACACAGGTCTTTCATTGTCTTTTATTATCGATTATTTTCAAGTAATATACAAAATCCTTAGTGGCGTGTCTAGAGGATTCATTTGAATTCTCTACCCACACGTTGCCAATCTTGATAGAACAAGAAAATCCCATATACATATTCTTCAAAAGAAAATGCTTGTTTCGTATTGAACCTTGTTTGACATAAACATCACATTCAGCTCAAAAAAACAGATTGAAGAGCTCTCTAGTCATCTCCATATTTCTATATGCATGTGAGTCGTGGACCTGAACTTAAGAAGGGTACAGGCCACAGAAGTGAGATGCTTCCGAAAGATCCTCAACATCTCATACGGGGACCACATTACAAATGATGAAGTGAAGAACAAACTCATACAAGCAGTCGGGCCATATGAGGATCTACTGATCACTGTTAAAAGGACGAAAAATGAAGTGGTACGGACATGTCACATGTTCATCAGCTCTCGCAAAGACAATCCTGCAAGGAACTGTGCAGGTAGAAAGAAGGAAGGACAAAGAAAAAGGTGGGAGGACAATATCCGAGAGTGAACAGGGCTAGCGCTGAGTAGCACACTCAGGAAGGCAGAAAATTGGGAGGGTTGGAGAAAGCTGGTCACCAGGTCATCTTTGGTACCTCAACGGTCATCCAGACCAAGGGAACGGATGATGAGATGATGATGATTGAACATTGTCCATCATTTCTTTCATAAAATCGATTTGGAATTTTGGATCTGAAAAGAAAAACATGAAAATATTTAGCAGTTGAAGTTATTTTTTTATTTATTAAAGTTAGGGTTAGGGTTAACAATGACCAACTGCTACAATTATTAAATTCATAAAATGCAACAAATATTTATTATTAACTAGCTGATTCTACCCGTCGTTGCCCGGGAGTCTTTTTACTTTCATTCTTGTTTCATCCTCACCCACCCGTTTTTTAGAAAGACTATGCCATTTTTTTTTTACAAATTATTATATTTCTTTAAATAGGATATTGGAAATGAAATTTAATCTATATAATAATAGGAATTAAAGGCATTTTGTGTTTGTACATATGTTATCATCTTTTACGCCCGTGTGAAAGCGTGAGATCGCCGGATCACCAAAGAGCAAATCCAAAAAATAACTGAGAAATGGCTAATGTTACTGTTTGGCAAAAATTAAAATTTTACATATTTCAAAATGAATTGTTCTAAAATCAAATAAACCATTATAAATAGAATTCTGTTGTCTATTCGACTTAAACAGTTTTACAACATATCTTGTGCATTCATGAGATACATCTTTTACAACATACTTTTTGCATTCTTCCTGGTGCTACCAGATCAGGCTGTCTGAAGATACTGGCTTCCTGACCAAAAAATGCACCAAACATTAATGTTATCGTTTTTTCCTTTCCCTTTGCAAAACTCAATCATGTTCTGCAAAGCCTAAAACGAAAGCATTTACCTCCTACAAAACAACCAAACCAAACACCATGAATTAATATTTAAAGATATAAAGAACTTGAAGCATAACATTTTTACCAAAATGACCTGATTCGGCATTAAATAACCCTCAAAAAGCGTTGATATGCTGTAAAAAAAAAAATCATCATGAATAAATATTTGAAGATATTTATATCTTCAAATATTTATTCATGATGATTTTTTTTTTCTGAAGCATAAAAACTTTTACCAAAATGACTGGATTCAGCATTAAATAACCCCAAAATGCCGTAAAACAAAATAACCAAACCAACTTTGCATTCTTGTTATTTTAATGCATCTAATTGTTAACATTTTTAAATAAGTAAATTATTTACTATAAAATGATTTAAATTTTTACAATATATAGTCAAATTAATTATTATGAAATGATTTAAATTTTTACAATATATAGTCAAATTAATTATTATGAAATAATTATAATTTTTACAATATATAATCAAATTAATTATTATGAAATGATTTAAATTTTTACAATATATAGTCAAATTAATTATTATGAAATGATTAAAATTTTTACAATATATAGTCAAATTAATTATTATGAAATGATTTAAATTTTTACAATATATAGTCAAATTAATTATTATGAAATAATTTAAATTTTTACAATATATAGTCAAATTAATTATTATGAAATGATTAAAATTTTTACAATATATAGTCAAATTAATTATTATGAAATGATTTAAATTTTTACAATATATAGTCAAACTAATTATTATGAAATGATTAAAATTTTTACAATATATAGTCAAATTAATTATTATGAAATGATTTAAATTTTTACAATATATAGTCAAATTAATTATTATGAAATGATTTAAATTTTTACAATATATAATCAAATTAATTATTATGAAATGATTTAAATTTTTACAATATATAGTCAAATTAATTATTATGAAATAATTATAATTTTTACAATATATAGTCAAATTAATTATTATGAAATGATTTAAATTTTTACAATATATAGTCAAATTAATTATTATGAAATGATTAAAATTTTTACAATATATAGTCAAACTAATTATTATGAAATGATTTAAATTTTTACAATATATAGTCAAATTAATTATTATGAAATAATTTAAATTTTTACAATATATAGTCAAATTAATTATTATGAAATGATTTAAATTTTTACAATATATAGTCAAATAAATTATGAAATAATTATAATTTTTACAATATATAGTCAAATTAATTATTATGAAATAATTATAATTTTTATAATATATGGTAAAATTAATTATTATGAAATAATTATAATTTTTACAATATATGGTCAAATTAATTATTATGAAATAATTATAATTTTTACAATATATAGTCAAATTAATTATTATGAAATAATTATAATTTTTACAATATATGGTCAAATTAATTATTATGAAATAATTATAATTTTTACAATATATGGTCAAATTAATTATTATGAAATGATTAAAATTTTTACAATATATAGTCAAATTAATTATTATGAAATAATTATAATTTTTACAATATATAATCAAATTAATTATTATGAAATGATTTAAATTTTTACAATATATAGTCAAATTAATTATTATGAAATGATTAAAATTTTTACAATATATAGTCAAATTAATTATTATGAAATGATTTAAATTTTTACAATATATAGTCAAATTAATTATTATGAAATGATTAAAATTTTTACAATATATAGTCAAATTAATTATTATGAAATAATTTAAATTTTTACAATATATAGTCAAATTAATTATTATGAAATGATTAAAATTTTTACAATATATAGTCAAATTAATTATTATGAAATGATTTAAATTTTTACAATATATAGTCAAACTAATTATTATGAAATGATTAAAATTTTTACAATATATAGTCAAATTAATTATTATGAAATGATTTAAATTTTTACAATATATAGTCAAATTAATTATTATGAAATGATTTAAATTTTTACAATATATAATCAAATTAATTATTATGAAATGATTTAAATTTTTACAATATATAGTCAAATTAATTATTATGAAATAATTATAATTTTTACAATATATAGTCAAATTAATTATTATGAAATGATTTAAATTTTTACAATATATAGTCAAATTAATTATTATGAAATGATTAAAATTTTTACAATATATAGTCAAACTAATTATTATGAAATGATTTAAATTTTTACAATATATAGTCAAATTAATTATTATGAAATAATTTAAATTTTTACAATATATAGTCAAATTAATTATTATGAAATGATTTAAATTTTTACAATATATAGTCAAATTAATTATTATGAAATGATTTAAATTTTTACAATATATAGTAAAATTAATTATTATGAAATGATTAAAATTTTTACAATATATAGTCAAATTAATTATTATGTAATGATTTAAATTTTTACAATATATAGTCAAATAAATTATGAAATAATTATAATTTTTACAATATATAGTCAAATTAATTATTATGAAATAATTATAATTTTTACAATATATGGTCAAATTAATTATTATGAAATAATTATAATTTTTACAATATATAGTCAAATTAATTATTATGAAATAATTATAATTTTTATAATATATGGTCAAATTAATTATTATGAAATAATTATAATTTTTACAATATATGGTGAAATTAATTATTATGAAATAATTATAATTTTTACAATATATAGTCAAATTAATTATTATGAAATGATTTAAATTTTTACAATATATGGTCAAATTAATTATTATGAAATGATTAAAATTTTTACAATATATAGTCAAATTAATTATTATGAAATGATTTAAATTTTTACAATATATAGTCAAATAAATTATTATGAAATGATTGTAATTTTTACAATATATTATCAAATTAATTATTATAAAATGATTAAAATTTTCACAATATATAGTCAAATTATTTATTATAAAATGATTTAAATTTTTACAATATATAGTCAAATTAATTATTATAAAAGTATTAAAATTTTTACAATATATAGTCAAATGAATTATTATAAAATTATTTAAATTTTTACAATATATGGTCAAATTATTTATCATAAAATGATTTAAATTTTTACAATATATGGTCAAATTAATTATTATAAAATGATTTAAATTTTTACAATATATAGTCAACTAAATTATTATAAAATTATTAAAATTTTTACAATATATGGTCAAATTAATTATTATGAAATAATTATAATTTTTACAATATATAGTCAAATTAATTATTATGAAATAATTATAATTTTTATAATATATGGTCAAATTAATTATTATGAAATAATTATAATTTTTACAATATATGGTCAAATTAATTATTATGAAATAATTATAATTTTTACAATATATAGTCAAATTAATTATTATGAAATAATTATAATTTTTACAATATATGGTCAAATTAATTATTATGAAATAATTATAATTTTTACAATATATGGTCAAATTAATTATTATGAAATGATTAAAATTTTTACAATATATAGTCAAACTAATTATTATGAAATGATTTAAATTTTTACAATATATAGTCAAATAATTTATTATGAAATAATTTAAATTTTTACAATATATAGTCAAATTAATTATTATGAAATGATTTAAATTTTTACAATATATAGTCAAATTAATTATTATGAAATGATTTAAATTTTTACAATATATAGTAAAATTAATTATTATGAAATGATTAAAATTTTTACAATATATAGTCAAATTAATTATTATGTAATGATTTAAATTTTTACAATATATAGTCAAATAAATTATGAAATAATTATAATTTTTACAATATATAGTCAAATTAATTATTATGAAATAATTATAATTTTTACAATATATGGTCAAATTAATTATTATGAAATAATTATAATTTTTACAATATATAGTCAAATTAATTATTATGAAATAATTATAATTTTTATAATATATGGTCAAATTAATTATTATGAAATAATTATAATTTTTACAATATATAGTCAAATTAATTATTATGAAATGATTTAAATTTTTACAATATATGGTCAAATTAATTATTATGAAATGATTAAAATTTTTACAATATATAGTCAAATTAATTATTATGAAATGATTTAAATTTTTACAATATATAGTCAAATAAATTATTATGAAATGATTGTAATTTTTACAATATATTATCAAATTAATTATTATAAAATGATTAAAATTTTCACAATATATAGTCAAATTATTTATTATAAAATGATTTAAATTTTTACAATATATAGTCAAATTAATTATTATAAAAGTATTAAAATTTTTACAATATATAGTCAAATGAATTATTATAAAATTATTTAAATTTTTACAATATATGGTCAAATTATTTATCATAAAATGATTTAAATTTTTACAATATATGGTCAAATTAATTATTATAAAATGATTTAAATTTTTACAATATATAGTCAACTAAATTATTATAAAATTATTAAAATTTTTACAATATATGGTCAAATTAATTATTATGAAATAATTATAATTTTTACAATATATAGTCAAATTAATTATTATGAAATAATTATAATTTTTATAATATATGGTCAAATTAATTATTATGAAATAATTATAATTTTTACAATATATGGTCAAATTAATTATTATGAAATAATTATAATTTTTACAATATATAGTCAAATTAATTATTATGAAATAATTATAATTTTTACAATATATGGTCAAATTAATTATTATGAAATAATTATAATTTTTACAATATATGGTCAAATTAATTATTATGAAATGATTAAAATTTTTACAATATATAGTCAAATTAATTATTATGAAATGATTAAAATTTTTACAATATATAGTCAAATTAATTATTATGAAATGATTTAAATTTTTACAATATATAGTCAAATTAATTATTATGAAATGATTTAAATTTTCACAATATATAGTCAAATTATTTATTATGAAATGATTAAAATTTTTACAATATATAGTCAAATTAATTATTATGAAATGATTAAAATTTTTACAATATATAGTCAAATTAATAGGTGAAAACGTTTATCTTATTTACTTTACTTTAATCGCACAGGACTTAACGCCTCCTCGCTGTATTGAACACAAAATTCTGTCTCTGAATTGCATATTCCTCGGCTGTTACAAGAGGAATGCTGCACTGTTCCCTAATGCTGTCGGACCATATTTTTGGTGGGCGTCCTCTTGGTCTTGCATTTGAGAAGTCTTTCCTGTAGCTGGTATTTATCATCTCACTATTCTTAGCAACATGACCAAACACACGAAGCCTCCCAGCCGACGACACTACACCTTCGATGGTTTCCATCAAGCCCATCGCTTCATGTATGCAAGAATTACTAAGCCTGTGATTCCTAGTAACCTTGAGGATTGTCTTTAGACATTTCATCTCAAACACCAGCAGGGATCTGACTTCTTGTTCTCCAGTAGTCCATGTCTCTGAACCGTATATGGCTATTGGCAGAATGAGTGCCTTATACAATCTAACCTTAAGGGTTCTCTAGAGATCCATATTGCGTTTCTTAAATGGCCAAACGCCTGTGATGCCATGGATATCCTGTGCAAGACATAATGTCACGAAGTCTATTCAACGTATTCCTGGAACACGTAATAAAGGATATTACAGGTTTAGACAAAGAGTTCCAATTGAGAGATAACATGTCAATTGCAGATGATACCATGCTCATATCTGCTATTTTTGAAAAACTTAAAATTTCAACCTCACAGCTTGAAAAAGCCTGCCAAAAATGGGGCTTGAAGATTAATCCCCTTAAATGTGCAATTATGTCACTAGAAGTTGATAAAATAATCAGTACTCTTATAGATGACGTACCATGTTTCCGTAACTTCGCGTCGTCAACGTTCGGGCAGATCTCGGAAGCGCTCGAGAGTTGACGAAGCGAAAACTGTCAAGCGCTAAATTGAAGACTGGCAGACGATAATAACAAACCATAGCTAAACAACTGTTATTAATTCGATGTTTGGTTATTTATTTTTTCTTAACGAACGCACTATTTTAAAGCAAATGGTTTATTTTTTCCAATCTTTTTTCTATGTTTTTTTTCCCTTTTATGGCAGTTTCTGGTTTAGGGTTAGGGTTGCAGCTGGTTCAAAAGTTTTCTTGTGTACTTGTCCTGTTGCTGGCGGAAATCAATTAGTCCTTCGAGAGATTCAACGAGCTAACAGCGCTGATAGAAATTCATTTTTGTTATTAAATGCGACTAATTTCTTCCAAACGTTATCGGCTGCTTGCTGTAGCCTGATTGTCTAATGCCTGCTGCAACCTGATTGTTTAATAGTTTCGTCAACTCTCGGGCGCTTCCAACACCTAGCCAAACACTGGCGACACAATATCACGGAAAACATGGTGCATCATCTATAAGAGTACCAAGAAATCAAAATAGACGATCAATTAATTCGAAAAGTTGCAGAGTTCAAGTTTCTTGGCAGTCTGGTTCTAGTTCTATTTTATTTATTTAAAACTATGTTTAGTTAACAAGTATTTTACAGTGAGAAGTGAGAGAAGATGGTAGGTAAGCAACCGTGGAATTTCCACACGGTTCTACTAGTGAATTTTTACGATATGCCCATAATCGTTTGGTCATTAAATTAGTAATTAAACTAACTTGTTATAAAACTATAACTAATTTTGTTAACAGAATGTATAATTATTGGATTAAAATAGCTTCTAAGATTTTTAATCTGTTAATTAGGAGAGTATTAAGTGGACTTTCGGTTTATTTTCGGCAGCCTCGTAACTCTCGCTTCCCTTATTCTGCCCTTTAGTCCTCACATTCCATGAGCGATGTTTCTGACAAAGAGGGGAAGAATTGCTGCCTTCTGGATCGGAATCTATCGAGCTAACACTTATCGTTGGCTAGTTTTTGACCTTGAAGTAGTTTTTTTTCTTACATCAAGTGGCTTCATGCCGTGTCGGGAGTGATTTACATGATAAAAAAAATATATGAGGATTTGCTAAGAATTTTAAAGCCAGTTTAATTGACTTTCTATTCGACAGTTTAAATGCTTCCAAAATTTCCTTTCAAATTTCGAATTATAGTTTCGAAGTAATTTTTTTTTCAATTATTAACAAACGATTAAAATGACTGCTTTGTTTATGAAGAAACCGAAATGTATAATGCTGAATTTAATTTCTTAATAAAATTATTTTTTGAATAGGATTTTGAAAAAAAGATATTTTTGGTACTTTATGTTATTACATTTTTAATTTCAATAAATAATCAATTAATAGTAAAAAAAAAAATAATGTTTAAGTCACGTAGAAGCGATAAACACACACACACACACATGCAGAAACATGTGAAGTTGTCGCACAATTTTATTAATATAGAAATTTGACACTCTGATGTCTGACGAGAGGAATTTTTCAGAAGAAAATAATTTTTTTTTTAAATCTATAAATGCTTTTGTTTTTCAATGTTATTTAAAAATGTTGTCTCTTCAAATACTTATTTAATAAAACTTTGTGAAAGCGATTATATTTTGCCTCTGCAACACGTGCACTTTCTTATTGTCATAGGTACAATTGTACTCTTTGTTTAGGACTTCTTTATTTGAACAATGAAACAAGTGAGATTTGCAGTTAAAATGCTTTGTTTCTGTTGTTTTCTGTAAACAGTCAAGGAAAAAGCATGTCCATTTTGCACCCGAGGATGAGTTCTCTGAAATGGATGACGAGGATCTAACAGCTGCAGCAGCAGATGAAGTTGTATTGAATAAAAGAGAAGAAACGGCTGAGGATCCTTCCTTAGTTGGCAATCGAAACAACCACAATTCTAATCAGATACAACAATGTAATAATGATGGTAAGTCTAAAGATTCCTTGATAAAGAAGAATTTCTTCTTCTTTAATATATTTAATATTTTCCTATTGGTTATGTTTTCAAAGAAATGTAAAAGTTTTGAAGAATTTAAAATTTAGAGGGGGGGGGGGCAGTAACTAATCTGAAAAAATATTTCTACAAAGTTTTTATTGCTTTTTTACTAATTAGGTATGAAGTTTTTGAAATATATGATATAATAATAAATGTAGTGGTAGCAAGAGAAAAGAACACAAAACAACAACTTTTAAATTGGAACAGCTTTACATATGATACGCAGAAGAGCAAAAAGAAGGATAAAAAAGATCTTTAGTGTTGCAAATAATTGGTATTGCAGGACTTACATTAAGATGAGGACATTTTCGTCCAAGTAACAGTTTTTGATGTTTTTTAAAATTTTCTGTGAAAAGAAAATATCTTTCAGTTACCCAGTTTTCTTGTTGCTGTTTATGGCTGGCACGTTTCCATGCATGTTAAACGCCTGTTATAGTAGTCAGAGCGATGTTGAACCGACTTTCTTCTGTGAACGCCAAAACAAAAAAATGGTAGAATATTCAGACCTACACAGGTTCTTCGATACAGGTTGGTTTTGTTAGATGGCCTGTGATTGGTTCTTTCTTGAAAACCATGGACATTGTTACAAATGGGAGGCGTTCAAAGGGAGGCAACTCTGAATATCTTATAATAATTTTTATATTTTGTAATAAAATAACTTCTACATTATAATACCAATTTATTAATGAATAAATGATAGGATAATTTCTTCATTTTTGGTACTTAAAAAAAAATCGTTGCTTTATTTACATTTAAGTTATACTAAAAACGGAAAAAGAATTTCAGTAAAAAAATAAAATTCTCCTTAACAAATTCTACTTGATTATTTTAAAGAAAATAATTTTTTCAAAATTTTGTTTTTCTGCAGGAAACTCCTATCAGAAAATAAACAACAAAGAATCGGATAAGAAGGAGGTTTTTGGTAAGAAACCATTGCATCCAAAATCTCAAATAAATTGGCTATGGCCAAACGGGAGAAAACTGCAAGCAAAAGCCCACATCATAAAACAAACTGCACAGGAGGAATCGGAAGAATGTGGCGAATACCAAATTCCAGACCCCACAATCCCAAACGGCGCTTGGTCAGATAAGAAAAACGTCAATGAGGAATCCTTGTGCAAGAACAACAATATTCAGTACATTACGATGAGAACACTTAAAAAGTTAGTAGCATCCAATAACCAAGGCGTGTCAAACGCAAGGAAGGAGTCAAAAACAATGGTGCCAATGTCGAAAGATCAGTCAACTTTCGGTTTCGCTGTTGATCAAACGCCAACCGATGAAGAAATTAATTGGCTTTGGGAGAAAGTTCAGAGTTGCCTGCAACAGAAGCCGACAATTGTCAAGTCTATTGCGCAAACTGTAAGCGAAACAAAGTCCGTGTTATCACACATGTACCTTGATGGCTGCATTCTGGATAAAACCAACACGCTGTGTGGGAACAAGATGGCATCTCCATCTCTTTGGTACCCTATGACATCCAACGGAGGATTGATATTGGATGAGAAGGCCACATCCAATTATGCCAAGAGGCTGACCTTTCTACAACAAAGAGCAGACTCTTTTGCTCTTCAAGGGCCGATGACAGATAACCCAGAGAAAGTTTCTTCATCTCCGTTCGAGCCAGACACTCTCCCTCCCAGCACAGTAGGGGACAGGTGTCTTGATACATCTTCAAAAGCAGGTAAGTTGGTAAGTCTTTAAGTAAGAATCTGTGCTTTTCTTCTTCTCGTTTTAGCCAAGGTCCAAAAAAGAGTCGCTAATCTAATAGGTCCCTCACTATCCACCAAGCTCCAGCCCCTGTCCAATCGTCGCAATGTTGCATCCTTGTGCTTGTTTTACAAGTACAATGGAATGTGCTCCAATGAACTTGCTGCTCTGGTGCCCTCTCAACATAAATACACTCGACCAACCCAACAATCAGCTAAATCCCATCCATTCACTGTGGAGCTCCCCAGATGCCGGAGAGCCTTCTACTTCAATAGCTTCTTTTCTCATGCTGCCGGCCTTTGGAACTGCCTCCCTGCTCCCTGTTTCCCCGACTGTACTGACATGCAGAAATTTAAAACTAATGTGAACAAGCATCTCGCTGCACAGCTCTCAATTTAGGATATCCCCCCAAACTTTCACCTTAATTCTCAGTAGTCCCTTATGTCTACAGTAGCAACTTGACTTGTTTGGGGTGAACTATGTCAAAAAAAAAACACTCATTGTGATCGGTGTATAAAGTCCTTTAGTGGTTGGTCTTCTCGTCGCTGTTGTCTCCTCCATCATTGTTGTGAGCCCAGGTTGTTTTTTTGTTTGTTGATACCAAACCACGCAAACATTTGTTGGTTAGTTTATGAAAAGGTTTATTCAAAAAGGACAGAACATAAACTTTGTAGGCTGTGTGTGTGTGTGAGAGAGAGAGAGAAAAAGAGAGAGAGAGAGAGAGGGAGAGAGATTTCACTACATTAGACGACTGATGTAGTGAAATTTCTCTTCCTCACACACACACACACACACCCACGATCTACAAATTTTATGTTCACCAACATTGGATGTTAAGTGTGTGAAAATAAGGCTAAAAATATAAAATTCTACCTAAGGTTGGTTAAGCAAGAAAATTTAATTTCTCTGTCAAGAAAGAGTCAATCACAGACTAACTAACAAAAACTGGAAGAGGGCCTCGCCCGGAAATCACATGGTTTGCGTAATATCCGTACGGTGCTCCCTGTGACCCCCAACTTCCAAACTTGTCCATTAACATGACTACTACAGTGTAACAACAACTGATGTTGAAAAAAACGATGGAGAAAAAGAAGTTTGAGAAGAAGAAGAAACCGGAGGAGGAGGAGAAGAAGAAGAAGAAAAAGAAGGAGAAAAAGGAGGAGAAGACTGAGAAAAAGAAGAAGACAGAGAAGAAAAAGAAGAAGAAAAAGAAGAAGAAAAAAGAAGAAGAAGAAGAAGAAGAAGAAGAAGAAGAAGAAGAAGAAGAAGAAGAAGAAGAAGAAAGAAGAGTAAACATTCACTTTTATTCGGATTTAAAATTAAGTGATGAAAGTCCATTTTACTTTTGCACAATTTTTTTTAAAGATAAGATTTTTCCGAGGTGCATGGATATTTGTATCGGAAATTATATTAACGTTGGGAAAAGAAAGACATGAATACTAATTAGTTACTATAAATCTTTCTGTAAGAGGAAAATTAAATCTGGAGAGTATAGGGAGAACAGGAGACTAAGTTGGTATGGCCACATTGAAAGAATGGGTGAGAGTTCTTGGGTTAGTAGATGTAGAACAGTAGAGGTGGCAGGGTTAGTTCACAGAAGAAGGCCAAGACAAACATGGGGGGAAGTGGACATGAGAGAAAGGGGGATAAATAAAGACCTGGGCAGATTTAGGTTAGTTTGGAAGCCAATTCGGCAATCCTTTATTATTTAACTCTCAGATTATAAACATTCTTCAACAAAGCATATGAAACGGACGTTAAACTGAATATAATGATGATGATGCGTCGGGGGATGTTCCTGTTAAACTGAATATGATGATGATGATGATGACGATGATGATGATGATGATGATGCATTGGGGGAAGTTCATCAACTTCCAGCGATTTCTCATAGTCATCTTTATCAACAGAAACAGTTGTTCGTCTCTCTTTTTGACACGTCCGTCTCTTAGCAGTAGTAGCAGTCGCAGAGATGTTGCTCTTTTCTTCTTCTTTCTTGGTGGTGGCTGAAATAATGGAATCAATTAAAAAGAACAACTCCATTATTTTCTCTGGGATTTAGTTTACTTTTACAGTAATTAACAACAAATACATCTTGCTGAACTGCATCTTCCCAACCAACATCTGTAGGGTGATGGAAGACCCTAAAACTGCATCCAGTTACTAACTATCTCCCAAGAGGCATAATCATGTTGACACACCGGTCCTCATTAGATCACCGAAGTTATGCGACCTTGAGCCAGATGAGTGATCATTTGGGAATACCAAGAACTACAAGAACCTAACGTTGTCATCTCCCCTGACCGGAATATACATGTTATTGGTGACCGTTTGTGAATTTTATATTCCCTAGATACTTCCTCCTTCAGAAGGAGTTGGCTCAACCCACCTGTGGTGAATGTCTCTTTGTTTCATTTTTTTTCTTCCCAAGAAGCAGGAATTCTCTAGATTCTCTGCCACATACTTCCTTCCATGCCACAACTTCCTGTACACATCAGCTTAACTTCTAACTTGGCCTCCAATGGAAAATTTCATTTTCTTGTTTAACTAATCTTATGTGGAATTTTACATTTTAAATCTTATTTTTACACACTTAACATCTAATATTGCTGGTGCATCATACCTCGAACCAACACCATGGTTACTAAATTGCAGCAGAGAATTAAAATATTTTTAAACAATAAATTATAAAATGTTTTTTTTTTCAATCTACCATTTGACCAAATTTTATAAAAAAAAACTTGTCGGCTCAGAATTATCAGTTGTTATCTCTCTTGAACCATATCCAAGTTATATCCACTGTATTATACTCGCCAATGGAGAATGCAATCTTCTATTTTCGGAAACCAAAAATATATCCAAATTGCACCCATATGTTGGCTGGTTTTCAAGCCTGGTGGACATGGTGTGCCTGGCCTGCTCATTTACATAGCCTTTACAACTCTAACGCAGTCCCTGCCAAATCCCTCTTTTGGTTGCAGCATCAGGCTTCCAGAATTTCAACACTAAAGTATGTCCTGTTCACTTGTACATTATTCATTGTATATCTCTCTTTGTTTACCCTGACAACACATGTTCTTTAGCAATTGTGTCAGGACAATTAATGTAGCCTTTCATTTTGTAACTAAGTCTGTGATTTTCACCACCTTCATGCATCATGTTTCGTATATCCTTGACAAAATGTCTCTGAGAGAATAAGTGTATATATATATAGTCTTAGAAGTTTCTCAACCATTAAAACTATATTTAAAAAAACAAAAAAAAAAAAAACTGAAGTCCCAAGTCGTTCAGTGGAAAATCACTCATGTAAGTAAATTTAACTTTTTCAGTTATTATATTAGTTTGCTTCTAACATTATTTAAGGGATCATCAGTTGTTTACCATGAAAAACTGTTTTCATATATATATATATGTATATCCAACTGTTATTTAATTATTACCCTCTTATCCACGATAACACAACATATAAAATGGTGACCGCCTGTTTGGAAAGAAACACAACACGTGGTTGCTTCAAAAACGTAAAAATATATTAGACATTCTAGCTCTTTGAAAAGTGTTTTTTTTTAAATTTCTTTTGACAGTGACGAGTAGTTTAGCTGATTTTATAAAAGCTGAGGAATTATCTGAAACGGCCAAAGTTAGTGAAATTCAAACCGTTGTAGCTAGAAAGGAAGCTGAAATGGGGCCACCCCAGCAGGATGGTTCTCCTTCCAAGTACAGAGGTAAGGTCTGAATCTTTTTTTTTGGGGGGGGGGGGGGAGAAGCACATGTGTGCATGCATGATTTCCACTTTGTCAAACCCGACTTTATTTGGCAATCCTTCATGATTTAACTTTCAGATTATAAACATTCTTCAACAAAGCAAATACTGTCATGTTGATTGGCACTCTGGCAACTCCCCAAAACGGGGCACTCTAGATAGGGATGAAAATTATATAAATTATGTAAGCAAAACAAACGAAAAAACATTTGAAAAATACATAATTTTATTTACAATGCAAAAACCTTGTGACGAATCTGACTTGGTGTGCCGTGTTTGAGTCTGTTCCATAGCATTGCTTTCATTTGGGATGTTGGCAACCTTCACATGGTTGTCCTGTGTATGACACAAAAATGCATGCAGTGGCAAGGCCCACTCTAGGATCTTTTGGGAAGTGTTGAGTCACTCTTTAGTCACCAGTACCTTCTTTTTTCTACCTACTTTTTTCTACCCTATTTCCAAACCTTATAAATTACTCAAGCCCCTCTCCAATATGACTCAAAATTGCATCCAGTTATGAGGCTCAAATTAGGGATCTTTGCAAACTGTTGAGCCACCCCTTACTTACATTTACTCTCAGGTCCACTCTGACCTGGAGGAGTGGTAGATCCTATCTATGAGTGGAATAGAATTTGTCCTGGGTACGACACTAAACTGACCTGTTTTCCTCGTCCCACTTTCTTTCCTACCCCATTTCCCAACCCTATCAACTATTCAAGCTCTCCACTCCAACCATTTATAAGTAAGCTGCATTTTTGCCATATGATTTGTTGTGACGATCTTGTAAACATCTATTATGTGTTCAGATCCGAACAATGGCCAACCCCCAAAAGTTTGACACAAAAAAGAAAAGGAAGCGTCGTCTTTTAGTGAATCCTTTCTGCAAACTTTTTTTTTTTTTTTCTCATTTTCTTTTTCTTTTCATTTTGTAGGAGGAGCTCCTCCTCCTTCTACCTTTTTGTCTTTGGAAGAAAAACGCCTAATGAAATCTTTGGAACGGATCAATAACAAATTGAAAGGTGAGTACGGATCTGTGGGCAAGCTTCATTCAATCTTTAGATATAGTTATTAAAATATTAACTGAAGCGTGCAACACTGTGACAGACCAATGAAAATGCTATTTCAAACTTAAATGCGCGACAGACTGACGATAATCTATTTCAATGTACGATAGACCGCTATTTCTATGTACGATAGACCGCTGAAAATGTTATTTCAAACTGAAGCGTGCGACAGACCAACAAAAATGCTGCATTTTTGCCATCTGATTTGTTGTGACGATCCATTATGTATTCAGATCTGAACAATAGTCAACCCCAAAAAGTTTGACACACAAAAAAAGGAAGTGTTGTCTTTTAGCCGAACAGACAGACAGAAAACTGCCTTTTATAAAAGACTAGCTGCGCCTACCCGGCGTTGCCCAGGAGTGAATTTACTTACAATTCATTTTACTTTTAGTTTTTAAAACTATGCCGTTTTTGTTTTTCAAAATAATTTTTGTTGTTGTTCCAATTAAAGGGAAGTAACTCTGTATGGACTGCTATTTGAAAATAATTCAGACCTGGACAAAGTATTTTCTGGAAGGATTAAATCGGATTACATTTTATTCTTCTTAACAGGATTCACCAAGAAAAATTGATGAATCTGAATTTTGATTTTGTAGGAAGAAAGCTATTGATGACAAAGACATGATAAAGAGACTGACTCTATTCTATATATTAGATTTTTTTTTTGTTACAAAATTTTTTAAATTTTTCTTTTTAAAAAATATTAGATTAAAAAATTGTGTACTACTACTACTACTACACATATTAAAATGTATGTTTTTCTTTATTACATTTGAATTCAAAGAGCTAAAAAGTTTGTAATTTGTCAAATAAAATGATTCTCTTTGCAATTTAATATTTTGTCAATTTTATGTAAAAAAAGTACTTCAATAATGATGAGAAGGTTTAAAATTATGTTAAACCCTTTTATTTGTCTTTTTGGAAATTAAGTTTTGCATTACAATTGGTTTGGTGGCAGATGCGTATGTGACAAATGTATCCATTTTTAATGCGAAAACATCAACCCTAACCCCAAGATGCTATCTGTCGTCTACAACAAATCGGTGCAAGTTATCATGCTGTATGGTTGCTTTCCACGTGCATCTGCAATTGTTCAACACCGACTTTTGGCGCTGGCTAGACATGCATCTTGATATGACAAATCTGCTGGAAAAGTGAAGTAACTGACTGGGAAGCCTCATATTACAATCAATACTCTTCTGGAGAAAGACACTGGCTTCTCATGATTGGAGCTTCTGGCCGCAATGAGTGAGTAAGCACTATGGCTCACAAGTAGAAGAAAATCATATACATTCAGAAGGATAAAACTTTTAATATTTATAACTTTTGAATACCGTAAAATGGCGTATTTATAATATTAATATTTTAATGCTATTATTGTAGCATCACTGTGGTAATAGGCGACTTGTAACATTACGTGGGGTGTTCTTTGATCCCCATTGTGATCAACTGGTCGGTATTGTTGTGGACAGAAACAGCCGTTCGTCTCTCTGTGACCCCACACGCGCCTCTCTCTGCACCGTGGGGATCGTGGTCAACCGCACACACAGGTGTATGATATCCTGGTTATGCGCACAGTCTTGCCAGACTGTGAACACTCTTCAGCCGATCGTCGTAGTGGCAATAAAAAAAAATATGTCGATCGAAGTTCCTCTAGGCCGGGATGGCGACGATGATGATGATGATGACTTCGTCGATCTTGTCGTCGTCCAACTCCCACGTTGAAACTGTGTATATCAGCGAGCGATCATTGGGCGTACAGCAATCAGTTGGCTCTGTGAGGGAGAAAGATTATTCAAGTGGAACAAAGGGAAAAGAACAATGTTCAACAACTCGGTCAGGGTTTTTGTATGGAAGAGTAATTATTAATAACAATAACAAAAAAGGAATTGATTTTACACTGGATTAATGTCTATCGTATTGTAAATGTCCTTAGCAAAAAGGGTGTGTTGTCCCCAAATTATTTCTCTGGTTCTCTCTGTGCGCGAATTCGTTCGCAAATTGTTGTTGAAGTCACTAAACTATGGGCGAAGCGACAATGGCAAGAATTCCGTTCACTCCGGCGATTTAACTCTGACTCGCTCTCTCGCCGTCTCTACTGGATCTGTTTTGTCGTGCGTCAAAACGCACATTCTCTTATTGCCATATTTCTCTCTGCGTCTCTTCCTCTCTCAGGGGGTGGGGACAGGCGCCTTCTCCCCTGTCTCTAAAATAAATGGAATTCCCTTTTTGGCCTAGCGTTATCATAAAAACAATTGCCTTTTCATTCTCGCCGTGTGGGCCGAAGGCTCTCTGCTGTAATTAATGATGACAGGCCTAAATGATTATATACTAAATCAAAGCAGACCTCCGAAATCGCCAATCCAAAGCGTATCACTCACTCAAACAACCATATGTCTATGTTAACATTTATTAGAATTAACGCTAAGATCATGGATTTTTCTTAATCTTTTAACTTCCCATCTGGACCATCTCTTCCATTGTCGTGGTGATCGGTATAGACTACCAAACACGACTCTGCCAGACAGACCGGCACCTTTTTTCTGTTGTTTGAATAAGCTCGTTTCCACGCCGAATATATACTAGTTTTATATCTCCACTTCGTTTCTACGCAGGGCCTAGCATGATCACCAAGATACATACTGGCGCGTAACCAGGGTACCCGATTCCCATGGGGCCTCGGATACTTTGTCACATCTCTCATTGGCATGTAGTAGTTGGCTAATTGGATAGTGATGTCCTCAGCTTATCTTTCTTTTTTTTCCCTGGTAGTTGTAATAAAGTAAGTAAGTAAAGTGGTCGACCATAATCGAGGGCGATCCGAAGCCTCCCTTTTCATTAGCTACTACACAGAGGTGCAAGGGAAAATGCCAGTCCTTCCCCAGGATTACTCCACTTACCCTTGATCCTCACTTAATAATACTGAATGTTTTAGCACGGGGTCATCAAGTACCATGTTTTGAATCTTTGGTATGACTCAACCGAGGATTGAACCTCGGTCTGGGAGCCCATTATGCTATTTTATACCAATATATAATAATGGGAGAAATTTCAAGAACAACAATTAGCTCCATTATTTTCTTCTGGGGTTTATTTTACCTTTTACATCTAGATGAACGTAACAGATTCCAGACACTATAAAATATATCTTAAGAAAGAAAGACATGCTCCACTGTACCTTTCGACCACACCAGATGATTCTTAGAATAATGAGATAGAATTGGAAGGGAGGAGGGAGAGGTCACTTTAATTTCCATTTTTACATTTTCTAAATCTTCTCGTTTTATTTTTCAAACAGGTTGCACCAACCAGACCACACAGAATGGTGTTCTACAGCATCCTTTAACGGATCAGGTAAAGCCAATTCCAATTCAGTTCTATTCTAAAAAAAAATAAGCAATTACAATAAACTAAACCACCCATGACCCATTTGGTCAGTATTTGTTATATATACTAGCTGACCTGTGTCCCGGCATTGCTTGGGAAAGTAGAAAGTATGAAATTTCATGCCCAACCTCGAAATATTCAATTATTTCCTGCTTATGATTATTCCGGTGCGAACACAGACCCCCCCCCCCCCTAAAAAAAAATTAATTAAAAAAAAATAAACAATTGGTTGCATATCTCCAATTATTGCTAACTGGTCAGGAAGTGGACAGTAATTTTATGTTAAATTTATATAGGAAAGTGATCTCTCACCCTAAAATCTAAAATATTAATGTTTTTTTCTTTTAATTCCTTCTTTGCAGATATTTTTTCATGCCGTTTACATGTAATCTTTAGAAGAGTAGAAAGTGGATCTCGGGTTTACTTTCGGCAGCCTCGTAACTCTTGCTTCCCTTATTTTGTCCTTTAGTCCTCACATTTCATGAGCGATGTTTCTGACAAAGGGGGAAAAATTGCTGTTTTCAGGGTCGGAATCTATCCATCTAACACTTATCATTGGCTAGGTTTTGACCTTGAAGTGGTAATATTTTTAGCTCCTTGCATCAAGTGGCTTCATGCCTTGTCTGGAGCGATTTCTATAAAAAAAAAAAAAATTATAAAAATCATTTTAACTCCAATATGTTCAGCAAAGAAAAACCCTTCGTTTACCCCCCCCCCCCTCTTGAAAATTAGATTCACCTTCTTTTAAGCGAGTTGATATACGACGAAAGTGTTATTTAATATTTAAGTCACCGAAATAATTGATAGTTGTTTACTTTTTGTTGTGTGTTTTTTTTTCAATCAGTAAATGCACAGGTATTATGGGGAAAGATACAAACTCCCTATATTATGCTTACGTCACAAAACCTTCGCACGAAAGGAAAAACAAAACCTTTTTTTATAACAACAAATAATGGGTTTTATTAAATAAAGTTACCTAAGCCGTATGGTATACGTAAAAGAAGTTGGACAGTGTTCAAGAGAAGAAAGTTCTTTGGGCCGCCAAAGGTCTGTCAGCAGATATCTTCAGGCAAAGATAGTAGGTGCTGGAGCGTCCAGTGGACAGGGGACAGAAGAGAGAATGTAGGCGTGTTTCCTTGTTGCTGATTCTCAAAGGGGCTGAAGTAGTTCTTCAGCGAAAAGACAGAATCAATGCACCCTGCAAGCTGATTGGTCAGTGTGTAACCAGATCACTTATCGCGGACATTTTAAATTGTAGCAAAGTATCGTATCTGTTCTAATATTACACTTCTGTCCTCGGTCTGTGAAGGAAAAATTACTCTAGACTGAGGCATTTTTTTTGTACAAATCCAGTGGCCCTTTTTGGGGAGATGTTTTCCCTACACTAAAAAGCGTATGTGTCTAAACCTGCCCCTGTTGGGAAACCATTAATTCGACAAACTGTATTATGTTATTAATTCTATTTCAAAAGCAGAAAAAAACAAACATCCCCATCTGTTCTGTTCTCGGTCAGTGAAGAAGAAATCCTTCTAGACTGAGGCAATTTTTATCACGAAGCTAATTCAAAACGCCATTTAAAAAATGCGTTATTGTTCGAACGTCAAAAATGTACTTACGTGTAAGGGCATCAAGCAGATGTCGGCATTTGCAAGTGGCCAAGTGTTCGTAAATTCTTATCCTGCTAAACCGGAATGTTTACAAAATGTATCAACAACAAAACATTCAGAACGGTCAATCGAATGAAGTTCAGTATTCCTTTATTCTGCGGAAGGGAGCGATCGTTATTTAGATTTAAAATCTAGTGTTTTATGTAGACTAAAGTAAGAAGGAAAAAAATTAAATAATTATCGAAAGTCCCTCTATTAAGAAAATTCCACAGTAAATGTGAGGAGAGTTGTAGTATGAGAGTGAAAATGGCTGTGACCTTCTTTTTGAAAGGTTTATTTGGGAGAAACAGATAACCCGGAGGAAATGTAAGAAATTGTGAAAGAAGATGAATACTTTTTAGAAATACACCTGCAGGCTTTGCATATGTGGTTGGTGAAACTAATTAGCATATGAAGCTTTGGTTCTAAACCTATAATAGCCAAAGCGACAGGGGAAAAATCGACTGTATTTTATTATATAGATTAAATATGTGATTTTTTAACTTTTAAATTGGTTGATAGGGCCACCTGTGGCAGACAGGTTTGGCACCAAATGCTATTAGGGCCGCAACCCAGTATGAGTCAGTATCAGGATCAAGTAAATCTATATACTACTAAATATATATATATCTATATATATCTCTCTATATATATCTATATACTACTAAAACTCTGTAGATCTTGTTTGTTTGTCTCTGTGCACACGAGATGATGTCATAAAGGGGTGACATTACCCCCTAAAACACGTTGAAGGGAAGAGATCCTTTATAACGTCATCAATTAATACAGATGACTCGTGATCCGAAGACTTAAAACCCCGGTTGCCTTAAAAAATTTCGAGTTAGCAATTGTTTTAAAGAAAGGGCATCTCTTAACGCTTATAATATCGAAAAGATTATCGAAATACAATAATTAGTCTATTTTTGGTGAATTTTGAAAAATTAAATTTTTCACCTTATTAAATTAATATATCCTATACCAAAAATCATGTAAATTAATCAAGTAGTGTTTTTTTATAAAAGAAAATTAAATTTTAGCGATTTACGAAGAGGAAGTGCAAATATGACAGCCATTTTGATTTATTGAAAGGGAAATAAGTGTAATTCATTTACAGTTATCTCCCTTTCAATATTCCCAAAATGGCTATCATATTTGCACTACGTCTTCGTAAATCGCTAAAATTTAATTTTCTTTCATAAAAAAAACTACTTGATTAATTTACGTGATTTTTGGTATAGGATATATTCAGCCCGTGACAGGTACGTACATCAAACAGATATTCCTCAGTTTGTTTTATTTTTTTTTTCGAAAGTATCCGCTAAACTGGATAAGCACCAAAAACTTTTTTTTATTGTAAAACTTTCTTCCCCAATATCTTTTCTTCAGTTTGTTTTGCAGAAGGTCAAACTAAGAATGGTTGGAAGTTGGTGGTGTGAAATCTTATAAGGGCACCATTTTTATCCCTTAACACAAAACGTCACAAAATTCTTCTTGCTCAAAAACTATAAACAGATTTCTTTTTTTTTTCATCCAGAAAGTGGTACATCCAATTTAGGGAGACGACATGCAATTTTTTAAGCAACTCATTTGAAACAATTCCTAACTGTGAGACCCCCCCAAAAAAAAATCTTTGAAAATAATTAAAAAAAAAAATTTTTTTCATCCAGAAAGTGATACATCCAATTTAGGGAGACGACATGCAATTTTTTAAGCAACTCATTTTAAACAATTCCTAACTGTAGGACCCCCCCAAAAAAAATCTTTGAAAATAATAAAAAAAATTTTTTTCTTCTTTTTTTCTTCTTTGTTAGCTGCAGGGAACGAACCCTAACCCACCGATGAGATACCAGAAGGTTCAGTTAAATCCAGAAATCCAGGATGCTCCCAAATCTCAGTTTAAGGGATCTAACCACTGAGCATTGGATCATGTGCCAAGTACAAAGTCGGTCGGTGTTTACTAACCAAGTACTTTATACTAAGGATGAACGGTGATACGATTAATTGAAGAATAAAAATGTGTAGTCGTAAGCACCGTTACATCTTTACATCTTTTTTATAAAAAGAAATAAAATAAAAATTACCGAGAAGCGTTACCAATTTTTTTATTTATTTAAGGTATTTATTAAATTGAGGAAAATGATGGGAACGTTTTTTTTTTTTTATGAAAATCACTCCAGACAAGGCATGAAGCCACTTGATGTAAGGAGCTAACAAGAACGAAAGATGATTATCGCAAAGACAGGAGATGCCTATTAGCCTTAGTCTTGAAAAGACCAAGGTTATAGGTAGGAGGAAAACAGTCAGCAGGAAGAGAGTTCCACAAGCCTGCAGTTCTTGGAAAGTAGCTACTGGAATGGGAAGCTGTATTACAACCCTAAAATGGGACAGAGATCACCAGCCCAAATAAGTAGTTGCTATTGACTTGTTATTATTAAAAATGTGCTCCGACAAACTTACTGCACTTTTTCCCCACTTAACGTAAATACCACGATCAACCCAACTAGCAGCAAAATGCCACCCCTTCACTGTAGAGGTCCCCAGATGCCGGAAAAATTTCCTCGGACCGCTTGACTTTGGAATCCTCTTCCTGCTGTATCAACATGCAGACATTTAAATATAATGTGGACAAGCATCTTGCTGCACAATTCCCCACTTAGGATGCCCCCAATAAATCTGGCTCCTAGTCACATCTTAGTGGCAACATGACCCCTTGTTTAGGGTAAATAAAAGTTAAAACAAAAAAACAAATAAAAGTTAAAACAAAAAACAAAAATTTAACATTTCAAAAAATTTTTATGTAATGAATAGAAATAAAAAGAAGTAACGAAATAGAAAGTGAAAACTTTGAAAAAAACTGTTGTGGACACTGCGATGCAGTTTCCATGCACAGCTGAGGGGAAACTCGTTAAAACAACAATTGTTCCCCATCACCCCATTCTATGACCCGCATTCTATGCAAAGAATTCTCTACATAGAGTTACCAGTTGAGGATACATTTTTGACGATCAGTCCGACAGAGGGTGGACCGTTGTGGCATCTTCTGGCCCTGGTCTGTCGGGCTGAGGTATTTGTTCTGGGTGGTCCTAGGAGGCCCACTCTCCCAGGATTTACCTTCTCTCTTTGAGAGGGAGAAGGACAACAGGTACGTACTCGCTTCATCGCTGCTGGTCAGGATAAGCACGCAACGCGGCTTTCAATTGGTGATGTAAGCGTTCTATCATCCCATTGGAAGCTGGATGATAGCTGGTCGTATGGATACGTTTAATCCCTAAAATCCTGGAAAGTTCCTGGAATAGGTGGGATTCAAACTGTCAACCACGGTCGATGGTAATAGTTGAGGGGACTCCATAGCGCGATATCCAGCCCGATATAAGGGCTCGCGCTACGGATTCAGCCGAAATGTCACTTAGAGGGATGGCTTCAGGCCACCGTGTAACACGATCTATGCAGGTCAGGAGATAAGTAAATCCCTAACTGACAGGCCATGGTCCAACCAGATCAATATGAACATGGCTGAATCGAGCGTCTGGAGTGCTGAATGTTCCAAGGGGTGCACGGCTATGCTTGTGCACCTTTGACTTTTGGCAGGATACGCAGGAACGTGTCCAGGCAGTGATATCACGCCTCATGTTTGGCCAGAAAAATCTAGCTGAAATCAGCTTCACTGTAGCTTTGAGTCCGGGGTGTGCCAAGTTGTGAAGGGTATCAAAAACAACCCTACGATGAGTCAGTTGAACAAAAGGGCGAGGTGAATCTGTTGAAGTGTCACAGATGATCTGCGTGTTCGAAGTGGGTACAGGCAGGTATTTGAATTTGCAAGTTGCAAATTCAGGTGACGACAGATCCAGAGTGTCCAGACATGGCTGGTCTAAAGCCATCTGTTGTAGATCGATATCCGAAGGTGAAGACAGAGAATTTATAGGAAGGTGGGACAAGGCGTCTGCCGCAGTATTCTGTTCAGAGATATGTCGGATATCATTAGTAAATTGCGAAACAAAATCCAAGTGGCGAGTAGAATATATGTCCGGCTTAGCACGCAGTGCGTATGTAAGTGGACGGTGATCAGTGTAGATCACGAATTGACGGCCCATGAGTGAATGCTGAAAGTATTTCACTGCGAGGTACATTGCCAGTAGTTCACGGCCAAACGTGCTGTAACGTTGTTCTGCCGGTTTCAGTTGTCTCGAAAAGTATTCGAGAGGTTGCAGTTGGCCTTGGTGCTGCAACACTGCACCTACAGCTGTGCCCGATGCATCAACGTCCAGTGAAAACTGGGCATTGGACACAGGATGTGCCAGCAAGGATGTCGTCGTTAGTTTTTGCTTCACTTCATTGAAGGTTTTCAGATGAATATCATTCAGTGAAATCTGCTCGTTTTTCTTCTTCCTGTTACGTAACAGGTCGGAAAGAGGAGACAGATCTGCACAGTGTGGGATAAAACGTCTGTAATAATTTAACAGACCCAGAAAGTGCCTTAGTGTTGTATTACTGGCTATTAAGTTCACCAACTCTTTTCGTTCTCGTCGAACTTCGCTGTTGACTCAAAGGGGACGATATGTCGTATTTATTTAGATCTGTTTTTCAATCGCCGTCGCCGCCACGCCAACCACTCGTGCGTGCTTCTCAGTCTCTGTGGTCGCTAATATTCGTACTGCCTTTTCTCGCCTGCAAACCATTGTCGCATTGCTTGTTCCTGCCGCTGTGACTATTTGCGCTCCCTTTTCTTCTGCAACTTTTTGTTGTCACGACTGCTATAGTTCGTCGTTCGTCCCCGCCGCGTGTCAACATTTTCGGACTGTTGTCTTCGCTCTCTGAAATCAATTTCTTAATGTATAACAAGCCTTTTTCTGTTTTAAAGAGCCGCTTTTATTTAATTACTTTAATTGACCGACCTGAACGAGTTCGTTGATTGAGAGAAAGTTTACGCTAACTAACTTCACTAGTTAATATCCTTAATTGCCTGAGAGAGAGAAGTATCGAGATTTACTAATTGGCTCTTAGATTTCCGTCATTCGGAATCCTTCTCGTACAGTTACATTTTTGGTGATGTTGACTCTCTCGCTTCCAAGTCAAATCTGATTCAATCTCGATTTTAATTCTCCCACGCCGAACTCTCGCTCAAATCTCGCGACCAACACGCAGGTGTGATGTCAACTTTCTGACCTCTCGTAACCCTAAGGTTACTCAACGTCGACGCGCACCATGGGAAAACACATCGAACCAAACCGCACGGAATGACTCCGCCACAATTCGCGCAAGTCAAACCCGTCTCAAACAGATGCGTACAAGTGAAGTGGGTGGTTGAAGGTCTTGTAGAGCTTTAACCTTTTCGGGCAAGGGAGATATGCCTTCAGGGCTGATAATGTGGCCCAGGAAAACTAGTGACGAAGCACCGAAAACACATTTACCAGGGTTAATCCTCACCTGGTATTGCTGAAACCGTTCGAACAGTAGGCGGAGATGGGTGACATGTTCCTCAGGTGAGGCACTTGCCACAAGTATGTCGTCTATGTAATTATAGACGAAGTCAAGATCTCACACTACTTCGTCCATGAAGCGTTGAAAGGTACTAGCCGCGTTTCGCAGACCGAAAGGCATAGTCAGGAATTCAAATGCTCCAAAAGGAGTTGTTACCGCCGTTTTGGGTATATCGGCCGGATTCAGTGGAATCTGATGGTAAGCCTTTACTAAGTCCAGTTTGGAGAAGGTCTTACAACCGTGCAGAGATGAAACAAAGTCCTGTATATGTGGGATTGGATAACGATCAGGTACCGTCATGGCATTGAGTTGTCGATAGTCCCCAGTCGGACGCCAATCTCCGGAACGCTTCGGGACCATATGCAAAGGGGAAGCCCAAGGACTGGACGAGGGGCGTATAATTCCCAGTTGCAGCATATGGTTAAATTCCACCTTCGGCGCTTTTAGTTTCTCTGCAGGTAAGCGACGAGGGTGTGAGAACACAGGAGCTCCTGGGGTCTCAATATAATGTTTTATTGAGTGAGTTGGATTACTCACAACAAAATTAAGATTCGTTAACTCTGGGTAGGAGTGGAGTAGGGTCTGGTATGGGTCATCGGTTGCGACAATAAAGAATACCGGGCTGACAGATGGGGTGTTTGATTTAAAACCCGGTACGGAAAGTTCCGTATTAGCATCTATCAGCCGTCGTCTGCGCATGTCCACTAATAGATTAAAGTGGTGAAGAAAGTCCGCGACCAGAATGGGGTAGGGTAAATCCGTGACTGTAAAGACCCACGTAAAGTCTCTGCGCAATTCCAAGTCCAAAGAACGAGAAATTTGACCGTACGTGGGAATAGGGGAGTGATTTACGGCTTGCAGTGAAATGGGCGACACTGGTGGCTTTTTAGCTAATAGTTTCAGTGGCCAAATACTGCAAGCGGCCCCAGTATCAACCAAGCAACGTGCTTGGGATATTGAGTCCCTAATGAAATATGCACGGTTATCATGAGAACCTAGTGGAGACCGTGCCGTGCTCGGGTCCCCAGAATTTAGTTTCCCTGGTTAGGGAATGAACAAGGTTGTTTACACCTATGTTCTTGGTTGCCATAGCGACTGTGGTAGTAACACAATCCTGGCTCATTTGAGTGGAAATGGTGTGGGGACGACGAACGATTACGACGTCTAGGCGATCGAGGTCTAGACATGCTTAATTTTTGCATGTTTCTCTCAAGTCGCTCTATCGCATGGAGTATGGCCAATGTGACCTGTTGACTGCTGTCTTCGGCATTAGCAGATAAAGAAGAAACTTCAACCTGTGGCTGACGGTGGGAAATGGGGTTATGTCGAATGACACAATCCATCACTTTATCTGCCGTCGCAGCCACTACGTTGACAGAGCTCGTCTCCACCATAGGCGCCAGAATTGCCTTGACCTCATGCGGCAGCCTAGAAAAGAAAAGCTGCTTTATGAGGGTACTATCAGCGGATGCCTCTCCTTCCGCCAGTTCTCTCATTCTGCGGAGCAGCTCACTTGGCTTGCGGTCGCCCAAACGCTCGTCGTTAACCAGCGTTTGAAAACGCTTTTCTGCTGAGAGTGATGTGCGTCGTAGGACCTCCCGCTTAATGCTGTCATATGTAGAGCCAGGCGGAGTATCTGTTATTAAGTCCTTGACTACTGGTGTTAAGGACGCAAGGAATGCACTAAATAAAATGTGCAATTGCCGTTGCTAAACGACATTATTTGCCATGTAATATGCCTCGAGTTGGGCAAACCAGTCGCGAACATCACCGGCGAATGCAGGCAAAACGCTCATATATAAATCTAAGTTAAATAAAAATTGAAAACATCGTCATGGAGAGTCTGACCGTCTAAAGTTGTTTGAAACTTGTTTTAGATTCAGAAAAAAATTTTTTTTTTGTTAATAGTTTTATATTTTAAGGTATTTTGAAGTATTTCTGTCAAGAATTCGTTCAGTTAAAGACAGAAAAATATTTTATAAAAGAAAAAGTTTCTTCGATGCGAAGTATGCCTTTACTGTGATAGAGAAAAAGAGAGAGAGAAAAAAAAGAAGGGATTTCGGTAGTTTTTTTTTTTTTTAAAACTTTTAAAGAGAATTTAAAAATTTTCCGAATCTCTCAAGGTTGGAATTTTTTCTTTTTCTGTTTACAAAAACGCGGAGTTTCGTGTCTTGCTCAATTTGTGACTATTTTTTTTTTTTTTTGTTTTTTTATATTCTGTTTTTTCCTTACGTTTCGTATATCAGAAGGTCTGTTTTTTTTTTTTCTTTTTCTGTTTACAAAAACGCGGAGTTTCGTGTCTTGCTCAATTTGTGACTATTTTTTTTTTTTTTTTTTTATATTCCGTTTTTTCCTTACGTTTCGTATATCAGAAGGTCTGTTTTTTTTTTTTCTTTTTCTGTTTACAAAAACGCGGAGTTTCGTGTCTTGCTCAATTTGTGACTATTTTTTTTTTTTTTTTTTTATATTCTGTTTTTTCCTTACGTTTCGTATATCAGAAGGTCTGTTTTTTTTTTTTCTTTTTCTGTTTACAAAAACGCGGAGTTTCGTGTCTTGCTCAATTTGTGACTATTTTTTTTTTTTTTTTTTTATATTCTGTTTTTTCCTTACGTTTCGTATATCAGAAGGTCTGTTTTTTTTTTTTCTTTTTCTGTTTACAAAAACGCGGAGTTTCGTGTCTTGCTCAATTTGTGACTATTTTTTTTTTTTTTTTTTATATTCTGTTTTTTCCTTACGTTTCGTATATCAGAAGGTCTGTTTTTTTTTTTTCTTTTTCTGTTTACAAAAACGCGGAGTTTCGTGTCTTGCTCAATTTGTGACTATTTTTTTTTTTTTTTTTTATATTCTGTTTTTTCCTTACGTTTCGTATATCAGAAGGTCTGTTTTTTTTTTTTCTTTTTCTGTTTACAAAAACGCGGAGTTTCGTGTCTTGCTCAATTTGTGACTATTTTTTTTTTTTTTTTTATATTCTGTTTTTTCCTTACGTTTCGTATATCAGAAGGTCTGTTTTTTTTCTTTCTTTTTCTGTTTACAAAAACGCGGAGTTTCGTGTCTTGCTCAATTTGTGACTATTTTTTTTTTTTTTTTTTATATTCTGTTTTTTCCTTACGTTTCGTATATCAGAAGGTCTGTTTTTTTTTTTCTTTTTCTGTTTACAAAAACGCGGAGTTTCGTGTCTTGCTCAATTTGTGACTATTTTTTTTTTTTTTTTTTATATTCTGTTTTTTCCTTACGTTTCGTATATCAGAAGGTCTGTTTTTTTTTTTTCTTTTTCTGTTTACAAAAACGCGGAGTTTCGTGTCTTGCTCAATTTGTGACTATTTTTTTTTTTTTTTTTTTATATTCCGTTTTTTCCTTACGTTTCGTATATCAGAAGGTCTGTTTTTTTTTTTCTTTTTCTGTTTACAAAAACGCGGAGTTTCGTGTCTTGCTCAATTTGTGACTATTTTTTTTTTTTTTTTTTATATTCCGTTTTTTCCTTACGTTTCGTATATCAGAAGGTCTGTTTTTTTTTTTTCTTTTTCTGTTTACAAAAACGCGGAGTTTCGTGTCTTGCTCAATTTGTGACTATTTTTTTTTTTTTTTTATATTCCGTTTTTTCCTTACGTTTCGTATATCAGAAGGTCTGTTTTTTTTTTTTTCTTTTTCTGTTTACAAAAACGCGGAGTTTCGTGTCTTGCTCAATTTGTGACTATTTTTTTTTTTTTTTTTTTATATTCTGTTTTTTCCTTACGTTTCGTATATCAGAAGGTCTGTTTTTTTTTTTCTTTTTCTGTTTACAAAAACGCGGAGTTTCGTGTCTTGCTCAATTTGTGACTATTTTTTTTTTTTTTTTATATTCTGTTTTTTCCTTACGTTTCGTATATCAGAAGGTCTGTTTTTTTTTTTTCTTTTTCTGTTTACAAAAACGCGGAGTTTCGTGTCTTGCTCAATTTGTGACTATTTTTTTTTTTTTTTTATATTCTGTTTTTTCCTTACGTTTCGTATATCAGAAGGTCTGTTTTTTTTTTTTCTTTTTCTGTTTACAAAAACGCGGAGTTTCGTGTCTTGCTCAATTTGTGACTATTTTTTTTTTTTTTTTTTATATTCCGTTTTTTCCTTACGTTTCGTATATCAGAAGGTCTGTTTTTTTTTTTCTTTTTCTGTTTACAAAAACGCGGAGTTTCGTGTCTTGCTCAATTTGTGACTATTTTTTTTTTTTTTTTTTTATATTCTGTTTTTTCCTTACGTTTCGTATATCAGAAGGTCTGTTTTTTTTTTTTCTTTTTCTGTTTACAAAAACGCGGAGTTTCGTGTCTTGCTCAATTTGTGACTATTTTTTTTTTTTTTTTTTATATTCTGTTTTTTCCTTACGTTTCGTATATCAGAAGGTCTGTTTTTTTTTTTCTTTTTCTGTTTACAAAAACGCGGAGTTTCGTGTCTTGCTCAATTTGTGACTATTTTTTTTTTTTTTTTTTATATTCTGTTTTTTCCTTACGTTTCGTATATCAGAAGGTCTGTTTTTCTTTTTTCTTTTTCTGTTTACAAAAACGCGGAGTTTCGTGTCTTGCTCAATTTGTGACTATTTTTTTTTTTTTTTTTATATTCTGTTTTTTCCTTACGTTTCGTATATCAGAAGGTCTGTTTTTTTTTTTTCTTTTTCTGTTTACAAAAACGCGGAGTTTCGTGTCTTGCTCAATTTGTGACTATTTTTTTTTTTTTTTTTTTATATTCTGTTTTTTCCTTACGTTTCGTATATCAGAAGGTCTGTTTTTTTTTTCTTTTAGCGTCGGGTCACCATCTTAATAATAATTCATCAACACACACCTAACCCACTAATTATACATCTACCATATCTCAAAACAACCAAGTTTGACTGCTATAAACTTAAATAAGTATTACATGTAAATAAGTATTGCATGTAAGTGAATAAATAAAATTTGATAAAAATAGGCCAGTGTTTACATCTAACATCATGACTGCCAGTGGAATTCCCCATGAAGCCATTACTAGCATTAAGTTTAAGCAAAATAAGATATATATCTCAAAAAGGTAGACTGCCATCAGCAGGTGCAGTGTAAACAAATTGAGAGTGCGCTAAACACAGAGTCATCTGTTGGCCGCCCAGTAAACTAGTCTGCTGGCAAAAGGATTATTAAATTCCTTTTTGTGATTTTGTCCAGGCCATTAGCGCACATGGTCCTTTTTTTTTTTTTTTTAGCACCAGAAACATAATTAACCATATTTCAGCAACATCTGTATTTTTTTCATATATATATATATATATATAGTTAGTCATAAAGATTGGAGTGTCTTTCATATATTACATCTACTGTTTGATGTACATTGGCAAGACTGAGGATAAGGGTTAATAAAATGGATGGACAGTTTGTCAGATTAATGATGAAGAGTATTATGAGAGGATTGAAAATGATGAATGGAATGAACAACATTTGATTACATATGGCGGCGGTTTATGACAAGTATTGGTGTTGACATTGGATTTGAAAGATGACCATGTTGTAACCCGCAAGAAAGCAATCCCATGGTAACGTGTTCCACAGAATGAACAGTTTTCACATTTCTACACCTTTTGAGCAAAAACTCTTTTTCACATCCACCATTTTTCAACACGTGAATCAGTTTCTCTCTTTGCAAAAAAAAAAAAAATAAAAATGACAATTTGCTGAAAACATTTCCAGTGGAAAAATAAAATTTAATACTTGCTTTATATTTTGAAATTTGAACTTTTCTGTGAAAAAAAAAAAAATGACCAACACTATGGACAAAACGCATACTAATCGTCATGATTAACCATCTCTCCGTTTAATTACCCCCCCCCCCCATGTTGTATAAGATGAGACCGTCTGAGGAACTTCATCTGAAATCTCTGTTCGGAGACGCTATCTTTTTAGTCAATGGTCGGAATACGTGTTTTGGAGTGAATGAGTTAATACAATACTGCATGGCTGCTTCCCTGCTGACTACAACATGGTCGTTTTCAAATCAAATGTCAAGCCAACTCTTAATTAATCCAATTCTACCCATCCCACCTATTCTTACCAATCTTCTCATAATATTGTTCACCATCCAACCAACAATCTCATTAATTCTTATCCTCGAGTAGCCTTTCGCCTTATTGACTAAAAAAATATTTAATGATTAAATGAGGCAATTTCATAAGTATTCTCAGTGTCAAAGTATAAAAACGATTAAATCTTTGGTGTTTAGCATATTAAAATATATCACATTTTTTTCATTCATTCATCATTTAATCTACAAGGTGATTGGAAAGTAACTCCCTATTATTAGGCACTCGTAATTTATTACTGAAATATCATTTTTACAAGAAATGAATATGATAAGAAAGTGTATAGCATGGGTTTTATTCAAAATTCGATATGGGTGCCAGCAATCGCCACCAGCTTCTAAAGCTGCCTGCAAACCGCATCAACTGATTTCACAAGGAACTTTTTTTTTTTTTTTTTTTAAAAACTAATGAGTCAATACTTATCAAGGCTAAAACCCCACTCAAAGATTAAGGTCAACAAGATGAATAGATTGACAGATGAATGGTGATGAATACTATGAGAGAATTAAAAACAGCAGCCGACACAGAAAACAGCATTTTTCCCCATTGTCAAAAACATTGCTCGTGGAATGTGAGGACTAAAGGAAAAAAAATAATGCATAATTCATAAGTCTTGCTCCCCCATTCATTTTGTGTAAGAATTATATTTCAGTAATAACTTACAAGTATAACTTACAAGTATAGGGCGTTACTTTCCAATCACCCTATATATAAGCAATAAACTCAGGCATTTCCTGTTCGTATCTATGTTATCACCTTTCACACCCATTTATTTAAATGAGATCGTCCATTTGTGAAAAATTAAATGCAATACAAAAAAAACAACATTGAAAATGTATTGGTGTTGTTATGGTTAAAGTTATGACTTTACCCAATTTAAAATGAATTGTTCCAAAATCGAATTCTGTTGTCCTATTTTAACTTTAAGAAACTACTATGTTTTAATTTAATGCTATTTCAATACATAAAAAAAAAAAAAAAAAAAAAAAAAAAGAAAAAAAGACATTTCGTTTTATTTATTAAAATTTTAGCTGATAATAACAATTATTTTTATGGACGAACGAAGATAAAATCTTTTTCTTTTTAGTATATTATTCAACCTTAAATACATCTATTTAAAGAGATATTAGAATTAACAGTAAATTATACCAATAAATGGGTGGATGTTGGCAACCTTCATCATGTCCCTTCCGTAGGTACCCCATTAAATATAACAAAAGAAAAAAGGAAGGGGGGGGGGGAACTAATGCCCACAACAAAATCAAGCTGGTCAAAAAAGTTGTACCATGTTAATTTATTCTTATACAGGTAGATGAAGAAATCATCTCATAATATTCTTCATCATTCAACTGACAATCTATCCATCTCATAACCCTGACCCTAATCTCATAACTCTAACCCTTATCCTTGATAACACAAATGTTGTAGAATATTTATGATTTTATTCAATTCCGCATGAAAAATCTGTGGTCAGCTTGTTTGTGGATTGAATTGATTAGAGAAACCCATCCGCTTCATGTATTACGATGACCGACCAACTTAACTGATACCTATTTCAAAATGCACCTCTCTTCTTACATACAACATAACTTGACCAATCAGAGCCTTTGGTATCTCTCAGCCCCCCCCCCTCCTCCAATGATCTAGCATTTGTTAACCAACATTATCAAAAATAGACTTTTTGAAAAGCTATTAAAGAAGGTAGCAGAAAAGTGTTTTGTTTTTAATGTTAGTTTCAGATCTATCTTTAAAAAAAAAAAAAAAATAAATAAATAAATTTTTTTTCATTCTCTATTCCAATATGGAGAAACAATTGCGCTTAAAGGGACTTTTAGAATCCTACAAATATCTCTTGGGTGGAGTCTCTGAAATAGCGTGTGAATGTCTGCCATCCAATAGGATGCCCCATCCCCAGCAAAAACAAAAAGTTAAGAAAAAAAAGAAAAGAAAAAAAGATTTGAAACATTTTGAATGCGTGTGAATAGGGAAAGACAAAGTTTTCAACGTTAATGGAGAAAAAAAAATCTAATAAACTTGATTTTTCTAATCAGTCATTTTTATTAAATTGTGAAAATGGAATTTAAAAAAATGAAAAAAAATTTACCAGTCATTTTTTTTTTTTTCAAATTTTTTTTTTAAAGGTGCTTCCATGTGTCTCTAGGAGAGGCTTTGTTTATCAGTCACGTTTCAGTTTAAAATAAAATCATTCTCGCTTATCATTCACACTTAAGTTTGAAATAGCATTTTTAGATGCATCCATACACCTCTATAAGATGCTTTGTCTGTCATTCCCTCCATATATTAATGCTTCATTTTCATCGCTAAACACGAAAATCGAACAGATGAATCTTCAGAATTTCTTACCAACTGACACACTTCGAACAATTTTTCTCTCACAATTTAGGCTGAACGTTTTTTTTAAAATACTTTTCATGAAACTTATTTTGAAATTTGTTCTTTAAAAACATCTTGCATTCAATTAATTTTTTAAAATTTATAAATTGGTGGCGTGAAGGAGGGGCAAATTGTTGTGCAGGTGTTACATTGTAGGTAGGCAAAGAATATTTTCTGCTTGAATGAAAATGATGTTAACACTTCTGTGCGGACATTTCGTTTGGCAAAGACGCCACGGCACATTTGATGAATAAAAATAAAAATTCAGCAGTTAAATTATTTGAATTTGACCAGCTGGAGGTGCCACGACTTTTGTCGAGCAAAGATTGTGGTGTGACAGGAAGATACGGAGTGTGAAGATTAACTAAAAGGAAAAAAAGATTTGCAAAAGAAATTTTTTTTTCTTTTTTTTTCATTGAAAGAGAAGAGGTTCGGTGTCTTCGTTTTACGGCATATCAACCTTTTCTGAGGTTATTTTATACTGAAGTGTAATACCTTTCATAAACAAACGATTAATTGAACGCAAGTTGTTAATTTACCCATAACTGGGGAGGGGGTCGCAGGTTCATACCTTTCCTGACAGTATTAGTGCATAAGTGAACATTTTAGATTCGACAGGATTTGAACTCAGCATAACCGATTCCATAGTCTGTTCCGGTATCTATTTGGCCAACAATACTCCCCTCCTCCCCTTTCAGAAGAGAAGAAAATTCAAAATGAAGGTTTTGCAAAATAATATCTTTGAGTCAGTGGAAAATATTTCAGATATTTTATTTTGGAAAAGAAAGTTTTTGTCAGCATTGGTCAGACGATATTTTGAAAACGGCTGTTGACAAAATATCAAACGGATTAAATTTTTATTTTTTTAAATTTTGTTTTTTTTACTTATGTCATTTTAGTGTTTGTATTGATATTTGTTGTTTTTGGTTGGGAAGGTTTGATGGGGAGGGGGGGGAATTCGTGCATTTATAAAAAGAAAATTTACTGACTAGGGGGAGGCGTTCTTATAAAAGTCTTGAAGACAGAAAAAGAGAGAGAGAAAAAAAAAAATTAGTTCTTGGATACAACAGAGGCACAGTCGAAAAAATAATCTTTTAGTTTGGTTAATCTAATGAATAATAATTTCTGGCTTGAATTAAAGTCAAGTATTAAGGTTCATTAGTTGCACCTAAGCACTAATGAACCTTTAATTCAAGCCAGAAATCAGTATTCACTATATTAAAGGCTTCAAAATCACTTTCAATTTGAAGGTTCATGATAATATACACACAATCAGCCATTTTAAACGATTCTTAATTGACAAAAACATTTTTTTTAAATATCTGTTTACATTTTGGCCTTTGAAAAATCGGAAAGTTATTTTGTGAAATCAAGTTGGCACAAGTACGGCATAGGACGCAAGACTGATGAACTATTTCTGTTACGGAAGTAACGATCAAAAAAGAGCTTAAATAGTCGTCCTGTTTTCGAACATTGTAGGGATTATATAATTCCACAAGGAGAAATCCTTTTGATAACGGCAATGATATGCAACGTGGCATCAACACAAAATGACAATGGCATTAAAGGAAAAAAAGCTTAATGATGCTTTCGTTCTGGAGAGGTGAAACAAGAGAAAGTGCCTGTCCTATATATATATATATATATAGTGTGTGTGTGTGCATATATATATGTGTGTGTGTATGTATATATATATGTATGTATTGTGTGTGTGTATGTATATATATAAATGTGTGTGTATGTATGTATATATATAAATATGTGTGTATGTATATATATAAATGTGTGTGTGTATGTATATATATAAATGTGTGTGTATGTGTGTGTGTGTGTATGTATGTATATATATGTGTGTGTGTGTGTGTATATATATGTGTATATATATATATGTGTGTGTGTGTGTGTATATATATGTGTATATATATATATGTGTGTGTGTATATATATGTGTGGGTGTGTGTATTGTATATATATGTGTGTGTGTGGATATATATGTGTGTGTGTGGATATATATGTGTGCGTGTGTGTATATATATATATGTGTGCATATATATATATGTGTGCGTGTGTATATATGTGTGTGTGGGTATGTATATATGTGTGTGTGGGTATGTATATATGTGTGTGTGGGTATGTATATATATCTACACACACACACACACACGAAGAGCAACAATTTTTGTCATTATTTTCACCAGTGTATCATAAATTTCCATGAAGCATTTTATAAGATTAGTCGATCAACCTTGGCTCCTATACTGTATTTATACGAGCAAATTTTAAAATAAAAGTCAGGTATTATGGTTAATTTGCACTCCTAAACCAAATGAAAACGTTTCCGAATGAACTCGTATCAAAGAACCAAGAAATTTAATTTATCTGGAATTTGGACACACATTTGGACTTAGAATCAAGAATATTTTCCTATGAGAATTGGCAGTTTTGAAACCCAAGAAATAAAAAAAAAAGAGAGAGAGGGGAGGGAAATAGTTTTATTATCCTTGTAGATATTTTAGTTGATGATGACGATGATACCTTCATCCCATTACGTACAGAGAAGTTAGTGTGTATGAACAGCGCATATAATAATAGCGACAGATAGTTTATATATCATTTGTTTTAAAAATTTCGTTTTTTTACATTTTGGCAGTATCAAGAAGTCTGTGTGTCTGCCAGAGATGGGGAGAGAGGGGAGTTGAAAGTGTGTGTGTGTGTATACATACACACACACATATATATATATATATATATATATATATATATATATAAATAAAAAAGCCTCCTCCTTTCACTCTTTCAAGAGACAATTGATATCCCCTGTAAGGACGTCTTTGCGACGAGTCTATAGTGAAGCAAGGGTTGCCCATTCTCCAACTCCTTAAACAACATTTTTAGAGTTCAGTAGCAAAGAGAAGTCCAGGACAACTGGAAACAATGGCAGAATACGCAGAAAAAGACTGGTTTTATTTCAAAGTTTTCCTTTTCCTAGACTAGTTGCACAACCAAGGCTTGAGAGTCTAGTCTACCCTACTATTCAATCCATAGCTGGAGGAAGGATATAAGGAATCATATCTTTCCCAGGGGTATTAGTGAAAGTGATGTAGTCATCCCGACAGAACTCAAACTCGGCACGCCTAGTCCACGCCTGTAACCACCACACCACGTCTATATAATAATATATACATATATAATCATACAGGTCGATTGATTACACCCATCCACCCAAGCAAACATTCTTACCTGTTTTCTTTTTTTGTATTTCATTTAAGGAGTCAAAAAAAAAAAATTTCTTAGATAAGTGGGAGGAGGAGGGGGGGGGGGATGAAAAAAAAAATCTGCCACCAATCAAATGAAGAGTTTAAAAGTTTTAATGCTGACCATTGTTTTTAAGTGTGTGTGTGTGAATGTTTTTTTTTTCCTTCTTTATTTTTACTTGTGTGTATGTGTGGTGTGCGTGCTTTGTCCATATGAACCACCGAGCAAAATAAGACATGGTGGAGGGGAGTGGGAGAGGGGGTCATGGAGAAATTAATTCTCTCACGATTCAAGTCAATTCTCTGCTGTGTGTGAGGAGGGGGTGAAGGGGGCGTTCTAGAGGAATCCCGAGAGATCATCAACTGCCGTATTTTTCCTGAAAGAAGAAAACAAAAGTTTGAAAAATAAATGACAAGAATTTAAAAAAAAAGAAAAGTTTACACAAGTATCCTTTCACTAAGAGAATATTTGGTAATCATTACTATTTACGACATAAATTATTTAAAAAAAAAAAAAAAAAAAACTTTGGAAAATTGGTCACGAGCAATTTATTTTGCTTTACATATTCATTTGTGACCTATTTGTGTCAAAAAAAAAAAAAATATTTAAAAGAACTTTTAAGCCAATTTACTTTACCATGATTGAGTAAAATAATCCGCATTCAGCCATTTTGATTCTAGACAGGCACTAAGTACATAACCGGAGCAGAAGCAAGTAAGAGCCTGAATTACAGTTGAAAATGCAGAAGCAAAGTATTCGGGCCTTACTTAAAAATGTGCAAACAAATAAAAATTAAAAACTAGAATGCCTTCACTGTATCCTGGATAATGTTGGGTAGATACAGCTAGTTAATACTAAACATGGTAATATGGGGTCCAGGGCTGAGAGCAGGAGTAGACAAAGGTTTTCATTCATTAGCTGGCAAATCTTGTTGCATTATACTAAATCTGATAATCTTGCTTGTTTTTTGCACATTAAATGCGCAATGTTTGTTGGAAGAAAAGCGAATGTGATTAAAAGTGGTGAGAAGAGGGGAATAGAGAGAGGAGATGGTCGAGGAAAAGAATTAGAAATAGTAGTAGCAGCGTAAGAGAAGGAGAGTTGTAAAAATGTAGTCGGCTGCATGTTTTAGTGGTGCATGCGAATGGCAGACGTCGCAAGTGATAGATGCTCGCCCAAAGGAAAAAAGGTGAAGGGTACAGAGGAATTTGAAAATATCTCTGATTTTGTAGTTTGGACCACCCAGAATCTTATTTCTCTTTGAAATGAAATAAGTGCCTCATAAAAACAGAATCATGCTGAGACCAAAAAGTAATGTTCGTAGATGGGCTCCATGATAAGCAACCTTGAGTTGACTATCTTGTAGTTATCTCTAGTAGGTATCTCCATCTGTCAGCCTCTGGGTGGTCGAATGCTGACCGCTGAGAAGGACTAGAATCCAGGATTTCTCGTCAGGAGGAAAAGGTTCCAGGAGATGGGAGGGGAAGACCTGGCCCTCTGAGCATTCCACAAGTTAGACTATAAAGTCCACATGGACTGATTGTGTAACAGTTATAAATGTTGGTTAACAATCAGTCAGTTTTCTGGAGGTTGAAGGTTTAATTGTTACTACAGGTCACTTCTACCCATTTGTTTTTTGGTTTTGTTTTATGGCATATTAACCTTTTTCAGGTCATTTAATGCTGAATCAAGTTGTATTCTTTAAAAACTTTCTTTGCAAAAAAAAAAAAAAAAAAATATTTTGAAAACATTCTTTAAAGTTTTTTTTTTTTTTTAAAGGCATATCATCCTTTTTCTGTTCATTTAATGCCAAATCAAGCTGGATTTATAGGTCTTTAGATAATTATATATTTTTTTTTATATAGATCAACAGCTTTTAAAAAAGTCCATTATTGTCTCTACTTTATTTTTTTAAAAACAGTTCCTTCATTGTACCTGCTTTGTAGAACGTTTCTCTTATAGGGGCCAGATCAATGCATTCAGTAAGAATATGTTTGATTATGTACATAGTCTGGCATGCATAGCATATTGGTTGCTGTTTGTTTTCAAGTAAGTAAGAATGTGTAATCCTTGTGTGACCTATGCGAAGTCTGGATAACACAACTTCCTCCTTTCGGATTTTTCGTGAGCTTTTTTTCTATTCTCCTATTGTAGATTTGATCGCTAGGAGTTTGTTATGTGTATTGCTAGGCCAACGTTGTTGTCTTTGTTGTTGGATATATTTGGTGATCTTCATTTTTAAATCTGTATATGGAATCTTAAAATTGGTCTCCTGAGCCATGCCTAAGGCAGACCTGGCCACCCAATCAGCCTGGTCATTTCCTCTGATTCCTATATGATTTGGAATCCAACACAGTAATATTTCATTATCCTTTGACAAATATTCCATTTTACATACTAATTTAGTTATTAATGGATTGTCAAATTTCCCGTTTTGTAGCGATATTAGTACAGACAATAAGTCTGAAAAGATAATGAATTTTCTATTTTTGGGATTTTAAAATGAAATTGAGCACCATATCCACTGCACATGCTTCTGCATTAAAAATGGAAGTGTTGATGCACCTGAAGAAGATTGGAGGTTACATTGTTTGAAATGTGAATATAACAACCAATATGAGACTAGTAGTCAGAATCAGCCAAATTATCAATCCTCATCTAAAAAACTTCCGAAACACTAATAATTGTTAATGTAATCTTAATAGAAAGTATATAAAAATTTGGTGCTTGTGCTGATGAGCGGCCATACGAAAAAATTATTTTTTTAATAAAAACAATATCATATTCAGCGTTATATTCTTACTCACTGTACAAAAAATTATCCACTAGAACTTTAATTACAAGTATTTTTCCAATCTTCGTATCATAACAGCGATTTGTTCAGTAAGCGTCCATCTTTTTTCTTAAAAATAATTCAAGGGCAGATAATTCGCAAGGGAGATAATCATGCAATTTAAAAAAACAACAACTACATATATAAAAATTAAATTTATTCCAATAAAACAAAATGAAAGTCAATAAACGAAATTAAATTAAATGCAATTATAACGAAATGTTTTATTGGAATAAATTGAATTTTTATATATGTAGTTGTTTTTTTTAAATTGCGAATTATCTGCCCTTGAATTATTTTTAAGAAAAAAGATGGACGCTTACTGAATGAATCACTGTTATGATACGAAGAATGGAAAAATACTTGTAATTAAAGTTCTAGTTGATAATTTTTTCTATTTTTTTGTACAGTGAGTAAGAAAATAACGCTGAATAAGTATATAATATTGTTTTTATAAAAAAATAATTTTTTCGTACGGCTGCTCATCAGCACAAGCACTAAAATTTAAAAAAAAAAGTCTTCTCGTTGCATTTTTACCTGTATGGAGGACATGACCCCGTTGGCTAAGCTGGATAATTTACCAGCCACTTTGGTGACACCTTGCCTGACACCTTCCTTGATGTCAGACAGATCAGTGCCAGCGTACTGGCTGGAATTTTGACCGCTACGAGAACCACCACTGCCACCACCAAAAAAGTCATCACTCGAGATGCTGGAGCTGCCTTCAAATTTGCTCAAAGACTGTTTCGTCTCAAACTGCAAAAACAGAAGGAAAAAAAAAATGAAATAATTTTAAAAGACATTGAAGCCACAATTTTTAAATATTTAAAAGCGGCAAACACATTTGTCCATTAGACATAGAATTATATATGTAATAATATAAGAACAAATTTATATAGTTCAGATCGATTTGAATAAGAATTAATTTCCAAAAGCAAAAATGAAGCTCAATATCTAAAATATTCCATGGAGCTTACAATAAATACATATATATTTAAGCAAACAGTGTTAAACATAAGAAATTTTCCGCTTTTTTATTTTTCAATTTTTCTAATGATCTTTTTTGTGTCAAAATGAAAAAAAATTAATCTATGTTCCATATGTATCACAAATGTTTTCGATTCTTTTTCGAATCATCTTCAGGTGACGAAAACAAACGAACAAAAAAGCTGGAGAAAACAAAATTTCAAAACGCAGCCAAGAACGCACATATGAAGTCAGTCAGATGTAAAAAAAAACAAAAAACCAACCAGTGCAGTTCCAGGAAAGACGTTAACAATTTAAATTTTGGCACGCCAGAATTAGCGTCACAGGATGAATTTTATTATGTTAAGCATTTTAAAATGTTGTTACTGGTTTCATACGTAATGTTATTAATTGTAGATTGCTGGATTTTAATAAAGATAGCATCGAGTATTTTTTAAAAAATTGTTTTCAGAATGTGAAGGATAAATGAGAAAGAAAGATGGGGTTGTGATTATCCTAATTCTAGCTTGTTTCTTTCCAATTTATCCTCTTGCTGCATCGATTATATCATTTTAACCTCTTTCAATTCATTCTAACTCATCCACCCATCCATATTTTATGCGTATTCATTGTTTCATTTTATTATATTCCGTTATCTTGATCACATATTTTTTGGAGTGCTTCTTTACTTTCATAGCGACATGTTAGACCTCTCTTTAAAAAAAAAATAGCTGAAGAAAGCTATAAACTTTGTTATGTACTTACCTGGTAGCTGAAAAGAAGACTGTACACCAAAAATTATGCAGATTCATCCAGTATTTATTAAATTAAAAAACAAACAAAAACACACGATTAAACAATTTTATCTATCGCACGCCATTTTTTTTTTTTTTAACCATTTCGGCAAGGGAGATAACCTAATTTTTTTAAATTTATCAATTTCGGAGAAACAACTTATAAGTACGATACAAAATAAAAAACATAACATTTTATTAAACTAAAATAATAAAAAAAACTTAAAAAAAAAATATATATATAAATTTTGAGTTATCATTTTCGGAAAACCAAAGAATTTTAGTTATCTCCCTTGGCAACACATAGATAAAATATGGCGGATCGATAGATAAAATCATGTTGTTTTTTTTAAATTTAATAAATACTGGATGAATTTGCATAATGTTTTGTGCACAGTTTTCTTTTCAGTTACCACGTAAGTACATAACAAAGTTTATACATTTCTTTAGCTATATTTTTTTAAAGAGATGCCTAACATGTCAGAGCAAAACTAAAGCGCGCTTTTTTTTTTTAATCTTACATTTTTATCAAATTTAATAATTTATTTTATTTAGTTATTTTTATGATTTACTGTTTTATACACATACTTTACAAATGTATAAATATAACCTCGCCTTTTTCCACTAATAAGGAGAATCAATTTATAGAAACATCTAAGAAAATTCCTTCATTTGGGTGGACCCCTCAGACGACCCTGGAAATTTTTTTTTAAGATCAATTTATTAGCAATAATTATAATTTACTTGTTCATTTATTCCCTAAAGGTATTTATTCCGAAGACTTGGAATGATTTCTGCACCAAAGGGAGAATCAAGAGTTTCCATCCGAGGCCATAATGGGAAGATCTGAATTAGACGTCACATTGAAACAGCGATACGAGTTGTCTCTCCTTGATCGTGATTTGTCTTAAAAAACTTAAAAATAGTTAGAGGGAATCCGGCCGATAAAAATGTAAACAATTATGGCTGCAGAGTAATTTCACCGACATTTTTATTGTCATTATTAATTTTCACTATTTATAATAAGATTATTTTATTAGTAGTACCATTTTTTCATTAATCCTTATCGACAAAATTGTCATAGTTATTAGCGCTGACGTTGTGAATATTTTTCACCTCTGATTTATTATTAATTGATAAAGAAATTTATTTCAACTTATGACTCCCCCAACATGCTGAATTAACCGCATAAAAATTGAAAATTAAAAATACATTAATAAAATATCAGGTAAGTTATCACAGCTCGTGATCTCCATTTTTCCAAACAAGATCCACAACAATGGCAGACGATAATCAATGAGATTCAAACACTTGTTGATTTTAAGCCATGTTGTTCTGATCTTATGTAATATAATATAATAAATAAATATATATATATATATATATATGTGTGTGTCTATCTATATAAACTTAGGTATGTTTATATATTTGTATGCACATGATTCACTCCTAAATTAATTAATCAATCATTATGAATTTTTGAACAACTCCCAGGTGTATAGTGTCCAAATGTGGGCTATATTTAGTTTAAGTTGGTTTTATGCAAAGGTGGTAAAAAGGAGGTGGAAGCCACTTGCGAAAATTCAGATAGCGCAAATTTTTTTGAAATTTTAACAATCGGTATTAGACATCAATTAATAAAAATTCCCCAATTTTCATTTTTTTTTATAGTATTTTAAAGGGGTTTTAGGATAGGGCATAATATGGACACAAGCTCTCATTCGAAAATTTTAATATATCAGATTTGCATTGAATTTGATACATAGTCATTAAACACCAATTAAATAACATTTACCGAATTTCAATTTATTTTTAAGATTAAAACGTAAATTTTTGGCATTTTCTAGAATCAAAACAATGTAATGGATTTTGACCAAAACTAGAATAAGGATTCTAGACATAAGGTTTAGCATGATTACATCTTGATTGTAACACTTGTACGGGCAGAAAACGGGTGCAAAACTTTGTTCAGGGAATTAATTTTACCCATCCTAGGCATGTATTCTTCTAGTATATATATATATATATATATATATATATATATATATATATATATATATATATGGACAAAAGGAAAACAAATGAAATACAGGAAAAAATCATTAAAAAAAACGTGAGATGTTACCGGTTTTGTATAGATCGATCAGTTTTTTTTTAAGACAGTCGTTCGTTCGTTGATCCGAACAAAACTGCTAAAATATCTTGTTTTTTGATGATTTTTTTCCCTGTATCTGATTTGTTTTTCTTTTTGTCCTTTTTCACACATCCTGCCTTCACAGAATTTCATCCTCATATATATATATATATATATATATATATATTACTAATGGGTTACCACTTATCAAGGCTGGGAACCACTCGAGGATAAAGGTTAAGAAGATTTTCAGTTGGACGATGAACGCCACCACGAGAGGATTGGAATCAAATGAGTGGGATGGGCAGAAGGTTACTTAAGAGGAATTTGTTATCCAAGAGGACGGCTGAACAAGTATTTGTTTACATTAGACTTGAAGACGACCATGTTGTAGTCAATTGGGAAGCAGCCTCGTGGTGTCTTGTTTCACAGATGGGATGTTCTAGGAAAGAAACTTTGTTCATGGAATTTTTATTTGGTTTTTAGTACAGAGAGAGAAATGAAAGTTTATTTCTGTGGTTGTAGCTAGAAGAGTTCTTGCAGTGAATGTTTTCCGGGGGGGGGGGGGGATTGGAGCTCTATCGAGCACCTACAATGAACATAACGATAGAGTAGAGAAAGACCAGCAACATCTCTTCTGTGCGAAAGAGGCTGTAGGGAAGAGAAGAGATCATTCCCCACTAGATTGTGAAGTCGGTTTTGTAGTCTGTCAAGGCAAGAAAGAATGCCCCGAGCAGTACCTCCCCATATATGACAGCAGTACTCTATCTGGCTCTTATACAGGTAGACGATTGCATCAATACACACACATATGATCTACCTATGACCCATAGGGTCACAACTTTTACCACTAATTGTTCCACTTTGATTTCATTTGAAAATTCATCAACTGTGATATATATTAAGAGTTTGAATTATCTACTCTACACCATCTGAGAGTGTCTTCGGTCTCTCTGTACAAGGGTTTGTCAGGACAGACTGACATGAGGATACTTCATCCTACAAGTAAACACTGACCAAATATTCAAAACAACATAGTATTCGAAGTCCAAGTCAGATCCCCTCGACACAGCTATACACTAGCTCATACGAGGAATGGTGCACCTTCTCCGAGAAATGTTACCTCAAGTAACAGCACTTAGTTGGATACTCCACCAGACTAGATGAATTCTTGTCCTGGAATCCGGTAAGACCAAGAGACCACAAGAAAGATATACTATAACATAGTTAACTCGTCAATTAGGGAGAGGAAAATTATGTTCTTCTCTTTTTTACTAACTAAACGTTTGACAGGTAAAAGAGAACTTTAATGAAATATTCGAATATCTATGTATCTCATATGAAGATCAAGTGTGAGCCCCAGGAAGGGGCCCCTTGATTTCTGAGAACTTCAACTGAAGTAAAATGAAACAAAAAGAGAAATTAAGGAATTCTTCTTGCATAACTAAAAGTATCTTTATAGATAATATAAATGTAAAGAGACCTATTACTTTGCTATCTAATTTACATATGTGTTTATGGTGTGTTCGAACACACTGCAAATTAGATGGAAAGAGAGAGTCACTCTTTCTCTAAATGCTCACAGAGACATTAAAAACTATTAGAGAGCGGTTGAATCAACATAGAGTGAGAGAGGAAGAGAGTGATAGATAGAAACCTGGTAAGCAAAGAGTCGTTTGGTGAGTTATTGTAAATTATGGCGAATTAGACAATTTAAAATTTTATTTTTTTCAAACATAACTATCCCAGAACTGAGGAATATTTTAGCATAAATTTTATGTCATTAAAGTCTGTAGGAAAAAACCATTCAGCCTTAATATAATAGATTTATGTTCTGTCCGACAATGCAATTGAAAACAAAGCCCTATGTCAAGAGCAAACAACTGTTCCACAATAAAATTTTACAAGGAATTCAATGATTTTAGTAATTTGGTGCTTCTGCAGTTTCACAATACCATTAAAATATTTTTAAAAATGTATAAACTTTGTTATGTACTTACATGTTAGCTGCAAATAAGATTGTACAGAAAAAATTATGCAAATTCATGCAGTATTTATTAAATTATAAGAAAAAGAAAAAAAAAACGATCTTATCGTAGACATTTCAGCTTACTAAGTAGACAAGAGATAATTTTTGGAAAAAGTCAAAATATAAGAAAAATGTTGATACATAAAATCGTTTTTTTAATTTTTAATTTAATAAATACTGGATGAATTTGCGTAATTTTTGGTGTATAGTCTTATTTTCAGCTACCGCGTAAGTACATAATAAAGTTTATACATTTCTTTAAATATTTTAATGTCATCGTTAAACTGCAGAAGCACCAGAAATTTTTTAAAAGATTTTTTCTCAGTAATATTGTGAGGTTTCCATACATGCTGAAAAGACAGAAAAGACTGTTTTACAAAGCCTTGTAACAAAATTAAACTTTTTTTTTTTAACACTTTTATTCACCTCCAATAATGTCACTAAGACATAAGGATGATCTCGAATCACAGTAGCCCCTAAGTAGAGAGTTGTGCAGCAAGATGTGTATCGGCGCGTTCTATCTCCTGAAGGACTCATTGAATTCTGTCAGTAACAGTCTTCTGCTTGTTTGCCTGCCGTTGTCTGCGCTCAGTGCAACAAAACCCGTACAAAAAAATCCTTCTGGACCAGTTGCCTAGTTTTATTTTCTGTACAGGATTACCATTGGAAACTTTCGAATGAAGGAAAAAACTAAAGCCTAAACCCTAACACAGAAAATGTAAAAAAAAACAAAAACATTTAAAAATATTGACCCCCCCCCAAAAAAAACAAAAACAAAAAAAAGTTGTAAAAAACAAAACAAAAAAACAAAACAAAAACAGTGGTTTTGTTGTTTGCTATATCAAAAATAAAAAATAATTCTTTTAAACTTTTCGTTGCACAAAAAAAAATATTTTATTTAAAAAATTTGATTAACAATAGTTCCTTTGACAAAAAAAAACAAAAAACATCTAATTAATAACAGTTGTTTATCTATGGTTTGTTCGTTCTTTATTTTTACATATGCATTTTACTTTGATTTTCTTTGTCTAACTTTTATTATTTGCAACTTTTCTTGAATTTATCATCTGCCAGTCTTCGTCTTGTCAACTCCCGGGCGCTTCCATAATCTTCCCAGACGTTGACAACGCGAAGTCACGGAAACGCGGGTCGTTCTATATAAACGTACCTTATTTTATTAATGTACAAAATGTTCAAATAAAAAAATATTAAGATAGAAAAAAAAAAACCCAAAAAGCCACACATTACTTACATCAAGATCCCTTGGTCCAAAGAATTGGTCTGAAGAAATGGATTTAACATTACCAAATTTATCCTGAGCATTGGTACGGGGATCAACTTCAAAGGCTTTTCGGTTGCGACTGGGTCTACAAATAAATTTTTAAAATTCTATATCAGAAAAAAATGTTTATAAAGATGTAATTGAAACTTAGAGAAAACAAAAGAAAACTTTTTAGAAGAATGAAGAAGGAAAATACATTTTTATAGCTAACAAGACTTTTTTTTTTTTACTGACATAAAAGGACAAAGACAAAAAAAAAACAAAAAAAAACTTAAAAAGACTGACTTACTTATCAGAATCATCAAAGGTGGGCATGGAGTCAGTGAAGCTTGTTTTGCTCTCAAATCTGTCGACATCCCAAGATCCTGTCTTGTTGGAATAACCCCATTTGGAGGTTGAAGAAGAACTAGTGGAAAGCGATGACTGGCTGGGACCAAATAAGCCGTCTCTGGATCTGGCAACAAAACAATAAGAGTATTTCAGCATAAGGAGGACATTTTGTATTAAAGAGTTACCTCCACTTGACCACAAAACTGAGGTGGAGTGGCGGAGGTTAGGGTTGAGGGTATTGGCAACTTATTGGGAAGATAATGTGTTTATTTAAAGGAAGCCAACAAGAGCGAGATGAGTGTAGAAATGTGAAGTGAGCAAATGAGAGGTTCAAAGGAAAAGCAAATAAAATATTTGGAGAGGAAGGAAAAGCAGACGATATAACCAATGCACAGAATCAAAGAAAACAAAAAAAAAATTTTTTAATTTCTTAACCAACCATCCCGGCGTTGAAGGGGGGGGGGGGGGGAGAGGGGGAAGGGGAGGGGACGGAAAGGGGCATGGATAACAAAATAGAATAGCTAAAAAAAGTGTAACATCTTTTTTTTTTTAAAACCCTCTGACAATTAATTCAATTCAATATAAGATAAATAAAAAAAGTAAAGAAAGCTGACTGATTGCCGTTTGACCTAATTTCAGTTTTTATTTTAAATAACTACCAGTAAGAATAACCCCCCCCCCCCCCCCCCCCCAAAAAAAAACTTACTAATAATCCTGTCTTGCCCACACACTAAGTAAGGGAATGAATATTAAAGTATTTTTTTCTTATAAGCAGCTTGGGTCCACACTGAATCCGATGATGTGAGGTTTATAAGTGTATCTTGTGCAATTTCTGACTTTTAGCCAGACACACACAATTATGAATTTCCCTTATTAAGGATTCATTTTAAGTTGTGGAAACACAAAAAGGTAAAGCTGTTTTGTACATCAAGGAATAAAGTTTTCTTTCAGTGAACAACAGATTATTTATCTTCCTCCCTCCACACACATTTTCTGTTCATTCTGATATCAATCAGTCACATAAGAAAAGATGGACAAGTGTTAATCAGTGCAAATGTCCAAAGATGAATAGAGTTGAAGATGACTCTTTACCATGAAAAATCTGACTGAAGATTTTTATTTTTTTTATTTTTTAAATAGGTCAAATTTTGAGTGGTGTATATGCAAACAGTCCCAAACTCTTAGAATTTCGCTAAACAAATAGTTTGTTTTCTTTTTCATTGTAACGATTATGGGTGTCGCCATGTTTTTTTTTTCTTCTAACATTATATTTGACTGTTAGTTTTGTGCTGTCATGGTTTTAATGGTTGAAACAAAGCCACCATCCGCCCATGCATGGAGTATTGTTGACACATCTGGGCTGGTACACCATCTACTAGTCTCTCCCTCTTAGATAAGGTTAAAAAAAAAAGAGTCTCTAATCTGATAGGTCCCTCACTATTCCCAAAGCTCCAGTCCCTGTCCCATCACTGCAATGTTGTATCCTTGTGCTTATTTTACAAGTACTTCAATCGAAGTGCTCCGATGAACTTGCTGCTCTAGCTATTGAAGTAGATAGCCCCCCCCCCCCCCCGACGTAAATACACTCGACCAACCCGACAATCAGCTAGATCCCATCCATTCACTGGGGGGGGGGGGGGGGTCCGGGGAGCTATCTACTTCAATAGTTTCTTTCCTCGAGCTGCCGGCCTTTGGAACTCCCTCCCTGCTCTCCATTTCCCCGACTGTACCAACATGCATAACTTTAAAACTAATGTGAACAAGCATCTTGCTGCACAGATCCCAATTTAGGATGACTCCTTAAACTTTCACCCTAATTCTCAGTAGCCCCTTACGTCTACAGTGGTAACTTGCCTTGTTTAGGGTGAACTAAGTTATTAAAAAAAAAAAAAAAAAAAAAAAAAAAAATGGCGACAGAACCATATCCAGTAAAAGTGGAAATAGGAGAACAAAAAACTTTTGTTTGTAATGGAAATACATAGAGACTCTAAGAGTATTGAAATATTCATGCCAAAAATTAATTGGCTCCTATGAAAAAGAGCTCCTTATATTCATATATTTGAGTCAATAATGATTCGGGTCCAGGGTTCAAATCTTTTGACCTGCGGTATAGTTATATATAGCCACACTGATGATTCTTAGTGAACATGAAGCATATGTCTGTTAAATTCCATTCTTTGTTTTTTTAATTTGTTTTTTTTAAAGAGAATTGTTTTTTTTCCAAGAGGAAAAGAAAATTCTTGTTTAGTTCTCAATTTAATGAACATTACTTTAACAGGATATACTTTATGATAGCTATGAAAGAAAAAAAAAGTAACCTATTTAAAATATAAAGTGCATCTAAACTTTCTGTAAGATTTTTAATCTAACATATGAAGTTATTTTACGAGATTTTAAAAGTTGGACCTAAATAGCGTTTAAGCTGACATATCAAACTTTGATTTTGACTAGCCAATTTTCATTTGTTATTGTTTTACCATGTTATTGGCACTATAATAACATACTTTGCTACAATTTATTCAAAAATTATGTCGTCCCTCCCAAGACAACTAGTAGTATGCACACATTTTTCAATTATGACTGACAAATCAAAATCAGACCGAAGGGTCGAAATAAATTATCATACCGGTGATTATGTGATACTTTATTTTATTCTTGCTCTGTTTATTACATTGAGTTCTCATACTCGGATTTCCTTCTGAAATTTATTTTACTCTAACACACACACACACTAATATATATATATATATATATATACACACAAGCAAAGATCATTTAAAAATTGTCCAATCATTTTGCTAAAAATTAATTTTTTTTAAAACTCAGTAAATTCTTTGCATTTTAATTCTTTTTCTTTGATATATATATATATATATATATAAATAAATAAATCACAGTAAAAGAGTTTTAATGCAAAGAATTTACTGACTTAAAGAAAATTAATTTTTAGCAAAATGATTGGACAATTTTTTGAATGCTCTTTGAAGCCAAAATAGATAAAAAATTAAAGCAAATGTCACATGATAAAAAGACTCATGATGAGAAGGGGGAGATTAAAAATGAAATAACAGTATTGAACATTAATTGTTTGCTAGTTTTAAATATAAAATAAGTTTATCCAACTATTCTAAATATGTCACATATTTTTATGTTCAAAATCTTTTTTTCTTGTTTAGTATCCTATTTTTATGCTAAATTCAACAATTATCATTTTAATTGGTTTTATGACATGTTATCATTCTAATTCGTTTTATCACATTACGTTATCATTGTCATTGGTTTTATGACATTATGTTATTATTTTAATTGGTTTTATGACAGTTTTTTAAGTCACATGTCATAAAAACAGTCATTAGGAAAATAGGTAAGCCATTTCCATCATCACTAGTGTTTTTATCACAATGTGTACAGATTCACATGGATTTTTTGCTCTTATTAGTTTAAAATGTCTTATTTTTTGACAAAAGGTGGATTTCTATCAATTTAATAAAATACAATCATGACATTTGTTGTTTTAAGTTAAAAAGTAGCATTTTTTATACAAGTTTTTTTGAAAATCATTCCCATTAACCGAATTGTATCACGAAGAATTCAAAATGAGAAAATAAATTTTGCCTAAAAATAAAAAATAAAATTTTTTTATTTAATATCTGTATGTATTTTTTACTTACCACAAAAAGGTCTTTGTTTTGTGAGTTTGGTTGTAAAATAATATTTATAACTTTCCAACTTTTATTGTTAACAAAGTTGTTATTGCCACGAAAAAGAAATTACTTTTGCTAAAACACTTTCGGAAAAGTAACATTTTTATGAAACCCATTTTGGAATTAAAACGAAAAAAAAAAAAAAAAAAAAATAAATTTAAGTTATGGTGTAATTTATCCAGATGTCCCCCTTCCGCTACCAATAATTTTTAAATCCCCAAAAGACATTTATTTCATAAGTATTTTGTTAAAGTATGGCATGATCTTGTTCCACACTTGGGTGAGAGAAAGCTGAATCCAAAGGTCGATTACATAAGTTGGGTACCCTGAAGGTCAGGTATGGAATGGTTGAAGAAGTGAAGATTCAGTAAGGTATTTCCGTAATTTGATAAGATTCATAAGTGTATATAGGTAGACCATTTTTATATAAGAAAATTAGTTCTCACGGAGACATTGGGAAGCGACACCTCAAGATGACAATGTAATTTTAACAAGTGTTAGCTGCAAGGCAGTAAGGGGGTAAAGAGGAGCTCGCTAGATAGTTAGCTCAGGCTCTGAAACAGTGGAGACAAAGGTGTATGTTAAGTATAATAGTAATCGTATATTTTTTATAACAGTTTTTGTGTTGTGACGATGACGATGGTTCAGCCAGCGAAAGATTGAAACAACAAAAATTCCCCTCACAAAGGAGGAAATGTCTCCTTCCAATGACCGAATAATTTCCCGACCAGAAAAAGAATCAAAGAGTTATTTCCACAGAAAGAGTGATGTAACAATTTACTTTTCTTAAGATAAAAATGGGAAGATGTGGCGGTAGTCCGGTACGGCTGATCACATATGGAGAGAAAGAGGAAACCATCTTCTCTTGTGGGACAAAGTAAAAATTATAGAAAAAAAAGCGGTGGCAAGTAAGACGTCTTAAAGAAACAGCACATATGTTGGGCGACAATGGCCTCCTAAGTAGACCAATTATAAAATTAAATACAATATATGAACCAATAATCATAAATAGTAAATCAAATAAATAAATAAGTTAATTTATATATATATTTTTTTAGTACATTTTTGAGTTTGCCATTTTCAAGAACTCTGTTCACACCTCAAAGAAGGCTTAAAGAAGGGAATGGTTCCCGAAAATTTCCTAAATACTATTCATAAAAAACAAACTGAAATTGGGATTTACTTTACTTTGTTTCTAAAATCGTCCAATAAATTCATCACGAAATTGTAAGTTGCACGTTTATCTATTTTTACTTCATTCTCAGTTTTTTTTTTTTTTAAATTTTTTTATTCACTATTATTATACTTCAACTTGTGCGCTTATGATTTTCTGTTGACTGATTACACCTATATATATATAAAGTTATGAAAATATATTTATGGCAATTAAGCTACACAAAGGCTCCCGCATTTCATCCCCCGGGGAATCTTCAGGCTAAAATGCATGGAGTTAGTTTTGCCGGGTGTTTTTATATACATGGCTAGCTAGTTAACCAATCAGAGCCTCTGTGTAGCTTAATTGCCATAAATATATTTTCATAACTTACTACCTAGCTCTACTTACATATCGAGCACTGTTGAAGTAAATACTGAAAATTGATACATAAAAAATGATATCTCCTTATACAATTTTATGTGGATACACGAAATAGTAATATATATATATATATATATATATATATATATATATATATATATAAATTAACTTATTTATTTGATCTACTATTTATGATTATTGGCTCCTATATTGTATTTAATTTTATACTTGGTTTACTAAGGAGGCAATTGTCGCCCAACATATGTGCTGTTTCTTTAAGACGTTTTACTTTCCACCGCTCTTATATATATACTAGCTGTCTTTGTCAGTTCGCTATCATTTTGCAAAGTTCTCAACTTGAAAGCAAAATTTTAAATAAACACTTCATAAGGTTTTTGAAAACACAAGACTAAAACTTTCACATTTATTTGCATTAAAAGATAAACATCCTGGTAATGTTGATACAGATTTATTTAGCTTTTAAATAAGACCCTAATGAAATAAAAAGAAAGAAATCCATTTGCCTGAAAAATATGACGTTGTTAATGGGAGAGAGAGAAAACGAGCAAGACAGCCAGCCACTCGCTCCTTTACCATTTCTTTTTTCTGCTTAAGAATGCTAGCGAGCGATGTTAGAAGAAAGGTTTTTAGTAAGTTATCCATTTCTTTATTCAATCAATTAATTACTGTTTATATTGACGAAACTATTACATATATAGAGACAAAATAGAACCCAAAATTACAAATGTATAACACTAAACATTAACTTATTATGAACAGTTTTAAAAGATAGTTATGCTAATTAGGCTTCTAAATAATTGTCTTTGGATCATCCGTCGGTACGATATATAGAGTATTTAAAAATACTATGTATTATTGATTTAAATAACAGTAACCTGTTTAGATGGTAATATAGGAGTGATAAATTAAAAAGAAAAGCTTTTGCATTTATTCATAGAGATATATCAGTAGCAATGAAAAATAAAAGGATAGCCTAATCGTGGGTAATCTAAAGGTCCTGTCTTCATTGGCTACTACACAGAGATATAGGGAAAAACGCCACTTCTTTCCTTGAATTGCTCCACTTACACTTGATCCTCCTGAATGTTTAGCTAAGGAGAGTAGAAAGTGGGCATTATGTTTACTTTCAGCAGTCTTGCAACTCTCGCTTCCCTTATTTAATCCATTAGTCCTCACATTCTATGAGCAATGTTTCTGACAAAGGGAAAAAATTGCTGTTTTCTGGGTCAGAATCTATCCATCTAACACTTATTGTTGGCTAGTTTCTAATTTTGAAGTTTCTTTTTTTAGCTCCTTACATCAAGTGGCTTCATGCCGTGTCTGGAGCGATTTCCATTAAAAAAAAAAAAAATTGGAATCAAGTATCACTTCCTAAGTCTTTGGTATTACTCCACTGAAGATTGAACCCTGATCTCCCAGGCCATTAGCGAGCACTAACCATTATGCCTAGAATTGTCCACATGGAACTGTAGTGCAATGGCTAAAGGCGTTGGCCAACAATCAGCTTTAAGTGACAATCTTATCGAGATTCAAGGTTCAATCCTTACTACAGGTAAAATTTAAAAAAAAAATTAAGTTATATCCGGTCACGACTGACAGAATGAAAATAATCTTCTAATCCATGGATTAAATAGCGTATTCAGTTCAAAATTCTATATAGGTCTTCACGGGTTTTGAAATCTGCAGGTCTCAATTACGTAATAGTTTTAACTGAACCATTTGCTTTTAGTTTTGTTCAGTGTATTCAAGATAAACAATGTATTAAAGGGAGACCAATTTTGGCATTTTGAAATCTTCCAACTTTGATTGTCATCTTTGGCAGCTGACACGATAGCAGTGTTACAATAAAAGGACAGTTTATGCCTGTATACAGATTTTTTGGCATTCAGTAGAGAACATTGTTTTCTCCTTAGTAAAAGGAAAGATTGAATAATTTTTTAAAGGAGACAGGCATGCCTTCTTATAAGGGATCGAGTTCCTCCTGGACAACAAGAATGATGCAATAAACTCCAATACTTAAAAAAAAATTTTTTTAATAGAAATCGCTCCAGACAAGGCATGAAGCTACTTGATGTAAGGAGCTAACAAATACAAGAAAAAAATTATGCATCCATTAACTCTTAGGAATGAAAATGCGATTTCAAAATGAAGTGTGACGAACCAACAAAGTCTGTCAAAAAGATTTAATCTCAAAATAATGCAAGGCTTTTTTCACTTCATTCTTTTATCAACTTTTCACAAATCAGGAAGAGATTTACAAATATTTACAAAATGCTATGTTGCAACTTTTTTTCTTTTTTTTCTTTTTTTCTCTCCAATATTTAAAAAAAAAAAAAAGAAAAAAAAAGAGGTTGGTGTACCCTCCCACCCTAATAAAACATGCCAAAAAATGTTAATTCTTTATTTTGTTTTAGCCCACTTTCCCCACCATTTTCTACTGAGAGATTGTAAGAATTAAAGTAGTTTCAGACAAGAAACTACTGAGAAGTCGTGCAGGAAAATAGTTACAAAAATTTGTAGAAGAAAATAAAACAAAAAGGCAAAGAATAAAGATGGCTGTAAAATAATAAAAAGTGAAAATATCTTCTAAAAAAATATATAAATAAATAAAATAATAAAAAAAAAAAAGAAAAGAAAAGGAGGTCAGGTAGAATTATGCATATCAAGCCTGTAATTATGTTATTCACATATCTCAGATGGAATATATTGAATTAAACTTAATTTTTTAAAAATATATAATATCTTAGCAGGATACACCTTCCAGGATTTTGATTCTAGAAAAAAAATGTCTAAAATTTAGGGCTTAAGCTTAGTGAGTATTAAAAAGAAATTGAAATTCAGGGAATATTGTTTAACTGGTGTCTAATAAATATGGATCAAATTTCATGCAAATCTGAAATATTTGAATTTCTAAAAGGGAAGTTGTGCTCATATTATGCCCCCCCCCAAAAAAAAACATTTGAAATACTAAAAAGAAACTAAAATTTAGGGAATATTTATTAATTGATGATTAAAATTTCATAAAAATCAGATGTATCTGAAGTTTCACAAAAGGCCTACATCCCATCTTTGCATAATACTAAATTAAACTAAATATAGCCCACATTACCCACATGTTTCATGATAGGTTAATATGTTTCATAGTTTACAGCACACAAACACACATAAGTTACATATAACAATATTTATAAATAAATATTAAATTATTTTTACCTACATACGCCAGCGATTCAAGCTTTCGCTCTCATCAAGTGACAATTTCAGATGGTCACAGGGCGAAAACCCAGTTCTCAGAGTTAACTAAGACTCCGCATGCTTTCGCTCTATCCCCAAGGCCATCAGGAATTATTACATGATACAGGAGAAATTAAGTTCTATTTAGCCTAAATACAGCGGGTAGTAAAGTTATATATATGTATATATGATATTTTATAAATAATTAATTATTTATTATTACCTACAGACATCAATATTTCATGCTTACGCAATCTTCAGTGCAGAAAGTTAATTCCCGACGGTCGGCGGGCGCAAACTCTGATTACAAATCACTACTAATTCGCAGTCAAGAGTCTTACCCGTTGGCCACCACAAATTAGTTTGGAAGTTAGGAGAAATTTAACTTTGTAAATGCCAAGTCGGCGGGTATTTACAACGAGCAGCGAAGAGTGATCAACAACAACAAACATATATATATATATAAGAGATAATCAGTGACATATGTGTATGTCTGCATGTTAACATTCCTGATAGGTTTGAGTTATAACTCAAACCTGTCATGTGATCAACTTGTGTATATATGTGAGAAAATTTAGTACTGAAATATGAGTTTGCTTGTTTGCATGCATGTCAAGATTTGTGTGTATAATTTATTATTCTGTTATGCATGTGTTGCTTGTGTCTATGCGACTTCTCTTATGTGGAAGTTTTTTGGGTGGTATGATGGAGGAGGAGGAGAAGTCTTGAATTCAGCTTGTTATGATTAAGAAAAATATGACATTTTGCGTTTGACACTTCTTACACAACCGTAAGTCAAGTTTACATGTCGGCTAGAAAATGCTGCTGATTATAATTGTTTTGTATGTCTGAATCATCAATATCTGATTTTTTTCTTTTATGGACATTTTGATTTCATTGGTGGTCCTGTCCAGGTGCACACTAGCATTGAAACCTGAACTGATTTGCGTAGACCATTTTATATGTTTATATCTACAAAGTATAGACATTGTACTTAACAGGAAGACCAGTTTTTATATCTTTCTGCATAAATGAGCCTACAGATTGGAAAATCAAACAGGAAATAAATACAAGACAAAGGTTTCATTAACTGAAAAAAAAATGGTGTAACAATTGCAATGCTTTGTTTTTTTTTTTTGTTGTTTTTTTTTTTTTTTTAAATATTTATGAACTGTAGAATATTTCAAGTAATAAAATATGGATAAGAAAGAAAAAAGCAAAAGTAAAGAAAATTTATTAAAATTTTTATAAGTAAAAAAGGAGGTGAGAGCCTGAATTTTAATTGAAGGTTTTTCAAAATTTCTTTCTTACACAGCATAGAAAATATATCTTTAAAATAAAGGGTGCAGGGATACAAACACTTTTTTTTTTTTTTTATATACTTATATCACCCCCAAGTATTTTCTAAATTCATACTTACAAAATTATTTACTTACTCGAGAGAAAAAAAGAATTAGTGAGGCTTTAGCATGACAAGAATGTTACGAGAGAAAATAATTACATTTATCCCAACTAGTAGATGTAGGGGTTTCAAAGTTCATGACTTTATTATTTTCACATTTTACCAAGTTTGACATATGATTGGCCAAAGCATAATCAACAAGGTTTGGCCCCAGGATAAGCTGTGACCTCATATACGATTGGTTGGTTTTAATCATGTGACTAGAAAGATCTGAAGTGATATGAGTTAAAGTGTAAACTGCAGTAAGAAAAAAGATGCAATGGAAGATCCTGCTAGGGGCTAAACAACACAGCCATAAAAGTATTAGGACTATAATAACAGAAATGATGATACCCATCATTTTATTGTGAAAATTCTGTCATGCTTGGCATAAGGCCACACAATGAGAATTAAACTCATTAGAGTAAGAACTGTCTGAAAAACTCACCAAACAAGTCTATGATGAAATTTTGGGATGAGATTCGTTGAAGAAATTTCAAATATTTTCTACGGCATATAATCTCATTTTTTAATTTTTATTCAAATTTAAAAATGAGATTTTAAGCCTTAGAAAATATTTGAAATTTCTTCAAGAACTTTTCAAGAGATTATAATTGCATGAAAATAGAAATTAAGATGATTGAGGTCAGCGTGCTTTCACTAAAAACGTACAAATCCAACTATTCTCCATCCATCTAGGGATAGACTAGACTCAAGCCTTGGTAGAGCAACACCAAATTACAAAACACAATTTGTGATGGTTCAGGGCCCCCCTCCATCCTACAAGTGTTTAACAGCAGCAGTAGCAGCTCAAGGTAGATTCTCCTCTCATAAACTGAAGATAATGGCAGAGAGAGAGAGAGAGTAAGTGAGAGAGGGAGGGATTGATAAATCATCAAGCTTATCCTTACTCATGCAGGATATTCAATATATATATATATATATATATTTATTCCATAACCAAAATTACCATGCAAAACCCCTCCCCCCGCATATATTCCTTCCTCCCAAAAGAGGGAGTCTGGGTTGAAGAAGAGAATTAATAAAAGTTACAACAACAACAATAAAAAAAAAAGCAAAGTCCAGAAATTGAGGAGGGAACCAGTTTTATTTAGAGAGTAGTAGACAGAGTTTTAGGGGTGGGGGAGGTGAAAGTGCACTAAGTACATTGCACTCGTGACCGGGTAACCAGGGATGGGGGTCAGGGAAGGAGGGGGGGGGGGTGTGTGCAAAAATAGATTTATCTCCTCCCTCCTACATTAACAAAACCTCACCTCCCTATTTTAATATGAAGGAAAAAAAAAAATCAGCTAATAAAAATAAAGCAGAAAATTTTTTTATTTTCTGTAAAAAAAAAAAAAATAAAAGTTTTAGGAAAATGATTGTGGCTGCTGCTGTTTGGATGAGAAGAGATGATTGTTAACCTTGAGCATGAAGGATGAAAGAAGGATTATTAACCTTAACCCAACACGGTGAGGATGGAAGACGGATTCTTAACCCAACACGGTGAGGATGGAAGACGGATTCTTAACCCAACACGGTGAGGATGGAAGACGGATTCTTAACCCAACACGGTGAGGATGGAAGAAGAATTCTTAACCCAACACGGTGAGGATGGAAGAAGAATTCTTAACCCAACACGGTGAGGATGGAAGAAGAATTTTTAACCCAACACGGTGAGGATGGAAGAAGGATTCTTAACACAACACGGTGAGGATGGAAGAAGGATTCTTAACACAACACGGTGAGGATGGAAGAAGGATTCTTAACACAACACGGTGAGGATGGAAGAAGAATTCTTAACCCAACACGGTGAGGATGGAAGAAGAATTCTTAACCCAACACGGTGAGGATGGAAGAAGAATTCTTAACCCAACACGGTGAGGATGGAAGAAGAATTTTTAACCCAACACGGTGAGGATGGAAGAAGGATTCTTAACACAACACGGTGAGGATGGAAGAAGGATTCTTAACACAACACGGTGAGGATGGAAGAAGAATTCTTAACCCAACACGGTGAGGATGGAAGAATTCTTAACCCAACACGGTGAGGATGGAAGAAGAATTCTTAACCACACACGGTGAGGATGGAAGAAGGATTCTTAACCCAACACGGTGAGGATGGAAGAAGGATTCTTAACACAACACGGTGAGGATGGAAGAAGAATTCTTAACCCAACACGGTGAGGATGGAAGAAGAATTTTTAACCCAACACGGTGAGGATGGAAGAAGGATTCTTAACACAACACGGTGAGGATGGAAGAAGGATTCTTAACACAACACGGTGAGGATGGAAGAAGTATTCTTAACCCAACACGGTGAGGATGGAAGAAGGATTCTTAACCCAACACGGTGAGGATGGAAGAAGGATTCTTAACCCAACACGGTGAGGATGGAAGAAGGATTCTTAACCCAACACGGTGAGGATGGAAGAAGGATTCTTAACACAACACGGTGAGGATGGAAGAAGGATTCTTAACACAACACGGTGAGGATGGAAGAAGAATTCTTAACCCAACACGGTGAGGATGGAAGAATTCTTAACCCAACACGGTGAGGATGGAAGAAGGATTCTTAACCCAACACGGTGAGGATGGAAGAAGAATTCTTAACCACACACGGTGAGGATGGAAGAAGGATTCTTAACCCAACACGGTGAGGATGGAAGAAGGATTCTTAACCCAACACGGTGAGGATGGAAGAAGGATTCTTAACCCAACACGGTGAGGATGGAAGAAGGATTCTTAACACAATACGGTGAGGATGGAAGAAGGATTCTTAACCCTAATCCTAACCCAACATGGTGAGGATGGAAGAAGGATTCTTAACCCTAATCCTAACCCAACACGGTGAGAATGGAAGGATTCTTAACATGAATCAAATCACCAAAATAATTTAAAAAAAAAATGAAATTTGCAAGATATCCCAAAATTAAATTCTCTTATTAGTGTAGGGGAAGCGACAGGGTGAATAAGAATTAAAACAGAGATTAAGAGTTTGAACACTTGTAGGAGTTGTATAACATTTAGCACCACCGTAAACAGAACTGGCTTTGTTATATATTGTTCAACACATTCACGCAAGAGAAGAGACGAAAAAGACAAAAAGAAAAATGTTTATTTCAACTATGTTACCACTGGCCTTTTGGCTGGGAGCAAAGTGTAGTATCTGTTCTGATACTACACTTTATCTTTTCTGTCCTTGGTCAGTGAAGGAGTAATCTTTCTAGACTGAGGCAATTTTTTTTTTTTTTTTTTCAATCCAGAGTGCCCCTATTGAGTGGAGTTGGATTTTCCCCACATTAAAAACAAACCTTGTGTCATCATGGGGAGGCAAGTAAATATGGACCCTCTCTTGTCCTGGGATCAAATGATGAAACATGTATCTTTTTGTGCCTAACCCATATCACTTTATTTATTCTTATTTTGTATTATTCAATTTTGGGGGGTTGGATCCAAGGATGTACTCAATATTTATTGAATGATTTAGGGCCCATATGTACTCCTGCGCTAACCCATAACCCCATATTAACATTTCCATTCTATATATATAAAAAAAAAATTAAAAGTAAAAATATTAACATTGTAATTTTATATATATTTAAAAAAGAAAACAAAAAAACTCAGTGATTATTTATATTGAGACTCGAGTGAAATATGATAGTTCAAAATAAAATAACGGGAAAATTTATGGATATCACTGAAAAATATTAGTGTACACTAAAAATTACGGAAAATAAGAGAGAATTTTAATAAAAAGTAAAATTAATTTACTATTCGGAGTCTATGAATTCCGATGACAAGACCACGTGGCGTTTTATATTAGAAAAAAGGAGATAATCTTCTATGTCACGCTGGCTTAACGTGAATGCTGTTCGGAGTTCATGGACTCCGAATGGTAAATTAATTTTATTTTTTTAAATTAAAATTCTACTCACTTATTTTCTGTAATTTTTAGTGTACATTAATATTTTTCCCCCCGATAAGTAAGTATATTCATAAGTTTTCCTGTTATTTTATTTCGAACTATCATATTTCACTTGCGTCTCAATATAAATAAGCACCCAAAAATCATTTTATGAATCTCCGGTACGAAGACAGACCCTACAATATATTATATTGTAGATAGTTTGATTAAAATGAAATATACTTATCGAAGTACTCTGGGTAATGTAGTTTCACAATATATATGGTTACAAGGGGTCTATCACCAAAACTCTAAGATGAGTTTATGAACAAACATACAGACAATAACTGCAACTTATACACACACGAGTTGAACAAAATAATGGAAGCATCGGTGCTTCTTTAGTTTCACAATGACATGTTAGGCCTCTCTTAAAAAAAAAATAGCTAAAGAAACATATAAACTCTGTTATGTACTTACGTAGTAGCTGAAAAGACTGTACACCAAAAATTACGCAAATTCATCCAGTATTATTAAATAAAAAATAAAAACGATTTTATCTGTATGTCACCATTTTTGTTAAATTTTGAGTTTGTCCGAAAGTTATCTCCCTTGACTATTCAGTTAGCTGAAATGTCTAGCGATACGTAAGATCGTTTTATTTTCTTTTTCTTATAATCTAATAAATACTGGATGAATTTGCATAATTTTTTCTGTCCAATCTTATTTTCAGCTAACAAAGTTTATACATTTCTTTAAATAATCTATAAAACTGCCAGAAATTTGTTTTTTGTTTTTTTAATTAATTCTATTATTAGCTAAAATTGCTGTTTCTTTTCAGATATCAGAAAAAGGTAAGTAAAATTCACTGACCTTTCAAAGAGGCCAAATTGTTGGTGATCGTATGGCAGGCGCTAGCGTAATGAAAACAGTCCAAAATATTTGGTGCCTCAAAAGTACTGGCACTCTTTGAGAAAGAGGGGGAGGGGCGCCATGTCAAAACAAAATTCCTGAAGAAAATCAAATACTTTCAGCTCAGGATCATCTGACTCTTACGTTAATTGTTAGAAAGGATCACAAAAGTACAGCTCTGAAATTACTGCAGATTTTAATGACCACTTCAGAAACTCAATTCCCACAAAACCTGTTTGCCGAGAGTTGCACAAAACCAGATTTCACAGGAATGCTGCAACCAGAAAACCACTACTTATATATATATAAAAAAAACATTACAAAGTGTCTAAAGAACTGTTTCTGGGGTGAAACGCAATCTTTCAGCATGATGATACACAAAAGCTAAAGTTGTTACTGAATGGCACGAGGAACATTCTAGTGCAGTTAAACATCATACCTGCCCACCACTGTCCCCAGATCAATATTATTGAACATTTCTCGCTCATGTAAGTAATGAGTCGATATTTTTCACCATCATCACTACAAGGGGAGGTAACAGTGGCTAAGTAGTTAATGACACAGACTGACGACCTGGATGTGCCAAGTTCGAATCCAGTTTGTTCCACAGAAACACTTTCACTTAGGATGTTGGCAACCTTCATGTGGCCCCTCCTGTAAGTACCCGATTTCTTTCTAAAAATAATTGACTAGAAAAATATCGGGGAAACCAATGCCAACAATAGAATCATCTGATTCATACGAAATGACTGAATGAATGATCACGACAAGAACTAGACTATTTTAGCTGAAGAATGGACAAAAATCCATTCAAAAATAATTCAAACTTTGTACAAGTCCATTCATCGTAGAATTCAAGCTGTAATTAGTGCCCAAGGCAGTCCTATTCCATATTAAAATTTGTTTGAAATTCTAAATTATTTCTATTATTTTGTCGAACCTGTGTGCTCAAAATTATATATATATATATATATATATATGATTATTTTTATTTACACAGACATGTACAAAATCTGCGACACTGGCATGTCGATGTTATCAGTCAACAGCTGTTATAAACTGAGATCTCATCAGGCAGAGTTAGAATCCGATCTTTACCTTAGATCATATTTGGAAAGAATGAAATGGAGAAAAAAGAAAAGAAATTTAAATTTGGAAAGTGATATATATATATATATATATATATATAAATAACGTTTTCTAAAGAGACCACTTCATTAGTCAGTTGATTATATATATATATATATATTAGTTGTTGGAACCTCATACGTCGTAATCGACGGGAGAGTCCATCATATATATATATATATATATATATATATATAGTTGTTGGAACCTCATACGTCGTAATCGACGGGAGAGTCCATCATATATATATATATATATATATATATATATATATATAGTTTAAGATTCCAGTCACAAAATATTTACAATTAAATCACAGTTCCTTACTAATATTAATGAAAAATCCCAAGTTGAGCATCAAATTTTTAAATTATAAAAAAAAATACTCGTTCAGCATAAAATAACTTTCCTATTTGATTTTTCGTCTGATATCTTATTTGGATTTGTGTAATACAAAGATTTACAGTTTTTGCAAGAAAATCATTCAGTCGTCAGCTTTTGTCCATCATCTTGTCTAAACTAAACATTGACCCGTTGCATCTTTGGTCAAAGAGTTAGAACAAGAGTTTAAAAAAGATGAAAAATTGCAAGTGTGCATTTGTAAGGGGTAGGTGGGTGTGATAAAGGCATGGCGTTCTATACTCCAGGCCACTTCATGGTGCAGATGAGGAGCACGACTGGTGGCCTATTAAAAAATGTTTGATTTTCAGTTTTTTTAAGGAAATTAAGTCAACTATATTTGAAAATACACAAATGACATTCTGACCCATACCTTAGGATAAGACGTGTTGAAAGATAAATACAATAAAATACATATTTTTGTTGTAAAAACTGACAAATATTCAACAAAACAAAGAGAAAATTGAGATGTCTTGTAAAAAAATATGATGCACACACATATTTTGATTTATTTATCTTTCAACACATCTTATCCTGAGAATCTTATTGTGTATTTTCAAATATAATTGACTTAATTTCCTTAGAAAATCTCTGAAAAATCAAACATTTATCAATAGGCCTCAAGTTGTGCTCCTCAGCTGTGCCATCAAGTAGCCTGTAGTATAGAACACCATGGATGAAGATCAAATTAAATGATTAGATGAAAAGGGTTTTTTTACTTTTAAGAGACAAAAAGATTGCTAGCATTTTGAAGATGAGATTGGTAGGGGATGAGTGTTGTTCAATGAGGGTGGTGGCAGGAGGGAGGGGGGTATCATATTGTGTTGAGAAACATTGAAGGAATTACTTTGAACTTAAGGAGAATCCACCCAGCTTATCAAGTTCATCCTCAAAAAAGTCACGGGTGGTACGGCTTGGAGCATCAAATCGATCAAGAGAAGGACTGCTTTTTGAATGACCACTTGGAGCTTCCTGATCGATGACGGTCATATCCGACAACACAGAGTGACTGATGCCACTGAAAGAAGAAAAAAAAGAAAAAAGATTAACACTTTTATTGCATTCAAAGATTCATTAAATCATTGGCTTTTCAAAAGTAAAAAAAAAATTAGTCTAATCGGGTTAAATTCTATAAGCTTTAGTTCAACCTCTTCAATATCTTGAAATGAAACTAAAATTATTGAAACTGGACAAAGTTTTTCTACTCATGTATTATACATACATATGTTGGATAATGGCCCTGTGACGCCGGACGCATGTTGAGTGGACGTATGTGTGGGGGATCGTTTGGTTTGGCTTACGCGATTTATTGCGGGTGGACTCGTACAATCAAGTGCAAAATAAAGCTTGTTCTCACAGTCAAAGCTCACAAGCGTTGACAGGACCACCACGTTTGACGAGACCTCAGGTCAAGGGTCAAAATGCACCTGCGCATAAGGGTTCTGTGACATCACGGGTTCTTGTGTGGGAAACTGAGTTTTGCCAGTCTGGTTTTTGGAAGCAAACTGAACAGACGTATTTCTCCATGTAGTCCGCAAATGAAAAGGGGAATTTATTTCCCTAAAAGAATACAGGCGTGATAAAATCCTGCCCCCCTCCTCGAATGGCTAAGGACTTAATTCCTAGCTATCTATGGTCCATTAACTATGATAAAAGTGGTAAATTGATCTCTTTCTCTTCGTTAGTAAAACATTTCTAAGAGCGACAGAAAATTGACGCCTAAATAAAAGTAATCAAATTTAAAAAAAAAGATTCTGCCTTATTTTTCGCTGTGTATGAGAATCTTTGTTACAGCCCAATAGAACGATGATGATACTGGTGACGCACAGTATGCGAGTATGGGGTGGCGGACGACGGACATATTCCAGCAGCAGGATAGCAGGACACACCGTTGCAGCGAGGATCGACAACAACAACAATTATAATGACACTAGACGGTTGGTTTGCGTGTGTTAGTGTTGACTGTATGAACTGTGTGAGAATATCGAACACCCGAAGTTTAACATACAAGTTGACAGCCTAAACGTTACACATATACACATACATATACCGAATCTTATATTTAATAATAACCAAGCGAAGCTAGTCCGATTCTCAAAGTTTGTCATCAGTAGCTTCGGTCTATATTTCATTCTGAATAGATATTTTCTTTGCTTAACCATTGCTCCAATGACATTAACAAAAAGACCGTTAATGTTAGATTTAAGTTCACAAAACTAACAGAATTTTCTTTAGATATTAACACTTCAAACTTGTTCATTTGTATTTTTTTTTAATACTTAACTCGTTCTGTTCTGACCTGATTTTACTCAAGAGTATTTGTACTTGCATTTTTGTTTTACAACAAAATATTTTTACATTTATTGAACATTGTTGCAAAGTGCCACCTTTGTTTAGATATAAAACTGTATGAACGAAATGAAACTCATGTCTCTCTCTGCAATATATAGTTCTTTTTGCTAAATATGATGGTGAAACTGAAATGTATTCATTACATATTAGTCAATAATACGATTTTTGAAACCATGTATTAAATAATACGATTTTTGAAACCATGTATTAAATAATACGATTTTTGAAACCATGTATTAAATAATACGATTTTTGAAACCATGTATTAAATAATACGATTTTTGAAACCATGTATTAAATAATACGATTTTTGAAACCATGTATTAAATAATACGATTTTTGAAACCATGTATTAAATAATACGATTTTTGAAACCATGTATTAAATAATACGATTTTTGAAACCATGTATTAAATAATACGATTTTTGAAACCATGTATTAAATAATACGATTTTTGAAACCATGTATTAAATAATACAATTTTTGAAACCATGTATTAAATAATACAATTTTTGAAACTATGTATTACATAATACGATTTTTGAAACTATGTATTAAATAATACGATTTTTGAAACCATGTATTAAATAATACGATTTTTGAAACCATGTATTAAATAATACGATTTTTGAAACCATGTATTAAATAATACGATTTTTGAAACCATGTATTAAATAATACAATTTTTGAAACCATGTATTAAATAATACGATTTTTGAAACCATGTATTAAATAATACAATTTTTGAAATCATGTATTAAATAATACGATTTTTGAAACTATGTATTAATATGATTTTTGAAATCATGTATTAAATACGATTTTTGAAACTATGTATTACATAATACGATTTTTGAAACTATGTATTAAATAATACGATTTTTGAAATCATGTACTAAATAATACGATTTTTGAAACCATGTATTAAATAATACAATTTTTGAAACTATGTATTAAATAATACGATTTTTGAAACCATGTATTAAATAATACGATTTTTGAAACCATGTATTAAATAATACAATTTTTGAAACCATGTATTAAATAATACGATTTTTGAAACCATGTATTAAATACAATTTTTGAAATCATGTATTAAATAATACGATTTTTGAAACTATGTATTAATAATATGATTTTTGAAATCATGTATTAAATACGATTTTTGAAACTATGTATTACATAATACGATTTTTGAAACCATGTATTAAATAATACGATTTTTGAAATCATGTACTAAATAATACAATTTTTGAAACTATGTATTAAATAATACGATTTTTGAAACTATGTATTACATAATACGATTTTTGAAACTATGTATTAAATAATACGATTTTTGAAACTATGTATTAAATAATACGATTTTTGAAACTATGTATTAAATAATACGATTTTTGAAACTATGTATTAAATAATACGATTTTTGAAATCATGTATTAAATAATACGATTTTTGAAACCACGTATTAAATAATACGATTTTTGTAAACCATGTATTAAATAATACGATTTTTGAAACCATGTATTAAATAATACGATTTTTGAAACCATGTATTAAATAATACAATTTTTGAAACCATGTATTAAATAATACGATTTTTGAAACCATGTATTAAATAATACGATTTTTGAAACCATGTATTAAATAATACGATTTTTGAAACCATGTATTAAATAATACGATTTTTGAAACCATGTATTAAATAATACGATTTTTGAAACCATGTATTAAATAATACGATTTTTGAAACCATGTATTAAATAATACGATTTTTGAAACCATGTGTTAAATAATACAATTTTTGAAACCATGTATTAAATAATACGATTTTTGAAACCATGTATTAAATAATACAATTTTTGAAACCATGTATTAAATAATACGATTTTTGAAACCATGTATTAAATAATACAATTTTTGAAATCATGTATTAAATAATACGATTTTTGAAACCATGTATTAAATAATACGATTTTTGAAACCATGTATTAAATAATACAATTTTTGAAATCATGTATTAAATAATACGATTTTTGAAACTATGTATTAATATGATTTTTGAAATCATGTATTAAATACGATTTTTGAAACTATGTATTACATAATACGATTTTTGAAACTATGTATTAAATAATACGATTTTTGAAATCATGTACTAAATAATACGATTTTTGAAACTATGTATTAAATAATACGATTTTTGAAATCATGTATTAAATAATACGATTTTTGAAATCATGTATTAAATAATACGATTTTTGAAACCACGTATTAAATAATACGATTTTTGAAACCACGTATTAAATAATACGATTTTTGAAACCACGTATTAAATAATACAATTTTTTAAATCATGTATTAAATAATACGATTTTTGAAATCATGTACTAAATAATACGATTTTTGAAACTATGTATTAAATAATACGATTTTTGAAATCATGTATTAAATAATACGATTTTTGAAATCATGTATTAAATAATACGATTTTTGAAACCACGTATTAAATAATACGATTTTTGAAACCACGTATTAAATAATACAATTTTTGAAACCATGTATTAAATAATACAATTTTTTAAATCATGTATTAAATAATCATATATTTATTTTACTTTTCATTTTGTATTTAAACCTAACCGTAAAACAAAAGGGCGGCGTTAAACGAAAATATCTCCCATAATAATTTAACCAATATATATTGTGGCAATTGTCGAGCCCTAATCTAACTTTTTTTTTATGATGTTGAAACTGGAATATAGTAATTACAATTTAGTTTGTAATAAATTTTTTTAAATAAAGGAGTAACAAATGGATTCTTTGTGTAATTGTATGAATGTATGACATTTTAGTTTTTAATTATGTATTTTAAATCAAGTATGAATAATCGATCGGTTGTTTTTGTATGTACATTTATGCACAGGTGACGTCACATCATAGCAGTAGAAAAAAAAAAAAATCAAAGTCAAGATGGCTACAATAACTCAATTTTAGGTATTCTTATAGAGAACGCACTGTGTTTCCGTGACTTTACGTCGTCAACGTTCAGGCAGGTTTCAGAAGCGCCCGAGAATTGACGAGGCGAAAACTGCCAAACGATAAATTGAAGACTGGCAGACAATAAATTCAGACGAAGAAAATCCAAGTAAAATACATATATAAAAATAAACAAACAAACCATAGCTAAACAACTGTTATTAATTAAATGTTTATTTTATTTTTTTGTCAAAGAAACAATTGTTAATTAAATGCTTTTAAATAAAATGTTTTTTTTTTGTGCACTGAAAAGTTTCAAAAAGATGATTTTTTTTATATAACAAACAACGAAACCACTGTTTTTAACCAATTTCTTGATTGTTTTCAATGTTTTTTTCTTAACATTTTCTGCGTTAGAGTTTAGGGTTAATCTTTCGCTAGAAGTAACCGTTGCTGGCAGAACTCAATGAGTCGGAAGATTCAACGCGCTGACACAGATGGTTTAGAAATTCATTTTTTTTTAACGCGCTGCAGATCATAGAAATTAATTTCTTCCAAAAGTTATCGTCTGTGTGCTAGGAACCTGATTGGTTAAAAGTTTTGTCAACTCTCGGGCGTTTCAGAGACCTGCCTGAATGTTGACGACGCAAAATCACAGAAACACGGTGCGTTCTCTGTAAGAGTACTCGATTTTCTATACCTGTTTTTTTTTTTTTTTTAGATATGAAGTGTTCAGAATGTTAAGGAATTAATAAATAAAAATCCCATTTTTTTTTTATTTGTTAATTATTATATTTTAAAAAACTTGTTTAGTTAAAATAAAATGACTCTCTCTCTCTGCCTTGTTTTTATTTGTAAATACGATGTTGAAACGGAATGTATTTATTAAATTTTAGTTCATATTAAATCCTTCTAAATCAAATATTAAATAATCAAATTGAGTTATAGAGATGAGGTCACATATGAAAAACAGGCAAAAATCGCAGTTCCAAATAAATTAACTGGAATACTCTTTGACATACTTATGTATCAGACAAAAATAGGTATCTATACCAAAAATTATTGAGTAGAATTTTAATAAAAATCAAAATCAGTTTTAGTGAATATTATGGATCTGCCATTGATTACAGCGAAAAACATGGAAAGCAAGGGTGCGTAACTCAGTCCTTCATATTAGCACGTAATAAATCAATAGCGTTCGGTAAAATACGATAAAACTGATTTTTATTTTTTCTTAAAAATCTACGCGATAATTTTTCCTATTTTTTCTGTGTATATTAAATATTGCCTAATACGTAAGTATAAACAAAAGTTTTTATTTGGGATTGCGTTTTCCATAGGTGACCTCATCTATATAAGAACCTCAAATTGTTTCCATAAGTGTTTGATTTTAATTCCTAAGAGTCATAATGTAAATTAATTTTTCTTTTTTCATGGAAATCGCTCCAGACAAGGCATGAAGCCACTTGATGTAAGGAGCTAACAAGAATGAAAGATGATTATCGCAAAGGCAGGAGATGCCTTGAAAAGACCAAGATTATAGGTAGGAGGAAAAAAAGTCAGCAGGAAAAGAGTTCCACAAGCCTGCGGTTCTTAGAAAGAAGCTACTGGAATAGGAAGCTGTGTTATAATGAGGTATCAAAACAGCAAATTGATGGAGATCACTAGACTAACGAGAAAAATGAGCTGGAACAAAAGAAGCGGAGAATAGATCATATAATTCTGAAGAACACATGATTATAAGATATTAATAAGTATGTATCCAGCAATTCTAGATGTCGTTTTGAATTTTCCATTTGTAAGAAACAGCATTTTCATTGGATAATCATCTATTGATGAACCACTGAAAATAAACTGAATTTCGCGCAATGTATGCGACTAAAAGAGTCATCAGGCTGCATAGGATTTATAATCAATTAAATCGATTGGAATTTCTTTTCTTGTTATGTAAAGAACGCAGACTATAAATGTATGTAAATGACTGGCTAGGCAGAATCAAATATTGATTTGTTAGATGCAATGCTGTTTAGGTCTAACTTTGATAATCTGACTGACTTTTCTTTATATATTAGAAGAGAGATGATCAAAAAGAATTATTGCATGTTGTTTAGTTAACATTAGATAGGAGAAATACAAACTGAAGCCCTTCATGCTTGTTTTGCATTGAAAGAAAAACATTAAAAAATGAATATTTTTTATATATTGTTTTTTTTCAAACAGTAGAAATTTGAATTGGGGGGGGGGGGTTGTAAGTTCAAACTTAACTTATAAATGAACAACATTTCAAAACACAAAAAAGAAATTCCTTAATGTAAGCATTTAGCGGAGACGTAAGGCATCAAACGGGACGCAGTTAAAACTCACCGATTTCCAGACAGACCCATCCCCAATCGTTCAAGCTGCTCAGCTTTGTTCGGGTCCGTTATTTTCAACTTTTCTTCTTTCCTCTTCATTTCCACATCATGGTTTTTGTAAGCAAGTCGCATACTCGCCCTTAAGAGAAAGAAAGAAACCGCAAACCGATAATATAACAAATATATAAGAAAAAACCCCAAAAAAAACCAAGATAACTAATACCTCCAATTTTACAAATAAAATCATTGAAATTTATTGACTGCCTCAAAGGCAGCAAACTCTTTCATCTTATTTACTAATGACACGCAGTTGAAATGGTTTAGAATATGGCAAGCAAAAATATAAATTATGGGGATCAAGAGTTATTACTGAGATTTCTCCATCATCATATTTGGTTTAACGTCAGTTTTACATGGTGGCATATATTGGATGGCTTTTAAAAATTGACTTCCAAACTAACCTATCTTTGCGCAGGTCTTTATTCATCCCTCTTTCTCTCAAGTTCATCCTTATCATGTCCTCCAATATTTTTCTTGGCCTTCTGCCAACTGAACCTGCTACCGCAACTGTTCTACATCTACTAACCCAACAACTCTCATCTATTCTTTCAACGTAACCATACATCAAAGTCTCCTGTTCTACACACATCTCTTGGTGATAATCATCTTTCGTTTTTGTTAGCTCCTTATATCAAGTGGCTTCATGCCTTGTCTGGAGCGATTTCCATAAAGAAAGTATTATTATGAAAACATGAGATCATCAGATTTAAGCCTGTCTTTAAGACTCACATTACACATCCAATTATATCTCTATATAACATATGCCCTCAATATCCAAGTTTTACTTACATACATCATCCCACTGCATACACATGCTCGATAGATTCTTCCCTTCATCAACAGTGGTAATGCTCTGCTAGTTAGTAATGGCAGAAGTTCTTTGAACTTACTCTATCTGCTCCTAACTCTGACCCACATACTTAACCCCCATCATTGGATTTTTTTGTTGATTTTGTACTAATGGGTCACCATTTATAAAGGCCCAAGGTTCTTATCTTAGTACCTCCCTCACTATGTAAAACCGTTTCGCTAAATCAACGCAAAAGACGTAACTTATTTTTGGGCACAATTATGTTGTAACGTCTTTCGCACGAGTTTAAAAAAAAAAAATTTTTTTTTTTATGGAAATCACTCCAGACAATATTCATAGTAATACTTTATGAAAATCGCTCCAGACAAGGCATGAAGCCACTTGATGTAAGGAGCTAACAAGAATGAAAGATGATTATCGCAAAGAGTGGAGATGCTTATTGGCCTTAGTCTTGAAAAGACCAAGGCTATAGATAGAAGCAAAACAGTTAGCAGGAAGAGAGTTCCACAAGCCTGCAGTTCTTGGGAAGAAGCTACTGGGGTAGTTAGGTTGGCCGACTTCTTACCTGGCCTGCACTACTACCTGACCAACTTGCATAAGATGGTTAACCAATTGTTATTCCACCGTCGAAAGCCAACCACCTGTGGACCTGAGAGCCCAGCCAAGTCCTTCTTGATGGTTGTTGTCGAGGTCTTTGGCTATCAGGTTAAGTAGGATTACGTTGAAAATTGACCCCCCCACCCATATTTATGCCTCCATATCTTCTTAAAATTAGCGTGGATATTTTGTGGATATTTAGTTTAATATTGTAGTCAGCTGGGAAGCAACCCTGCGGTATTGAGTTCCACAGAAGGGTAGTTCGAAGAAGGAAACTTTGCTCTTAAAAGTTTTGCTTAATTTTAGGCACGAAGAGAGAGAAAGCGAAATTAGTGACAGTGGTAGTAGTTAGAAGAGTTTTCGTTGTGAATGTCTTACAGGGGGAATCATAGATTGGAGCTCAGCCGAGCATCTGCCACAAAAATAACGATAGAGTAGAGAAAGACTAGCAACGTCTCTTCTGTGAGAAAGAGGTAGTGGGGAGGAGAAGAGGACTTCGTCCACTAGATTTCAAAGTTAGTTTTGTACTCTGTCAAGGCAGGAAAGAGTTGCATTTCCCCAGATGTGGCAACAGTACTCCATCTTAGAAGGCATTTGGCTCAATACAGGTAGAGGATTGCGTCAAGAGTGAGATACCTTCTAGAGCGGTAGAATGATCCAATCACTTTTTCAGTGACCTTGGCAACAGATTTGATGTAAATCTTCCATTTCATATCAGGAGTGAAGGTCAAATGGAATTTTCCATGTAAAGCAGAAAGCGGAAAATTCCACTACCAATTTAGGAGTAGAAATTAAACTGACGTGTTCAGGATATGACGTTATGGACAGGAAGTACCGAGTGACATGTAGCAAATAAGATAGTAAAATCATTCTCTTTGGTTGGGGGTCTGATCGAATTCAGACATATTTTTCGATCTTCCTTTGTTACCTAGGGCTCCCTTGTTGGAGAATCAGTGTAAATTATTCCATAATTTGTCTTAAAAGTTTTAAAACATTTAATTAAAAAAAAATTTTTTAATTAAAAAAATATTGATAATTCTAGCCGTCAACAGATTTAAGAAAAATAAAAAAGGAATTACATTTGTTTTACTTCATCATCTTTAGACCTGTTGGCTGCCACTTGACGTACGGCTTCAAGATCTTCCCTTTCTTTATCCAATTGTTGAGCCCTTGATTCAAGTTCATTAAAATTGGTCTTCACGCGGTGAGCACCAAGACCTTTCTGAAATTAGAAATTAAAAATCATAATTTTTTTTTTTTAAAGAAAACAAAAAAAATGACTGGGTTTGTTTTATAATACTAGAAGTTTGTCAAAGCCTTGGTAAGTCCTCATTTACTTGCTGCCTCCCCACAAGGGAAAAGTTAGACATACGGTCTGTTTTTTTATGTAGAAAAAGGGGCGCTCTGGAAGAGACAGAAATAAATATTGCTACAGTCAAGGATTTTGATCCTAGCCCAAAGGCACGGAAGGCTTTCTAAGTTACAGACCTCAAAAGATATGCAGATCTAGAAATCTAATCTATAATACTCATTCATATATAATTTCGGCAAATGGTGAGTTTGACGGTGTAAACATGCGATAAAAAAAATTGTGTAGAAACGATAAAAATAGTTTTTAAAAAAAAATTTTTTTTTTTTTTTTAAATATTAGTAAATGAGGAACCATTTAGAGTGAAAATCTATTTAGTATTACGCATGTAATCGGGAAAAAAACATCTTTGAAATGTGTAAATATGCTAGAATAATCGAGATTTTAACAAAATGGAACCAGAAGCAGTTAATTTGGCTCATAGCGCCAGTTTTTTTTTTGTATCGCTCAAGACGAAAAAGTATTAAAACGTTTTTTTTCTGTTAATATGTAATACGAAATTGATTTCAACTCCAAAACCTTCTTAATGTCATAACCTTATATATATATATATATATATATATATATATATATATATATATATATTATTGCCTATACACTAATTTTATTCAATCTTTGAAGAAACTGTTTACACTGTCAAACTTATTATCTACTATAATTTCTGGTTAAGTGTGGTTAACATAGGAGTTGGATAATCAATCCCGTGAATCTTTACTGTTTATAAATACTCAATAACAAGTAGAACTAAATATTCATTTCGTATACATTTTTATTTGTATTATTCACGTTACTATTTCCATCTGTTATTATTTTCACAATATTTCGGTTGATGTAACCTCCAGAATTTCTTTGGGCCCATCTTTACGACCATATAGGTTCCCCGAGATACATCTGAAGAAGGCTGGAGTTTACATCGGCTGAAATGTTGTGGAAATCACCAAGATAAGAATAGTAGTCTGAATAATCAAAATCATCATCCAAAACAATTTTTTATTTATATCAACATTTTAGCTACACATGTGCATACATGTTTCAGCTACAGCTTTATTGGATTGATTCCTGGCCATGCACCTTCAGTATTACCACATTGTTCCAGATTCCTCATTTCTAGATATATCAAATGACACAAGTAGATTTTAATCATTTTTTTTTTTTTTTATCGCTAAACATGTTAAATGGACAAATTGTTCGTTTATTATTAAAACTTATGAGCCAAAGCCACCACCTCCCCCCACACACACCCACCTAGAAAAGTAGAAAAAGAGAATTTACCCCCTTTTTGGCAAGTCCAGATTTCTTGGTACCAAGTACTGACTTTCTGGGTTCAGTTTTCACTTGTGATGGGGATATACTCAATGCTGCTTCCACGCTAGGACCATGATTAGGATCTATGAAAATAAATAAATAAAAATGTAAAAACAAAATAAACCCTAGAAAATCAGGATATCCCAAGAGCGAAAGGATTGACGGTTAATGAGAGGTGGTAGAACGGTGTGTGTTCTTACCAGTGGTTATTTGTGAAACTGTTACATTTGGGATGTTACCATTATTGATTGGCTGGGGTTCGGAATAAAGTCTGCAACTGTCTGTCATGCCGTTTGTGGTGGCAGTGGAACTATTGTCATTGTTGTTGAGAGTTTCAGTATGTTCTTCGAAGAAATCAATCTCCTTCTCTTGCGTTGTCGGCGTCTCCGTGCTGGCATGAACGTCTAAATGAAGCTGTGGGGGGAAAAAGAGAATGAGAGTCATAATAATCTTGAGATGCAATTTAATCGACGGTATTTTTATTACAATTTGGTAAACGTGCCGCCATGAACCACAGCTTCAAGTGTAGGAGATGCATGGTACAGGCACATTCTATTGATGGCCGTCTTCACAAAGAGATGGTACTTGATGACAATACCTTGTAGGTAGTAGACTACTTGGTGCTTCTGCTGTTTCACAATGGCATTAAAAAATCTAAAGAAATGTATAAACTTTGTTATATACTTACGCGTTAGCTGAAAAATAGATTGTACAGAAAAAATTATGTGAATGCATCCAGTATTTATTAAATTATAAGAAAAAAAAAAAATGATCTTACATATTGGTAGACATTTCAGCTTACGAAACAGGCAAGGGAGATAACTTTCGGAAAAAGTCAAAATGTAAGAAAAATGGTGACAAAGTCGTTTTTTTCAATTTTTAATTTGATAAATACTGAATGAATTTGCATAATTTTTGGTGTACAGTCTTTTTTTCACGTAAGTACATAACAAAGTTTATACATTTCTTTAGCTATTTTCTTTTAAAGAGAGGCCTAACATGTCATTGTGAAACAGCAGAAGCACTGACTATTTCTGCTATCTAGAAGATATGCTGAGTGCAGGTGTTGAATGTTAACTTAGTATGGCTACAAGGGTGAAAGTAGTTTGGGCAAAATTTTGTGAGTTGTTGCCTCTGATAACATTGTGAGCTGTCATTCTACATCCGGGATAAGCTGCATAGCAGCTGTGTCAGAAGCATCATGAGAAATGGCAGTGAATACTGGGCCCTCGCCCAGCCGTCTCTTGTCCAATCTAACCAAACCCAACACATCAGATCAGAAGATTTGCTGAAAGCACTGCACTTACCCAGCATGGAGATTATCCTAAGGATGAATCGATTACGCTGGGATGGTCATGTGAACATTCATCTTCCTGGATAAACCATTGCAGAAGCATGGATGTCTTAAATCGCAGGAAGGTTGGCTGGCCAAGGTAAACTTGAAAGCAAGTGATTACACAAGACCGCACAAAGTGGAATTTAGAGACAGCTGACTCGCTGAACCGTGAGAACTGGAGAGTGAGCTTGCGTAATATCAGAAAGCGTCTGACCCCTAAACAAGGGAAAAATGATGTTAAATGAATAGAAGAAGCGCAGAAAACTTATTGCTATAAAATCTTGAATTAATGGGCAGAAGGTTTTTAATTTCTTTTCAGTTCTCAAAATCATTGATTGAAAAAAACCCAAAAAAAACAAGTTTCATAAATAAAATCATAAAATGTCTGCTTCAGAATTTTTGAGTTGAGAATTGAAAATCTGGATAGTTCAGACTATTATAAACTTGCACTAGTGGGTTGCATGTTTAATGGGTTGCATGTGAATAACAGACTAGCTGTTTGGCTGAGAGAAAAGAGGCCACACAAGAAATTGAAAATATCTCTGATTTTGGAGTTTGGGCCACCCAGAATACTATTTTTCCACTTGAGAAAGTAATGTTTTTCAGGTAAGAGGTTCCCTGCTGTGGTTATGACTCATTCAGGGACTTCCAAATTTAATGGCTGTCCAAATACGGAAACCCTGGGCAGTAAATATCTGTTGTGTTCATAGATAAGGCTGACCATTATCTCAAGTGGTCATTTTCTGGGTGGTAGAATGGGGATAACTGAGAAAAAGACCGGACATCTAGGATTTCCGGTCGAAGGTACATATATTCTAGCAAGTAGACAGGGAAGGGCAGTGAGAGCCAGCCCTCTGGGCGTCACAGAGTCAGTTTAATCTGACGGTCAGTTTGGTCTGTGTGCCTCACTGAGCAAGATGGGCCCTTGAGTTTAGCTAACGGATTGTGTTTTGATTTGGTTCAGCTAAGATATCTCATTTGCAAGTCCGTTATTCAAGGGAATAAAACAAGCATCATTGTAACCTCCAAAAGAATAAACCGTCGTTTTTTTAAACGAGAGTTGGGATTTTATTTGGAGGGAAAATTCTTGTTGCAGCACTGCCTGAGACCAAGTTAACATTGCGACTGGTGTCGGAATCGAACAACGACCATGGACCGGCACAATGAGCGAACGATCGTGCAGTAAACGCACTCGGATGCTTGTTCATACTACTATTCTCATTTTCATTATTTCCACAACGTTTCGGCCGATGTAACCTTTGACCTTCTTGCAGGTGCATCTTTTCAAACTTAGGAACCTATATGGAATTTTAAACCGGACCCTTTATTTAATCCACGATTGTTCTCGTTCTGTCACCCATAACTGGGGTAGATGTTATTCTTAGTTATTATCGCTTTTAGTAAGGATTGAACCATCAACCTCCAGCAGATTGTCACCCAGGAACCTTTACGTAATTTCGAACTAAACCCTACATTTAATTCACGAGTAGATTGTTCTTCTTGCTTCATCAGACATGACCAGGTAGGAGTGTTAATTATTATGTTATTCTAGTAAGGACTGAATCTTCCGCCGCCAGAAGATTGTCACTTTGAACTGATTGCCAACGACAGAATGAGAACAATCTACCCCTGTGGATTAAATAAAGGGTCCAGTTTGAAATTTTGCATAATTTCTCGTAGTCCAAAAAAAGATTCTTAAGTTCGAAAAAAAAACAAAAAGAAAATGCATCTGAAGATCACTTTGTTAGAATTACAATTATCTCTTTGGAGATAATTGGTTCTAGCAAAAGAGGGTTCTAATGTGGTAAGATTTGGTACTCTCATACCTCCTTCCATATGGTCGTAAATTCAGAAACAAGACTAATTGGCATGATCTTCAATCTGGCTGAACATTGTCCGAACTGCTCTGCTCCATAGCATGTTTTTCAAACCCCTAACACAATTTGTTTGGTACAATAGAAGATATACAACGTCTCGTTATGCCACTGTCCTCATTTAAGGACTCCTCATATTTCGTAATAATACTTTCTTTATGGAAATCACTCCAGACAAGGCATGAAGCCACTTGATGTAAGGAGCTAACAAGAACGAAAGATGATTATCACAAAGACAGGAGATGCCTATTTGCCATAGTCTTGAAAAGACCAAGGCTATAGGTAGGAGGAAAACAGTCAGCAGGAAGAGAGTTCCACAAGCCTGCAGTTCTTGGAAAGAAGCTACTTGTGATAAAGGTTAAATGGATGCTTCGGTTATTAACATTTTTATGCGTCTAATACTTTTTTAATATAGATCGAAAGATGAAAAAAAAACACACACACAAGATGTGGAATAAAAACAAAACGCGTGTTGCTCATCATTCTTACCTTAGTTCCATGCATTTTCATCACCGAATGCGCCTGAGAGGTAAGTTTCTCTCTGTAGAGACTGGCGGCTCGACTATGGTATTTCTGCTGAGCATCATTTGTTGTGCAGCCATGTTGACGGAAGAATAGCGACTAGACAAAAGAAACAAAAAAACACAAAAAGAATTACAAACACGCTTCTCATGGGAAGAAGAAAAACAGATCTGTTGGTCAAGGGTTGAGATTGCCTTATTTGAATATAAAACTTTTATGAATAACTGTACAGGAAATACATTTAAGAGTCTTTTATTTTTCCTCATCGTTTTGTTGATTAACTATGAACAATGCATATACTAAGTGTCCTTTGTTAAAGCTATTGTGTTTTCACATGCCTGGTAGATTTACGTAAAATTGTACATTTGAAAATGCAAATAGAATTTCTCTTATTACTATATAGTCTTTACATGTTTAAGTAAAAGAAATTTGTTCATAATTAAAATTAGATCTTCCTCAGTCTGCAAAAAAAACTTATATTAAAAATACGCACAACATTCAGACCCGATTTGTGTGTTTTTAGTTTCAATACAACATTTTGATTCTTTTTGTTTGGGAACAGAAATTTGATATCTATTAGTATGCATTTGATAATATGAAATATATCTTCTGTTTGATTAAAATGTTTAGTTATTTGGGAGGAGGGTGATGTTTTTTGTTTTTTTTGATACTAAGTTTGTAGTTATTGAATTTAAGTTTAAAGAGATATCTCTAGCCCAAACAGATTTATTATATGCATGCCTCAAAAGATGTTGTCAATTTCCTTATTCAAAAAGCACCAATCTGCGAATTACATCAACCGGACCCTACTTATCCCAACATCTTTTACAACTTGACATGCTTTTCTGCCTCTAACGGGGTTAATGCCATCAAAATGAGGAAGAAGAAAAAAAAAAACTATAAGACAGTCTCGCATGACAAAGTTGTTTTACAACGAAAGCTTGCAAAAAAAAAAAAATAAAATGATTTTTTCATTTAAAATTGCACCATGTGTTGATTTTCAAAATTATTTCACTTAAATACATTTTCATGCATGCCTCAAAGATGTTGACAATTTCCTATATATATATATATACATATACATATGTATTGTTGAATAGAAGAGACAACTCATGTCTAGATATCCTTTGGTAGATCCTTTCAATAGTCCGAATCAGGATCTTAGTTTCGGAGGGGAATTGGCTGATGAATTTGCCATAGTTTTGATTTGTCTCCCAAGTACTTTCAGACCTATCCGGGTCCATCTTCAATAGAATTAACTTTAATATTAGTAATAATATACTAAAATGTCTATAGTTCTAAATATAGTTTTGTACTTATTACATAATTCCAGCCAAAACCTTCTATAATACTAACACATGGTCTGTACCTGATTAACCTCATTCCCCTGAAGATGGACCCGGATAGGTCTAAAAGTACTTGGAGACAAATCCAAACTATGGCAAATTCATCAGCCAATTCCCCTCTAAAACTAAGATCCTGATTCGAACTATTGAAAGGATCTACCAAAGGATATCTAGACATAAGTTGTCTCTTCTATTCAACAATACTTGCCTCCTGCAAGAGGAAATGCTGCCTAGATATACATATATATATGTATATATACAGGAGAGAACTTGAATGCCTACGAGACACATACCTCAAGTGTCTTCGGTCTCTCTGTACAGGGGTTTGTCAGGATAACCTGACATAAGGATACTTCTTCCTACAAGTAAACCCTGACTAAATATTCAAAATAACATAGTATTCGAAGCCCAAATATGATCCCCTCAGTATGGTTAACCTACACAGGCTTATACAAGAAATAGTGCACCTTCTCCAAGTGATGTTGCCTCCAGTAACAGCACTAAGCTCGGTACTCCACCAGACTAGATGAATTCTTGCTCTGGAATCCGGTAAGATTAAAAGACCATAAGAACGATATACTATAACATAGTTAATTGGTCAATTACGGAGAGGAAAATTAATGTTCCTAACTTCTTTATTAAATCAATGTTTGAGGGGTAGAGAAGGACTTTAATGCAATATTCGAATATCTATGTATCTCGTATATAGATCAAGTGTTAGCATCAAGGGGCCCCTTGATTTCTGAGAACTTCGACTGAAGTATAATGAACATATATATATATATATATATATAAATAAATAAATAAATATTGTTATAAAGCTCCTTTAAAAAATTAAAGTTAAGCCCTGTCCGGGGATGTTAAAATTAGACTGTCATTTAGCTTTAGGCAAGGTTCCGAAAACGTTTGTTGAACCCTCTCGATTGTCTACTGTCTGCTTTCTGAAGGCAAAAATAGAACTTGATTTCCCCTTAATCACATGGTAATTCCCGGTGGCCGTAGGGACAGAACGATAGCTTGCAGAGTCTAGGCTGATTCTCTGAACTGGGTTCATGTCCTCCGACCGTCTGTAATTATTACTTCCTACACTTATGAGAGCAATAAGCTTGAAACACCAGAATCTGTAGGTAATAATAATATATATATATGCACACATACTCGATGCCCTTGCCAGCTCGATATCGCTTCATAGTTTACTACTTGAAAAACTTGAAATAAAAATTTTAAATAAACATTTCATTCATAAGTTTCTTGTAAACACTAGGAAAAACCTTTTGCATTAATCCATATAAATAACATCAACACTTATCCATATAAATAAACATCAACACTCATCCATATAAATAAACATCAACACTCATCCATATAAATAAACATCAACACTCATCCATATAAATAAACATTAACACTTTGGTCATTTTTATACAAATTTATCTTAAATAAAACCGTAAAGAAATGGAAAAAAAAAAAAAAATCAATTCGCTCGAGCAATAGTGTGGTGAGGCCCATTTTATGTTAACTTACAATTTAAAAAGGAATGGGAATTGGTTGAAAATCAAGTTAGCCCCCGTCCCCCTTAATTTAAATTACCTCCCTTGAAAATTACTGAACATATTTTAAGAAAGGTTTTTAGTAATTTATTCTTTTTTTTATTAAATCACTTTAATTACTGTTAATATTGACAAAATTATTGCATATATATAGCAAAAATAGTACAATAAAATTACAAATGAATAACACCAAATATCAATTTATTATGAAATGTTTAAAAAATAGTTAAGCAAATTAGGCATTTAAATAGCTATCTTTGTTTTTTTTTGTTTGTTATTTTTTGTATTTATCTACCTCCCACAGCGGGAAGATGTGACAAGGTCAGAAAGTGGGATTGAAGAGCCAGCGCCCTAGAGGAAGAGCACTCTGGCCTACAAAAAATGCCTGGGCAGCCCCGTCGGCATTCCCCGGTAGGAGTGCCTCAAGCGATTAGCAATAAACTAATCGCTTCTCAAAGGGTTAGAAGGCAAAGCCTGGGAGGATGCACCTCCTAGAACTGCACAGTACAATACCTCAGACAGGTGGAATCAATGCTTGAAGGCCAAGAAGGCATCGGTCAACAGAGTGTAGCATCCATCGGAACAGATACTACACTTTGATCTTAGCCAAAAGGCCCAGGCTTTGGGGTTTTTCATCTGTACTATATACACAGTATTTCAAAATATTATGTTGTATTATTGATTTAAATAACAGTAAGCCGTTTTGATGGAGTGACAAATGAAAAAAACTTCCACATTTATTCATTTAGATATAGTAGTAATATGAAAATATACTTATGACAAGTAAGCTACACAGAAACGTTTGTTTCATTCGCAGGGAAATCTTCAAGCTAATTGCTATATATATTAAAATAGCGAAAGCCGCAAAGGTTTTAATTTTTGTTTACTTTTTTCATATCTGCTACATGTTTTTCAGGTCTTATGGCCATTCTCAGAGTTTTATTTGATAATGACCAGATTCAGGGCGACTAATGGGCATAAAGTCATTTTTACGATATTATTTTAATATCGTTGTGAGTGAGTGAGTGAGTGAGAGAGCGAGCGAGAGTTTTTTTTTTTGTGTTTTTTAATGTTAATCTGTATTGGTTTTGTTTGATATATTTGTGGGTGTGCTTTTTTAATGTGTGTGTGTGGCGGCAAGTATGTGTGTATAAGGTTAACAGGTGTTTATATTTTTATGATATTGGTTTCTTTGTGTGAAGTGTGCGTTTATTTTTTGTGTGCATTTGTTTATCTTATATGCACGCATGCACATACATATACGGGGTGAAAGAGAGGGTGAATATGGAAAACTTACTGCATTTCCATTGCCTCCAATTTGCATAGATCGCAGCTGTAACCATGTCCAACTGGTGTCCAATTGGGTTGAACGAATGAACGTGACATGTACGCCAAGGGATCTGTGCACTGCCGAACAGTCAATGCAGAGAAACACGCCATAAGTGACACTTGCCCATGTGGGATTGTTAAGACCACAATCAAAACATTGCTGAAAGAAATAAAAGAAAAATTAATGAGAATTCCAAACAAAATTTTGAAAGAAATGGAAAAAGATTTGCCATTTCAAAAAGTTTTATTAACTGGCAATCATCCCCCGGGCCCCATTTTGTTTCCAATTTTGCGATGTCTTTGTTTTCATTTTTCATATATACCAAATTATATATTAAAAAAATTTTTTGAAAGTTAAATTTATTATTACGATATCGTTTGGTCATTAAGTGATTAACTGAATCAAATTGTTATAAAACTATGACTAATGATATTATGGTAATATCATTTTTATCTTTATAACATTATTGGATGTAAAAAGCTTCTAAAAATTTCAGTTTTCTAAAACATAAGAATTGGCTAAAAAATTTTAAAGACAAATTATTTTTTATTTGATAGAATAAATGATTTCAAATTTCGAGGGATCATATAGTAATTCATTTTCTGGTGCTTCGTTACTTTGGAACCCGCGCTAAAGGTCACTCGGCGTCAGTGCTTTCCGGATGTTTACGTTAAATGCCGGAGAGTGCTGAATGAAGAATCCATTGACTTACCTGCCTTGAAAAAAAAAAAAAAACACAAACGAGGCTGGATTTACAAGCTGGACAAAACAGGCAAAAATGTTTCGAAATTATAATTTTTTTTTTAATGAAGTTTAAAATAAGTGTCTAAATTAATGTTTTTTTTTATTTTACTTTTTTTTTCTTATTAAACATTTGTACATAAGTTAATCAATTTAGTTTTTTTTACGAAAATTATTTTTTTTTTCAACTTTTTTTTTTTTAGGAAATAGGGTTAGAGTTAAAGCCAGCTTCTGCAGCTGACGTTAAGGCATCTCCAAGAGTACTTATCCGTGAGTTTAGTTCACTTAACGATCTTGCATCTATCTCAAAATTGTTTTCTTTTTTTTCTTTGCCAATCAATCGATGGTCCTGACAGAAATTTATTGATCCTTCAGGAGTATCGACAACCAGTGCTACCATGTAAAAAATCATGTTTAAATGTAAATTCAGCGTTTCATTCAGTTTGACTGCTTAGATGTCGTCTGCTTACTCGTCTCGTTTCGAGGCTTTCCGGCGTTTACTGTAAATCGTCGGAAAGCACCGATGCCGAGTGACTTTTAGCGCGGGTCCCAAAGTAACAAAGTACCCATTTTTTTTTCAACTATTAAAATGTCAGACTTGTTTATGAATAACCTGAAATGCATTCTGGTAGGTTTAATTTCATAATTAAATTATTTTTTTAAAGAGAATTTTTTTTTAAGTTTGTGTCAATACTTTACTCCATTGCAGTTTTGATTTCAATAAATAATCAATTAATAGTAAAAAAAACAAAAAAAAGCAAACATAAGTCATGTATGTCGAGAAATACACATGAGAAGTGATCACACAATTTTATTAATATAATCATTAGTGTAGACTTTAGCATTTGTAAATAACTAATAATGTCTGCTATAAACTGTTCTATTTAACTTATTTTAGAAACTTCAAAATACCAATTTCTGCAACCAGTTTATGAATTAACTGAACTCGTTTCATTTGTATCCTTTCGGTATTTTCTAGCAATTTTTATGATTAAAAAAGTTCAATGTTTAAAAATCATAAATCACCCGTCCACATTACAATCAGCATTGACATTGTGGAATTTTGGTCCATGAAATCATATCCCCAAATGTAACAAATTCTTTAGATTATATCGAGTAAACATTCGATATTCACATTATGAACTGAATTATATATATATATATACTTATTTACATATGTAATATATATAATTACAGAAGATTAAAACAACATCGGTACCGTCAGTTTCAAATCCAAACAAAGAGGACCTATAGTTGACCTCTTATGTCAGACTCTCTTCAGCCTGTTTATGTCAGACATATATTTAATAGAGCAATCAATTCTAGAGATGAAAGATTAGAACAAAAAACTGTAAAGATACAATATTTATTAGAACATCAAAAGTTCAGAGCAAGGCGCTTCATATCCTTAATCCATGGATTTTCAAAGATAAACTCTTTTCATCAGAAGATGGGGGAAAAACCGACAATGTAATTGTAAATATTATCGGCAACATTTAACTTTGAAACTTTTACATAAAATAAAGCAAAAATAAAGACCAAAAGGTTATATAAATAAATACAAAAAAAATGCAACTATTTAATTTGTCTGAAGTCTGTTCAGTAAACTTAACGTTCATCATGAATCAATCAACCACATAACCGGTGCAAGCGTGTCAGTGGACAGATAAGAACCTAGACAACAACCATCAAAGAGGACTTGGCTGAACTCTCAGGTTCACAGGTGATTGGCCTTTGACGGTGGAATCGCAATTGGATAGACATCTTACGCAACCTTGCTCAGGACTACCGTGCATGGGCTGCCATGATTCGAGATGTAACGCAGGCCAAGGAAGAATCCGGCTCAACCCGACCAGGGTGAACGCCGTTGCAACAACAACATTGTACCATTGTGTACAAACAGCATGAAAATGTTTTGATTTTCATTAAGATGGAAAGTTTTATTTTAATACCAATACTCCAATCTTGGCATCACTGAAAAGTTGCACCCTTTACCTCGATATAACAAGCGGATGTTTTGTTTATAACACAGATTTCATCTTGTTAATATTTATTTACATAACTTTATACATTTCCCATTTTGCTTTCCTAAGTTTTTATGAGGGTCTTTTCATCCGTTAACTTTAAATGCATTATTATTTGACATCGCCTGACAGGGGAGGGAGTCCTGTTTTTCACAATCTCACTCACACGCATGATTGTGTCAGAATTTACTTTAGGTTCGTTTCTTCCACTCACAATGTACATTTATTGCTAGTCAGTAGGTGTCATAAAAACAATGATGAGGATTAATACTGTTAATTTTTGACACGACCTGATTCCTTTGAAAAACAGAACTCCTCCCTCCCCTTCGGTGTCTGTAGTAAATTATGTAATCCCCCCTCCCAAGTTAGACTTAAGGATAAGAGATGCTTCAATTTCCCCCTCTCTCTAAATATGTATTGGATGGGTTGTTACCACCTCTCTCTCCAATTATATTTGAATTGTCAAGTGTAAATTTAACTCTTTTCTTTCAGTTTAAAAAATGTAATCGTCTGGATCGGATACTTGAAAAAAACCATAAGGTTGAAATAAATTATTGCATCGATGATTATGTAATTTTGTGTTATTATACTTCATTTTTATTATATATATATATATATATATATATATATTTTTTTTTTCCGGCCCCGGCTTTTGGCAAAAAAACACACTCCAACGAGTGGTAGTATTTATTTTATTCTGAGGATGAGGGATACCCTCGAAAATTAAAAAAAAAAAAAAAATAATGAAAAGGACACACTCCAACCTAACACCACGGTCAACGATACACTGGTAAATAAAATAAAATTTTTTTTGAAAATTATTGACTTTTCAATATTGTCACTTTGTTTTGTTTTTACGATTCCACGTGTCGTATGTGTCACTT